>CM055092.1:13814058-14414058 GCA_029204225.1 Diphasiastrum complanatum | reverse complement strand
GGCCAAGGCTCTATTCGACTACAATTCTTGACCTGAGGCTACTATGACCTACCAACATCTACGGAGGGAGCAGACCCTGAGCATCCGGAACAAGATGCTCAAATTCCAGATGGACAGAGTGATTGTTCAGATGACAAGCAGCAAGGCACACATCCTGTACCCAGGACACCTGCTACTCACCACAATTCAGCAGTCAGCAACCACAAGAAACTTAACAAAGGCAAGGCCATCGATCTGACTGTGGACTCTCCAAGAAGATCCACGAGAGAAAGAAGAGCACATGTCAGATTTGTACTTGATAGTTCAGCCTCTATATCAAAGGAATTCTATGGATTTGGAGGAGAATCTCAAACATATGAGAAAGCTATCTGCTATCCAGATAAGAACAAGTGGATTAAAGCGATGGAAGACGAGATGAATTCCAAGCTGTCTCCGAGTAAATGAGAATAAGTCTAATAATAAGCAGCTCTGCTGATAAGTAGTAGTGCAATAGCAACTCTAAAATAATTCTCTAAAAGACTGAGCTAGAATGCTCAAGAGAGTTCAAGCTTGAAAGCTTGATAGAGAGCTAACTACAATACTTTCTGATTGTGAACGATCTGCTTGATAAGAGCGCATGAAGCGTTGTATAATAACACTCAACTCCTTCACAATTCACAACATTGATTCAGGACTTGAAAAGAGATGTATGAACAACTGATTTATACTAAGTGGTTAGGTCTTCAAATGCAACTGCCATTTGGCTAAAGTCCGCTGGCATTCATCCAGTTCCTTCTCAGAAATAATTGCTGATAAGCGACGACAATTGCCATAAACAATTTTCTGCATAAATGAACTAAAATTGTCACTCTACATAAATGAAATAAAACTGCCACAGGCGACAGTGTCGCAAAAAAACGATAGTGTCGGCTGTTGGAGAAATGCGATATTGTCACAAAATCTCATGTCCTTAATATTGGGGTAGTCCCGCATTTTTCCAAAGTCATTTTATTAACATTTGAGGCACTTTGAAAAATGCGACTCTATATTTTTACTCCTGACAGGCAAAAAATACGACACTGCATTTTTACTCGCAAATCCTAATAGGCAAAAAATGTGAAAAAGGCGACACTGCATTTTTACAAGTAATTCCTGACAGGCGACAGTGTTGCAAAAAGGCAAAAAAGACGACACTGTAATTTTACTCATAATTCTTGACAGGCGACACTGTCGAGATTGTAGAGAGAGAAAATGCGACACTATTGTCAAACTCCGTGTATTTCTGTAGACTGTGTAAAAACACTTGTAATTTTGCAGACTTTATAAAAACACGGGAAAATCCGTAGAACTGGATAATAAATGGATGAAGATTAAAACCGATTAGTCGATTAGTAAGAAGGAGAATAATCCAACAGTGCAAAGATCTTACACATTGCACAAAGGAGATGGTATGGATCAAAAGGATGATCAAAGATCTTCACTTGCTGGATTTTTCATAGAGCCCAATCATCTTTTGTGACAATCTATCAGCCCAAAGGTTGGCAACCAATCCTATCTTTCATGCTAGAAACAAGCATATTGAGATTGCATATCATTTTGTGAGGGAGCAAGTCATTGCAAAGGAGGTGGAGCTTCAACATGTATCCTCAAGGGAATGTGTAGCTGATATCTTCACCAAAGCATTGGGAAAAGACTTGTTCATGAAGCATAGGACATCACTTGGAGTGTTATCAGTTGAAGAGGGAGTGAGAAATTCAACTAGTTTAGTCATATTTGCTACATTTTTATATTTGGCAATTGAGGCCAATTTTCATATTAGACTTAGAGGTTGACTTTTCAAAGTTGAATTAGTCTAAAATTATTTGAATAAACACTTTTTGAAAGTGTGGGAAATGTAGAATTTGGGTTTGAGTAGATTCAAATTTGAATGTAGGGTACATTAAATCTAGTCCTAGAAATAGTAGGGTTTTTCATATTGGAGGGAAACCAAGTGGCAATTTAGGATTCTGACTTGTTATAAAAAGATGTAACTCGTGGGAAGAGAGGATACTCTCTCTCTCTCTCTCTCTCTCTCTCTCTCTCTCTCTCTCTCTCTCTCTCTCTCTCTCTCTCTCTCTCTCTCTCTCTCTCTCTCTCTCTCTCTCTCTCTCGCACTCGCACACGCACACGCACACGCACACGCACACGCACACGCACACGCACACGCACACGCACACGCACACGCACACGCACACGCACACGCACACGCACACGCACACGCACACACACACACACACACACACACACACACACACACACACATTCATGCTTACACATGGTTCTCTTGGGTTTTACTATCCATTGGTGCACTATACTTGTGATATCTTGCAATTCTATGTGTAGAATGATCATTAATTGTTATTTCAGATCCACACATGTGATATCTTGCAATTCTATGTGTAGAATGATCATTAATTGTTATTTCAGATCCACACATGGTTCTCTTGGGTTCTACTATCCATTGGTGCACTATACTTGTGATATCTTGCAATTCTATGTGTAGAATGATCATTAATTGTTATTTCAGATCCACACCTGAAGATAACACATAAGACTCAAAGTGAAAATCGAAGGATGGTAAAGCTTTCACGCTTATTATCCTCATATATCAGATACATAGATTGGACACATAGTTGAAGCTAAAACTTCAAAAGAAGTTTGGGACATCCTAAACTCACTATATGACGTGAGGGACGTAACTACTAAGTTACATCTACGAAGGAAATTTTTCACATTCCAGATGTCAAATGGTGATTCTCTTCAAAGTCACATTAACCAGTTTAAGAATCTCTTGCAACAGATGTGTGAAGAATTGCCAAAAATTGGCAAATCTAGCTTGATCAAAAACCATGTAGAATAGTGTAAATTGTGTACACAAGTGGGTCCCACACATGTGAGGCCATGATGCCACATGGGAAACCCATCCTAATGTAGGTTAGGTCAATTCAAGAGAGTTGGTCATGTCTATTTGGTGGTCATCCCTACTTTATAGGACCTACACCTAAGTTTAAGGTGAAAATTTGACCAACTAGCTACCTACCAAGCATAACTCTAGGAAATAGACTAGGGTTTCATTTTAGGTCAAGGAGAGTGAGTTAACTTCCTTATTACATGCTGGAAATCCACCTAATTTCAAGAAGGAAAGTCGAATTTGCTATGTATTCCCTCTCTCCATAGTGAGAAGATAGAAAATTTTTGGAGTTCATTGGCAATCTCAAGCTAGTTCACTATGTACATTGAGTTTTTGTGATCCAAATGAAACCAAATCAATTTCTACTTGTTTCTCAGGTTGAAGGCCGTACTACAGCCTGTAGTACACACGTGTGGGCTCGGATTTCAAGGTTTATCAATGCTTTTGATTGTTAATGCTTGTTGTTTGTCAAATTGCCAATCTAGATCAACTTTTTTGTGTCTAGTTTTTTGATAGATTGTTAAGCATCCAATCACTCTTGTGGATCTTTTGTAGATCCATTTATGGTCCTAAAGTACAGTACTTTCACAAGATGGTCATTGTCGGATCAGTCATAGATGATCAAGATGCAATTATGACATTGCTTTCAAGCTTGCCCTCTACATATAAAAATTGGGTGATGATCATATTGACACACTCAGATTTAGCTCTTACTAAAGTTATCACTATGGTACTACAAGAAGACAATAGAAGAAGTCAAGACACTTTGTCTACTTCCTCCTCTCAGACTCTATATGTCAACAAAGGCTCTAAACGACAGAAGCATAAAAGCTCCAAGAAGGCTACAACGAATCAGAAGCCGACTCAAAGTCAAGGATAATCATCAAATCCATAGTCGAAGAAGAAGATATTTTGCAGGTATTGCAAGCGCAATAACATGAGATCAAGGATTTCCAAATTCTCCAAGCGAAGAATGCAGCCAAGCAACCCGATTAACAAGCAAACAAAGTTTCATCATCTCCCCAGGTTGAAGTGGACGAAGGCGCATTTATGACCAAAGCGCATTCTTGGATAATTCATGGTTTCTTGATTCTGGAGCAACTCAACACATGACCAATCAACGTGATATTTTCAACTCCTACACGTCTTACAGCAAGAAGAAATTTGTTCATCTTGGTGACACTAGTATTCATACTATTAAAGGTGAAGGTACTGTAAGATTGCGATTCCAACATGATCAGTTTAAATTACTATAAAAAGTTTTATATGTTCCTAAACTCTCTACAAGTCTGTTATCAGTAAGTAGAATTACATATTTAGGTCATAAGGTAGAATTTGAATCTGATCAATGAAAAATGATTGATAGGAGTAATAAGATCCTTGCACTTGGCAAGAGGCATGATTACTCATATAGATTGGCACATTGTTATTCTGATTCTAGTCTTGAAAACCTCTGTTCTTGTCAATAAAGCATTACTATAGCATCATCGCTTAGGACACTTGAATTATGCATCTGTTCTGGACATGTCCAAACAATCCATGGTTCTTGATCTCGACTATCCTTCGGGTAAGGTCGATCTCCCTGTCTATCACAACTAAAGTATGATGAAAATGATCAACTTCCTCAATTCCCTAGAAGATCATCAAGAGCTAGCAGACCACCTATCAGATATATGAACGAGTCTACAGCCTACCTTATTCACGAGTTGACGTTTGTCCAAGAGGCGCTCAGTCAACCAGATTTAGATCTCTGGAAAGAAGCTATGGATAAAGAGTATTCATCTCTTATCACAAAACAGACATGGACAATTGTCGAATTACCTGCTAGCAGAAATGTAGCTGATTGCAAATGGATTTTCAAAGTCAAGTACAATGCAGATGTAAGCATCAACAGGAGAAATGCATGACTTGTCGCCAAAGGATTTTCTCAAGTATACAATGTCGATTACATTGAGACCTTTAGTCCAGTAGTCAAGCATTCTTCTATTCGACTTTTGCGAGTCTACTTGAAGCCTTCAAAAATTGGGTAATGGCAATTTCTACCCAGGAGCACCTCACTCTATCAAGAGTAATTTCTCTGCTCCTACAAGAAGAGATCAGAAGATCAGCATCCTCCTCAGGCTCAGGATCGGGTCCTCAAGTTCTATATTCAAAAAATCAGAAGTTTAGATCCAAGAGATCTACAAAGTTAGGCTATAATGACAAGAAGAGCAATATGCAGTTTGGACAAAATTTCGGTTTAGGATCAAATGCAAGCCCTTCATCATTCCAACTAGTGCAGAAATTTTTCTGCAAATACCGTAAGAGAATTGGCCATGAAATCAAGGACTGCCGAACTTTGAAATACAACAACAAAAAGAAGAAGCACTTCCAACAACAAGCACATAGTACTATAACCAGTCACTCAAATCAGCAACAAGAAGAAGATGAAGCAGCTTTCATGACCAAAGTCGGAGAACAACATGACATCGATTCTTGGTATTTCAATTCCGAAGCAACACAACACACGATTGATTCAAAGACTATAAGTCATTCACCCACTCTCAAGTTGTGCAACTTGGAGACAACTCATCACATTCAATCAAAGGTGAAGGAACAGTCATAGTTGAATTCAAAAGAGGTGAGGTCAAGTTGTTGTCCAACATTCTCCACATTCCAAATCTGACCAAGAATCTACTCTCAGTTAGCTGAATCATTGATTCAGGTTGGAAGGTCAAATTTTGATGAGAATGAGATTTCGCAGTCGCGAAGCTTTCGTGAAGGAACCACGATCCTCTTACGCTTCGGATGGAGTTTAGATGTGATAGCTGGACACTGCCAGCTGAATCACTCCTACAGTCCTCCAGAATGTAGTCGGGCACTGCTAATCTATGTTTATAAAATTAATACAGCATTCAACATAGTTTCAACCAAGGTGCAAAATTAAAATGAACAAGAAAACTCAGACATACGAATAATAGCAGAAGCATTTGCATTCGAGATCAGACGCAACAAGAAAATTGACTTGTGCTCAAAGGCTACAATATCGTCTATTGATTTCCTTCTCTGATTCTTCAAGCACTGCATGCATATGAGATCTCAAGATTTCCTAATTCTTAACTCCTATAAACTGTTATTCCATTGCATCCAGTTTAGATCTGACTATGGAGAGTTTTCTGAGAATTCTGATGGACATTTGGTGGCTGATCCATCAGTTTAAGTGAATTTTGTCTTTATTTTGCCACATTTTCTTGAGATCGATGTCTCTGATTCACAAAATTGGAGGTTGAGTGATGTAATCTGATGATCTGCTTCTTGGTTGATCCTATCTAGATCTAGATCTTACTTGGATCTTGTCGAAAGCTGTCGGATATTTCAAATCTTGATGGATCTGGCTTGATTTCTCTAGATCTGGCTGTGATGGCTTTGTAGATGAAATTTTCATGACATACCATCACCATCCTTGATCCGTTTCACTACGGTGGCCAATACTTGTGTAAACGGCTACCATTAATGGGCGTGTCAAAAGGCGTTCCATCTAGCTTCTCAAAATTCATGACTCCATGGATAAGAATCTACTTTACTCGGAATGGGCCTTCGCCGGTGAACTTCAACTTTTCTTTGATTGCCTTGGTCTTATACATAGAACCAGATCTCCAGATCGAAGATCTTTCTTGTGCAACCGGCGATCGTGCCATATGTTGCATCGTTCCTTCTCAGCTACCAATGCATGTACAGCTAGTAAATGTGTTTCACAAAGTTTATGCAGTGCTTTATGACGTAATTGTAGAGATCTGGATTCATCAAGGCATTGCGTTGTGGCGATCCTTAATGATGGTACCAAAAACTCTACTGGCATTACAACATCCTGCACCATAGACCAGCTGAAATGGTGTGTGATCAGTGCTTCCCTTGTCAACTGTTCTGAATGCCCACAGAGCAGCATGTAACTTGTGTTCCTAATCAGATATGCTAGCTTCAACTATTTTTGTGAGTACGTTACACAAGATCTTATTGGATGATTCGGCCTGTCCATTACCACGAGGATAATAAGGAGTGCTGAATCTATGGATCACGAAGAATTCTTCCAACAAGACTTTGATGGTCTCATTGACGAAATGGCTTCCGCGATCAATGACTATCTCCACCAAGCATCCGAAGCGCACAATGATATTCTCACACAGGAACTTGGCAGTTGCTCGAGCATCCGCTGTTCGCACTGCCTTGGCTTCGACCCACTTGGTGAGGTAATCTGTGGCCACGATAATATATCGGGCTTGTGAACTTCTTACGGTAGGGTGAATTGGACCGATATAGTCCAATCTCCACTTCTCAAATGGCGCTTGAGCTAGAACTAGATGTAGAAGGTCATAATTCAGCCTTGTCAGCCTCCTAGCTCTTTGGCACACATCTCATTTCTTCAAGTATTCATCCGTATCTTTATGAATCATTGGCCACCAGCATTCTGATTGTAGGATCTTGCAAATTGTAATGTCGGATGCAAAATGGCCCCCATTCATGCCTTCATGTAAAATTGATATAATTTGAGTGGCCTCGTGTGGAAGAATACACCTTCGAAGAATACCATCTGGTCCTCTTCGATACAACTGGCTGGCAATCAGCTGGTAAGGTCTCGCCTTTAGAATCAACTTTCGGTGTTCCGCCTTAGGTAGTGCTTTATCTGGTTGGCCCCGCATTAGATACTCAACTATATATCGGCGGCCCACTCAGGTACACTGTCAATATAAAATAAGATAGCATCAGGTAGCTCATCATCAGGTTGGGCTGTGATTTCCTTCCCCTTAATTTGTGACACATGATTCTCCATGTAATGATGTATTCCCTTGCAAACCACTATTCAAAAGTCAAACTCCAACAACAGAAGTAACCATCGAGTGATTCTTCCTGTGTTGCATGTTTTATTAACAAGATAGAACAAGGGTTGATGGTCCGTATAAAAAAAAAAAAGTGGCCATCAAATAATGTCTAAACTTAACCACATAAATCATTGCTAGTGCCTCCCGCTATGTGGTCGAATAATTTACCTCTGAATCGTTGAGCTGACGGCTTGCAAATCGGATTGGAAAATCCTTTTTGTGTTCTCCTGACTGGGATAAGACAGCTCCTACTGCATATTTTGATGCATTCGTATGCACATGAAACTCAATGAACCAATTGGGTGGACATAGTATTGGCGTTGAGACCAATGCATCTTTAAGCTTCTGAAAAGCCTTTAGGGCTTTCTCAGACCAATGTGGCTCCATTGTGAGTTTGTAGATTGGTCGTGCTAACTCCGCAAAGTCTAAAATGAAAATCTTGTAGTAGTTAGCATGACCCATGAAGATGTAGATGTTGGAAGTATTTTTAGTTCGTGCGGTGGCTAGATCTACTTACGGGTGTAGTATAGGGATGTAGAGATTCGTCCACTTTCTAAGTTTTTACAACAAGCTTCAACGGAAATACAGAAATAATCAACAAAGATGAGAGCACTAAGGCTTACCCAAGTAGTGCCTGAAACGGAAATTAAGCTAATTAGAAACAACAATAAAAATTCTTGCTAAGGCAAACCCAACTAGCAAGATTGCTAAACTAAGACTAACTTAACACCCAGAGGGTTTGAGAGATAAATTGCGGCTAACTAAATAAACCAATAGAAACATGCCACAATGATCCAGTGAAAGGAGACAAGAGAAGGCCCGAGCACCTTCCCTCAAGCTATGCACCTTCCAATGGGAACACAAAGAAATAGAATGATAACCTCAACAATTTAGCATAATCTCAAAGTGTTGTTTACAAGGCAAATACCTCTCCTTTCACGGCAAGGAGAGTCTAGTAACTTATGGAACTAATTTGTTTCTAGCCTTTCTAGAACTTCTAGCTTAGGATTTAGAACTTAAGATAAAATATTTCTAATCTTAAGTTTCCTAAGTCTAAGTTCTAAATCTAAGTTTAAGCTATTTTATTATTATTTAAGCTTCTACTCATGGGCTTACAAAACACATGCCATGGTTGAAGTTTATTGACAGATACTCATACGTGGACTTACAAAACACATGCCACGGAGTTTTATTTCTTTCATTTTATTTTCTTTGTGTTAGCACAGTTGCTAACATTATCCCTCTCCTTATTGGATTGGTGGTCTCACACCAATAAAGCTTTTTCGTCCTGGATCTTTTGTGCTTCTTGGAGGCGAGACTGTTGTTGGAGGGAGTGGTAGATTGTAGTGCCAATGCCCTCCATCATTTGCCACCGTAATTTGTTCAGGAAGGGCATGGATTTGTAATAATGGAGCATACCCTGTAGAAAGTTATGGGTTTTCCATAGCTCGACCATATCAATGTGCAGAGCGGAAGTGAGTGCAGCACGATAACAGAGCCTTGCTACGTTGATATGGTCGTCTTGCGTTCGCAGGGGTTTATTGGTATCAAAGGCGATTGGGGGTAGCCCTCGATCCCAAAACCTTTGAGTTCTGTCAAAAATGCCACCAGGCCGCAAATATCCGCAAAATATCACGTCGCGATCAGGATTGCCATGGTGCTTTTGGTAGAATACTCGGTAGTTGGTGACCATGTCTTCGGCTAAGTTGCCGATATCGACACCTGTGAGCTTGGGCCAAAATATTCTATTCTTGACCTTAGTGACAGGAAATGGTTCTCGCCTCGCTACTGAATAGTAATAAGGATTTGTGCGCATGTAGGAGGGAGCTTCGATATACCGTGCCATTGATCTTACTTTGTAGGAATAGTTGATGATGCTAGAGAGCTTGTGGATCTAGGAGTTTGATTGCTTCTTTATGTGTTTGACTCTGGTCCAAATCTGGTAGTATGTAGCCACCTCGCTCTTTTGTTGTTGGATATTTCTTGGCAAACTTCTGAGAGGAGCACAACTCCTTGTTCAATTCTATGGGCGTGATTCTGTGCCGGATGGTTGGTGCTTCAGAGGCAATCTCGCGTTGAATTTGGGAATCGGGTTCAGGAGAGAGAGGAGGCGAGGGGTTAGCTTCAGTAATTCTTTGTGACTAAAGATAAAATTGTCATGGAATGAATGGGGGGTAAGTAGTGTGGAGAGGGTTAAAAGAGGTGGAAGGAAAAAGATCATGTTGGGAGCTGGTACTCCCAGAGCCTGATGGATTGGTTGGTGCTTAAGCTCCTTGCCCCAAGGGTTGGCCTTGAAAAGAGGAGCCTTGAGTTGTAGGAGGAGGCTGTTGGAATCCTGCTCCATCTCCATCATCTGGTCCATCAAAGTGGTGCCTCGAATCATGGAATTGGGCATGCTCTGCATGAACTAATGGCGTCGACTGGACAACAGCCTTTAAGCATTTTTCCAGGGTGGCTATGTGCTAGTTCAGGGCCTTGACGGAAGCAAGGTATGATTGTTGTAATTTTGAGTGCTGCTCCATTGTGGCTTTCAACTTCTGGGCCAGCGTTTGATAGGCCATTACTAGAATGGCAGTTCCCTCAGGAATAGCTGGTGGTGCGAAGTCGTTGAAGTCCACCAATTCCAATTGTTCCTTCATAGGGAACGTGCGGCTTGTGCATCTGCTACGGCTTTGAGGTCATCGATGGTATGCTGCATGTTGGATACCTTCAGTTGGAGCTGGTTCTGGAGGTGGAGTAGCATCTGTTGTTGTTGTTGATTATAATTTGTGAGGTTCGCGGTTGATGGAAATGCGGTTAGTAATTGTAATGCAAAATCATCTACGTTGACTATGGAGTCAAGTAGGGTGGAGATTTGTATAGGTGAGGGCTTTTGTGGAATTATGAAAGTGAAGCCCGTGTTGAGATTTAGTGATGGTGTGGAGGTGGCTATATAAATGGTGGGGGTGGGGGTGAGAGTGTGAGAGCAAGTGAGGGAGAAAAGGTTGCCTGTGTGGACGGAACCACGCCCATAGGATCAAAGTCCGAAGTGCCTGCCGCCATTGAGGTGCCTGCTGCTGTCGCTACTGCTTGTCTGCGTTGCTGGGCCTGGTGAAGTAAGGCCGCCTGCTACTCTAGGACCTCTTTTGGAACCTGAGATGGTTTAAGGCTCCCTCTAGATTCAACATACTCCATCTCGATGTCGCTGAATAGAATGTCGTGAGGGACATTAGCTTCTGTGCTGATCGCCTTCTCTTTCTGCTTCTTAGTAGGTGGGGCTGGTGAGACTGGTTCTGCTATCGGTTGGGGGATGGCTCATTTTTTTGTGCTTGAATAGAGATCATCTAGCTCCTTGATGGCAACAGCTGCCTAGACCCCGATTGTTTGGTGACCAACATGTGGAGGAGATATCCACATTTGGTAGTTGATTTTCTGGCTTTCAAAGCACTGCACAGCTTCTCTGCTACCTTCTCAGCCCACTTGTAATTTTGAGTGGGATCATCCATAGTGAGGGTCAAAGATAAGAGGTTATGGCGATCCCGTCATTGGTTTGGGCAATGGTTTTGCTGTCCTCTGTCAGAAACTTTCTAAAGTATTTGGCATCATAGCTGGTGCCCTTGCCATGGATTGTCTCTTCGAGATTACGGGAGCAAATGCTCTAGAGATCCCCAGGAGAGCCGTTGATTATGGTATAGCTGCCACTCCTAGATGTAAGTCTGAAAGTTTGAAATTCATCTGAATAAGTGGAGTAGGCCGTTCGGATGAGGCTCTCGCTCTGCTGGTCCCAGAAAAGAGTCAGATCAAAGCCAAGGCTGTGAGGATATCCTTGGCCAAGGTGAGCTGCTCGGCGTAATTCTTGATATAGATCATAAAAATATCTCCTGAATAAGGACAAGGGGGTTTACGGCGATGCAAACTGAGTGAGGAATCGCGGGAGGCCATGATAGCAGTGATTTTAGATTGCTCTGAGAATTTTGAAAATTTTGAAAATTTTTGGCATGAACTCGAGAGCAGCAATCTAAAATGAATTTGTGGAGAGAAGGGTGGAGGTCTATATATAGACTTTTTTTGGCAGGAATTTGCAACTTCACTCAGAAATCGTCCTCAGTGTCCACGATTTGGTAATGATGGTCACGAATTTTGAGGCAACGTTTTGAGGGTCCGTGAATTCTTGTAAGTGATTTTTTATGCCAAAAGAGAAAAAAATGTCTGACAGTGCAAAACTCTGTCTGATCAAAATTCGCAAAGATAGCAAAGAAATCGTGGGAATCATTTTGAGCTCCAACAAATTGTCTGCAAATTTTGATAGTGGATATATGATGAAAAAAACTACCTTTTTCTATTTTTAGAAATTTTTGTTCCTGAGACAGAATTCGTGGAGGCCAAAAATGAATCGTGGACTGTAAAAAAGGGGTTAGGCGAATTCTATCTGAGATGGTGTGAAACAATTCTTCTGAAACTAATGGCTTTTGTGGTTTTCTCAGAGAAGACTGTTGGTATACCTGATCTGATAGTATCTTGATGGTTTGAACAAGAAAGCACAACAAAAATTTTGTCGAAATGACAAGTAGGCAATAAAAAAATAAAAAATAAAAAAAATAGTAGGAAAGAAAACAACTAATACATATCAAGATAAAAACAAGGTTCATTGTACTTTCTCAGTCGGCTCCCATTGACCACAATGTCGAGGATATAGCCTTGAAGAGTTTGGAGTTGTATATATCTAGAGGCAAAAATTTTTTTAATGACGTAAGGTTCTTGGCCAGAAAATTTTAGTTTGCCTTTGAAGGCTTTGGCTTGGTATAGCAGGACCTTATCTCCAACTCGGAAATCTCCAAGTTTCAATGATCGATCATGCTTTTGTCGTCGTTCGTGGACTTGTTGAGCATGGATGCTGATCTGTCGTGTTTCACAGAGTTGCTCCAGATGGAATAACCTGTTTGCTAGATTATGGTGAGTATCAACCTCAAGGTTATAGGCCCCTCGAAGGGAGAGGATATGGAATTCCACAGGCATAATGGCTTCTTGGCCATATGCTAGCTGGAAAGGGGTTAAGCCTATAGCTCGCTTCGGGGTGGTGCAATAAGCCTAGAGAGCAGCATGGAATTTTCAAATCAGATCGATTGGATTCGATGATTTTGGTGAGAATTCCACATAGGATTTTATTGGTGGATTCCACCTGGCCAATGCATCGTGGATAGTATGGGGAACTTTTGCGATGTACCACAAAAAGTTTTGAAAGGAGATATGCTATGACAGAGTTAAGAAAATGTGTACCCCTATCACTAATAAGCTGTAGAGGACATCTGAAACGAACTATAGCCTGTTCATATAGAAATTTTGCGGTAGAACGAGCGTCAACATTGCGAACAACTCTTGCTTCAGCCCATTTGGTGCAATAGTTCGTAGCTACTATGATGTAACGAGATTGTGTGTGTCGAGCAGCAAGACTAATAGGTCCGACATAATCAATTCCCCATTTCTGAAAAGCTTGATCAGTGGTTACAGGGTGTAAAGGCATGTAGTCGGTCTTTTGAAAGCGTTTTGTGCGTTGGCAGACATCACAAGCCTTAGTGTAATTGTGTGTATCCTTGAAGAGTGTTGGCCAACAAAACCCGGCCAAGAGGATTTTCTTAGCAGTTGTTTCAGAAGAGAAATGGCCTGCACCAATACCTTCATGAGTGAGGGAAATTATAGAGGGTATTTCACCTTCAGTTAGACATCGTTAAGTGATTCCATCTAACCCTTGCTTGTAGAGTTGTCTTGCAATTAACATATATAGTTTAGTTTTGAGGGCCAACGCATGTTGTTCAGGTTTAGAGAAGGAAGAATCCATCTGCCCAGAAGTTAAATATTCTGTAATTTCCTTAGCCCATACAAGTGTAGAGTCAACTTGGAAAAGGATTGCATCTGGAAAATCATCATTGACGCCTTGATCAAGGGTAGGAAGGTTAGGGATTCGGGATAGATGGTCTGCCAGAAAATGTTGAACTTCTTTACAAACCATGATCCTAAACTTAAATTCTTGCAGTAATAGGATCCATCTAGTAATATGGCCTGTGGTGCAGGTCTTGTTGATGAGATACAATAGTGCTTGATGATCAGTGAAGAACGCAAAAACTTTTCCTAGAAAATAATGGCGAAACTTCTGAACCGCATATACCATTGCCAAGGCTTCACGTTCGATAGTGGTATAATTGACTTCAGCAGGTATCAATTGTCGACTAAGAAAATAGATTAGGTAGTCCTTTTTTGAATTCTCTCGATTGGGTGAGCATTGCTCCAATGGCATACTTGGATGCATCGGTATGCACATGGAATTCTTTAGAATAATCAGGAGCCCAGAGGATAGGTGCATTGGTAAGGGCTTCTTTGAGTTGATTAAATACGATGTGTTGTTCATCCGTCCATTTGGGAACTACAACTACTTTGTAGATTAAGTGTGCTTTGTTAGCGAAATCGAAAATAAAGCATCGGTAGTAGTTGGCGTGGCCAAGGAAAGAGTAAACTTCACGTATCGTACGCGGTTTTGGTAGATTTTGAATGATAAGGATCTTTTCAGGGTCAGTGGCAATGCCATTTCGGGAAATAATATGTCCTAACACAATACCATGTGTTACCCAAATCTGGCATTTTTCAGGATTAAGAGAGATGCCGAAGCGTTTCGAAGCGTTGATATTGGATAAATTTTTTTTTGAGCACAGACAGATAGCATGTTTCTTCTGAATGTGCTCCTAAATTGTCCAAGTAAACCTCTAAGGTATCACTCATTTGCTGAGAAAAGGCCGCTTGCATAATACATTGGAAGGTGCTAGGAGCATTGCAGAGACCAAAGGGCATGACTTTCCAGCAGAAGGTTCTCCATTCTATGGCAAAAGCGGTTTTATGTTGATCTTCTTCAGCGATTTGGATCATATTGTATCCGCTAAAGCCATCTAAGAAGGAGTAAGCCTCATCTCCTGCTAGATTTTCTAAGATGGATTCTTCGAAAGGTAATGAAAAATGATCACGTTCGGTTACGGCATTAAGTTTTTTAAAGTCGACACAGATTTGAAGTTTTCCATTTTTCTTGGGAATGATGACAATTGGGGAGACCCACTCAGTATGCCCGATTTCATAGATAAATCCTGCATCTAACAGGTGTTGTATTTCTTCTTTGATCTTGGCCTTATAGATGGGATTGCATCTGTATAGACGGCTAGCAGTGGGCCTCACACCCAGTTTAAGTGGGATACGATACACAACTACTTGGGGTGAGATGCCTTTCATGTATTTATAGGTCCAGACAAAGACATGTCAATATTTTCGCAGGAGCTTTTCAAGCCATCTGCTTTGTTCGGGATTGAGATGAGCTCCGACGTGGACAAGATATTCGTTGGTTTCATTTGGCTCACTCAGAGAAAGCATTATAGTTTGTACAGGGCCTTCGTAGGGTGAATTACGAGTTGGCTCACGTTGAGCTTGGGGTAATTGGATTGTGACATCCTCGATCGTATAGTCCTTAAAGTATGGAACATCATGGGTGGGAGATTCGAGGGAGGCCTTGCCTTTCTCTTGCCGGGATGGTTATTGGGAATGTTCGAGGGCTGGTGTAGGAATAGAGGCAATTTTAGGAACTTCCCTAAAAATTGTGAGGTCACTAGGCGGTTGAATTAGAAGCGGTTTTTTCATTTTCTCTTTCATAGTATGACCACGTGGTTGAGGCTTTGGTGGTGGAGAGGTGTGTAGATGAGGGGCGATTGGTACATCATGGAGGATATCGTCATCAATTTGAAAGATGGTCTCCTCCTCACAGAGATCCCATGGATAGTGTGGGCATTTGGGACAATAGAATTTTATCTCAGGCTTTTCAATTGCAACCTTGGCAACTGGTTCCACCTTGGAAGGATGTTGCGGATAGGTTTTAAGTGGGAGTGCCTCTATATAATTGAGGATCTGAATATAAAAAATGTCCAAATCTTCTAGGCAATTCTGAATTTGTAAGACATTCTCATCATCGATGAATAAATCGTCTGATTCATTAGTAGGTAGCCATGCAACATTTAGTACCTCATCATGGTGTGGAAGAATATCAATAAAATTGATATTGATGATAGGTGTATCCAGATTAGGTAATTGGTCATGATCGATCAAGAGTGGAGAGGTACAATTATCCTAATGCTGAACATAGTAATCGGCATTCACACAATCAATGGTAGCTAGACTGTGACTCCAGTTTATGATATCAGTAGATTTAACATAATGACTTTTTTCGTGGCTGGACTGGTATGGCTCAAATACTGAGTTGGTGGTTGAGGACCATTCATCATGGATGCGTGCAGGTTTGAGTTTACCCGTTGAATCAATGGTGACAAAACTGTCACAATTTTCAAAAGTGACTCGGCCTTTGCTCCAATCATGAACGACTCGTGCATTGGTGAGCCACGGACGACGAAGTAGTAATTCATAAGAATAGGCATTATTGGGAATATCAAGCACTACAAGATCAACAGAAAACTTGAGACCTCCTAGTTTGATCAACACGTGTGGAAGAAAACCGGTAGGTCGGACCACACTTTGATCAGCCATCTGAAGCTGACAAGTGGATTTGGTTAGCTTGTCTCTCAGATTCCATTTTATCATGAGGGATGTGGAAATGATATTGACATCGGAGCCACCATCGAGTATTGCTAAAACTTCACGGAATTGATGATGGATAGTTGGGATTTTGATGTTGCCTCGGTCACTGAGTGGATTGGTTAGATGTAAGGGCATTTCAGGCAGCTCGTCAGTGCTAGTGGTGTTATTGGATTGAATCTGTTGTTTTCACTGGCCAGCATGCTTCCAGAGTACATGGAAGGGAAGAGTGACATTGGCTTGTAGTAAATCTCCTTCGGTACCTTCAAGGGTTTTGCTTTCAAAGGGCTTGTGAGGTACTTTATGAGAATTGGAAGATTGTTGGTCACCATTACGAATTTGTTGGCGATACTGATGTTGCAGTCAAATTTCTTTAGATGGGTGAGGGTAAACTATCGGGGTTGAATCTTCACTTGGAGGAACAACCTACGATTGAGTTTTGCTGGGTGCAAGTGTAGGGGCTTGGCGTTGGGTTTGTGCCCGAGTCAAGACCCAAGCAGGATGAGTTTCGATGGGTAAGGTTTCTACTTGCACTGAATAGACAGGAGCAATTGGCTTAGATCGGGATGGGCAGTCCTTTACGTGATGTTCAATACCACAGTTTTCACAAGCTGGAAGAAAATGGAGTTTATTTGGACAACGAATACTAGGATGTTTACCTACACAGATAAAACATTCTCATATTGCGGGTAGTTGATGTGCGGCAAAGACAGCTCGGTTTGGATTGTAAGCTTGGGCATTGGGATCGACTGTTTGAGCATTAGAATCATAGGTATAATAAACAACCGTTTTAGTAGAACTCTGCGGTTGAATATTGTCTTCCACATAGTAGGTGGCCGGATTGATGGTATTCGGATCAAGATAATAGACATCGTTTTGTGGGGCAGGTTGGTTAACGACAAACTATTGACATGGGGATGGGTATTGATTTGGTGCAGTTGGTCGTGGTTGGTAGACCCCTGGTCGTGGCACAGGCTGTTGTGGAGGGTAAGGGCGGTAAGCTCGATAGATGGTGGGTCTGGTGGCTACTGGGAAATGGTTTCGCAGTTGAGGGCATTCATTAGCAGTGTGATGTTGTGAGCAAATTGGACACCAGACATTTTCTCTTGTTGGAAAGGATTTCTCAGCAATCTATTTCATGGCGGTTTGGAAATTGGTAGTGAGTTTATTTATATGAGATTGTTGAGCTTTTTGCCAGGTTTCCATTTGCTGTAGAAGTTCAGAAGATTAAGCAATATTTTCAGACTTTGGGTGATTAGGACGGTCCGGATTCTTAGATTTCTTTTCACGATGGTCAAAGTCATCGTCGGAACCTTCGTCTTCCTCACGGATAGCATCGGTCATCACATCTTTAAGTTGATCATAAAGGTCAACTGGTTTGAGTTCATGGCGGATCTTTTTAGGCAATCCAACTAAGAACAGTTTTATGGCCATACGTTCGGTGATATTTTCATCAACACATTCTACTTTGAGACGTTTAAAATGCTCAATGTAGTTTCTAACAGACTCTTCACGACGCATCTTGATATGGATAATTTGAATGAACGGGCTCTAAGTCAGTTTGGATGGTTTGAAACACTTGATGAGAGTGTCCTTGAGGGTGGTCCAAGAAGCAAGATCAGGAGCTTCAAGATTCAAGTACCACTCCTTGGCGGTTCCATAGATACCATAGGAAATAGGCGAATCTTTTCAGTTTCAGAGGTATCTCCATAAAAATGGCATGCATTATTAAAGTCTTGGAGAAATCGGACTGGGTCAGATTCTCCATCATACTTTGGTGCATCGATACGTGGACTTCTTCGTTCTAGTTGTGGAGGAGCCAGATTAGAAGATTCAGCACAGCCACGAGACTTGATGTAGAATACAGATGAGCAAGTCAGTACTGTACTTGGCAAAAAGACAGTTTGCTTGCAGAATTGATAGTGTAGGACAAAAAACTAGTCTTTCTGGTCAAGATAGAATTTGTGGACAAGTTGAGAAATTGTGGAGAGACAAATAAATCAAACTGTAATACTCGCAAATTCTGACAGAGAGTTTTGAATGTCAAAATAGTGATTTTTTTAGATTTTCTGGAATAAAAATTGTACTTTTAGAATTTGCGGGTAGGACAAGGAAATCGTATTCTTTGAGAATGATTTCTTAGGCTGGATGGTGGATACTAACAGAGAGGTTTGACTGGCAGATAGGCAATATGGAAAAAAAAATGTGACTTTCTGATAGTAAACAGGCAAAACCTCTGAGATAGAATTCGTGGAGCTGTTGGAGGACTGATCTTGATGAGATCTAGCCTCAAGGAAGCCGACGAATTCTAGGACAAAGATTTGGGTGAGAAATAAGGGACTTTGACAGTATATCAAGTTGTTTTCTCATAACATGACCGTGGTCAGAATTCGTGGAGGTGATAAAATGAAAGATCAAGGTCTTCTAGGGCTGCAGACAGGTTGACGAATTCTGATATACCTGGTTGGTTTGGAAAAAGGTCACTTGGGTCACTTCTTTTCAAGAAAATGCCCAAGTTGACTCTTTTGTTGCTTCCCCCCGGCTTCATAAGTTGCTCCGCAGCTTGTGTAGGACCTGGAGAGACGACTCATGCTGTTTGTTGGTAGATAGAGACAGACAAACAAGCAAACATACAACACGGAAGCAAGAGAACAAAAAGGAGAAGAAGCTAGGTACAAAATACTTAAAAAGCGGCAATGGTGCCAATGTTGGAAGTATTTCTAGTTCGTGCGGTGGCTAGATCTGCTTATAGGTGTAGTATAAGTATGTAGAGATTTGTCCACCTTCTTGAATGGCTTCTTAGAAGAGGAAATCTACATGATGCAACCCGAGGGCTTCATCAAGGTTGGTGAGGAGCAAAAGGTGTGCTACTTAAGGAAGAGCCTATATGGCTTGAAGCAAGCACCTAGAGCTTGGTACTCTAGGTTGCATGATTTTCTCTATTCCCTTGGCTTTGTACTAAGTGCTTATGAACCTTCTTTATATTTCAAATGTAATGAGGGAAAGATCATCATTTTGGTTCTTTATGTTGATGACATCATTATGACAGGAAATGATGATGATGGCATAGGCAAAGTAAAAGTTGACTTATCTAGTGAGTTCAAGATGGTAGATCTAGGCTTCCTAAATTCTATACTTGGGATAGAAGTGTCTAGAAGTAGCAATTGTACTTTCATAAGTCAATCTAAGTATGCTACTTCCATTCTTGAAAGATTTGGTATGAAAGATTGTAAGGGGATTGACACCCCTATGGAGCATGTTGTGAAAGCAACTAATGAAGGTGATGAGGCATCCTTTGAGGACATCACCCTCTTTAGGAAGCTTATAGGCTCTCTAATCTATTTAACCATCACTAGACCTGACTTAAGTTTTTGTGTAAGCAAGTTGAGTCAAAGTATGCAAGCTCCTTTAGTTCATCATTGGAAAAGTGCCAAGAGAGTACTTAGATATGTTTCTAGTACTAGATTTTTTGGCATACTTTATGAAGGAACTAACTTGCACTTGAGAGCCTACTCGGATTCAAATTTTGTAGGTGACAAGATGGATAGGAAGTCCATTAGTGCATTTGCAACATTCTTTGTGGAGGAGTGATATCTTGGCTTTCCAAAAAGCAAGATACAATCTCACTATCTTCTTGTGAAGCCGAGTACAAGGCATTGACTTCAACAACCAAAGAGCTCCTATGGCTAAGAAGACTCTTGATGGAACTACATGTGCTAGAGGCCGAGGAGATCCCTTACATATTTTGTGACAATCAAGCTTCTCAACAAATTGCTTCAAATCCTATCTTCCATGCTAGAACAAAGCATATTGAGATAGCTCACCACTTTGGGAGGGAGAAGGTACAATCCAAGGAAGTGCAACTACATCATGTACCATCATCCGAGTGCATAACTGATATCTTAACCAAACCATTGTCCAAAGATCCATTTTTTAAGTTAAGATATGCTCTTGGAATTGTAGATAGATGTACACTAGATTTGCCAAGTTAGAAGTGAGGAGGAGTGTTGAAAATTGTCACTTCTCACTTGACATTGGTTCATGTAAATATTGATCAAACATTAGAATATGTTGATGATCTGATTTCACACATGTGGAGCCTGTTCCCACATGTGAAAGGATGTACTTTTCATGTCTATATATATCCAAATTGATTTTGTATCATTCTAGTTAGTGTGAACATGAAATGACTAGTTTTTAGTCAAGTTGACTAGTCACCTACAAATTAGCTTTTCCTTGCATGTGCATGAGTAAATGCTCCCACATGGCAAGTGGATGTTCACACGTGTGTATAGAGTACTAGAAGATAAGAGTTGACCATTTTTCTTAGATCCTATTGTGTAGGGAATATTCCTATATTCTAGGAGACTAGCTTTTTGGATTTTAGTCATATTCTAGAAGGTCAACTATTGGATAAGGATCAAGGATGGATAAAATGGATAGGTCTGAGTGATGTGGCACTCTTCACACGTGTGAAGGCCTGCTGGACTGTACCAGACTCATGGATGTACTTGATCCATAAAAGGATCATCATTATGCTAAGAAGATTGATGAGACTTTTGCACTCTACACTTTTGTGAGGTTTTCAGTCATTTGTCTTGTGATTTTTATGTATGATTGCTATCTAGTATCATTGTACTTGTTGTTTCAGGTGCAGGCCGTACTGTGGACAGTACTCCACACGTGTGAGGCCACTCTCACTAAAAAATGATGTGTTGATCCATTGCTCTTGCTTAAATCCAAGTGTAGTGAATCTAGATCAAGATCTAATGTGTAGAACTTGATAGATTCATTGATTAAGCAACCAATAACTCTCTATGATTGTAAAGTACAATCATTATTGTCCTAAAAATTGTAAAATTTATCAAGAGGAATGTTCATTTGGATGATGTTTTGTTCATTCCATCTATTACCAAGAATTTGCTTAGTGTGAGTCAATTGCTAAGTAAAGGCCTCAACGTTGAGTTTGTAGATGCTTGTCTGATAAAAAGGAAGGATATCTTGATTGCAAAAGGTAAAAGGCGAGGGAAGTTGTTCAAGCTAGATGCTTGTGTTATTGCTAAGCAATTTGGATGTGTTGTTGCAAGAGAGAAATACCTATTCAAGAGGTTTTGCATAACAAGATGAGACACCTCAACTTCAAGTCACTGGAGGTAATGGCTAGAAAGCAAGTTGTGATAGGTCTTCCAAGTTCTTTAAAAAGTATCAATCATATTTGTGAGTCTTGTGCTTTGTCAAAGTCACATAGACTACCTTATGCTAGATCTACATCTAGATCTACAAAGCCTTTTCAAGTTGTACATTCTGATATTCATGGAATTACTACAATTAGCAATAGTAGAGCTAAGATGTATGTAACTTTCATTGATGATTTTAGTAGATTTTGTTGGATCTATCTACTAAAGCAAGGATGAAGTGTATGATGTCTTTGACAAGACATTTGTCGTTGTCAAACTCAACCTTGAGTTGTTGATCAGCCATCGTCCCATTTCATCACTTGTCATTAATGCTGTAATGAACAATTTTGAGCTCTCACCTGTATCATCTTCATATTGATCATCATCGTATTGATGCTGATCAGTATAATTGTCTTCATAATAATAATAATCAAATTGATGTTGATCAAGAATGCAAGGGAGAACCAATTTTCTACAAGGATGTTAGCAACTGTGCTAACACAGAGAAAAATAAAAAGAAATAAATAAAACTCTGTGGCATGTGTTTTGTAAGCCCACGTATGAGTATTAGTCAATAAACTTCTACCATGGCATGTGTTTTGTAAGTCCATGAGTAGAAGCTTAAAATAATAATAAAATAGCCTAAACTAGATTTAGAACTTAGACTTAGGAAACTTAAGCTTAGAAATATTTGTCTTAAGTTTTCCTAAGTTAGAAACTTTGAAGTTCTAGATCCTAAGTTAGAAGTTCTAGAATGGCAAGAAATAAGTTAGTCCGATAAGTTAATGGATACTTATGGAAGACCCTCCTTGTCCCGTTCTTGTTTGTTTATTTCCATTTGAAAGCTTTGGTAGGTTCTTAAAAGGTGGACAATCCTCTCCACACTATACTACACCCGTGAGTAGATCTAGCTATCACGCAAACTAGAAAAACTCCCAACATTGGCATCGTTGCCGCTTTTTAAGATTTTTTATACCTAGCTTTCATTTTGTTTCTTTTTTTCGCTTCCGTGTTTGTGTGTATGCTTGCTTGCTTTTTACCTTCACACCATAACACAAGACTTCTCTCCAGGTCCTCAACGAGCTGTGGAGCAACCTATCAAGCCGAGGGGAAGCAACAAAAGTGTCAACCTGGGCATTTTCTTTAAAAGAAGTGACCCAAGTGACATTTTTTTTCAACCAAACAAGTATATCAAAATTCGTCGGTCTGTCTGTAGCCATAACAGACCCGGATCTTCTATTTTATCACCTCCATGAATTATGACTCTATTCAGATTCTGTTAAAACACCCTGATATACTGTCAAAATCCATTGTTTTTCAACCAAATATTGGTCTTAGAATTCGCCAGCTTCATTGAGACTAGATCTATCAAAGATCAGTCCTCCAACAGCTCCACGAATTCTATCTCACAGATTTTGCCTGTTTTTTGTCAAATTTTTTTTCTTTTTCACTATTTTTCTCATCTGTCAGCAAAACCTTAGCATCAAAATTTGCCAGTCATACCACAAGATCGAGCACTGTGAGAATGAATTCTCTGTACCCTCTACAAATTTTATCTCTAATTTTTTTTTTAAATATAAAAAATCAATATTTTGATAGAAAGCACCTCCTGTCGAAATTCGCGAGTACTGTAATTAGATTTATCTGACTGTCCATGATTTCTAGACTTGTCCACAATTTCTCTTACAGTAGAAAAGTCCAATTTTTGTCCAAATCCTCCATTCTGCAAGAAAACTATCCTTTTTGTCTTTTTGCCAAGTACAGTACTGCCTTGATCATCTGTACTGTTACTCTACTCCTCATACTGCATCATGTCTTGAGATTATGCTGAATCTTCCAATCCGGCTCCTCCACGACTAGAACGAAGAATTTCACGTATCGATGCACCAAAATATGATGGAGAATCTGACCTAGTCAGATTTCTCCAAGACTTTGATAATGCATGTCGTTTCTATGGAGATACCTCTGAAACTGAAAAGTTTCATCTATTTTCCATGGTACTCTATGGAATAGCCAAAGAGTGGTAATCTAACCTCGAAACTCTTGATCTTGTTCCTTGGACCACTCTCAAAGACGCCCTCATCAAGGATTTCAAACCATCCAAACTGACTCAGGGCCCATTCATCCAAATCAACCATATCAAGATGCGTCGCGAAGAGTCTGTCTGAAACTACATTGAGTGTTTTAAATGTCTCAAAGTAGAATGTGTTGATGAAAATATCACTGAACGTATGGCCATAAAACTGTTCTTGGTTGAATTACCTAAAACCATTTGCCGCGAACTTAAACCGGTTGACCTTTATGATCAACTTAAAGATTTGATGACTGATGCTATCCGTGAGGAAGACGAAGGTTCCGACGATGACTTTGACCATCATGAAAAGAAATCTAAGAATCTCGACCGTCCTAATCACTCGAAGTCTGAAAATGTTGCCCAATCTTCTGAACTCCTACATCAAATGAAAACTTGGCAAAAAGCTCAACAATCTCATATGGATAAACTCACTGTCGATTTTCAAACTGCCATGAAACAGATTGCTAAGAAATCTTTTCTAGCAAGAAAAAATATTTGGTGTCCAATCTGCTCACAATATTATATTGCTAATAAATGCCCTCAACTGTGAAACCATTTTCCAATAGCAACCAGACCCACCATCTATCGAGCATACTGCCCCTACCCTCCACAACAGCCTATGCCACGACCATGGGTATACCAACCACGACCAAGTGCACCAAATCAGTACCAACCACTACGTCAATAGTTTTTCGTTAACCGACCTCCTCCGCAACAAGTTGTCCATTATCTTGATCCGAATACCATCGATCCAGCAACCTACTATGTGGAAGACAATACTTAACCGCAATATACTACTGAAACAGTTGTTTATTATACATATGATCCTAATGCTCAAGCAGTGGATCCCAATGCCCAAGCTTACAATCCAAACCAAGTTGTATTTGCCATGCATCAACTCCCAGCAATACCTGGATATTTGTTGACATATCCCCTGCTCTAGAGGGTCTGTTGGTTTTTTAAATTGATTCTTTCTTACTTCTTCTGCCTTTCAGCAGAGACGGTGGGTTTTTCTTGAGATTGTCATTCTTGTTTTAAACCCAAGATCAGGTAGAAGGGAACAGATTCTCGTAGTAGTATATTTTTTTGTCCTGCCTGTCAGAGGACTACTCAGGGTTGAACTCTCTTGAATGCACTTACATTCATACATAGATGCAAGCCATGAATGCTCATTCACAGATCAGACTGTAGCCCAAATGAACATTCAGAAGATTTTACAGCTATCTACTCCTAAAAACGAACTGAATCAAAGTCTAAGCTTTACTAAACTAAGCTACACTTGCATGAATTGACAAAACAAGGACCAAGAACTAATTAACAGCATGTTAGAAGTCCAAGAATCAAGAAACCAACAGTCTTATGATTTTTGGATATCCCAAGAACATCAAGAACTGGACTGTAAGAGATATGCAAGAATTACACCATAGATCTAGCCTATTTAGTTTACCTGAATGCTGGTTCCTACATTATTCCACAAACAAGGAAAGAAACTAATCCACTCTACGAAAGCAGCAAATCTAATCCACTCTACAGTCCACAACCACACACAAAAGGAGGGAAGGGCAAGATCATAAGTGCATCACTCAAGAGACAAGCATGATCAAGGAGGATGCACCAAACTCGTGAAGGCTCTTCTCATTTCAGCATGGATTGATACATTTCACAAAAAGCTCTTCTTCACAAAGAGGGAGTCTCTTAAATAAGCAAGAGAGCTCCTTAGGTGACATCCTAGTGGAATTTCCACAGTTCACAAATTAGAAGTGGAATAATGCTCTCCACTAGAGGTCACTGTCAAAAGGTGGCTCACTCTACTTTCTTTAAGAGGGGTCTACTTGCAATTATTACATTTGCTTGGAAATACTAGTTCCTACATGGTCATTCCATCTTCCGAGATTCTCCACGAGGCTTACACAGTTCTTGCTTGCCATTCCTAACTAGCATTTCTCGGCTCTCATACTCAGCTCTCAGTCTTCGTTGGTCTCATCTTCTCAGAGACCTCCTCGGTCTAAGGTGAGAGTGCTCTTGAGTTGCTCTATCCGAGTATCTTGGGAATTCGTCAGTATCAGCCAACATCATCCCACCCCTAATGTGTTGCAGGACCCACTACAACTCATATTGGACGATGTCGCTCCGCTTTGCATTGGCATTTTTTATTGTCACGATAGAGTATCTTGGGAATTCGTCAGTATCAGCCAACATCATCCCACCCCTAATGTGTTGCAGGACCCACTACAACTCATATTGGACGATGTCGCTCCGCTTTGCATTGGCATTTTTTATTGTCACTTGGAAAAGCGTAGATCCTCGTTCGCTTACATAAAACCAAGTGCTTATTGTCGCCAGTCTTTATCACAAAAATGTTTTTCACAAATTGCCGCAATTGGATTAGAATGTCTTATTGGTATAGGTGGTTGACATTATCAAAGTGGAGAGCTCTCAGCAACTTCACAACTTGCATGCTCGAGTGCTTTCCATGTGTCTCTTTGTTTTGTCATTTGTATCTGCCATTATGGCAACCTGCACGTATAAGCCCATGGTTGAAATCCCATGTATTTTTCTAGGACCCTTGGATCAAGTTGGGTCCAAGATGAATGGATAGGATTCGTGGACATATTAGCCAATGGTATTTTGGGGCAAGGGCCTTCCCCATTTATAAAAAGGCACCTCATGTAATCTATTTTCATGACTAATTGAGAGGAGGAGACTCTACTATTTTGAGAGCTCAAACATCCTCATTTGCAAATCACTCTTGCTTATGCTATTGTTGTGATTGCTTGTTATTTCCTTGTCTTCCATGCTTTTTGTTTGTGTTAGTTAAGGTTTTTCCATAAGCAATGACATTGAGCATTTGAGCTAACCTCCATCTCACCTCTCTCCCCTCCTCCCTCTCTCTTCTCTCTTCTTCTCTCTTTCTCTCTCTTTCTCTCTTCTCCTTTCCCTATTCACTTCTCTTCTTCACATTCAACCTAAAATCATGATGAATGTTAGTGTAGAGGAGTAGAGTTAAAGGTGGATAGTGTTAGTG
This sequence comes from Diphasiastrum complanatum, assembly GCA_029204225.1. Lineage (NCBI taxonomy): Eukaryota > Viridiplantae > Streptophyta > Lycopodiopsida > Lycopodiales > Lycopodiaceae > Diphasiastrum > Diphasiastrum complanatum. Next base: position 14,387,402 of record CM055092.1, on the reverse strand, counting down.
GTGAATAGAGTTAAGGGACGAAGTAGAAAAATGGCTAAAAGTAGCATGCATGCATAGTTAGGTACCTATCTAGCGTTCTAACCCTCTTTGACAGGCGGAAGGGCTACTCACCGACCAAATCTACATCCCTACAGTGGCGCCCCTTGTAAAAAACCAAAAAAATACAGATCTTCATAAGAACTCTCACAGAGCCCTCTAAAGTTTCATCTCAGTGAGACAAGGACACAGAGAAGTCTACGAGATTTAGTTCCCAGTATAAGTGCTAGTGCGAGGGTTCCCAGTAATAAAAAGATGGGAAAACCCATCAAAACCCTCGCAAACACTGAAATTTTCAATTCCAATGGCCAAGAACCCTCGTAGAGAATTTTGAAATTCCATCTCAATGAGACAAGGACATAGAAGAGCTTGCGAGAGTTAGTTTGATCCTAATGAGCAAAAAATTGGATTTTAAGTGCTGAAAAATCTACAAAATCAGAAAATCCAAAAAATCCTTCTAGAAGTAACTCTTGCAGACCACTCCATTGGCTTTAGAATGTCATTTTACATCAGTGATAGAATCTGCAAGAGTTAGTATAAACTATTGGTGAAGATCAAATCAAAAAAGTGTTTTTGAACCCTCGCAAACAGTGAAAATTTCACTTCCTACAAGAGTTAACCTTCACAGAGATTTCCATAGCTAGATCCATATTAGATACAGCTCTTGTAAACCGTGCGAGAGTTACTTCCCAGTAATTTTTGAAAAATCAAGGTTTTTGACTGATAATCAGTGAAGAAACCCTCTCACAGCCAACCCCCACTCGAGGAACCTTCTCAGATCAGATCAGTAGATAGATCTATACCAGATCCAGCTATTGTGAAAATCTCAGGCCAATTGGAGCAAGGATCAGAAAGTTATCAAGGAAAAACCACCGTAAGAGGCCTAAAATCACATTATCGACCTATCAAATTGATCTGATTCTCTAAGATCCAGATTGCATTCCACTTAACAACAAGATCCAACATCCTTAAACCCTATTGCCGAATGAATCTGAGATTCGGACGATCAATCGCAAGAAGAGCAGTGAACCAAGCACCAAACCTTCCCAGAGTAGCAACTGCGCAAATCGAGGCAAAAGCAGGTGCAGTGCCAATGGATCCAATGGGTCAACCCGTACCTGTCGCACCCTTGCAAGCAGTCTGAAGAGCACCATGGATGGAGATACCAAAATATGATGGATCATCAGATTCCATCCGATTCCTCCAGATCTACGAGCAAGCCTGCAAAATCTATGGTGATCGGACACCTATAGAAAAATTAATGATGTCTCCAACGTCTCTTGTGGCAGTCGCACAAGATTGGTACTTCAACCTATCAGAAAAAGAGAAAACCACTTGGGAAGCGGTTAAAGCAGTCTCATCATGCGATTTAAACCAAGGAAATTTCAGGAAGACCCATTTGTCCTACTAAGCAAAGTCAAGATGGAAATAAGAGAAAGGGTCAGGGATTATATCGAGAGAATCAAACATTTGCGATCCGAATGCAATGCAGCCCTAACTCCCGATCATGCGATGATTATGTGGTTCCTTGCGGGGTTACCACGTATCATCAGAAGAGAGCTTAAATTATGGGAGCAGTACGCTACCTTGCAAGAAGCAATGGAAGATGTCATCAGAGAAGAGGATGAGGGTTCAGATGACGAATCTTATCCAACCAACCACACTCCAACTCCTTCGGTAGCATCATCATCATCCAACACTTCCAACCTGTCCACCGAGCTGCTGATGGAGCAAATAACTAAACTACACAAACAACAGATGGAACAACTCACAGCTCAGTTTGATCAGAAATGAAGGCCTTGTAGGGAGCTGTAGCACCAAATCCAAATCCATCGGAACAGAACCAGCTACAATATCTTCGTCGAGAGAATGTATGGTGCTCAGGTTGCACTCAGAACCATACAATTAATGAGTGTCCGGTCTTAAAGCAAAATCTGAGACTAACACAAAGATTTTGCCATCTATGCAACACATCATTGCATGAGACAACATTTTGTCCGTTTAACCCCCGGATCACACAACATAAGAGGAGTCCCTATCAAACTTCTTATTCTTATCATCAAGGGGCACCAAATGTGACACCGAGGTATGGCGTGCCAAACAATCAACAGTGTATGGCTTTACCTGCACCACTAGGGCCAGCCAACCAGCAAGTGGCCCATGTGAATTTGGCAACAATGAAACACGAAGTGCCAATACCACCTCAACCTGAACAGCAACAATGGTACGGGTCAGATGAACCATTTCTAGACCCAGACATCAATGAATATTATGTGACCTATGTAGCTCAGCCTCAACATCAAGGTGGAAGAAATTACGGTTGCTATGGATGTGGTGAAGGACACCGAATTGTTGAATGCCCATACAAGGGGCAATACACATCCTTCTACCGAGAATGTGGTTATGGACACTGTTACAAGAACTGTCCATTGAGGCTTGAATGAGTGCACCATTAAATCTCATTGCAATAGGACCAACAATAGCTCCAGCAGGGACACCACAGGAAAAACAACACTTCTGAGCCCCAGTCTTAGCCATCACGAGAGCACAAAAGTGGAAGGAAGTGACTCCCTCACCACCACTATCAGTATTCGATGATTAAACCTCAACTTTAGGGCCCTATCTGAATGTGAGGAAAGAAGGAAGGCAATACCAGAAGATATGCCACTGGGTGCAGAAAGCGCAAGAGGAGGAAAAAGCTCAAGCAAGAGACATACCTGTAAAACCTCTTGTTGCTAAAGAACCAGTACCACAAGTAGGATCACCATTATGTACTGATCAGAATGATTGGTTGCACCACCATGAACCACCTTTCCACATGATGGAGCCCGAGGATCCGCACATAGAAGTGCTCACAAGATTGCTAGCAAGTCGTGTTAGTTTATCCCTTGGAGAATTACTATGGCTTGTGCCACAAGCCAAGAGCCTTCTGGCTGAATGGGCCAAAGTTGAAGCGGAACCAGTAATACTAGAGCCCATATATTGTGTAGGCTATGAATAAACAAGTAACGTCCTCCGCATCGGGGCAGCGTGGAAAAGTGAAGAACATAATATCACCTTGCCGATCTGGCACAAGAGATTTGAGGACGAGGCAGCAGTAGTAGATGGAGGATTAGGTGTAAATTTGATCTCTACTACTTTGTATCAGAAATGGGGTCTGCAAGGATTGAAACCAGTGAGATTTGTCATCAAACTAACAGATCAGTCCTGTGTAAAACCAAAAGGTGTGGTTGGCAACATCCTGTAAAAATAGCAGGAATGCAGTTTGTGATCACTTTTGTGGTGATGGACATACCAGAGATCCCATCTGCCTATCGCGTTTTACTAGGAAGATTGTGATTGAGGACTACGCAAGTGGTTCACAATTGGAGAACTAAAAAACTCACCTTCGAAAACAGAGAACAGACTGTAAATGTCAATCCAACCACATGGGTGGTGAAACCTATTGCACCCAAAGCTGATGACAGATCTTCCACAACAGATCATACGATCGATCACCCATGGCAAGCCAGGGGAGGTCATTTCAATTCTGAAACAGATATCATGAGATGGATGGATGCATTAGAAATAGTTGATTGTATGGCTGGGCATGCTTGTCAATATGATTCAGATCCAGAACCCAGCACATCTTCACCCAAGTGCTACACATTGGACACACCAATCACTTTCGGGGTGAACATGATCAATGTCGCATGGCTGTCAGCGGAAGCTATCGAGAACCTTGTGGACGATGATTTAGTCCCTTGGCAACATGCTCTTACATACAACAAGGAGACTAAGCTAACTGATGAACAGGTCCTCCAGCATATGGATCCAGATCGCTATGGAATTAAGAGAGTACCAGCTCAGCTGCCACAAAAATCCGCAATGGCTAAAATTTCAAAGATAGATCCACCAAAGGCACCTGCAATTAGAAAGAACCAATTGAGACAACACTACAACTACGTGATCCGATGGAGTGATCTATCGGAAGAGGCAATAGCTACGGTGGATGTTGATATTCGCAACCATGCGACAAATATCACACCAGTTTCGAAGAAAGACAACAAGGACAAATCCAACTATGTGACAAGAAAAGGTAAAAAGAAGATGTTGGATTCCTTGAAGTCGATCAGAATGGACTCAGATGCAGCGTCATCTTCCTTTCAAATGACAAAAAATCAAAAGATGACCAGTCGGGTTAAGATCAATATGCTGAGGGAGGAATCTCGTCGAGCACCGGTACACAAGATGCCTAATACTTTCAAAAATTACACCTTAGACGACGTGGTAATTATAATGTCACAAGCGCAAAGAGAATCTAATCAAAATCAAGCACCAGCAGAACAAGTCTTTGAAGGACCTGCGCAGACGCAACCGATGAATCTTGCTGAGCCAAGTGAAGAAGAAAGAATCGTCCATGTGGGAGAACAGTTGACGCCCACACAATACAAGAGACTGCGTTTGTTGTTTGTGGAATACAAGGATTGTTTTGCATGGAATTACAGTGATCTGAAGGGAATCCACCAACAGTCATCCAGCATACCATACCCTTGGTCGGATGGAGCAGTCCCCAAGGTGAGTCGCTATTACCGCTACAACCCGAATTACACAGAGTTGGTCAAGCAAGAGTTGCAGAAGTTGCTAGATGTTGATTTCATCTATGAAATTGAGCAACTGAGTGGATATCACCAATAGTCATAGTACCCAAGAAGAATGACAAGATGCGAATCTGTGTGAATCTGAAAGCTTTAAATGTAGTTACCAAGAAGGACCATTTTTTCTTACCATTTACGGAAAGTGTCTTGGATAGAGTAGCTAGAGCAGAAGCCTACAATTTCTTGGACGACTTCAACGGTTACAATCAGGTGAAGATAGCGCCGCAAGATCAGCATAAGATAGCATTTGCCACGGAGTGAGGGACCTATGCCTACAAGGTAATGTCGCTTGGACTTTGCAATGCTCCAAGTACCTTCCAACGAGTAATGCAGGCGACATTCAAAGAGTATTTGCAAAATTTTTGGAGATTTTATTGGATGATTTGTGCATGCATGGACCCAACTTAGAACACCTGTCTAATTTAGAGAAGGTGCTATAGAAATACCGCAAGTATCAGATCTCTATAAACCCAAAAAAATGCCAGTTTTTGTAACGCATGGCCTGATACTTGGCCATATAGTATCAAGGCATGGGATCGTCACGGACCTATCAAAGATCAAGATCATTGTCGATCTGCCACCACCATGAACGATCCGCAAGGTCTACTGTTAGCAACTATGCTAACACAGAGAAAATAAAAAAAAAGAAATAAAACTCCGTGGCATGTGTTTTGTAAGTCCACATATGAGTATCTGTCAATAAACTTCAACCATGCCATGTGTTTTGTAAGCCCATGAGTAGAATCTTAAATAATAATAAAATAGCTTAAACCTAGATTTAGAACTTAGACTCAGGAAACTTAAGATCAGAAATATTTTATCTTAAGTTTTTCTAAGTTAAGAAACTTTGAAGTTCTAAATCCTAAGCTAGAAGTTCTAGAAAGTCTAGAAATAGATTAGTCTCATAAGTTAGTAGATACTTATGGAAGACTCTCCTTGCCATAAAAGGAGAGGTATTTGCCTTGTAAACAACACTCTGAGATTATGCTAAATTGCTCTCTATTAAGATTATCATTCTATTTCTTTGTGTTCCCATTGGAAGGTGCATAGCTTGAGGGAACGTGCTCGGGCCTCCTTGCCTCCTTTCATTGGATTATTGTGGCACGTTTCTATTGGTTTATTTAGTTAGCCGCAATTTATCTTTCAAACCCTCTGGGTGTTAAGTTAGGTCTTAGTTTAGCAATCTTGCTAGTTGGGTTTGCCTTAGCAAGAATTTGTATTGTTGTTTCTAATTAGCTTTATTTTTGTTTCGTGCAAATGATTAATCTAATAGTTACAAGCTTAGCTATAGGTGCAAATGTTTCTTCATAATCCAATCTTTTTATTTAAAGAAATCCCTTAGCAACAAGCCTAGCTTTGTACTTACTAATAGATCCATCTTGATGGTACTTAACTCTATAAATCCACTTACATGCAAGTGGTTTCTTTTCTCTTGGAAGATTTACAAGATTCCAAGTATGATTCTCTTCTAATGCATCATACTCTACTTGCATTGCATCTCTCCAAACTTTAGATTTATATGCTTCTTCAAAAGATGATGGTTCTTCAAGCAATGTAGCTAAAAAAGAGTAAGAGGTAGAAGATGTAGAGTCTTCCTTTTGCTTTCCCTTGTCCACATAGGTAAGCCTTGAGGGCTCGTCCTTGCTCCTTGATGATATTCTCAGCCCCTTTTGACTCGGATACAAATCTCCATCCTCGGGTTTGTCATGATCCTCCTCGGGTTTGACAAGATCCTCCTTGGATTTGTCAATATTTTTCAATGCACAATGGGTTAGATCCATTTGACAAGCTGTTAGCAAATTGTGACTCATCAAAAAGAACATCCTTGAAGTTTGAGGCTCTTCCTCTACTCCTTGAACTATATCATATAGATCATGGATCACTAGGAGTGATTCAATTCTCACTTTCCAAATGGAATAATTTGTGGAAGTGAGTCTCTCACTTGATTCCATCAAATATCCACCCATGGATGACATTTTAGAATGAATGCTTTTTAAAATCACAAAGATTTTTTAATTTTAAAAGATCCATGAAAAGGCCTAAAGCTTACTAGAATGCCTATAGGCTTGTCTCTATCAAACTAGCACACAAGCTTGAATGATACTCAAAGATCTTACCAAAAATTCCTAGCTTTCACTCTCACAAAAATTGCTTTACACTTTTCTTAGAGATTTCACTTCAACTAAGGATCTGAACAAATCAGCCTCTAAGATCTGATCTTATACTCTGAAAAGAAATGCTTCAATAATCCAAAACACTATTTGGTCATAGGCATTAGCTAGAATGAATCTAGATCAATACTATGCTTCAAAAAGCACCAAAAATGAACTAGTATTGTGATTTTGGGACCAACAAACACAAAGTAACTTGAATTGAAAGTTGTTGTACGGTTTCACACGTGTGAAAAGTACATACACAGCCTCCAAGTCGTTTTGATCCAAATGATTACAAGCTATCACTCTAGAAGAACTCGCCCTCACTACTATTGGCCAAAAACAAATTTTGCCAATGATCTTTACAAGATTTATGATTCAATGATCACTCTCTTACTTAGCTCTGATACCATGATAAATTATACAATTTTTAGGATAATAATGATTGCACTTTACAATCATAGAGAGTTATTGGTTGCCTAATCAATGAATCTATCAAGTTCTACACATTAGATCTTGATCTAGATTCACTACACTTGGATTTAAGCAAGAGCAATGGATCAACACATCATTTTTTAGTGAGAGCGGCCTCACACGAGTGGAGTACTGTCCACAGTATGGCCTACACCTGAAACAACAAGTACAATGATACTAGATAGCAATCATACATAAAAATCACAAGACAAATGACTAGAAACCTCACAAAAGTGTAGAGTGCAAAAGTCTCATCAATCTTCTTAGCAAAATGATGATCCTTTTATGGATCAAGTACATCCATGAGTCTGGTACAGTCCAGTAGACCTTCACACGTGTGAAGAGTGCCACATCACTCAGATCTATCCATTTGATCCATCCTTGATCCTTATCCAATAGTTGACCTTCTAGAATATGACGAAAATAAAAAAGCTAGTCTCCTAGAATACAGGAACATTTCCTACAAAATAGGATCTAAGGAAAATGGTCAACTCTTATCTTCTAGTACTCTATACACACGTGTGAACATCCATTTGCCATGTGGGAGCATTTACTCATGCACATGCAAGGAAAAGCTAATTTGTAGGTGACTAGTCAACTTGACTAAAAACTAGTCTTGTCATGTTCACACTAACTAGAATGATACAAAATCAATTTGGATATATACAAACATGAAAAGTACATCCTTTCACACGTGGGAACAGTCTCCACATGTGTGAAATCAAATCATCAACATATTCTAATGTTTGATCAATATTTACATGAACCAATGTCAAGTGAGATGTGACAATTTTCAACACCTTTTTGTAGAGAGAGAAATAGGAATTGTGCCAATCCCTTTGATTGCACACTCGCCATCATTAGCCATGTAGATCACCCTCTTGTCATCTCCATATGCCAACAAAGAAGTGAAGTACTCTTTGTGAAAAGTCATGTGTGAACTTGCTCCACTATCAATCCACCATGGATCTAGTTCTCCATCATTAGCAAGCATATATGAAGACATCACAAAAGCATCATCATTTGCATCTTGAACATCCAAAACATCCTCATCAAGAGTAAGATTACCTTGCTTGTCTCCTTGATCTCTCTTCTTCTTGTAGCACTCACTTGCAAAGTGTCCTTTGATGCCACAATAGAAGCACTTGAGCTTTGATCTATCCTTCTTCTTGCCATTCGGAAGAAGCATCCACTTGATCTTTCCCTTTAGACTACTTACTTTGCTTTTGCCCTAAATGAACATAGCCTCCTCTCCAACTTGAGATGTTGATGAAGATTCACCTCTTGATTGAAGCCTATATTCTTCATTGATCAAGATCCCTTGAAGATCAATCAAACTTGGCAAAGTCTTTTGAATAGCAATACTTTGAACAATGTTAGGTTGAGCATCCAACGATCCATTAAGAATAACTTGAACAAGCTCTCCTTCCTTAATGCTCTCATCAATGCAAGCCAACTCATCATTCAATGCTTTCACTCTCAAAATAAAAGTATTTGGACTTTTTTCATTCTTTTGAAAACAAGAAAAGATTTGCCTTCTTAGAGTCAACACTCTAGAAGTAGACTTGGATTCATAAAGCTTAGTCAATAAATCCCAAGCATTCTGAGATGAAGTACTCTTACCAACTTCCTTGAGAAGCTCATTGGTAACATTCATCTTTATCATGTGTAGAGCCTTCTTGGCCCTCTTGTCATACCTCACTTGATCTTGTTGTATTGTTGGTCTCTCTTGCGAACCTACAACAATATCCAAAACATCATTCATCTCAAGAAGTGATTCCATCCCCACTTTCCACAATGAATAGTTACTTGAGATAACTTATCATTGGCTTCCAACATGATGTAGCCATATAGCAATGACTTGAATCTCTCTTTAAACCTATTTAAATGCACAAAGCACTCCTTTGAACAACAACAAATGTTTTCGAAAAGGTAATCACAAAGATATAGAACTTCTCAATTCTCTTCTAGCACTTATACCAAGCAAATCAACACATAAAATAGTGAAATCTTTATCAACCTATGATCTATATTCATCAATCTAATGAATCTTGCCATTTCCTAAGATTGAAACACACTCAAATGAAGTCCAACAACCTTACTATCTAGAGATCCAATCAAAATTAGAGTTTGACAAAATCACAAAAAATTGATTATTTCAAAATCTCATGCAAATGCCAAAAACTTGATATGCAATCTATTAGCCACCACTTAGGCTTTTCCAATGATCCAAAAATAGGCCAAATCCAACATGAAATGTGAGAAATCAGAATTGATCAAGATTATAACTCTATATAGGGTTTTGATCTACAATAGATCCAATCTACATATGCAAGAAACTCGATTTTGGTGTAGAATCCAATCTAGCATGCTCTAACATTGATATCTTCTCCAAATCATTGATAGATGTGCTTTCTTCATAACCTGAAGCAAAAGCTTTGATACCGTGTGAAGGATTGAGATCCATTAAGATCCAAATCTACAATTGATCTTTGGTTAAAAAAACAAACAACTCATCATTAAGAAAAATCAGCATCTACACTAAGATTGAGATGCAAACTCTAATAGATCTTGATCAAACATGAACTAAAATATAAAATACTATTGATGTTTGTACAATTATAATACCTTACTGTATTTCACACGTGTGGATCCAAAAATAGCAATTAATGATCATTCTACATATAGAATTGCAAGATATCGCAAGAATAGTGCGCCAATGGATAGTAGAACCCAAGAGAACCATGTATAGGCATGAATGAGAGAGAGAGAGAGAGAGAGAGAGAGAGAGAGAGAGAGAGAGAGAGAGAGAGAGAGAGAGAGAGAGAGAGAGAGAGAGAGAGAGAGAGAGAGAGAGAGAGAGAGAGAGAGAGAGTGAGAGAGAGAGAGAGAGAGAGAGAGAGAGAGAGAGAGAGAACCCTCTCTTTCCATGAGTTAAATCCTTTTATAACAGGTCCAAACCTAAATTGCCACTTGGTTTCCCTCCAATATGAAAAATCCTACTATTTTTAGAGCTAGATTCAATGTACCCTACATTCAAATTTGAATCTACTCAAACTCGACTTCTACATTTACTTTTAGACTAATGTAACTTTGAAAAGTCAACCTCTAGGTCTAATATGAAAATTGGTCTCAATTGCCAAATATAGAAATGTTTCAAATATGACTTAACCAATTGAATTTCTCACATGATTTTCCAGAGCTTCCAAAGAAAAGATGAAAGTGTCTCATCCTATGTGTCAAGGGTCAAGGATCTCCATAGAGACCTTTCTTGCATAGATGATTCAATCAACTCAAAAGAACTTGTACAAGTCATTTTGAATGGCTTAAGAGAGAAATTTGTCAAGCATGTGCCTTGGCCAAATCACATGCAAGGCCACATCCAAGAGCAACCATCAAGTCTAAAGCACCTTGGGATCTCATTCATAGTGATATCCACTTTTCATCCATCAAGGAGGAGTCTTATTGTCAAGTATTGATCTTGATAAAGACTTGTTGGGGCCAAGAACACAAGAGGAGCCAAGTCTATCAATGACTCCAAGAAGATCAACCCAACACTCACCTACTTGGAAAAGGACAAGCAAATGGAGGACGGGAGTTCTCTACATGCATTTCACACCACCATTGAAGAACCATCATGTGTGGAGGAGACACTTCTCTCAAAGGAATGGATCAAAGCTATGGAGGCCGAGTATGAGGCCTTAATGCAAAATGTTGGTAATGATAGAATCGTGTTGCTTATCTATGTTGATGACATTCTATTATGTGGTAGCAACATAGATCTACTAATGCTACCAAGATCTCTTTAGGAAAGGAGTTTAAAATGCAAGATCTTGGTTATTTGCATCATGTACTTGGATTAGAGATCAAAATCTCTAATGATCTAGCTTTCATTTCTCAAGAAAGTTATGTAAGATCTATGCTTAAAAAGTTGAAAATGCACATTCCAAAGATCCATGATTGGAAAAAGAGGAAAAGGATCTTGAGATACATTACATCTACTCAAGATTATGGACTTTGCTTCAAAAGACATAGATCAAACCTTGGCTTGATCTCCGAATCCTTACTTTTGTAAATATCGTTTCATTTCAAGGAGGAGTGTGAAAGTACATGTAAAATAAAATAATATTAAACTTAGAAATCCGAGTTTTGGAGTTTGTCCAAACTCGAGGTAGTCTAGGTAACTAGTTTTCTAGTTAGAGTTGAAGTTACTTTTGTCTTCTTAGTGAGGCGTAGATCTAGAACCTAGCAAGGAGAATATCAAGCTACTTTTGTAGGTCTAAGATTCACAAAGAGAGATTCTCATTTTCCTACCAACTCTCTTTTGTCATCTAGTAGAGAGATAGAGAGAAATTGGCACCTAGAGTACTCTCTATCTACTCGAGTTCTAGAAGGCCATCATGTAGTATAAATAAGGGGGCTTTGTACCTCACAAATGTACTCTTTCAAATAAAGCTTTCCATTTCTTCCATTTGATGTGTAAAGTAATGTAGATTGTGATGAGTGCTCTTGCCTTGATCTTAACTAGCTTGCTTTTGATTTCCATCTCATTGTTTTTAGATTAAGAGCTAGTTTCATGTGCAATCATTCATTCTTTTGATGCTTGGTACTTGTTGCAGCTTCACACGTGTGAACATGTTTAGACTTTATGGATTACCGAGTGACATTGTGAGCGATCATGATCCAAGTTCACCACTCTTGTTCAATCGTACTCGTTAAACTAGAAAAAACATTCAGCTTCAATTCTTCTGATCGGACGGTCAGACAGAAGTGAAAATAGTCAACTAGTTAAGTTGTCTAATTTGGCAATTTGGAGGCCAAAATGAATTTTTAACTTAGAGATACATTTCTTTATTTCAATAAGGACTAGAAATAGCATCCCTACTATTTCTAGCAAGTATATAGGTGGATGAGGTCAGATTTGGACCTACTCTAATTGGTTAGTAGAGATACATTGAATTTAGTCATGTTAGATCTAGTTTGACAAGTATTTAGAAACTTCTATAAGTTGATAAGCTTAGGCAAGATCATTCAAATAGGTCAAGAGGTTGTTATACATAGACATACAAGTGTGGGAGAAATTCATCTCTCTCTTTTCTGTCTCATTCATTCATATGGAAGATATCTCTTGTGGTTTGTACATCCATCTCTTGCATCTTGGTGGTGATATAGTTGATTTTCTAATGTATGTGGATTCACACGTGTGATTACTACTATTTTATGACTTTTGTACAGAAAGGGATAGTAGAATATCATATCTAAGTTTTTATGACAAGTTCTTATTGAGTTTTCATCTTCTATGTGTAGTTGATGCATGATTTCTAGATTTGTAATGAAGCTAGATGTGCTCTCCAAATTTTCCAAAGATCAAGGGGCATAATTAGGTCATTTGGATCTGATTTTTTCACAAGAACTAATTAGATGATGGCACAAATGCTTTGAGCATATGTGGTTCCAACGATAATCTCATTGGGAGACGTATCTGCCTTTGATTGAGTTTGAGTATAATGGTACTAAGCATTCGACTATTGGTTATAGCTTGTTCATATTTATGTACGATTATGATACTAGATTGCACATTTCAGTTGAAACTCAAATGATCAAGTCTCAAAAGTTAGTGGATTTCGTACACAATATTCAAGAAATGCTACAAATAGCAAGTGAAAATGTCCAATGTGCCCAAAAAGAGACATATATTATGCTAATCTGAAAATATTGCCTCAAAATTTTCAAGAGGAAGATTTGATATATTTGCGAATCCCAAAGGATTCAAGTGTAAAGCATACCGACAAGCATTACAAATTTTCTACTTGATATAGGAGAATGTATAAAATCCTAAAGAGGATAAGATCTTTAGCTTACCAATTGGACCTCCCAGAAGGAACTCAAGTACATCCAACATTTTATGTAAGTCAACCTAAGAAAAGTCTTGGTTCTGGAGATCGACTAGAGAGGTCAGAGGAATTATCAAGTGTGACTTGACTTGAACCTGAAACGATCTTGGATACTAGAACTAAACGATTGTGAAATTGTATAGTTATGGAACATTTGGTTCAATGGAAAGGTCATACATGTTAAATTTCACACGTGTTGGATATCCCAAAAGTGTGATTGATCTCCTAAGATGTGGGTGATTGCATAAAGATCAAGCTATACATTGAATTCCAAGATCTATCTCGCAAATCTAAGGCAAGACCACAATGAAACATGCATATATCATTCACCAAAATAATTCACAGGTGTGGGAGACTTGTAATGAAAAAACCTTGTATAAAAAAGCCTTGATCTCCAGTAGAGAGAGAAATCAAGTACACATCCTCGGGTAGAGAGAGAAAGCTAAAAAGACTCAAAATGTAGAAACTCTCATAAATCTCCATAAAACTTACATAGAATTGTTCTATCACTCATATGAGTAGCAAATCGAGGTAGAGAGGAGTGAAACATGATTGGATCTCTTCTTTTTCTCCTAATTTGATTGGCTTAGTGACATATAGGCCCTCAAACTTGATTGGACCAATTTCATGGATCTCTTACTTGTAGTTGGTCACATGATCTCAATACAACACATAGGAAGGTGTCACTAATCATCATCTAGCATGCGTACTTTCTCGAGTTACCTCTAATGCAAAAATTGGCCTAATCACATACTAACATGTGGATTGACATAAAATAGTCAACATACCCCCTAACTCAACATAGATAAATTTTACAAATTTTCACACTCCTCCTTAAAAGATGTCAATTCTAATTTAACATAGAGCTTGTTTAGTAGATCCTTTGGTGTGAGAACTAGATGATGATATTTGGTTGTAGCCAATTCACTACTGCCATGAGAGGATTTCCTTGATGGAAATCCAATACCACCTTCCTTGATCATTCCACCATATTTGCATCTTTTCCTTCGATTCCTTCCATGCCTGAAGAAGACCTTTGACTTGAAAGCTCCTCTCCCTTGAATATAGCTGCACCATGATGGAGATCCGAGGCCTTCATGCCTCATAATGACCATGAAGATCAAGGTCACAAGATAGGCAAAAAAGTTGATTACCAAGATTTTGCATACTAGTTGACTAGTTCATAAACTATGTGTTGGATTTTATTCTTATTCCTACCCATCTTTTTCACCCCCTTCATCTCTTAAGGAAAATTCCTCTCTCAAGCATTCTGTAGAAATACACTATCTTTTACACAATCTACAGAAATACACGTAAAGCCCAAACAGGCATAATCGAAACCGCATTGCAAAGTCTTGCTTACAGTCACATTCAAAGACTCACCACCAAGAACCATATGTATCTTGACTACGGTTACTTACAAAGTGAATCGAAGTAAACCATAAATTGATGAATAAGGATCTTGGATTACTTAGAGACTAAGAATTACATCTTAATCGTTGTCTCAAACATCTTAATCGTTCGCATTCTCTATGGTTGTCTATGACACCTACTCTGACATCTAAATCAAATCAAAACTGCTCTAATTCTTAAATGATTTCAATCTTGGATTCACACTATGAGTGACAAACTCATTCTTGCTCTTACAAGATCCAAGAGCATACATTTGATGACTCAACCACTTTCTTTCAAATGATTTAGAATCATATCTAAGTCATTAATGACATGACATATGTTCATACAAGAGGCGTCATACAATTCTAGCATTGCCTCACCTCACTTTGAAATCCTATAACTTCCACAAGACACATCCAATTGACATGGAATCAATTGCACTAGAAACTACACTTCACTAGCTTTCAACAAGCTATCAAGCACTCTCTTTGGATCTACCTTGGAGAAACACCAACCATTCAAATTTTGGTGATCTCACATGTGCTTGAGTAGTACAGTCCGTATAGTACCCATCATGGATCAATCGAATATATTTTTGATTTATTTTGACCCAAAAATCTCCTTGATAGCCATAGAGATGCAATACACTATCTAGATCTTGAATTCAAGGCAAATTTTTCATCACTCTTGATGTATGCATGGATATCTTAGTTAGGCTCTTGTACCATGTTAAATTTCACACGTGTGGGGGGACAAAAGTGTGATTGATTTTTTAAGATGTGGGTGATTGCACAAAGATCAATCTATAGATTGA
This sequence comes from Diphasiastrum complanatum, assembly GCA_029204225.1. Lineage (NCBI taxonomy): Eukaryota > Viridiplantae > Streptophyta > Lycopodiopsida > Lycopodiales > Lycopodiaceae > Diphasiastrum > Diphasiastrum complanatum. The sequence goes on along the minus strand of CM055092.1, from coordinate 14,371,999 downwards.
ATTCCAAGATCTATCTCACAAATCTAAGGCTAGAGCACATGCATATATATCATTCACCAAAGTACATTTCACAGGTGTGGGAGACTTGTAATGAAAAAACTAAGTATAAAAAAGCCTTGCTCTCAGGTAGCGAGAGAAATCAAGTACACATCCTCAGGTATAGAGAGAAAGCCTAAAAGACTCAAAATGTAGAAACTCTCAAAATCTCCATAAAACTTACATAGAATTGATCTATCGCTCATATAAGTAACAACTCGATGTAGAGAGGAGTGGAACATGATTGGAACCCTTCTTTTCCTCCTCCTAATTTGATTGGCTTAGTGACATATGGGCCCTCAAACTTGATTGGAACAATTTCATGGATCTCTTACTTGTGATTGGTCACATGATCTCAATACAACACATAGGAACGTGTCACTAGCCCTCTACCATCATGCCATGTGTCAAGTGCCAACTTGCTCTTGGATTTGGCCTAATTATCATCTAGCAGGTGTACTTGCTCGAGTTACCTCTAATGCCAAAATTGGCCTAATCACCTACTAACATTTGGATTGACATAAAAAAAGTCAACATACCCCCTAACTCAACATAGATAACTTTTACAAATTTTTACAATATAGACGATGATGACTCATGGGAATAGGAAGGTAGCCTGAAAAGAAACTTCCCTAACATTAAGTTTTGAGGACATACTTTAATCAGGGGGGAAGAATGTCATGCCCTGATCTAGGATTATTATCCTATAGGAGGTCAGTAGGCCTACATCGACCCATAAATTAGTTATGGAAAATCATTCATACTTTAAGGTGGCTAGAAATTTTTGACTACTGCCAAAGGATTCACGAAACATGACACTTGACAAGGACATACATAGTGTTCATTTTTTAGGACAAAAATAGTCAAGTAGAAGAAATGTCATGTATTGCATATAATTAGCCCATGTGCTTAATAATTGCAATGCTAAATATAGCCATGGAGCTAAATTAGATTAGAATTAGCCAATAGGCTTGAACAACCACAATGTATATGTAAATAGCGGGATTTTAATAATGGTAGTAAAGCCCAGTTTAGCTAAATAAGATCCCAAACTCATACGAGAGGCACAAGGGACAACTATAAATAGCTGAAATCATGTTAAATTTGGGAGCTATTATATATTTGTCATTTTTGAACTCTTAAGTATTCTTGAAGCTTCTTGGTGAAACTTTGCTCGTTTTATCTAGAGTTTTTATTTCTTGATGATTTTTTTTTTGTTTTCTTGTTTTGCTATGCAAATTTGATGTTTAAGAATGGATTAGACGTTTTAATGCTTAGATTGGCACATGACACAAAATGTGCAAAAAGCCCTCAAAGCTAGTGAAGAAATGAAATCCTCAAATGTAGGAGTGCTCCAAATAGCTCTAAAAAATGACACAAGAGAAACACAATCAAGATGAATTGAAACAATTTCGATTTTTCAAAATTGGTTGTCTACACATCAAAATAAGATATGACACTAGCAAAAGTCATCTTTTTGGCACTTGACCTAACCCTCCACTTCTAAAAAAATGCTAAAAGTTTCCATAGTTGTGGGGTGCCTAGTAGAGAGGGATTTAAGTACTCAGATGAAGTGACATTCAAAGCATTGTAGAGGTAGCTAACAAAAGTCTAGCCTAAGGCAAGGCTACTTTCATTTAACCATACAACTAAAAGGCAACAGACATATTTACTTTTGGTTGACTAGAGGTTTGGCCAGTTAGGGCTAGAAACCCAATATGACTTGCAAATTTATCCTAACTCCAAGTCCCTAATGAGGTCAATTGTTAAGGCGCCCATAGGCCAAACCATATGGTTTACTGACCAACAAAAACCTACAAGAGTGTCATGGACCCATGGCCCCAACCTAATGCCTACAAGCAGCTTAGAACTAGAGTATTGCATCTTGGTTTCCAAGGGGGGTCCTAACCTGGGACAAAGAAATTGGATGCCAAACTAACCACCTGCGCCTACCCTTGGATATAGAACTTTATTATTGAAAGGTGAGGACTACAAACATTCGAGAAAAAAATCTGATCATTTCCGCAGATACTAATAGCAAACTGATTTTGATCTTACATAACCACATAGTGACAAGGATCTAAGTAATAGAAGCTGAACGCTAATGGAGCAATCAGCACTAAATACATACACATAGAGCCCTATGCAGGCCCTAAGATGTATCAATTTTGAGATGGAAAGTGAAAAGCCATGACAGAGTAGGAAAGATCAAGAAGAACTATCAGACTATCAGGTAGTTAATCTATTAAACTTTTACATGGTTTAAGAGATGCTTCAAGCATTCCTAAGTTATATATTACACGCTCAATAGAAAGTTACATAACAATTTACAACGATGCACTGAATTGTGATATCAAAAAATGGAAAACTTGAAGAAGCTACAAAATTTTCAGAATACACTGCTGAAACAGATAAATCTAAGAGGTAGTGGAGCATGACTGTCATATCATCACAAAAATGTATAAATCCCAAGTTTATTACCGCGTCAAAAATTGTCCCCAAATGCAACCCACTTGACCTTGTGAACACTTCCAACAGTTGATGTTCCAAACTGACAACTTAATGTTCTACCAAATGCATTCCTCTTGTGAAGAAAAACAGTATTACCAAATGCACAGGAGGCATCTCTCTCTCTCTCTCTCTCTCTCTCTCTCTCTCTCTCTCTCTCTCTCTCTCACACACACACACACACACACACACACACACACACACACACAGGGTCCTCTTCTTTTGTAGATCCTGATGTCCTTCCACTTCCTGTTTTCGAGCAATTCTTTATTTGGTATAGCCGCTTTCTGTACGTTAAAGGTTACTGATTTTTGGTCATATTAAGTTTGCTTCTAAATCCTGTGTCAAAATATTGGATTTGAACATTGCTAAGTTCTTTATTAAATATCCAAACTTTGGATTTCTGAAAGAAATGTCATTAGGTCGAGAGAGCAAGTGAAAATCTGCTTAACATTTCGGCTGTGGTGAAAAACTGTCTATAACTCCGGAGCACATGACGGGCTAGCCCACAGCCAGTAAGTCTGGAATGACCAGATCAAGATATTCCATAGAATAATGACTGCCTCCTACCGACGAGAGAACCAAAAGTATATACCATCTCATCCATTCAGTATAAGACTCCCGTCAAAAGAACATGTCTTAGCTTCTGTGCAGGAGGGAATCCAATACATTGTAAAGATACGAGGGTGGAAGATGAATTACGGAAACTTTAGGTGCTCTCCTACTTTCTTGGAGCCTTCTTTTTTGGGACATGGTATTTGCTACTTCTTCAATGTAATTCACTACCAATGGATGAGCAAATTCTGCTTTCCATAAAATAGATTGATATGTTGTATTTAAAATATAGAAATGAAGGAAAGAATTTGATTTCGTAAAAGATATGCTCAGAAATCTATCTGACAGTTTTCCAACTGAGTCGGCCTTGTTGCTTTTCCAGTTTTGTTCTGAGACTGTTATCTCGAACATTCTTTGACCACTCTATTGATCCCTTTATACCTCGTGTGATGTGTGGATTTTTAGAGTCCGTGGGGATCCAACTGTCTGTATGAGATGTTATACCAGAAGATAGGTTGAAAGCCTGTGGAGCTGATGAAGCTAAAGTTTTTGAAGTATGCACCTGAGGAGGGGGGCTCGCAGGCCTTCTTCCCTGTTGATTTGTTACAGACTCTTCTATGTTGGAGTGATGCTTCTCTGTCACAAGAGAATTGGACCTCCAAACAGGACCATTGTTTGAACTTTCACCCTGTAGATCAGGTCCAGCAGTGCCTTCTTCTGATGTATGCAACTCTATTATCCTTTGAATTTCATTAACTGGATGTAAATCAGCATTCACATGTCCATCATCACTGTCACTAAGGAAGAAAGATTCATCTAGATTTAACTTGGAATATGCGTTCTCATATACAGTGATTTCAGGTTTCTTTCCCTTGCTGTCAGAAGTGTTTGCTCCTTCCCGCACATTATGTTGTTCCTTTGTACTTATTTGTTTGGATGGTTTACTCCGAGGTTGACTCTTTTTCAAACTCTCAAGTAGATTTGTCCTACCTTTATGCTTGCTCGATTTGGCTCTAGATTTCTGCTCTTTTGAGAAAGTCCCATTCTCATCGACTTGTGACATGTCCACTTCATAGTTTCCTGTTGAATTTACTGTGCAACTTTCTGGTTGAGTGCCCAAGTGAACAAGGTTAGCTTGATCATCCTTCCATCCAGGCAGAAAGGATGTCATATCTCGCTGAAGTGCTTCTACTGCAATGCAAAGAGATTCTGCCTCCCGGATATCTTGTTGGTGCTTTGGGTCATCCCTGGCATCAAACCTTCTGCAATCCAAAAAATCTTCCAATTCCATCCTCAGGCTGTTCAATGCTGTGGCTCTCTCTTCTAACTCATGCTGTGCTGCAGCTAGTTTCATTTGAACCCTTTCCTCTCTCCAAACCTCAGCAACCTGTAGCATCTTTCTTTCTTCTTCCACCTCTTCTCTAACCTTAGTTGATACACGCTTCAGTTCTTCCACTTCAGCTTTGTCCTCAGCAATCTCTTTAGCAAGATCATCACAAACGTTTTCCATCATCTCCCTCGCCTTCCTCTCCCTTTCAAGATCTTGTGACATTCTGCTCAGAGAAGCATTAGCATCAACCAGATCTTTTACCAGTTTTTTGTTTGCTGATTCAAGACGCCGCTTCGATTTTTTCTCCTCATCAACTTCCTCTTTAGCTGCTTGGATCGCCGATTTCATATTTTCTTGCTCCTTGGTTCGCCAATTTGCTCGTTCTTCTACAATTTTCTTTTGAAGGCTTTCTATTTCCTTCCGAGCTGCTTTGTGCTGAATCTCAAGTTCTTGCACACATGTGCGAGCATGATCGAGCTCCACATGCAAAGCAGCTGCAAGAGATGTGCTTGATGTATTTTGCTCCTCCAGGTCACGGATGCGGCTGAGAACTCTTAGCAGTTCATTGGCTGTTGTTGGTGGGCCCCCAACATCAACATTCTTGATCTCGTTTGATATGCTTGAACTTGCCAAATCTTTCCTTTGAGCTTCAATCTATTTTCAAGATCAATATCAGTGAGAAGAATTAGAGCAACACAGTTGAATAAACAAAAAATAAAGATGTTTACTCAACAAGATTCAGATATGCAGGATCAACTTGGTACGCCAGAATAGATGCACGATCTTTTCTTAAATCTCACAAGCATACAAAACCTGTAAAATATCTTGCCCTGAAAACAAATATTCTAGATAAAGTTTGTATGCAAAATCTTCAGAATACTGTACGATGAATCGACTAGTAAGCAGAAGCATATCATCATTCCTTAATTCAATGCCATTTCAGATATTAAAATATGAGTTGGACCCATGGTGCCTAATTTCATTTAGAGGATAAGCTAAGACTGACTGGGCTAGGTGGTAGGCTGCAGACCATCTTGGCAACCCAGTACCCCTACTTTGGTAGCTTCCTAGAAAGTTTCCTCAAGGGCATCCAGAATGTAAGTTGAGGGACTCACAGACATTCCAGGGTTGATGCATTGACACTTTGAGAACCTTTTAAGAGGTGGTATTGCGACTCTCTTTAGGAGATCTACAACTACGCTTCGAGACATGCTCTATTCATACAATGTTCTTAGTTTTGGTTCCTTGACACTCATCATTTGCTACCTATTCACTTCATATTTGAGGGTTATTTGTGAATAAGCTTCATGGACATGTAAGCGCTTTCTTGGCACCCTAGGCTAGGTCAGTTTTTTTATTTCAACTTTCTTCTGCTTTTGGGAGAAAAGCCTTTTTTTTTGTTTGGCTGTAGTTTTCTTCAGTGGTATGATTGCACTTTTGGATTCAGACATGCAGACTTTCATCATTCTGACTAGCAATACGAAGGGCACTAGAAAATCTCACTTTTTCATCTCTTTCGTAGAGTTTTGCGAAGAAATTTATATCAGTGTGTTTCCTACCATGAAGTGCTTCCATTGAACTGCGAAGATTTGGATTTGGCTCACTGAAAGTAGAGTCACTAACATTTCCATTTTTTTCCACTTTCTATCACTTCAACTTTTCGAATTTCTTTAGGCTATATAGAACTCCTTAGTTCGATTCGAGATGCCATCTTTTTTGCCATTTTGTGGATCTTTTATTCGAACTTTCTACATTGCTATTCTTCAAGCTGTAAATCGTTTAGTCACACTTACAAATCATGATTTGGCAATGTAGAAGTTCAGTACCTCAAATTTCAACTTTTTCAAGTTATTGAATCTTCAAAATTTTGTACTTTTTGTGTGCTTTTTAAGGATCACTGTTTATCCTACAGCAAGGCACTTTTATTCCGCTTTCCAGCTCCTATTTCTTTCCTCTATAGGTAGACCTTTCCATACCTCTTCAATAAATGAGCTTGCTGTATTTCCCTTTTATGAGTTGTTCGTTAGTTTTGCACAGCTTGAGATATTGTAGCTTCCATTTTCAAATAGCACATCATGCTAATTTCTCCAAAAGGTATACCCTCCTTACAGAGTGGTCTAGAACCTTCGGGTATTGCTAGCTAAAAGTGAGTTCATAATGGATGCTTCTGTTTCCACACATTCATCTATGGTTTAGCATCAATGTCAAAACATAAGCTGCCAGCATGGTATCTACATAGTACTTAAAGCAGATGTTAGAGATCAAATTGATCAGCCTACAATTGAAAAAAACACGAACACTCTCGTCCAGACATCTCATTTTCTGGACCACCGTTGAACACAGTACGCACAGCTCTCCAATTTGCTTGTGCCTCATCTGCCATGAAGCCATGGAAATCTGCCTTGTTGTGCCCTGCTTGTTCCATCACTGTGTTCAACATATTCCAAAAAAGGACTTGTGCTTTGGTGTCTTCCTCTTTCATTTCGCAAGTGGAAACTGTAAGCAGTTCCTGATGTAGGCTGATGTACATGAGATGCAAATTTATGACTAGTGTTATGAGACACATATTGGTTCACTTCAGGAGCAATTGCTAGTTGATTCATCTGATCATTTGGTTCCAAAAGACCAAGTAGGGGTACATGCTTCTTGGTGTCTAGCACATATGCCAATGTTTCTAGAGATTTACAGCAACTTCTCAATTAGGATGGCATTTTGAATCAGAAGAATCGTTTTATGAATGATCTCAAATTTTATTACTCCTATGTGTCTATTGAGGGGCCCTTAGAGCCAACTATTCCTCATATGTTATGATTTTGCAATGCCTACTGCTAACTGGCCTTTATGGTCAGTTTGGATAGTTGTATCTATTTGTGAAATCAGAATATCCAATCTCACAAATTTATATAGAGAAGTCAGTGATGCCATAAGGTAAAGCTTAGCAACAATATACGAGCAACTCAAAAAGTCAAAGGAACTTAGAAACAATATACGAGCAACTCAAAAAGTCAAAGGAACCAAGTCAAAACAATAATATAAAATACAATAAACCAAAAATCTTAGCCAAACAGCATTGCTTATGTCTCATCAGTACCCAAGCATAAGTTGCTAACTGGGTTTCGAAATAATCCAGATTCTCTTGGGTAGGCCCAGTGTTGACTAACATTCATGGTTAGTTTGGATAGTTGTAGTTGGGGATCTCTTTGCAGATCTAGATCAATTCCTACTTACTGCTAAAGGTGTTTTTGGTCTGTACAACTAGCTTGGAATACATTTGATCTAGTTCCAACTGATATGACTAGGTGTTCATGGTCCATTCAGATAGGAAATACACGAGATAGATCCATGTCTTTCTATGGCTAAAGTGTAGTGGAAACATTGTAATGTTCTTTGTTTTGTAATGTATTTATTTCTGGGCAGCAAAGTATTTATGGCACACAGTGGCTCACTCTTGTTGTTGGTGTTCCGTAGCAATGTTCCCCTATGTGGCAAGCAGTGGTAGAGCCTTGTTGTTGATATTTGGAAGCAACGTTCCTCTATCGATATCTTGTAGGAAGAGTTCTTATGGAACACATTGCTCATTTTTAGCAGCAGAATTCTGACACCATGTTTGAGGCCTCAAGAATTTGTTAATACTTTTCTTTGGTATTTCTGGTTCATTGGTACAATGACATGGTCTATTGGTGGTGCATTGTAACTATTTTTGCAGCACTAGTATTGTTGTCTTCTATGATGGTCTTTCCATCAGCATTGCAGTAGGGTTTAATTTGAAATGTAATCAGAGACATCCCTTACTGATGACTTGGGCTATATTACAAATCATTCTGTTATTTTGGTGATGGACCTACCTTTATGCTCGTGTGGCAGTCATGGTCTGAACAGTTACATTGGGTTCTAGTTGCATAGATTGATCTATTTGCAAATGCTTCTACCTAACAAGTTTGGTTTTCATCAATCACAATTAGCTTTTGTTCCATTGAGCTACCACGACTATAGTTGCTTCTATGTGGTATTCATGCATAACACGGTTGACTTTGACTTTATCAACTATTTTTGAGCCATTGAGTGCATCTGTTATTAGGTGTTCGTAGTCTCTACATATAGCTTATAATCCTTATACAACATCTAAGCTATTTAGCCCTCTTGTTAACTGTCAATCCTCGTCGTTCCGCTTGGCATGCTCTACTATGGCATTCTTCACCATTGGGAGGTACATTGTCCTACTAAATCACTGTCCTGTTCTATTGGAGGTCTAGGGAAGTAGCTTTTGAGTCATATATTTATGCTTCCATCTGCCCATTCATTCAAGAGACTTGGTACTAGGTTTTCTCAAAGACCGTCACTATTGATTCTGGTTGGCACCCCTGGTAAATATGGCTCACTTGGCGATATGTACATGCATTCTGGGCCATTTCCTACTGCTATTGCATGACGTGCATGGATTACACATCCCACTTGGAATCTAAATGCATATGCACCGAACCATCTCCTACTACATTTAAACAACAATCTGAGCCCATGGCTATATGGCATTCATTGTCCACATCTCTGCCTTTGCTTATAATTGATCCTCCTAGGCACAATTCAATCCACGTTGTATATGCCACTATAAGCTATTCATGGATCCTCAGTCAGCTCAAGAATCTTATTTAATGACATTGCTTTGTCGGAGACACCACTATTAAGTACTTCTGCACTGGTAGTCTGAATACGGTTATGCCATTTTCTCTATTTGGTTCACTCAGTCCATTTCCTGGTGCATAGTACATACACATGGCAACATGTTGTCTGGATCATCCTTCACAGTGTATCAAAAGGTCTAAATCCAATATCAAAATTGTTGGAATTCGATGCTCAGCCTCAAATCCATTTGTTAATGAGCATCCTGAAAACTTTACAAAACCAAGAAAACAGAAGGCTCGAGTTTTTCCTTAGCAGGAAAATTCCGACACTTGGTTGGGTCGGATCGGTTCGGAATTTTTCCGAACCTCCACTAAATTATCCGATCACCTTCGAACATGTTCGGTTCGGATCGGGTCTAATTTTTCGACCCCGGGAAATTCGACCCACAACATATTTTTCGAACCAGTATCATATTTTTCGATCCTTTGTATAAAATCCGAACCTATGTAATTTTGAACATTGTCGGTCAAAAATCCAACCCGATGACTTCGCGTTGGAAGTCCGCCTACATTGTACAGTCTGAGGCGGTTGTAATAACTATAGAAAATGTCAGTTATAGATTTATTTTGAGTAGTATATCAAGACATGTATCTTCATCAAAAAACTTCTGAAATCTCCAATCTTCAACAATTCTGATAATCATCTTATATCTAAAACTTCTGATAATTGTTTCTATCAATTCATTCAGATTGTTCCGTTGCATGTGTTATCACACACAACGATCAGAGTTATCACTCTGTAGCCAACGTTATCACGCTCAACCAGCTGAAGTAATAACTTCAAGCGATTGTACTCATTTGTTGATATTAATCAGAGTACATTTTGCTGCTAATTGTCGCGTTTCCTATCCATTCATCTAGCTCGCTCCCAGCTTCCGCACAACCCACTGATTTCCGACAAAAATAATCTTAGAGGCTATACGGTGCATTTGTCTTGGCATATTTTCATGGTTCTTTCAACAAGTTGCTTACAATGCTATTCGACCATGAGGAGGTTTATACTCTTCTCTGACAATACTATGATAAATCCTTATTTGCAAGCTGAGTTCACTGCTTTATCATGGTAGACTAAAGCAGAGGTATATCAGTACTAGTAGGGTGCAATGCCATTATCATGCATATAGAACCTAGAGGTGCTTATAAACAAAGCAAGGGTAAGCACAAAGGCTGTGGGCTCTGAGAGCCACAAATCATGTATACCACACAACACCAATGCAACAATTAAAAGATAGACTGAACTGGAAGCTTCACGATCTCCTTCAAATGATGAATAACACCAATTGCCTGAACCTGCATACATTGCTCGTTAGGAAGGCTAGGAGGCTATGAGAAAGTAATCTTGTTGAGGATCAGCGTATAATTTATTCTCACAAGATTTGCTGTTTACATTTCCAATTAAAATAAGATCAGATTCAGAACAAACAATAAACATCTCACTTCTTTTATTTGCAAAACAGTAGATCTCATTGCGTAGTAGAATGCTTACAAAGACAAAGCGAGTAACCCCATACCCCAATAAGTTGTTGGTTATTTGGTGAAGTGATTTGTGTGTCTTTGTTTTCTGCACGCCGTTCCAGCAGTCGATGCACATGTGACCTCAAAGCAGCTATCTGTCTATTAGTCTGTACTACCTTTCCATTACTATCTGTGGACTGAGCACAAGCATGAAAATAAGATAGCTGCCAGAAGAAATTTATGGTGATCATTTGATAGAAATTACAAAGCTATAAGAGTCTGACAAACAGTTATACATAAGCCTCGCAATAATTAGTTATTATGTCCTCTGTAATATATTCCTCTGGAAGCTGGTGGCCAGAGTGCAAACTTTCAATTGTGTTCTTTGATAGATGGAGTGCATTGTGCCTCAGGTAAACCAATTGGCTGTGCCATACAATTTCGTGCATATCAATTAACCTCTTTTTGCTAGTAAAAAACGTTATGAGCTTCAAATTTTAGTACCAACCTTAATAGAAGGCTCAGCTGCGGTTTGATTTGCTAAAGGCAATGACGAATTAGAGAGAGATGCCGATGGAGGCGGTGGCAGAACCTGCTGTGGGCTTGGGAGAGTCCGAGTGGGCTCTGGATTTGATTCTGGTGCGGTCGAAGATGAGCCTACGGGCTTGGAGTGTTTCTGTAGGCCCCAGAGAGTGGCGGCCAATTTACGAGCTGATACAGCGGCATCACGACCCGAGATGGCTCCTGTTTGAACTGCTGCCATGATGCCTTCATAGAAAGGATTCTCATACATTTTCCAACTGGGGACGGGTGTTGTTGGCCCTTTTGTGCCTGTCAAAATCGATCGGTTTAATTTCAGACTGTCAGAACTCCACATTGTGTCGATTGCCTTGTCCTCCAAATCTTGTTGATGCCCTTGTTGCAGTGGCTCATGAACCACAATTGGGCCCCCTGCTTTTGACCTCGCCATTGTACGATCGTGCCGGCTGCGTAAGAGATGTAATGGCTCTGAACAGTCAGGTCATAAAAGTCCCGAGTGATTGCTGAAATCACAATATCTCGATTGGTTGTGATACCCCGAATTCACAGTATCTTGCATCCAGCATTTGAAGAGATAGACTCCAGAGAGTAGTAACCAAACGGTCCTTCAAGCTTAGAACTTCAATACGTTGATATCATTCTCTAGATCAGAATAGTTGCATTGGATCTGACACTTTTAGAAACAATTGTCTATGTCATCACAACGAAATACAACAGAAAGTATCATCTAAAGTAGAATCGAGAGTTATTAGAAATATTCAATAGTTGAGGGGAAAATATGTAAAGAGCATGTAACTGGAAGAAAATCAAAGAAAAGAACTAGAAGAATATAATAGACGTTACATCATAGAGAAGTATCAAGGCAAATGGTCAACTCTTGATATGTTAGCATATAAGCAATCTCAATGATAAAGCTTACAGTATATGGCATGGAGTCAACTTACTCCGTCTATAAAAGAGGCAATATCCGAGGTAAAGGAAATCAAACGGGAATCAGAAAAGGTTCAAGGTACACAAGGAGAACACGTGAAATTCACGAAAAGAAGAAGACGCAAAAAGAACACGCTTGGATGAAACTGAAGGAAAATGGGACGTGACGCAAAGATCCAAAGATCACGAGGCCCCTGCAATAATAGTGAGGGGCACAGTTAAGCCTGGCAAATTAGGATCCATGACAGCTGCATCTAAACTCTGAGACCAAGAATATTTTACAACAGCAACATAATCCATTCACAGGAGCACATTAGCCAAAATCTGACGAAACAAAGCATCAGATATATGCACTCCACATCAAAGAGCTCCAACGGGTGACTAAACGCAATCAATGCCTTACATCACAGAACTTCTTTGCATCCGGCTCCATAATACCATAAAAAAATCCATAATACATACACTCAAGCCTGATTCACGGCAGAATCACGTGCAAATCGGGGAAAAATATGCACAGATACCATCAAATCTGAGGGAAAAACATCCGTACCGAAAGCATACCTCAAACAAGGCAAGGCATTAAAGACAGGAGTTAATAATATGAGCAAACCATTCCATTGAAAACCTGTGATGCCATGAAATAGCTTCTTTCAAATGTGGAAGAAATCAGCAACAGACAAGCGCCATAGCCGATTGTATGCTAAAAGCTTCCATGGAAGTTGGCAGATCGAAGGCTTTCTCGCGTTCAGCAAAGAAGAAAGGCGAGAGGGAGAGAGAGAGAGAGAGAGAGAGAGAGAGAATCTGTGTTCAGATCGCGCGCCGTTGGATCTTTCAAGGAACGCTATGATTCGAACCACGTATTTTGCAGCATCCATCGATCACCTGCCAAATGGAAGCCTCTCCACGTGGCTGCAATCTAAGTGGAAGATCTTTAACTATTATAGTGTCTTTGGTGTCGTGGACAAGAAGTATATTGTCTTTTGTCCAGGAATAAAAGAAGGCTAAGGAAGTGTCTTCCATGAAGGATCTACCCTTAAGAGAGCCATGCAACATGGCCCCGGAAACAACTACTCCATCCATCCATATTTTCGGAATTTTGTCCCGGAAAGTGCTCTGTGTGGTGGGCTTCGGAGGGCCCTTCTACCCACCCTTTAAATGCCCTCGGGTCCGGATAATGAAGTAGGTCCATGTCCATGTTTATGATGATGGGGACCTGCTTTTAAAAGAGTAAGTCTTGAAACTAAGGTAGATCAGCTAGATCATCTAGAAAATATGTATTGGGCTTGCCTTTGGCCCCTTATGTGTAGAGAAGATCTTCTAGAGATGTTTTGGGCCCTCAAACACATAAGTCCTCTCCGCCCAAGCCTTTACACTACACTTAAATCCACGTTCTTGTTTTTGGCATCTCATTGCAAAAGGCAATAGTATGTGTTCACGTTGGTCAATGGAGATTATGCAAAAGTCAATGTCTTAGATCCTAAGGGTTTGTGCGCACAAAAAGGTTTGCCACATTGGTAAGGACTTTGATTGCAAGAACTAAATCTTTTAGATGCACCTCTATACGCCAGTCATAAATAGCAAACAAATCGTGCCCTTTTTTTTTTTTGCATGATGCACCTTCATATGCAAGTCATAAACAATAAAAAGTTGTCACTTGTATGCATTCTTAGGCTCTTAACTTGCACCATATGCCAACATCATCAACAACAACAATAAATTAATAAAGATTGTCTATTTGGATTCACAAAATCATTTCATATATGTGTTTTTTTATTATTGTCATGTCTCTACTCATGCGACACTTTGAATACTAGTTTAATCTATCTTAAAGTGCCATCACATTTTTTATTCAAGAAATTTGTGGCAACGCCTTTGTGATATACCACAACATTCTTGGTTATTTTGGACCCACCTTAAAAGGCAAAATTTTCATGTACGCAAGGCCCTTAGGCAATGACCCATAAAGTGATAAGGGCTAGGCCATTTTGATGTTTAGTTGCACTACACCACCGTTGCACAGTGCCGAAAAACAAGTCCACGCTAACCCCAAGCTTTACCATGTTTAATCACCTAGTGGAACATTTACTTTTTGCTTTATGAAAAAATGTCCATACCCACGAAACATGTTGTGTTCAAAAGCTTAGTCTAAGCTCTCTAAAATTGACTCCAAAAATGTGAGGAGGTAGTGAGTGGGACAAAAATGTGACTAAACATATGCCTAACTTAGAACTTAGCCTACAATTTTCTTCCAAATGTGAACCATTACACAAATTCTAACTCCTTCCAAAGCAAGCTCACAATATGAAACAAAAAGCTTACAAGAATTAAGATCAACCTACATTTACCTAAAAAATAAACAAGCTCACAAGCATTAAGGTTATACTACATTTACCTTGTGAGAGTGAGTTGGATAGATTGCTCAAGCTCAAAGTTGTGAGCAACAATTAAGACGCAACATTCATTTAAGCATAGTTGCACAATGAGCTCAAATTAGAAGCTAACAAGCTCTACAAAGCCCACTTCTTGATGAGAAGCTCATCTCCAAGCCTAAGGTGAGTGATTTCAAGGAACCAACTTTCAAAAGGATGTAGCGTGTCCACATGTGGCCTCCTTGCCAAAAGCTATAATCCAGTCATGTCCATAGTTCTGAAACAATAATGGTGCGCATTACCACAACATGGACTAGAAATTACTTGCAAGAGCCTAATGGGGCAAGGCGTGTTTCGGGAACCTCCTTTGATTTTCTCTCTCATATCCTACACTTTTATATGCTTGTCATTTTTTGAAAAGACATTGCCTTCTAAATTCTCCAACTCAAATGTCTTGCCTATTTAAATCTTTCAAAGCTGTCAATTTTCCAATCAATTTCAAACAAGTACCATGCTAACAAAATTAACATTTATATTAAACCACCTTAATTAGCTAATTTCCAAAGAACCCTATCATTGAGTATCTCCTTGGGCCTTGCTCTATCCATCAAAAAATGTGGGAAAATAAGCTTATGAATTGGTTTTGTATTATCAATAGCTTTTACCAAATATTAAAATTGAGACTTAGTAGATATAACTTCACAATATCAAAGAGTTACTATGGTTTCTTGAATAATTGAAAGAGCTTGATGAATGCTATGCATTTCAAAATTTTAGGCTTAAATAGTGTAGCTTGTGAATCTATGAAGAGCCTCGACTGAGATGAATATGTTAGGATAACGACTTTTTTTAGTGCATCGGTTAAAATAAATATCATTCCTTTCTATCACATGATCGTAAAATTGGGGGATGCAGTAGGATTAGAGTGGTGTTAACTATGGCATTCATGTAGCAACATAGTTAGAAAGCAATTTTCTATATATCTAAGCAATCTTTTATAGATCATTGATGAGAGGATAGGCAATATTGGAGATGACACGTCATTGTTGTGGCAAATTGAAATTAATACCAAACTTGAAGAGTGAAATTTACAGCATGTTTGATGATTGAATTGATAGTAATTTGCAGTTTATAGTAAGTTTCAACGTCTCCACCAAGACATTAGAGAGAAAAATAATGAAGCTTTCAACCAAAGAAACAAAGTACTCGAAAAAGGGATTGAGCGACCCAATAGAAATACAATTTAAGTCAATGATTTTATGCAACTCTTTTATTGAATCAATAGCTTCTTATTCAATGACTAATCAATTTCTGACAGACAAACTCGGGCTTTGTCACGTAATGATTGATCGAACCATATGATCAATCACTAGGTGATTGATCAAAACATGGTGATCAATCAGCTTGTGGCAAAACCAGGCCAAATTTTTTTGGCCACAAAATTTTTAAATTGTTACAATTTTTTTTAGGTTGGTGCAAATTAATTTTGCCTGAAACTTTAAAATTTACCACTAGCTAATTGATCAAACCATCTGATCAATCGCCATGTGATGGATCAAAACATGGTGAATAATCAGTTTTTGAAAATTTGTTGATCAAATTTTTGTAGCAGGTGATCGATCAAATTATTAATTTCTTGGTGATTGATTAGAACAAATGCCAATCCACCACTTGGCCAAAGCTAGCTATGTTGGGCAATGTACAAGAGACCACATGAACTTGGTTCCAATTGAAAATAGTCTTGTACTCTAATTACACGTGTGTAGAAACCATGTGAAATTTATTTACAATTTTGGCCTCAATTACACCTAAAATGACCAAAGTACTAGTTGACATTTTTTCACACTCCCTCTTCAACTAAACTTGCTATTTTTACATCATAAATTTGATCTACTTTAAAAACAACCCGTCCTTAAGAATGTATCTTTCCTCTAAGCATTGTAACCATGAAATGAAAATATTTCATAATTGATATAGAGAATAGTGTCCATATTGGATGCTTCACTATTTCTTACATCAATTTTATCAAAATGAAAAAACAACATGAAGAAGCTGTACAAAGAATCATCATAAATAGGTTCCTCCATGCTTCCACCCCTAATATGGGTAAGATCCACTCAAGTCATTGTTCTATTGTTTGTCTAGGTATCTTCTAAGGCAGTCTCCTTACTAGATACTTAAAGGTCATTAAAAGAATATAAGGAAATGGGAGGATTTTTAAGATAATGAGTAATTCTTGATCAATGGGAAGAGTCAAGGATTTAGATTTGTTATTTGAACTCTAAATTTCTTTACTTCCATGCATATTTGAGATATGTTCATCTCACAAGAATTTCATTAAGTAATTGCTTATGAGAAATTTGCTTACCTTTACAGATTGTAGTCAAGGAATGCTTGTGTATTGTTTTCAGCCTAAAATCTCCGATTAATTAGGAGTAGTTAAGTCTATTATAATTGAATGGTTACTATTTCATTGCATATGTTGCTAGGAATAGAGCGCTTAACTCAAGAGAGTATCTGGAGTACTCAGGACTAAGTTAAATTCATTTTTATCTTGATGGATTTCCTATTGGCACCAAGAAGCATATATAACATGTCTACAAGTAATTGTGGATAGTCTTGGACTATAATTGTTTGGATCTTTAACCTTTAACATTGATTTCCAATGAAAAGTGACATCTCACCCAGGGATTCATGTAAATTGAAATTACATGAAGGTGATGTTACTAGATTGGAGAGAATCATACCCAATAGGTTAAAAATTTATCTCTTAGTGTACTTCTAAAGGTTGATATAGTACTTCAGTGCATAGATAGATAATTTGAGAATTATCCCATCTCTAGGTACTTATTTGATATTGAAGTCAGACTAAGGATTGATTTTGAGGGTAAACGTAAAAGTTAAATGATTGATTTGTTAGCTTTTGAACGTAATCTTACGGATTGATCAACTGTTCATCCAATGTATCATGTAGACTTAGTTTATATGATTTAGATTTTGCCCATTTGGAGAACTTATCGCTCAATGTACCTTTGGAACCTGAAGAGAGTACTCTGAATCAGAGATAACCAATTGAGGAATCATTCTATCTCTGAGTGCTTGATTAGATTGGTTGGTTAGATTGAAGATAATGATTCATGGAAAAGAGTTAAAAGCATACAAATGGGGATCTTCCCTAGTTGCTCGCTCTGAGGATAGAACTTGATTAAGGGGGAAGAATGTTACGTCCATATCCAGTATGTGAGATTTGGATAATTCCTGACATGGACTAGTGTATGTGGTTATTGATTATTCCTCGTCATTCCGGGCTTGGCCGATAAAGTAATTAATAATCATATGAGGGCCAGACCTATAATTGGACATAGGAGCACTTGCATGGTGTCTGACTGCTATGATACAAGAATAGGAGGTCAATTGCTATTCCAAGTTGCATGGGGATTCTAAGAAGAATATTCTCTCCTCATGGGAGAGAATATATACTAGTGGAAACTCACCCATCTACCTATTGGATTTCTAATCCTTGTAGCCAAGAGCCCCTGCTCTCTTGCATTCATTCATCATGGCATGGGGGTGAAGTCGTTAGGGTATTGAGTAGCCATTTCCTATTGGTTGGGTGGTTTTGTTCCACAGGTGTCCTTTTGGTTGCATGAAACAAGATCTAGTTGGACCTTCACCTTCACTAGGCGATCTTTACACTATGAGTGGATGCATGCCATAATGATGCTTCCTCTACTCCATTTCCATAAAAAAAAATCCGGCAAAGAATACTAATCCATCTTCAAGATCTAAAGGATGCAAAACAATGAACTTAGTTTCATCTAAACTTAGCAAATTCCACACATTGACATGACATTGCTCAAATATGAAGTCAGATAAGTAAGGGATGAATACTACATCATCATTCAAGGCTTTGAATCTTAAGATAAGAGTGAACACTTTGTCCTTCCTTTTGGCATATTTCTAAGATTTGCCTCCTTAGGGTCAATACCCTATTTGTGGACTTTGACTCACTGTAGACCTTCTTCACTGCATTCCATGCATCTCTTAAAGAAGTGCACTTACCAACTTCTTTGAGAAGTTCATTGGTAGCATTCACCTTGATGATGTGGAGAGCTCTCTTAGCCCTTTGTCATACCTTACTTGCTCTTGAAGCATCAAAGGTCTTTCGTCTAGATCTACAGCAATGTTCATTATTGTATTCAACTTAAGGATTTTATCCTTACTTTCCAAGTTCATTATTTTTAGAGTTGGTCATGTCTTTGGCTTCCAACATGATAACTATTAGCCATGATGCAAATGATTAATCCTCCTCTTTGAACCTGTTCTAATGCATTAAGCACTCACATTCCTCTTGACAAATGAAATCATAGTGAAATCACAAAGATTTAGAACCTTGCAATACTATCTCTCTTGTAACTAGTTGACTAGCAAGTAGAATTTTGATGAAACTTGATCAACCTATGATCTAACATCAATAGATTGAAACTAAGATCTAAAAATTATTGAAAGCACCCTTGCTTAGGTTGAACCTTTACAACAACATCTCAATCAAGAACTTGAAGAGTTTATTGCATTCAATCCATTGAATCAACAAAAAGCTATATGCAAAGAAGTTGACAATCTTGCTCAAGCAGAGCTTGTTGTGTTCACCCACAAAGGGGAAGTAGAAAAGTTCACAAGGGGAGAAAGGCTCAACCACAAAATAAATTTTAATCACAAGGGGAGCAAAGCTAAGTTTGTTCATTCACAAGGGGAGCTTAACTCATCCACAAGGGAGATTGTCAACTAGAAACTAGAAACAACAATTGTTAGTTTGAATGTACATGACCTCTCCAACAAATAAAGAGTTTTGTTTTGATGAATGAAATAAGATAGGATTACTCTCAATTTATGAGCTTTAATTGACATTAAAATTTCTTTTGATTTTGTGAATACACTCACATCAAAGTGTTAATAATGAAGTTGATCAACAAAAAGCATAAAAGTATGCTAGAATTCAGATCACCCTCAAATTTTCACTAAATATAGCAAGCTTACTATTTTTGGTTGCTAACCTGCTCTGATACCATGCAAAATTTCAAATGAAAAGATGACTAAATGATGGATCTTAGGCCAATAATGATAGTACCAACAACAAATGTTAGACTAATCACTCACTAGCTTGCTAAATTGATCAAAATGCTAAGAAAATGCATATAGAATCAAAAGAAACTTGAAACCTGCTTAGATCTGAATATACCCCAGACACAACATTGCCACATATCTATCAAAGATCATGATTATCATGGATCTAACTCCACCAGGTACGATCCGAGAGCTTCACATTTTTATGGGCTATGCAAATTACTACCAAATCTTTATCTTATTCTTCGTGGACCTAGCACGACCTATATATTAATTGACAATTTTTCCTATGAAAACTATTGAAGGCTTGGAGTAATTTGAGAAACTGAAGAATGCTTTGATATCTACACTTCTATTAAGAGCACCAAAGTGGGCTACTGAATTTCATGTACATACTGATGCTTCCAAATATGCTATTGGATTAGTCTTAACACAGTTGGGGGAATACAAGAAAGATTTTTCAATTAGATTTGTCAACGTTACATGGAAAATGATGAAATGAATTATTCCACAATGGAAATGAAGCTTTAGCAATGATTTTTTTGGTTAAGAAATATCGTCATTATTCGATGGCGACGCATTTCGCTTTTTATACAGATCATCAACTTTTATTGTATTTGGTGAACAAAACATGCAATACTGGATGTATTGCAAAATGGTTACTTTTATTATCCAAGTTTGATTTTTGTGTTGTTGTTTGAAAGGGCAGACAACACTATATTGCCAATCATGTGTCAAGGATATAGTCAGCATCAATTAATATTGAGGTGGATGACGAGCTACATGATGTGGCATTATTTTATGTGAAAGTGGTACGTGAATGGGCAACTGATATTGTGAAGTAGTTGATGCATGGTTAGCCTAATGAGTCATTGACAAAAGTTCAACAATGAAGATTAATTGGGAAGGCACAACCTTATCAATTGATCATAGGACAATTGTATCGTAGAGGATTTGATGATATTATTCAACGATACATTTTGTTTAATGAAGTCCTAGATCTAGTTATGTTATCACATGATGGAATGGGAGGGGGACATTTTGTAGCTGACATCACAATTTGTAAGATTTTGTAATCAAGTTGTTGGTGGCCTTCTATTTATAAAGATATTGAAAAGTTTATACAATCCTGTGATGTTTGTCAACATGCTCGTCGGCTGACTAAACAACATTATGGACCATTACATCTAATGTTAGTGCAAGTAACGTTTGAAAAGTGGGGACTTGTTTATGTTGGTCCTATATCCAACGACACATGGATGGTACTCATGCACAATGTATTATTGTGGCAACAGACTATATGACCAAATGGGTTGAAGCAATAGTTGTGCGAGTTGTTGATGCAAAATCAATCGCAAAGTTTCTATATGAGAATATCATTGTTCGATTTGGATGTCCTGTCGAGATCATGACTGATAGAGGAATACGAAACAATCAAATTTCTGTTGGATTTTTTTTTTGTTATTCATCGGTTTAGTACACCTTACTATTTTTTGCAATATTTTGACAAAAATTGTTGAGGCAAGCCAATCGGATTGGAAACAAAAGTTGTGAAAATTGTCAACATTTCCTAGCTAGTTTGAGGTCTAAATTGGCAATTTTTGTACATAGTTTTGGATCTAACCTTTCACACGTGTGAAAGAGGCCTAGATACTTTTATTTTAGTATGTATTTCATGTTGAAGAAGTCTCAAACTTCAGGACCTTTGAAATGACACCAAAATCATGTTATTTGGACATATAGGCCAAAATTGGCTATTTTAGGTTACTGGTGCCCTAAAATTGGGTCCTAAGTTCTAGAGAGAGGAGAGAGAGTCATCTCTCTCACCTATATTAGGCTGAAATTCGTGGAGAACAGGTTGGAGAAACTTATTGTATTGTTGAGAGAGATCAATAGACCATTGTCACAGTTTCTTCCTCCATTGAGAGCATTGCTTTGTGTATTGTCTTCAAGCTTTTGTGTATGATCTTAAGAGGTTTTCAAAAGTGGTAGGCTTCTGTTGTAGGGCTGGTATACTATTATTTTTGGCTGCCATCAGTACCTTTTATTAGTTTCTTTTGTCTCTTGAATACTTTGTCAAGTTCATGTGTATCAAAGGTAGCATTAGGATGCTTTGCCATTTCTAGCTTTTGTAGCTTGTTGTGCAAAGATCTTAGCCAAGTATTTTTGGAGTTTGGATCCATTCAAGATCCACTTTTTCACATGGTATCAGAGCTAGTTGGCTGTTATTTTTAGTAAGGTTTCCATTTATGGTGATATTTGGATGTTTGATCAAGTTCTAGCATGATTATGCATTGCACTGTTGATCAAATCTTACTAACCTTGGTTTTGTGAGTTAGCTTGTGGATCAAAAGCATATTTCAAGTCTACTGAAGATCAGATATTGAGAAGAAGCTATTTTGGATCAGATCATAACACCTAATCATTTGTTGATTGTGAGGCTTGTGCACATTCAATACTAACAATGTTGTTCAATGTGTTGTTGACAATCTCCACTTCTGTGGATGAACACTCTCCTTTGTGGATGAACACTCTCCTTAAGTGGATGACAAATACTCTTTGAGTGATTTTTTATTTCTCCAAAAGTCTGAGCAAAGCTCCCACTTGGATGAAAGATCCCCTTTTGGGTGAACATATTGTCAACAATCTTTTGCATAAATTTTGGTGTACTTTGTTGAGCATGTAAGTAACTCTCCTTATGTAATTTGATTGGAGCATTTGCTGGAAGGTTTTAACCATTATGCAAATGTGTTTTCAGGTTCTTAATAGGTTGAGGAACATTCTCATGTGAAGTGATCTTCGATCTACATCTAAACACCAAGATTTGACAAGCTAGTGAAGCTAGTCTTTTAATTCACCAAGTGTGCTCTTTCATTCACCTCTAAAGCTTGTATTTATCATTTGATGGAGTTTATAAACTTTTATAAGTGTGGTTTACATGTGGTTTTACAGGTTGAATTAATATCTTAGTGTGTTGATCATATGTTGATCAAGTTTGTTCAATTCTAGGTATTCTTGGCAGCCTAGTCTTGTGTATTTTCTAAGA
This sequence comes from Diphasiastrum complanatum, assembly GCA_029204225.1. Classification (NCBI taxonomy): domain Eukaryota; kingdom Viridiplantae; phylum Streptophyta; class Lycopodiopsida; order Lycopodiales; family Lycopodiaceae; genus Diphasiastrum; species Diphasiastrum complanatum. The sequence goes on along the minus strand of CM055092.1, from coordinate 14,349,427 downwards.
ATGCAAGTAACTCTTCACATCATAACTTGATTTGGTCACTTGATGGAAACTTTCAGAGCCTAATCAAGAGTGTGTTCAGGTTGTTTTGAGTTTGTAATCCATTCTTAGTGTGTGCAAAGTGTTGATATGTTTCAATCTTCCTTTCTATGCTTGGAAACCAGCCAAGTTCAAGATAGAAGTGTTTTAGGGTCCTAGATCTTCTGAGATCTCCTTATCCATCATTTTTTTGAGAGAAAAGTGAATGCTAGGTGCATTAGGACAGAATCTAAAAGTTGAAGAATAATTATATTCATGGCTTCCAATGGTGGGATCATGTTAGAAACTAATGATAGGTTGAGTTCATCAAACTACTCTACTTGGAAAGTGAGGATGGAGTCCTTACTTGAGTTGAATGAACTCATGGACATAGTTGCAGGAACTAAAGAGAGACTACCCACAGTTCAGGAGCAACAAAGGATTGATAAGAAGGCTAAAAGGGTCTTCATATCATTAAAATGAATGTTACCAATGAACTTCTCAAGGAAGTTGGTAAAAGTCAAAGTGCAAGTAAGGCATGGAATGCCTTGAAGAAGCTCTTTGAATCAAAGTCCACATCTAGGGTATTGACCCAAAGGAGCCAAATATTTTCTAGCAGACAAAGAGAGGGAGAAAGTGCTCATGCATTTGTCTTGAGGGTTAAGTCCTTAAGTGATGATCTAGCATGCATTGATGAAAGCATAAAAGATGGTGAAATAGTCCAGCTTATGTTGAATGGTTTGCAAGATGAACATGCTAACCTTGTGCAGAGTTTTGCCATTCAAAGAGTCTTGCCAAGTGTGGTTGACTTGCAAGAAATCTTATTGGTTAAAGAACATAGGTTGCAATCAAATCTTGATGGTGCATCCTTGCAAGGTGGAGGTGAAGAGACTTCCTTCACAAAAGGCAAAGGTAAAGGCAAAGGTAAAGGCAAAGGGAAATGGTCCAAAGGTGGTAACTCGGATCATGATGATCACTCTTCCTCCTCCTCTTCTACTTCTTTTAGAAAGAAAGATAAGTCAAAGTTCAAGTGCTTTTATTGTGGGATAAAAGGTCATTTTGCAAATGAATGTCATAAGAAGCAAAGTAATGAAGGTAGCAAGCAAAACAACTTTTGTACTTCTAATGAGGATCTAGATTCTTGTAATTCTCTCATGATGTGTTCTTCAAGTCTAATGTCAAGTGGAAGTGACAAGGATTCATGGTGGATAGATAGTGGATCTAGTTCACACATGACTAGTCACAAGGAGTTCTTTACGTCTTTGATCTCTTATGTTGGGACCAAGAAAGTGGTTCACATGCCAAATGGTGGTGAGTGTATGATCAAAGGTATTGGCTCAATTCCTATTTGTCTTTCTACTAATAGGAATGCAAGGCTTGACGGTGTTCTTTACATTCCTTCTCTTTCAAGGAATTTGCTAAGTGTTGGTCAAATGTTAAAGAAAGAGTACAAGACAAAGTTTGTTGGGGATGTTTGCTTCATTACTAAGGGAGATGTCTTGATTGCTAGGGGCAATAGACAAGGTAGACTTTACAAGCTTGATGCATTTGTTATGTCTAACAAGAGGAATGAAATGGATTTTGGTGGTTCTCTCAACTTTCAAAAGTCAATTCCTAGCATCAATAAGATTGGTATATCTTATGCAAAGTCTAAAGAGCTTCCTTATGCTAGATCTAGGTTGAGATCTAATGAGCTTCTTGGAGATAGTTATTGTTGTGGTAACTTGGCAACATCTAGTGAATCTATGATCAATGTTTTGGATTCATTGGATCTTGAGGATGGACTAGTGCTACCTACTAGTCAAATGGAGTCATGTGGTGCTAAATTAGTATCATGTTTGAACTCTTCTACTCATAGATTATCAAGTCTTGGTGGCTCTTCAATGGAACTACATGGCAAGTGCAAAAATGGAAAAGATAAGAAGAGAGCTAGCTTCATCAATAAAGGTGATGAAAACTTGTCTTTGGAAATGGTTGTTGCTAATGACTTATTTACTCATTTGGAAAAAGCTAGTGCTTTGAGCATGATGGAAGAAAAAGTTTCTTTTGCATCTTTATGTGATGAGTCCAAGAAAGTCATTTGTGCAACAAGTGGTGTCACATGTATTCATAAAGAAAGTAGATTAAATGGTTCTATCATGAGACTTGGTGAGGAAGATCTCAAGTCAAAAGGAAGAGATGAATGTGAAGTGTTCAAAGTAGGATGTACTTTGAATGATGCTTTTGTGAATAATAGTTAGGGTTCATTATCATTATCTATATCATTGATTATAAGTCCAGGTTTGGCAAGAAAAAGTACTTCAATCATTCTTATGTTGAAGGTACCATGTATTCTTTTCATGGCTTCTAATGTTCGAGATTCTTCCATTTCTTATGATGCAACTATCAAGAGGAAGATTGCTAACTTTTGTGGTGTGATCATTAAGAGGGAGTCTTGTGAAGGAATGGGCAAAGGAAGAGTGACTCTTGGGAAGATCCAAGACATGGATCTTACATCTCTTCATCAACTCAAAGGATGCTATGATTGTGGTGGAGTGTTCATGCATGATCAAGATGGCAAAAGGTTGGATGAAGAAGACTACATGGAGCAACTCAAGTGGCAATTTTTTCAAGGCAAGAAAGATCTCATTGGTGAGCTCATTGAGGTTTGGCTTGAGCTCAAATGGGCTGGTTTGATTAGGTTTGATACTCAACTTCATCTACTCTACTTCATGTTGGATAGAATTGTAGAAATCTATCTTTTGGTTTATGATGGTGACATTGTTTTCACTAACTATAGTGAAAGGTTGAAATCAATCAATGATGAGATCTTGTGGGATGTTAATCATGTGTTTGAGAGGGAGTATCTTCAAAGGTTCAGATCGCTTGTCCTTGAATAGTTAAAGAAATTGAGTGTGTACTAATCAATACATGGGATGTTCGGTGCCATCTTTCTATATAACAAGTAAAACAAGACGACCAAAGGGGTTTTGGCTAGGAACAATTAGACCATGCTATAATAGCTCAAAAACTGGACATTGGACCTTTGTTAAAATTGTCCAGTTTCAGCATGATAGTTTTTGGTCATTCAAGACAAGTCATTGTAGGCATTTAGAACAATGGTTTAGGAAGTCAAATAGGTTGTAGCTATTTGGACATGAAAAATCATTTCATAGATTTGTGCTAGCTTTATTCATGGGTCCCAAATTAACATGTTTTTTGGTACTTAGTGAGACTCACCAATTGTATGATGTAAAATTAGGTTTGAAGAGTTGTTCTAGGGTTTTGATATTAGGTTTAGAGTTGTAAGAACAGATCCCAAATCCTAAATCTCGTATTAGGGATGAAACTATATCTACCTCATGTGCTCTTCGCTTCTACAATCAAGAGCTTGAGCTTGCGTCCTCTAATAAGACATTATTTTTGTGTGGTGTTTTTCCTATGCTTTTTATCTTTCATCTATGCTTATGTGGAATTGTTAGCTTGAGTAATTTTCAACACCTAAGGAGATCATTACATCAAAATTTGGTGAATGGAAGGTTGTGTCTAATGTCAAATAGAATTACAATTTTGCATGTGACAGGCTACGTGCTAGTCTCACACTACTTTGCCTTCTCCTGGAAGTAGCTACACCTTGCTATAACTACTACTTTTAATATCATTAATGCCCATTGACTAGCTATCGATGTTATCAACATGGCAACATGGCACAATTCTCACCTAATAGTATGAATATGTGTTAATAGGGCATAAAGTGCCATCTCTAATGTATATCTATCTTTTCATTGTCTATCTTGAGAAGAGACGTATAATATTTGTCCACCAAACAATGTATCTTGAGCCAAATTCACACTATTTGTGTTGCTGCCAACCTTGGGAAGATTTTGCACTATCTTCCTTGCAAATTATCCCAAACCCTTCTTATTTTTTTACATCCATAGGGCATATTAGACTATTTGTAGTTAGCCTATACACTACTTGGAATAATAAGAATGAAAGAATATGACATTGTTGTAAGTCTATCTTATTTGCATGACTATATGGCACTATTTGCATTACATCAAAATATATAGGGCCTTTTACTCTTGATTGAAATTACCCTTTTCGAATGTGGATAATCAGATCATTACTCATCTATTCTACCAGTACAATCATTTTCTTGGGAACCTAATATGGAAATGTACCAAGACCGCCTACCCTACACATTCATTTTTAAAGGCCCAAGGGCTAATGGCACCCTCCTCTATCGATTGTGGGCTTATTATGGACAATTTGTTTGACATGAAACAAGCTAGTTTTCTTAGGGGGTGGACCATCTATCTCTATTACCAATTTTATAAGTCATTTAAGTTATCATTTGGCTATCAATATTTTGAATACTAGTGGCCTTTCCTCATAGTTTGTCAACTTCACAATAAGCAAGGCATTTCCAGGTGCTTAGTTACACTAGTTACTTGATGTCTTACCCAAATTAGTGATTGGGGGCTACTATCAATATGTGCTAAGTTTGGTCATTCTAGTCTAGTTTATATTTGTACACTTCTTATAACACAATGCTTTTGAGCCATTTACTTGCAACAATTTTCCAGGACTTCCCTTGTTAACGATTCGTCTTATTCTTTACTTGTACTGCTTTCAACTTTATCCTTGTTACATAAGCTTAAAAGCAACTTTCTTGGATACATAACTTCTCTTTTACTTCCTTTGTCCTTGGCTTGCATCTATTCTCAATAAATCTTAACTCCTTAAACTATTTATGAATGTGGCAATGGGACTTAAGATATTTTAGATATATTTCAGAGATATTTATGTGATTTAACAATCTTTTAAAAAAGGAGGTGTAGCCACTTCATGATTGAACAGCCTTGCTTCTGACAAAGGGCTCATATGTTGGTCATGAAACAACATCAAATTAATAAACTCTCACAAACTTTGATTCCTAGAAGAATGTGACTTACAAGCTTAATTAGCTCGATGAATACATTACTTTTCTTTGACTTGGATTGTCGTAGTCTCAAAGTTGATAGTTGTTAGTTTCTCACCAAAAATAATGGGCTAGCAACTATTGTAATATTTCTTAATGCTTTAAGCTGTTTATGGACATGGCATGTCTTAATGTCTTAATGTGACTGGATATATTTGAGATAAATTAATAAAGATATAGCAAATGTTTATGATATGGCCTAAGTACATACGTCAAAAATGAACTGAGGCCACTTCATGATTGATAGCACTTGTACTTGCTACAAAGACTTTTCAAAGGGCTTGTTGCTTGGTTAAATTTAATTTTTAAATAATCTATTGGAAGTCGGGTTCACAAAATCAATCATCCAAACAATTTGTCAACAATAACTCTACTCTCATTGATATGATGTGTAAGACAAAATTATATCCTTTTATAGATGTAAACATGGCACGATGCATTATGTGGCCCCATGAAGTTTAAATAAAAATTGGAAAGTAACATAAGAAACAATTTGAATTCCAATAAGGATGTTCTCTTGATGAACCTTAATATGACTCAAAAATAGATCCCTGAAGTCTTGATTGGGCCTAGCATTAAAAAGTATCCTTCTAGAATTTCCTTTACCAAAAAAGACTATTGGCCAATATTGTTGGGTTTATATGAAGCGGAATGATTGTGTTTGAATATACTATTTATCAACTCTGATACCACCCTTGCTAAGTGCGATATTTAGTCAAAGGAAAAACTCAACATTAAATTATGACATGATCTTTACCAATTTGTTGATTCAAACGATTACTTAGATCGACCAGAGGAATATCCTTGTAGGAGTCGAAGAAGGGAGCGAAACAATTAGGCGTCTAAGACAACTATGCTTCTTTCAAATGAGATATTCCGAATGAGTCGTGGAATGAGTATCAGTACACAAGAGAGAAATTATCAAAAGGTTCGATAGTGGAACACACATAAGAAAATAGAGAATTTGTATTAATCTGTTGTGAATACAACTATCAGATCATGATCTTGTGCTTGAGAATGGTTCACAGTAGTAGTGCACTATGTGTTGTGATTTTACTATGCTAGTTACAAATTAATATTATCTCTACATCTTGAATTACCTTTACTCTCTCTGAAATCTCTAATTTTATGGAATCAGATAGTCTGATAGAAGGGAGTTCACCAAGGAACTCTGATTCACGCTACCACTGATTATTGACTCTCTTTTTTCTGTTGGAGGGTTTGATCCCAAGGCAACCCTAACCCTAGTTAATAAGTGAGATGGATTTGGCACCCTGTAGTGTAAGTTCAACCCAATGATCACATAGTTATTTGATTAGTTACAAGTCAATAAAAAGACTCTAGTCCTTTTTGTGGGAATTTGAATGTCGCAGGCCTAAATGTCAAGTTAGTGAATAAAGTTGGGTTTCCCTCCAATTTGGATGGTTCTCACTCTTTTTTAAATTTGAATAATTAGAGAGGCAGCAATGGACCAATAGAATTCAGAGGCCAGAGTCCTCCTCTCTACTATAAAAAGGGACCAACTTGAGCTCCTACACATGTTCATTTCCTCATTTCAATAAAGCAGATTGGTTCTCTTGTGAAATGGATTGATGAATATCCTTGCTCTCTATCATTTTTCCTCCATCTCTAATGCTTTCTTTGGATTTGCTAATTATTGGATCTGATTGTTATTGGGATTGCATGCTATTATGCTTTTTATGAGAGAGAAAGAGAGAGAGAGAAAGAGTAAGCTATTTTGTTGTGGATCTAGTGTTAGTGGATGTAGTGTTAATGCTTAGCGTTAATGGATGTTAGAGTTAGATGTGAATCTTCCATTCATGCTGAAATCTGAACTATACTATCGCTCTCATGGGAACAAATCTATGCGTGACAACTAACTTCATCTCTTTGATGCTAGATTTATTAGATCTTGGATTGAGGTTAGTCAAGGAAAGAAACCCACTACAATTTTGGCGCCATTGCCGGGGAGCTACGCCAATTTTTGAGTTTGCAGCATGTTTGTTGGATGGTTATCTTGCATTAGGCATCTTGTCGTGGCATGAATAGTGTTAAATCTGTATTTAGGATTAGTTTGGGAGTGATTTTGCTTGATTTGAGTGGATTTGCTTGTTTGAAATCTAAGGTTTTTTCAGAGGATCAGTTGTCATATTGCCATATTTTTGCCAAAAAAGTCTCTTTTTTGCAAAAATACCAGTATTACTCTTGATTCTTTACCAAAACCTTCGTCGAGTTTCCAGAATATCTATTTATAGTAAACTACTATTTTTTAGTTCGACGAACATTATTCTTGACCATATCATAGAAAATCTTGATTTTTACCCTCGCCAAACTACATAAACTGTGTTTTTTTGTGTCAGAAACCTTCGCCGGGTTTACCCTAGTTTTATTTGTGTCAGATTTTGAAACTGAGAGTTTGACGAAGGTTATTTCCATACAAATTGTCTGGAAAAACCTAATCAGAGTGTTTTTTTTTTTTTTTCCAAAAATAACATTGTTGAACCTTCGTCAAGCCAATCTTTGTCTAGGAAACCTTCGCCAGTACTATTTTTAGGTTCTGATTTTTCAGATCAAGTCTCTGTCAAAATTTGGATCAAATCAGATACAATCTGATTTAGATTATAAGAAATTTTTCATTTTTTGAGAAGTATCGATTGATTGAACTTTGGATCTTTTCCACGATATAGAAATCAAATTCTTGAAAAGTGAAATAGATCTAGCAAATCTGATCTGAGATAGTTTTGATTGAAAAATCTAGATCCAATCTCATTGTCTGCTTGATTTGAATCTGAGAAGATGGCTGCCCCTGGAGGTGCTCCTCAGGAAGTCAATCCAATCATTGTTGGAAGAGCACTCCGTTTGGATCTACCCAAATACAATGGATTAACAAATCCAGTTAGATTTCTTCAAATCTATGTTGAATCCTATGAAGTCTATGGCAAAATTTATCCCCAAGATAAACTTAAGCTTTTTCCTATGGCCTTAATAGGCGCAGCACATGATTGGTACTATAATTAAGATGAAACTGAGCGTGCAGATTGGGAGATTGTTAAACGAGCCCTTATCACACGGTTCAAACCTCAGAAGTTTATGGAAGAACCTTTATTACTTTTAAGTAAAATTAAAATGGGAAAGCGGGAAATGGTTTGAGATTACATTGAACGGGTGAAACGCCTCATATCTGAGTGCAAACCTGAGCTAATTAACGAAAATGCCATGATTATGTGGTTTTTGTCATGTTTACCTAAAAGGATCATACGTGAGCTAACACGCCATAATGAGTATGCACTATTGCAAAATGCTATGGATGATGCAATTCGGGAGGAAGATTCAGATGATGAGCCAAATATCAGTATGTTGTCTTATACAGCAGGGCAAACCACTACGACATCCACCACTATTGCATCAACAAATGTCAACGCTACTGCATAAATGATGCTCAATGAGTTCGAGAAACTTGCGAAGAACCAGTAGAAACAGATGGAAAAGTTGCAGTCACAATTTGATGAGAAGATCAAAGCATTGGAAGATTCCCACAGACAAGCGAACAAGGAACCTGAGAAGTTTGCAAAGACTTTTTCTACCAGGGAAAATGTTTGGTATTCTATTTGTAGAGGAAATCACACAGTGAATGAGTGTCCTCAATTGAAAAAATGAATGGAAATCAGTCTATGCCATTTGCGCAATTCGCCAGATCATGAGACTGCTTTTTGCAATTTCAATCCTCGGATAATTCAGCAATGATATGTCCCAATGGGATATCGAGAACCACAGTATGGAGGAAATCCAGTAGCCAAACCTCGACAATATGCTCTTAGATATCCAAAACGTTTAGCCTTACCTGCCCCACCAAAGCACCCCACTCCTCCTGCCAATTTGATGGAACCAGAACCGTACAAAAGTGTCGAGCAATGGAACTATGGTAATGATCAAGAAGGTGGAAATTCAGAACAATATGCTATTTATATTGATGTCGCACAACAACAAGCATCTAGAAACTGGACCAGAGCACCACTTGGATGCTTTGCATGTGGAGAAAATCACAAAGTTGCAGAATGTCCAAATAAAGGGACTTTGTACCATTCTATCGTGATTGTGGTTATGGGCATTGCTATAAAGACCGTCCAGCAAGACTGAAGTGGCCACCACCAGCTACAGCTCCTGTAAATTTGATAACAATCAAGCGAAGACCAGTGGCTCAAAAATAAATCAAGTATACCCTTAATGGTGGTCACCAGAGCATAGAAGCAGAAAGAACCAGTAGCAAATCCAGTACCTGCTGATTCTATACAGTTAATAGATATACCAACATCATCTAGAGTCTATCCAAATCTTCATGCAGAAAAAAGAAGATATCATGATAGGAGGCAGTGGATTAAACATCTGCAAGAAGAAGAGGAGTTTGAGGCTGCTAAGGCAACAGCCGAAGTTCGTTCTTCACCATTGTAGCCACCAAGAAATTCACGTACATATATGAATGATCAGTTGCATCATCATGAAGAACCCTTCAAGATGACTAAACCAGAATTGCCGCAAACAGAACTGCCCATGAATATTTTATCTAGTTAGATCAATATTTCATTGGGAGAGTTCCTGAAGTTGGTGCCAAAAGCAAAAGAAATCTTAGCGCAAAAGTTAGCTCAAGTTGAACCAGAATCCATCAGGAGCCACTTTTTTGTGCTTGATTTGAAGAATCTAATGAAGTACTCCATGTCAGAGGAGCTTGGGAAAGTGAACAAAAGAATATCACCCTGCCGGTACATCATAGACAATTTCCTAAGAAAGCAGCTGTGATAGATGGCGGTTCAGGAGTTAACCTGATTTCTACAAAGCTATGTGTAAAATGGGGCCTTACAAAGATCAAGCCTACAACTTTTGCCATTAAGCTAACTGATCAAATGACAGTTTGTCCACGAGGAATGGTTGAAGATATATCTGTCAGAATTGTGGGAGTACAGTTCGTTATTACTTTCGTAGTAATGGACTTACCAGAATCACCAAATGTCTACCGAGTCCTATTGGGACGTCCATGGTTACAAGTTGCACAAGTAATTCATAACTGGGGTACCGGGAAAATCACTTTTGAAAATCGTGAACGTGCAGTCAAAGTTGAAACTACAACTTGGACTATCAAACCAGTGGTTCAAAAAGAGGATGACGATTCATCGACAACGGATCATATTTGTGACCGACTAGAGAAAAATTTGGGAGTTCATTACGATTCTCAAACGGATACTGTCAACTGGAATGAAGCTCTTGCAATGATTGATTGTACAGCAGGATATATGTGTCAACAAGATAATCAGTCAACTGGAATGAAGCTCTTGCAATGATTGATTGTACAGCAGGATATATGTGTCAACAAGATAATCAGCAGGATATATGTGTCAACAAGATAATCAGAGTTCTAGCAAGACATCATCGTCTCAGAAGTCTTCACCTTAGAAGAAGAGTTTATCTTCTCGAAAGTCATCACCTCCATGATCAATTCCTGCTAAGAAGGCTAAGCGAAGATCCAAGACAAGTCCTTTCGAAAAAGAACAAGTAGATGTAGTCTAGGATGATATGCCCTAACATTTTAAACGTTATACACTGGACGATGTGGTTATCATGTTACCAAAAGCACATCGTAAACCCGAAGAACACGTGCTAGACTCGAAAGATGTTTACGATGGCCCAGCTAGGACACTGCCAATGAATCTTGCCGAACCAGGAGAGCCAGAAAAAATTGTACAAGTTGGATCACAACTTAATCCTGAACAGTATCAAGCACTCCAGAAGCTACTTCTTAAGTATCAAGATTGCTTTGCATGGACTTATCAAGATCTGAAGGGTATTCTGACATCAGTTATTGAACATACCATACCTTTAGTACCTGATGCAGTTCCAAAGGTTACAAAGTTTTATCATCGTAATCCTGATGTTGCAGATTTGATAAAGAAAGAACTTCAGAGATTGCTTGATGCCGATTTCATTTATGAGATCGAGCATACCGAATGGATCTCACCAATTGTCATTGTTACTAAGAAGAATGGGAGATTGAGAATTTGTGTGAATCTCAAGGCTTTGAACAAAGTGACGCGGAAGGATCACTTCTTGTTACCTTCGGAAAGATGTCGCAAATATCAAATTTATCTAAATCCAAAAAAATGCCAGATATGGATTTTCCATGGAGTTGTGCTTGGGCATGTGATATCTAGACATGGTATTGCCACAGATTATTCTAAAATCAAGATTATTGTGGAATTGCCACCACCAACAACGATTTGTGGAGTTTATGTGTTTATGGGTCATGCAAACTACTATTGAATTTTTATTATCTTCTTTGCAGATTTAGCAAGACCTATATACAAACTGACTATTGTTCCTATTTGGACAGTAGAGGCGTTAGAAGCCTTTGAAAAATTAAAAAAAAAGCATTAACTTCAACACCAATACTGCGTTCTCCAAATTGGAAGATTGAATTTCATGTTCACACGGATGCCTCGAAATACGCCATTGGATCAGTTTTGACGTAGCCAGGTGATTATAAGAAGTTCTATCCTATACAATTTGCAAGCAAACAGATCCGGAGAAGAATTATTCAACAACAGAATGTGAAATGTTAGCCATGATTTTCTCTGTTCGAAAATTTTGTCACTATCTCATGGAAACACACTTTGCATTTTATACGGATCACCAACCGTTGCTTTACCTGGTAAACAAGATGTGCAATACTAGACGTATTGCAAGATGGTTACTATTATTGACTGAAAATTTGACTTTTGAATTGTGGTTCGAAAGGGGAAGCAACATTATCTAGCCAATCACGTTTTGTGAATCGAATCCGCACCAGTTAATACTGAAGTAGATGATGAATTACCAGATGCTGCATTGTTCTATATCAAAGCAGTACCTGAGTGGACAGCAGATATTGTTGAGTATCTGATGCTAGGACAACCGAATGACTCTTTGACAAAAGTACAGAAGAGACAATTGATTCATAAGGCTCAACCTTATCAATTGATTGCAAGACAATTATATCGTCATGGATCAGACAGTATTCTACGTAGATGTGTTTTACCGCATGAAATCCCAGATTTAATCATGTTTTCACATGATGGCATGGGCAGAGGACATTTCTCTACAGATATTACTATTCGTAAACTTTTGCAATCAGGTTGTTGGTGGCCTATGCTTCATAAGGAGACAGAAACTTATATTCAGACATCTTGAAAAAATGCATTTATGACAATACTTGGGTGAAGGACCCTCCTGGGCAAAGGTTCATCCTTTGCCAACCACCCTGGAAAATGTTTGCCGGATAGATTCAGATCGTCAGAAACCTTCGCAAATATTTTTAACTCTATTTTCACAGTACTGTACATACCTGTAAATTTTTGTTCAAAACTGATCAGCCAAACTAGTATTTAATGTAATGGACCCTCCAAATTCACCTATAAGTTGGCTGAATTCGATTCATTCCTCACTTGTGCTAGCGAAGCTCTTGTCAATTTTTCCAGTGACCAAAGCCTTCCAAACTTTCTGAATTGTTTTTTGATATACATTCGTGCGTCATACTTTCCATTTTTGATCATCATGTCTTCCACAGATACATCCCAGTCGCCCCGTTATACTATCCATCGTGATGTCCCATCTGCAACGGATATCATGATACTTCCTAGCACAAGCATGGTCACTCAGTGGATGACCCTTGTGGAGCCTCTGCTTACTGTAATGGGTATTCATGGGAGAGCCTTTTTTGGGAGAATCAACATGGATTTCATCACTCTTGCCTTCAATACGTGGAAGGAAGAGAAATCCAAGTTTTACATCACCTTCTAGGGAGCCACACACAAGGTGCGCATGACTGAAGCCGCCCTTGCTGCCATAGGCATAGCGTCTGGTACCCAAGCCTCACCCAACCATAAACAAGCCAAACAAGCTATTAAGCCTTACATCGACCTAACAAATGATTTGCATTGCACCAATGACGGCTACCTCCTCGATGCCATCACTGAGCTTGCCATACACGCTGCTGCCCAGCTTCTGAATAACTTTCCGATGGTTGGCAACCTCAGGATAGACCGCGTCACTTCTCAGATCCTACATAGGATAGTCGAGTCCTATGCCAAGATAGCCAAGGCCCCTCTCGAAATATATAATTGGTTCAAGACTGTTTCTGGTGAGCTCAAACGAGCTATTAAGAGTAATACCAAGCAGCAATTCACTGCTAGCTCCTTGTTGTCTCTTCTAGCAGCCTCCCACCTTGAAAACAAAATCCATGGCTTTCACCTAGATTCTGTGCTTTCGGTTTATGAAGAAGCACCGGCCGAGTCATCCCACCAGGCCTCCAGTTCACATAGTCGACGTCGTCCACGCAACGAGATCGTCATTCTTGACTCGCCTTCTGTGTCACAATGTCATACTAGGCATACATCGTGAGCTGCACTTCCTCCCCCTACTGCTGTTCGCACTGAACTTCCTATTCCGCCCACCTCTGATGATTCCCTCACCTCTACTTCCACTCAAGGACAGTTTGTGACTATTGGGGCTACCATTCCCATCACAGCTACCCAGGCCGCCTCACCCCCGCACACCGAAGCTGATTCACCAAACACACAGTACTTTATGGATATGTTCTATGATTCCGACCTCCTTGGGACCTCCGAAGTTTTTGAAATGTCCTAGAGCCTCACCGAAGCAGTTCCACGCCATAGTTCCCGAGAGTTTTGAAGAGGAAGATGTTTTTGAAGAAGAAGAATTACCGGCACCTGTTTCACGCCAACCAAGGATAGTACCATCAGGTCCTACTGTTGCTACCATCTCCATGATAGTAGATTCTGGTAATGCTCTTGGTTTGGTCTCAAGCCTTGCACAAGTGATCCAGTCTATGCTTGATAAGAAAAAAGAAATGGAGCAGAGAATTTCAGACATGGGATCCAAAAATATTCTTATCATCCAGAAGATTATTTAGCTAGACAGAGAATTGAAGATTGCCAAGCAGCACGAAGAAAAATCTGAAGCTAAAAAGAAGACGGCACAGCAACATGCTGATCGCCTCAAAGGATACGCCAGCTCCCTGCAGAATGCCCTGACAACCGCACAAGATCATGTGAACAAGGCTGTGCAGGATGCAAAGCAACAAGTGCAGCTGCTACAAGGTCAACTATAGATGGTGGAGCAGGATCGCACACGTCTCCAAGGTGAATTGGATGCGACCACTCTTGAGCATGATGCGTATATTCAGACACAAATACCAGATCATTTAGTAACTCCGACGGAGATCGCATATTTGTTCAAAAAAGTGAAAACTTACAAAGTGGCCCTTCAGGGATTTCAAGGTCGTTTTGACAAGTTCAAAGGAGCAGCTTCAACTGAGTTGGCAAAGGCTAAAGCATCTATCAATGCCTATGAAAAAGCAGTCGCTCAGGTGTTGGAAGCTCGACCGCAAATCCCAGTACCGATCATACCGCAATTCTCCCCTCCGTACCAAACTGCTAAACCAATGGATAAAGGGCTGGATTCGGGCATGGACAACCGCCAGTTTTATAGGCAGTGCAACCGGGTCCATCCTCATCAAGGACCACACTGTTATTCAAAAGGCCCATCAACGTCGAGGACCAGATCCAGAGTTTCTTATCGCAACATCCGCATGAGTCCTCACGTGGTGGTTGGGTCCTTAGGTTCAAGACCTCGGAGATAGAGGCCGACAAAGAAGTGGACAAAATACCCGCATTGGGAGAGTAGCTGGCATGGAGAGTTACCATTTTTGAGAAAACTTTGGAATCTGTTAGGAGTTATGTGGCTAGTCCTCACCAATTACGAGTAGATCCGTATTATGTACCGATGCCGAGAAGGAATAAATGGAAGGATTTGAGATTGGCTATGGACAAAATCACAATCCATACGCCCAATTGGCCAATCATCCATCAGCCACACACCTGGACGATATCAGTGGATTTCCACCAGGCCTTACAAGCATATCAATGGGAGTATATCCACTCTCCCGATCCGACAGTGTGACAATCGGCGATGTTTGCAAAAGATTTAACTCTGTTGGCATCAATGGCAACCAGATGGGATGATTGTCTTCCTCCTCTGGAATTCGCTCCAAATAAGCCAATGGCCTCAGAGAATATCAAGGATCAGTTGCCGGTTGCTCGACTATATTTTTGTGCAGCAAAGATGGGAGGCTCCTGGAAATCTCGCTTCACATCTTGGACGACCTCAAAGTGGATTGCAGGAGCCCATCGTTGTTTTTTGCCACATAATTTGGATTTTAATACTGCCCGACTCGACTTTATGGAGAAGATGCAGTACCATTTAATAAAGATTCGTCGCGAAGTCAATAAAAGTCACCAGTAACTGCATCTCACAGGTGTCGTGGGATTGCCACCAGTTTTGGTGGGGGATATTGTTGGAGAGTTTGCGGATCCCAAGGCAATCCTAACCCTAGTTAATAAGTGAGAGGGATTTGGCACCCTACGTGTGTAAGTCCAACCCAATGATCACATAATTATTTGATTAGTTACAAGTCAATGAAAGGACTTTAGGCCCTTTTGCGGGACTTTTAATGTTGCAGGCCTAAATGTCAAGTTAGTGAATAAAGTTGGTTTCCCTCCAATTTGGATGGTTCTCACTCTTTTTTAAATTTGAATAATTAGAGAGGTAGAAATGGACCACTAGGATTCAGAGGCCAGGGTCCTCCTCTTTACTATAAAAAGGGACCAACTCGAGTTCCTACACATGTTCATTTCCTCATTTCAATAAAGCAGATTCGTTCTCTTGTGAAATGGATTGATGAATATCCTTGCTCTCTAGCATTTTTTCTCCATCTCTCATGTTTTCTTTGGATTTGCTAATTGTTGGATCTGATTGTTATTGGGATTGCATGTTATTATGCTTTTTATGAGAGAGAAAGGGAGAGAGAGAAAGAGTAAGCTATTTTGTTGTGGATCTAGTGTTAGTGGATGTAGTGTTAATGCTTAGGGTTAATGGATGTTAGAGTTAGATGTGAATCTTCCATTCATGCTGAAATCTGAACTATATTATCGCTCTCATGGGAACAAATCTATGCGTGACAACTAACTTAATCTCTTTGATGCTAGATTGATTAGATCTTGGATTGAGGTTTAGGCAAGGAAAGAAACCCACTACATTTTTTGATATGAATCATCTCATACTTTTGTTACTGATTTATTGTATGTATATACATATCAATTGTAGCGGTTGTGAAGTTTACGACTGTGTGGGTTAACAGTCGTGAAGTGATGTAGTTACTACATAGTGAACAATGACATAGTCTATTCTATACAGGACAGACGAGCTCCATTTTGACTAGTAATGGTCGACAATCATCGAAGGTGTTGAATGAGTCGAGTCAACTTGTTCACCCTTGAGAAGATGTTGAAGGAGTCGAAGTCGTTGATAGACTTCGGTTGAGTTGGTGAAGTCGACATCAATGAAGTCTAGTCGATCCCGCTTTGCTTCAAGTAGTCATATGTACAGACTATTCGACTTATGTGAGTAAGACTACTATCATTGTAGAGAGAGAATATCGTAGCGCTCAGGAAATGAGTTTAGATGAGTAGGAGTGAAGATTAACTCCAACACTCCCCCTTAAGCTTAACTTCTAGGATCTTGAATGAAACTTAATAAGTTTCATAAATTAACATGCTTTTCCCTCGACACAAGTTTAGTCAAGATATCAGCTAACATACTATCAGTATGACAGTAACTCAATTTGACAATCTTGGTTCTTTCTCTCTAAGAAGATAAAATTGAACTTCAATGTGTTTAGTGCTAGAGTGAGTTCGTGGGTTTAGAGATAGAGCTATATCAGATCCGAAAGCAATCTTATGAGTCATAATTTCTTTCACTACATAGGTGGTTGCAACATATTCCGACTCTGTGGAAGACAAAGAAATGCATTTGTGCTTTCGACTATTCCATGAAATGGGCCCTCCTGATAAAAAACAGAAGTAGCCAGAGGTGGATTTTCTTGTGTCCACATCTCCAGCCCCCAATCAGAGTCTACATAAGCATGTAAAGCTAGAGCATCCTCTGTATTTCAATTATAAATTGTGACAATGTGCTAACTCCATCGAGTCGAGTGCAGACCATGGCATACATGATCGATCCAGCTACCGATTGATAGGGGTATTTGCACATCTCCTTCTTCTCTGCTTCAGTCTTCGGGCACATGTCCTGTGATAGTTTGAATCTTGGATCCATAGGCGAGTCTATCGGCTTGTAGTCTTCCATGCCATACTTGTAAAGTACACTAGTTAGATACCATTCTTGGCTTATCGTGATCCTTCTGCTTGCTCTGTCTCTAGATATCTCGATTCCAAGGAGGTAGTACACTGGGCCTGAATTAGTCATTTTGAATTCCTTCGACAATAGCGACTTTGTCTCATGAATGAACTATTCGAATTGCTGATGATCAGAGAGTCATCAACATATAGAGTTATTATTACATAGCTTGGGCCTCTATGTTTGAGATAAATGTTAGAGTCAACAAAATTTGAAATGAAGTCATGCTGCAACAAGAATAGACTGATTCTATTGAACTAGGCCCTTGGAGCTTGCTTTAGCTCGTAAAGAGTTTTCTGTAGCTTACATATCTTGTGTTCTTGGCCTTGAGGGACGTAACCTTCAGGTTGATAGATATAGATGTATTCTCGTATGTATCCATTCAAAAATGCTGTCTAAACATCCATTTGGTGAACTTCTAGATCTTCGACAGCTGTGATAGTAAGTAAAGATCGAATTGACTAAAGTCTTACGACTGGACTGAAAGTCTCAGTGTAGTCAATCCCATAGGTTTGTTCATGTCCTGGTCAAGCCTGTCGATGGTAATGGGAGTTGTTGGAATGACTCTTGCGCCATTTGCTGCTTCTGCTTGAAGTCATAAAATCTATTTTTGAGAAAGACGACTTCTCGCGATTGACTATGATTTGTCCTGATTTGACATCATAGATTCAATAGGCTTTGTGTGATGTTGAGTATCCGACAAAGATACTTTTACAACTGACAAGATCGAGCTTCTTTCTTAGATCAGATGGAATATGCACGTAGAAAAGACAACCCAGCACTCGGAGGTGCTTCAAACTGGGTTTGTATCCATGAAAGGCTTCGAATGGAGTCTTTGAGTTGACTGCTTTAGTGCTTGAATAATTTTGTAGATAGCAAGCTGTTGAAATTGCTTCAGCCCAAAAATTATTGGGTAGTTGAGCATTGAGTAGTGTTCGGTTCTTCCTCTTGGCTACTCCATTCTGCTATGGTGTATAGTTGGTGATCAATTGAGATGAATGTCAAATGATGATAAGTAGTTGGACATTTCTGACAGATACTCTCCCACACTACCTGTGCATAGGGTCTTGAGTTTTTGACGAGTTTATGTCTCAACAAACTGCTTGAATCCTTTGAAACAGTTGAATGTCTCATACTTGTTCTTGATGAACATAATGTTGGTGAATCTTGAATAGTCATCGATAAAAGTGATAAAAATATACTACTAAACCCAGAGAGGGAGTACTCATAGGACCACACAGATCACTATGTATCAATCCTAAAATGGACTTAGCTCTAGTGGCCTGTCCCTTTGGGAATCTTGATCTAGGTTGTTTGCCTAGTAGGCACATCTCACAGACATATTGAATGTCAGTGGAGGCAACATCAATATTTAAGTCCTTAACCGTATTTTTATGATGCATGTACAAGATAGATCTCATGTTTAAGTGTCCTAATATTTGATGCCATAATTAGGCATTTGAAGTACTCACATTGGTAGAAAGTGCATACTCGTGACAAGCTAAAAGCATGGTTTGGTGGTACAAAAAAAGGACCCATTTTTCATTGTACCTTTTGGTAGTACATTTCACTTTTTGGGGATTTTATTACTCATAATTGTTTTGAGTCCAGAATAAAAATGACATAACTTTTTAGTGGTAAGTCCAATTTTAGTGAAGTTTGGTGTGTTAAAAAGCGCTTGACGAGCACTTTCCAATGATGTATTAGATCACATACTTCTGAGCTATGGTTAAAAAACTTTTGGCAAGTAAAAAGTATGGGGATTTTATTAATCATAATTTTTTAAGTCCACATTAAAAATGACATAACTTTTTAGTGGTAAGTCCAATTTAAGCGGAGTTTGGTGCATTAGAAAGCTCTCAACAAGTGCTTTCCAATGATATGTTAGATGACATACTTTCAAGGTACGGTTAAAACGTTATAGCAAGTCAAAGGTATTAGTTGAAAATAGTGTATAATAATACAAAAGTGCATTTCTATCCAAAAAAGGTAGTGTCCTTCAAAGTGCATGTTGTACCACCAAACCATGCTTTTAGCCGACTCAAAATGTACAAGTTATCTTCTCTTTTAGCAAAGAGGATTTCATTTTGATCTTTATCCAAAATAGTACATTGCTTTGAATTGAACAAGGCTTTGCAGCCCTAATCTGTGAGTTTGTTGATAGAAAGTAAATTCTTTGTCAGCTTAGGTACATGAAATATGTTCTTAAGCAATGTTGAATTACCATTTGGAAGATGAAGACATATGGAACCTTGGCCTTCGATTTGATGTGTACTGGAGAAGTAAATATACTTCAAATTTGCTAGCGTGAGTTTTTTCGAATAGGAACTTACATGGAATCATGTGTTGAGAACAACCAGAATCGAGATACCATATCTAGGCATCTCTATATTGTTGATCATCTTGTACCATTAGCAGTGTTGGGTCTTCATGAGAGGTACTGGCAGAATCAGTTCCTCCATCCTATTGCATCTTTTTCTTTGCTTCATTGTGCTTGAGAACTCGACAGTCCTTGATGTCATGATTGGTTCTCTTGCAATACTTGCAAAAGAATCTTGTTTTAGGCTTTTGTTGATGTCTATTGTGCTGTTGTGATTGCTGGTCTGAATCAGTCTGCTAAGCTTTGGTCTTCTTGTCCTTCAAAGATCTCTTCTTCGGGAACTGTTGCTTGTTTGAATAGAGGGCGACTGCCTTTGTATTTGATGTGGATAAGCTTTTCCTTGTTACTTTTTCCTGCAATAAACTTGTTGTCAACTTTTGTAGAGACAGGTCAGGAGCATTGCTTAAGAGCAATACTAAGTTGTCGTAAGAGGGAGGAAGACTAGATAGAAGAAATATGTTAGCATCTTCATCCGATACTGGCGAACCTATTGCAGCTAGTTGATTGAGAAGTTGTTTGAATTAATTCAGATGATCAGTGACTGATGTTCCTTCACTCATCTTGAGCGACAAGAACTTCCTTCTCAAGAAGAGATGAGATGATACATCTATTATTTCATATAGACTGGAAAGAATGTCTCATGCTTCTTTGGAGCTGGAACAATTTGCTACATGAGCTATTTGTGAATCTTTAAAATTCAGAGATACAATGGCAAGAGCTTTTCCATCCCTAGCTTCCCAAGTGGTCAACATGTTAGGTTCAATCGACTTGGCTATTGAACCGTTGACGTATCCCCAAATTTCTTTCTCAATGAATATCATCTTCATTTTGAATTTCCACGTGTGGAAATCATCTCCATCGAAACTTATTGATCAAGCGGATTTATGAAGATGTACCTTCCATGATGAATGATCTAAGAAATTGTAAAATAATTTTGAATACTATAACAGTTTGGACCTATGGCTCTGTACCACTCTGTTGGGTTTATATGAAGCGAAATGATTGTATTTGAATATACTATAGATCAACTCTGATACCACCCTCGCTAAATGCGATATTCAGTCAAGGGAAAAACTCGACATTAAATTATGATAGGATCTTTACCAATATGCTGATTTAGACTATTACTTAGATCGAACAAAGGAATATCCTTGTAGCTGTCGAAGACAACCATGAAGGGAGCGAAACAGTTAGGCATCTAAGACAACCATGCTTCCTTTGAATGAGATATTCCAAATGAGTCGTGGGACGAGTATCAGTACACGAGAGAGAAATTATCAGAAGACATTCGATAGTGGAACACACATAAGAAAATAGAGAACCTGTATTAAGCTGTTGTGAATACAACTATCAGATCATGATCCTGTGCCTGAGAATGGTTCATAGTAGTAGCGCATTATGTGCTGTGATCTTACTATGCTAGTTACAGATTGAATACTATCTCTACTTCTTGAATTACCTTCACTCTGTCTAAAATCTCTGATCCTATGGAATCAGATAGTTTGATACAAGGGAGTTCACCGAGGAACTCTGATTTACGCTACCACTAATTATTGACTCTTCCTCCCTGATATGATTTATTGTATGTATATACACATCAGTTGTAATGGTCGTGAAGTTTACAACTATGCGGATTAACAGTCATGAAGGGATGCAGTTACTGCACAGTGAACGGTGACGTAGTCTGCAGTGTACAGGGCAAACGACGAGCTCCATTTTGACTAGTGATAGTCGACAATTGTCGAAGGTGTCGAATGCTTCGAGTGAATTGTTTGCCCTTGAGAAGATATTGTCGAAGTCGTCAATAGACTTCGGTTGAGTCGGTGAAGTCGAGTCGATCCTGCTCTACTTCAAGTAGTTATATGTACAGACTGTTCGACTTATGCGAGTAAGACTGCTATTGTTGTAGAGAGAGAATATCGTAGTGCTCAGAAAAAGAGTTTAGATGAGTAGGAGTGAAGATTAACTCCAATAAATAGTGCTACAAATGACACATTGATTGTAGCACCTTCACAACAAGAAAAATATTTCTTACACGTTCAACTATACAAATCAATCACATGATTATTTCATTCCAAAGGAATAAGATTTCAAAACATTGTAAAGTGGTAAACTATCACACCTACTCAAGTACGACTTGAGTTAATCCTTGCAATTTTGAGAATAATACTAAGTGATTAGTGCACTGTCATCTATACGAGATCATCATGAAGAAGAAAGTACATCCCCTCAACACAATACACAACACCACCACCACCACCACCACCCACATAACATATCGCCTATAAGATACATGAAATGTTTTTCCAACCTTAGAGTGTTGCAACCTAGTGAGATTATATTTGTCCATGATTGTACAAGATGAAGTACAATGTAAATTCATACGCCAATTCTCTATCCCAATGCGATGCGTTTGTTGCATGTAAAGAGTCTTATTTGGTGGATGTCTTTTTCCTTGAAAACATGACTGAGCCACTCGTATCACATGTCAATATTTTCCATCTTGAGTTTACAATTGTTTGACACCTTGTAAAAAATACGTGATCTTCTTTGCATGCTCACAACGTAAGTGTAATTGGAATCTGCAAGGCTTATGTTGAGGGATTGGATGTTCTCTTTCATGCATGTCATATATCTCTTCATCATATCCTCTCTGTACTTTTTGAGTTTAAAGAATGTGACCATCCATGTTGTAGGTATCTATAGGGCCACAGAAAGTAAACACTACCTATGTCTTTTATTTTCAATGTGCTCTAAAGTTGTGCCCTTTTTGTCATCCATTAATTTTAAACTACCACAAAGACAAAATCAAGTCATCTACATATAAAGCTATAATTGCAATTGAATTTAGCATCTTTGCAATGGAGAGACTTGTGTTAGAAAGACCTATTTTTAACTTATTATTGAGTAAACTTGTTGTTGTACGATAAGTTGTGAGTTGGAACTTAGAACTTTGTTACCAGGGGTGGTTCTACTCCCATCGTTCCTATGAATGAGAACATTATAGATAAACTTGTTCATCATGAAAAAGAGTCAAAATCATAGATGCCACTATAATGTGTGTCCTTTTGCAAAATTGCCTAGAAGTAAAGGATTTTTTCACAAATTTTGACTTGAATTGGCATTCCATGTCACCCATGAAAAGTCCCATGATAAAGTTACTCCCAAGGTAAGCCATAAAAGTCCATAGTCAAAAAATCACATGCCCATTGAAATGTTATCTAATTCCATAATCACATGACCAAAATGATTTTTCACAATCGATAAAAGTTGTGCTTGTTTCAATCGATCCATTTATCATAGAGCCCAATACACTCTCTAGAAGATTGCTTGGATGTTCACACACTTTTCCCTTAACCTTGATTCCTATAGTAATGCTAGCTTAGGTTTTATCCTTGTGATTGAAGTTTGAGAAGTATCTTAGGAAGAGCTTTGGACCTATCACTTTGGTTCCTTTGATATTTGACATAGCTTCGCAATGATTGAAAAATCAAAAGTTTTTGAATAAAAGATACTTCCTTTAGTTCAAATTGAAAAAACGAGCAGCTTGCATTACAGCACCCAAGATGTTGGTGGGTAATTCTCAAGAACAGACAGCCTTTTTTGTGGCTCTTGATTCAGGTCTTATATGTATATAATTCAAACCATAGAGTGAGAAGAACTGCTTACGCTAAAAGCAATGCAGAATTCCAGAATAAGTAGAACAAAATACTTGGGATCGTTGTTGGAGCTTTTCATGCACACAAGGATCACAATGCCATGTGATGTAAATAGAAGCGTAGAATACAGACAAGAGGAAAGGAAAGAGACAAAGCATTACTTGCAAACAAGAGGCCTTGCCTGATTCCAGCAGGAGCTGCAAGGCCTTCCCTTGTTTTATATCTTTCTTCACCAAGCTTTCACATCGGCGAGGAAAATTGACTGATGAAAGTAGCTGTTGTAGTCCTCCATATCCCTTCTATTAATGTGAACTAATACCACAGAACACACGAGAATGTACAGTTTGGACTAGTTTTTGGTTGATCGGGAGAGGATGATATTAATAATAGTAAATGGTGGGGTCGATGTAGCTTTTGCCATTGTGAATTCTGAGCCCGGGGAGAACAATAAAAGGAGACATAAGTATTGTTTCAGCAGCTGGGAAGCTCAGAATGATGAATTGCCCTGGCTCATTCAAACTTTGGGAGCAACATGACCGGCCATAGCTGGTTCATACTCATTGGTCACCTGTGCATACGAACCCTTCTCATTTTCAGAAGCTAATTCGGCTACTTCATAATGTTCGACTCTGGCGTTCACAACCAGCATCATACAAATCAACCAGAAAAGAGTGGTATCCAGAGCCAAGAATCCGGCACCACCAAGTAGCCCAGTTTTGACAGTTGGGCAGGCGTCTAAGGGTTGATAATGAGTGTTATACTTGCGGTGATTGCTTTCAGTGATTGTAGCCCACATCAAAAGTCCTTCAGATGTGAAGAAAAGAGCCCTGCAGCATGCATAATTACAGTGACACAAGCAGTCACCAACAGGAGTGCAGAAGAACCAGTCATTGCTAGGGCTGAGCTTTATTGCACAATAGTTTTTATAGCATGAGCTTAAGCCTTGGCAGTTTCAACTTCCACATTAAAAAATTCGGAGAATTGTGATCACCACTGTTACCTTTAATAGACGTTAGACCTTTTAAAATAGCACCAATTCCTTTGCCCTATAATATGGGTTTCGGAAATTTTCAGCACTGAAAACAGATCAACTAGTAATAATTATATCTGCATTTGTCAGGTTCAAACTAAACTTACAAGGACAGCAGGAAGAAGATGACAAACATTACGCTTCTCGAAAGCTTTGCAATCGGGACCGGTTTGCCATGATAGGGGAAGAAGAGTGACACGATAGCCAACGACGAGGACACGAACAGAAATATAACGGACAGGATGCCCAAAGCTATTGAAGAATCGTGAGGATAATGACAAGTAGTTGCACCATTAGACTGCTCCATTTGGATCGCAGCATCTCCGGGCTATAAGGATGCCATAAGAAACATCAAATTTCAAAGTCTTCATGTTAATCAGAAACAGTAGCGCATCACAATTTCACAACCCTGAAACTATCTATCTTGTAGTTTAGAAATATGTCACCCATAATTTTCCATCTCCTGCTTTAGAAAGATTGCCATTAATTTGTGTACTGTGTGTGCGTGTGCGTGTGCGTGTATGTATGGAAGCACCTAAATTTTGACAGTTTCTTAACTCATGATCATGGATGTAGCAATAACCAGTGAAAGAACTATACCACTTTGTTCTCGGCCACAATTGCCAATGAAAAAGCAATAAGTCCAGGAACGGTATACACTATGGTAGCGTATCCCACACGACCGAGTGCCATAGCGAATCAACAAGCGATCAGCCTTCCACTAAACTGTGCTGCCAAAGCAAAATTCAACAAACGTTAGAACATCATCAGTCGAATTGCTGCAAAACAACCCAACTACGAAAGAGAGAGAGAGAGAGAGAGAGAGAGAGAGAGAGAGAGAGAGAGAGAGAGAGAGAGAGAGCTTGCATTTGTTTGTTGATCTGGGAAGAAAATGAAGGAGAAGCTGTTCATGAGAGCTGGCAGACAGGCTTGCACGCAACAGTGATGCTGCCTTCTTTATACTCTATCTCCAAAATAGCAACTGCAATACAATACATTACTATACAATCATGAACGATTGACTCGGGAATAACCCAAAAAAATAAGAGTTGAGCATCTGGGATCGTGCAGCTTTTATCGTGATAATTCACTCACCCAGCTCACACTTGGCCGCCTTCCATGCCCAGCATCAAGGACAAGATCCAAAAATCAATATCTTCTACACCTTGTTACAAGCAGGAATAAGGGTGATTTCACACTAGTGCCAACTCCCTTCACTCTCCCTTTCTCTTGCCACTAACTTAATGGAACTTTGGCAAATGAGACGATCTTCTCCTTTCTCTTGTCACTAAGTTAAGGAAACCTTAGCAAGTGAGATGATCCTCAACTAACCACCCATGTTTCACATTAACTACCCCAGTTTCACAGGTGGTTGGAAATAATTAAGCCTAGTGATGCAAGTTGATTGCCAGTTTTAAATCCCTACCATGCCATGATCCATTTTCTTTATGTTGCCCCTTGCAAGCCCTAGGTCTAAAATCCATGGTCTTACATCCCAGGTCCTAAAAGCCATTTTCATTGCCCCTACATGGCAAGAAGCCCATGTGCCACCTCATGTCACATGGTGGCAATTCAAAGTTAGTGTGAAATGGAGGAAGGTCTTTATCTTTTTGAATGACCAGTAGGAGAACTCCATTTTAAATTGTGGATTTGAGACATTCACATGAAACTAAAGTGTGAAAACACCTTTATGCATGCCAAAGTTTTTAGGGCATTATGTCAATCATAGCCAATCTATTCCCATTACCTAATATCACAATCATTTTGACTAGTTTTGGTCTTACCTTGCAAAGGCATACTATGTGTTCATGATGGTGAATGGAGCTATTGCAAAAGTCAACATTAACGTCAATGTCATGCATGAACATTCTAAAGCATTCTATAGTGGTTGGAACAAAAGATTAACAAGTATGTCATTTATGTAGTGTTCATATGATATTGTCTATTGGAGAACCTCTTGTTTTTACAATCAGTGAAAGCACACATCTATCCACAAATATTGGGTTTACACTTATTCAAAATGTGCACAAAAGTGTGCATTTTCAAGCACTTATTCAAAAATCCATATCCCGCTAACCATAACAAATTCCGCAAATCCTTTCACATACATTTTCTTCATATGTATATTTATTGATTAAAATTTGAGCCACTACTTTTGAGCAGATTGCAATGAAGAAATTATGTGTCAAAGATGTGGGGGTAATGTCCAAAATTGATAGTTTCAAGTGTGAGTGTGTAATGCCATGTTTTTTACTACATTTTTTTGTTATAATTGTAAACTCTAATCATTTATTTTACGACCACAACAATATGCCAATTAAATAAATCCATTTGGAGTTCTATTGAAGTATATATGGGCATTTGAAAGTTCTTCTTTTAAGTGCTTAAATGTATTGAGTCAACAAAGTTGGAAGCACAACTTATGATTGAAAACCACAACAATTAGGTACATGTGTGTCTATGTAGAAATGATTAAACAAAAAGATAATATAATTTCATTGTAGATCAAATTCATTTACATATAAAATAGTAGCACAAACTAGTCATATTTGTTGCTCTTTACTATGAGCCATGAAATCTATAAAATTTAAAATTTGGGATTTTTTCTAGGCTATTTTCTTGTTAATCTAGATAAAAAAAAAATTCAAGCCTCTAGTGTAGGAGAAGCACCTCCAAAACCCTGCTTACAAGACACACACAAATGAATCATTGTGGAGCCAAACCACCCAACCATGCAGATGCTACTAATCAATCTCTAATAGCATCTCCCCCGTGCTAGGGAATAGGATGCAGGTGTAGAGATAGTAACCTGGCAATGAAAACTCACAATGAAACTGGGAGTAGGGCGAGTTTCACCAAGAGGAAATAGCGCTTGCCTTACCTATGCATGTGTCCATGCAAGCATATAACATTTCCATACATGTAGTTCATTACTATTGATACTCTACACCATGCCAATAGTTGTCCTAACCCATGCAATAGCTCCAAATGTCACAATATGTGTGACTGGGTGGGTCCTCAAAAGTTTATTAATTATGTTTCTGGGCTAGTCTGGAATGACGTGGTGTAACTAATAAACTCGAGTACTGGAGTGTTAGAAATCAATGATAAACCTCATTGTTATTGTTTACGAGGTACATTATTGTTGACAGCTGTGACCAGCTGTCATTAGCCGTAGGGTAGTCTATTAGTCTACTCGTAGGTCTTCTGTAGCGCAGTCATCCCAAAGGAAGCCGGGAACCACGACTTAGCTTCCTAGCCTTCAACTCTTGCCATCCAAACCCACTTGACATACAAGCAGCCAACTCGCCAACAACGATTAGACTTAACCAACTTGAATTTCCGAAAACCAACATTGAGATCCAACCTGGCGCCATGCCAGATCGGGGGTCCCGATGTGGGTGACTTCCCTCCAAGCAAGCCGCCCGACATACATCAAACTTAACCAACTCGAAGCTTCGTTACAAACGAGTAACATCCATTCCAAGCAAGCGATCTGACTTACATCAGACTTAACCAACTGAAAGCTTCGTCACGAGCGCTGGAAGCCAACTTGGCGCCACGCCAGACTGGACAGCTATAAACAAGTAACTTCCACCCAAGCAAGCCATCCAACTCAGCCGACAGGTTAGAGCCCGTTCTCCAAGAGCTTAACCCATTCACGTTCATGCAAGGAACACTCAGAACCACAAGTCGCGATAGATTTTGCGTCCCGGGATACGACCCTCATCTATGTGCCAACTTAAAAATTTGGAAGCGACCTTACAACTGGCGCTTTTACTGGACACTGAAACCCAGAAGGTAATCAGAGTCAATTTAAGAAAAATCCCAATTTATTCATAAATCTGAGAAGGTTACATTTCAAGTGTGTGACCGACCCTAGTCTCCGAGCGCTAGCATGCCAAGGCGAGAGCCATGACAACATTCCAACAAGGGAGGCTGAGACTTGGTTGGAGCTCGCCATGAGTCGCAACCTGCACTCCCCTATAGTATTGGTGTGATTCGGCACCCCCCCTCATACCAAGCACTCTACCCAAACTGGTAAAGCACATTTTTCTCTCTCTAGGATTTTCTCTTTTTAGAAAGTCATTTTCTCTCTCTAGATTTTATTGATCCCTAGGCTTCCTTTAATCATGCCTAGATCGTGTGAGGTGATTGCACATCGATCTGAGCTCTCTGGACTCCTCTAGAACCGATCAAAGATTTTCAGCCATAGGAACTTGGCGCCGGCTGGATTTTGGTCATAGTGGCGCCGGGAGCAACGCCGGCGCGGAGCAGCAGGGGCGCTGCTGGCTCGGGGGACATAGCTGGCGCCGATGGCGCCGGAAGTAAAGCTTTTAAAGGTAGCTTTACAACATCCACCCCACCTTTATAAAATCTGATGTCCTCATCAAATGTCAGATTAAAGTAAAGGTGTCTCCCAATTAAAATAACTATACATTTAAGCTACTTGGCACAGTACTCAATTTACTGGCCAGTTTTTATTAACATTGAAGCTGGCACAGCACAAGTCAGAGGCTCAGCTCTTTGTACTAAAAAATTACATAACTTGAAAATATATCTTTGTTTGGGAAAAGCGTAGATTTGATATCGCTTTCGTAAAACCCAAGAACCTTATTAACTGGTGACAGAGGCCTTTCTTTGAAATGTTCGCCCCTGTTGCTTCTGACTTTCGACTTTGGAACTCCTTTGAGCTCCTGATTTGTCCTTGATGCACTTTGTGTTGAGCTCCCTGAGCTCCAGATTTGATCAGTTTCACACAGGTATCAAGGCTCCCTGAGCCAAAAGGATTTATCGTTTGATTGCCCGCATTATGGTCCACTCTGTGCCTTGTTGCTTCTGCACCTTGATTCCTCTCCTTGACCTAGCCTGATCTTGATACTTTTCCATCTAGGCTCTTTAAGGTAGGCAAAGATTGAGTACTCTGCAATGCACCTCTCACTTAGCTTGAAGTAGCTCTTTGAATCAGCCCAAATGTAACCATTGACCTCGTGGAAAGCCAAAGGGTCGCACCAGTTTGATCGACATCCGAACTATCTCTTCGCGTTTGTTTAAAGCACCATGTCTGTCACGCAAAACTTGACTTTTACAATTCCATCACTGGTCAGTTGCCTCACGGTCAAAACAAGAAGTGTACATCGAGCTTGGCTTCAAGTAGCTCTCTTTTAATCAGACACATGAACCCAGAGTTTGCACTAGTCCGATCTCAACGCGAACTGTCCCTTAGCGTCCGTTCGAAATACCAAGTCTCTCATGCAAAACTCAACTTTCACAGTTCCTTCATTGATCAGCTGCCTTACACGTAATACAAGCCGGCGTACTCATATGTTTCCTAGTCATTGCTGGTCCAGAGAAAGCCTATAACAAGCTTTCCTTTCCACAACAAAAACTTGTCCACTTATTAGGTCCAAAGTTCGCCAGTCTGCTCGTGTGAGTATGGCTAGGTCACCTTGAATTTGCCCCCATTTTGATCAACTTTCATTCAAAATTTGCCCCAAGAGAGAGGTGTGTGTGATAGTTCCCCTCCACTTATAAAACCAACTGATCGGACTTAGAGTAGAGTTCTTCGGACAAAAAGCCTTTCCAACACTTTGCTTTCCATCTGCTAGGATTATGGCTCAATATAACTTGTTGCCAATCTTTGAAGAGGATCCTAGTCTTTTCCCTTTGAGGAAAAACCCAATTGATATTGGATATCACCCATGCTCAGTGAGTTTCTGTTCCGAAGGTGGCCGTCCCAAAATGAAGACTAACTGCTCCATAGAAGATCTCCCCTGAAGTTGCCCTTTCCAACTTTTTGACTTTTTGCTTGCGTCTGGTGGGCGTTGTCGCAAATGAAACTAATCCAAGAAACAGGCTAGCCATCCATCCTTTGCAAACATTGAGTTGTTTCGTTGTCGTTCACGTGCGAGTACTTGAACTGCAAATCCGCCCCACAAATTCTGTAGTCCTCTTTGTTTGATGGTATCAGCCTTCAAAAGAAAGGCTCCTTCTCGAGCCATCAGCTCCTTGTATCACAAGCAATCATGCAAACCAGGCAAAGCACGAGTACTAAGACTCAGCACGAATACATACAAGTAAGACACTCAGGCAGGTTTACTAACTAGTAACAAAAAAAAGGTTCCCCTTTGAGATGGTCCTGCCAACGGACCTTTGCCTGGCCGCGCCCATACAAATCGATCACAGAATCAACCCACATAGGACACCCCTCCAACTATCCGTGCTTTCACCATTAAGCAGCACATTGCCTCAGTCACGTCCCACCACTTTTTGGTCAATAGCCCTTATAGCTAAACGATCGGCAGCTATCCTTGAATATACCACCCACGTGGACGCACCCGTGCTTTCACCGTTAGGCAGCACATTGCCTCAGTAATGCCCCCACCAAATCTAGTCGATAGCCCTTATAGCTAAACAATCAGTAGCATACCCCCCAATTGTGGATGCACCCGTGCTTTCACCGTTAGGCAGCACATTGCCTCAGTAACGCCCCCACCAAATTTGGTCGATAGCCCTTATAGCTAAATGAATGGCAGCTATCCTTGAATATACCACCCCCGTGGACGCACCTGTGCTTTCACTGTTAGGCATCACATTGCCTCATTAACGCCTCCACCAAATTTAGTCGATAGCCCTTATAGCTAAACGATCGACAGCATACCACCCAGATCGTGGACGCACCCGTGCTTTCACCGATAGGCAGCACATTGCCTCAGTAATGCCCCCACCAAATTTGGTCGATAGTCCTTATAGCTAAACGAACGGTGGCTATCGCGAATATGTCACCCCTCACCCCACAAGACACAAACCGTGCTTACACCAACCTAATGGCAGCACATTGCCTCATGTGTCCTACGTGCAGACAGCGCCAGGCCTGAACCTTGGAAACTGACCGTGCTTACAACTCAAGGACAGCACTTTCACTCGTCAAGTCCCCTTCCTTCCAACCACCGCGATCGTGGACGCACCTGTGGTTACACTGTGGGCAGCACCTTGCACAATAGTTGTCTTCATGAACCCCAAACCGTGGCCATTTCCGTGAGATCCGCATAGCTGACCGGCCAGTCGAATCTGATACCACATGTAGCGCAGGCATCCCAAAGGGAGCCGGGAACCATGACTTAGTTTCCCAGCCTTCAACTCTTGCCATCCAAACCCACTTGACATACAAGCAGCTAACTTGCCAACAACGATCAGACTTAACCAACTTGAAGTTCCGAAAACCAACATTGAGATCCAACTTGGCGCCATGCCAGATCGGGGGTCCCGATGTGGGTGACTTCCCTCCAAGCAAGCCGCCCGACATACATCAAACTTAAACAACTCGAAGCTTCGTTAAAAATGAGTAACATCCATTCCAAGCAAGCGGTCTGACTTACATCAGACTTAACCAACTGAAAGCTTCGTCACGAGCGCAGGAAGCCAACCTGGCGCCACGCCAGACAAGACAGCCATAAACAGGTAACTTCCACCCAAGCAAGCCATCCAACTCAGCCAACAAGTTAGAGCCCGTTGCCCAAGAGCTTAACCCATTCACGTTCATGCAAGGAACACTCAGAACCACAAGTTGCGACAGATACGGAAACAACCAGTTCCTGGACCAAATGGTCCCGACAGCGTACCGCTGGCACCCTGGACCGAATGGTCCCGACGGCATACCGCTGGCGTCCCGGGATACGACCCTCAGCTATGTGCCAACTTAAAAATTTGGAAGCGGCCTTACAATTGGCGCTTTACCGAACACTGAAACCCAGAAGATAATCAGAGTTAGTTTCAGAAAAATCTCACTTCATTGATAAACCTGAGAAGGTTACATTTCAAGTGTGTGACCGACCCTAGTCTCCGGGGCGCTAGCATGCCAAGGCGAGAGCCATGACAACATTCCAGCAAGGGAGGCTGAGAATTGGTTGGAGCTCGCCTTGAGTCGCAACCCGCACTCCCCTATAGTATTGGTGTGATTCGGCACCCCCCCCTCACACCAAGCACATTACCCAAGCTGGTAAAGCACATTTTTCTCTCTCTAGGATTTTCTCTTTTTAAAAAGTCATTTTTTCTCCCTAGATTTTATGATCCCCAGGCTTCCTTTAATCATGCCTAGACCGTGTGAGGTGATTGCACATCAATCTGAGCTCTCTGGACTCCGCTAGAACCGATCAAAGATATTTCAGCCATAGGAACTTGGCGCCCGCTGGATTCTGGTCATAGTGGCGCCGGGAGCAGCAGGGGCCCTGCTGGCGCCGGGGACATAGCTGGCGCCGGAAGTAAAGCTTGTAAAGGTAGCTTTACAACATCTTCTCTCTCTATCAGGGGTTCAAGGTTTATTTGTACATTTTACATTTAGTATGTTGTAGAGTGATAGTGTGATTGTGCGTGTTCTTCTTCCGCCTTCTTGTGGTGAATGCTTGATGTTGCATATCTGATTCTTGACATAGTATCAAAGCAGCGATAGTCCTGCGTGCCTGATCAGTGGATACAGCTTGTCACAGGCTCTGCAATGAAGTCCTTCATGGGAGGTGAAAGCTTGGAGAGACAAAAATGGCTGGAAGAAATCCTTCTTTGGTGTATTTTGCAGGTTTGGAGCTCAGAATCATCAGTGGGGAACAAAGACATAGTCCCAGAGGCATTAGAAAGGCCAGGGCAACATCAGACAAATTGAAAATCTGTTGAGTGGGGAGATTTTTACAGCACTTCCTAGTTGTTGTGAAAAGCACAGTCTCGAAGGCATCAGAAAGGCCAGGGCAGTATAAGACAGATTGAAAATCTGTTAAGTGGGGGAGATTTTTACAAAACTTCTGAGTTGTTGTGGAAAGTGCTATTTGTGTGAGAGGTTTGCCAAGAAATCTCTCATTTGTCTATTTGGAGTACCGCAAATCACAGTAGATAGTGTCTAGTACTGCCATTCAGAGTTAGAAGGCTTCATACTTTTCACATTACTGATCTCGATCTTTTGAACGATTACACATTTTGAAATCTTTGCAAAGAGGAGGCGGCGTACCCGCCCGCGCCAAAGTGGAAATTCTAGAATATTTCCTCTGAAAGTTCTTTTATTCCCTTTATTTTTTTTATCTTTTCCATACCAATATTGGATCGACGTGCCAGAGGTAAGAAAAATCCTGAGCAGTCGTACATCCGTGCGTCGTACAAATATAGCATATCCAATCAACGCACCAAAGGTAAGAAAAAAACTGAGCAGTTGTACATCCGTGCGTCGTACCGATATCGCATACTCGTACCAATATCGGATCCACGCGTGCAAGCTAAAGAGGATCTCGAGCAGTCGTGCACCCGCGCGTCGTACTGATATTAGGTGTACAACCAAATATATACAGTTATGTGGTGTGATAAAATTTGGAGACAAGTTGTCTGCTCAGACCGAGCCATTTTCTCTGATCCGGACTCATTTATCCAGTAATGGCAACTCTAAGCGAGAGTGTCCTCAATGAGTCAAGCAAATTGGAAGGTGCCGGCAACTATGCAGTTTGGAAACTCAAACTGAAGAACATTTTGATGGAAAAGGAGCTATGGGAGATCGTGACAAGTGAAGAGACAAGGCCAGTGATTGAAGAAGATCAGCGGGCCAGAATGTCATCAACTTATTAGTTAGAGATTCAATTATTCCCTATATTTCAGATTCAGAAGGACCAAAAGAAGTGTGGGATACATTGAAGACATTGTTTGAAACGACAAATACATCCCGAATACTATTTCTGAAGACGAAGTTGCATACATTGCGGATGGATGATGGTGCAACTATTGCCGATCACATACTGTTGGAGAGCGAGTACAAGATTGTGAGATCGTGCAATTGACATTGAATAGTTTGAGAGAGTCACATCAGATGTTTGTGACGAGTACAGCCACAAGAGAAAATCTTCCAACCTATGAAGAACTAGGTGGATTGCTTTTGCAAGAAGAGCAACGTCAAGAGAACTTGAATCATCGTAACAAGAGCTATGATCAAGCTCTTGCAGTTAAAGGACGAGGTGGAAGATTTGGTCGTGGAAGGAATCAATCGAGAGGAGGAAACTCAAGCCGGGGATCATCTCAACAATTTCATGAGCAAGTCAATGATAGTCCGAATCGAGGCAATTGGAATCAAGGCCGAGGTCAAGGACGTGGCTATTCAAGGCAAAATAAACCTGGAAATTGTAGGTACTGCAACAAACCTGGCCACTGGGAGCGTGAATGCTTCAAGAAATAGAAGGAGATGGAACAAAGAAAAGACAAATGACAAGCGGGAAATTATGCTGATCAACATCAATTTGATGACTATTATTATGAAGACAATTATACTGATCAACATCAATACGATGATGATCAAAATGAAGATGATACAGGTGAGAGTTCAAAATTGTTCATTACAGCATTAACGACAAGTGATGAAGCCAAGGATACCTGGTACATTGATAGTGGTGCATCCAAGCACATGACTTCAAGAAAAGAGTGGTTTTCAAAACTCAAGGAAACTGACAATGGTGATGAAGTTGGACAAGTTGATGGCAAATTGCTATCTGTTAAAGGAGTTGGAGTGGTACCAGTGAAGTTAGCCAGCGAGAAGATAATACAGATAAGCAATGTGCAATATGTACCTGGCTAGCTAACAATCTACTATTTGTTGGGACGATGGCTGATCAACAACTCAAGGTTGAGTTTGACAGTGACAAATGTCTTGTCAAAGACATCAAGAATCACTACAAAGTGATTGCTATAGGAGCTAGAGTCAACGGGAATCGACTCTACAAATTGAATGCGAGATCTTTTACTCAAGCTATGGTAAGTACTGTTGATAGTCGAAGTGACCTTTGGCATCGAAGGTTTGGTCATATTAGTGCTCACAGCTTGCAAATCCTTAAAAGAGGTAATCTAGTTGTTGGATTGCCTGATATCTCTTTTGAAGAAAAAATTTGTGAGGGTTGCATTTTGGGAAAACAACATAGAGAGAGAGATTTCCCAAAGATGGAGCAAGAAGAGCCAATAGCATTCTTGATCTTGTTCATAGTGATCTGTGTGGACCAATGCAAACTAGGTCCATTAGTGGTTGTTACTATTTCATCACATTTATTGATGACTATAGTAGACATATCTAGATTTATTTCATGAGCAAGAAATCTGATGCTTTTGCAAAGTTTAGAGAGTTCAAGGATCTAGTTGAAAAACAAACAGGTTGTTATATTAAGACCCTCAGATCAGATGGTGGCGGTGAGTATTTTTCAACAGAGTTCATAAATTTTTGCAAGGATTAGGGGATCAAGAGACAAACTACTACACCCTATTCACCACAATAGAATGGAGTTCTAGAATGGAAAAATAGATCCATTGTGGAGATGGCTAGGGCAATGCTTAAGAGCAAGGGTTTTCCAAATACTTTTTGGACAGAAGCATGCAACACAACTACTCATATCTTGAATCGGTGTCCTACTAAGTCTGTGGAGGGTAAGACACCTTACAAAGCTTCTACTGAAAAGAGACCTAATATTTCTCATTTACGAGTATTTGGTTGTGATGCTTATGCTCATGTGCCTGATGAAAGTTGAATGCAAAGGTTGTTAAGTGTATTTTCCTTGGATATGATGAAAGAGCCAAGGCATATATGATGTATGACATAGATGCACAAAAGCTCGTGATTTTCATAGATTCTACTTTTGATGAGATGGGTCAAAATGACCAAATAAAATTGACAATTGATCCCTTTGACGATAGAGCTAAAGTGCAAGTGAAGGAAGAAGTTGGTGTCGATATGGAAGATCCAATGGAAAAGGACAAGGTTAATAATGAGATTCCTAGGAGAGTGCCTAAGTGGTACTTGTCAATAACAAGTGATACTAATAAGGGAGATACTCCCGAATCAAGTGAGTAGGGAGAGCTTAGAAGATCAAGTAGAAATTAAAAACCTCCTACAAGATTAGAGATGAATCTAGCCCTAATGGGTTCTGTGCTCAAGGCTCAAGAATCATGCCTAGATCGTGTGAGGTGATTGCACATCGATCTGAGCTCTCTGGACTCTGCTAGAACCGATCAAAGATTTTCAGCCATAGGAACTTGGTGCCGGCTGGATTCTGGTCACAGTGGCGCCGGAAGCGGCGCCGGCGCCATTGGCGCCAGGAGCAGCAGGGGCATTGCTAGCGCCGAGGACATAGTTGGCGCCGATGGTGCCGGAAGTAAGGCTTGTAAATGTAGCTTTACAACATCCACCCCACCTTTATAAAATCTGATGTCCTCATCAGATGTCAGATTAAAGTAAAGGTGTCTCCCAATTAAAATAACTATACATTTAAGCTACTTGGCACAGTACTCAATTTATTGGCCAGTTTTTATTAACATTGAAGTTGGCACAGCACAAGTCGGAGGCTCAGCTCTTTGTACTAGAAATTACATAACTTGAAAATATATCTTTGTCTGAGAAAAGCGTAGATTTGATATCGCTTTCGTAAAACCCAAGAACCTTATTAACTGGTGACAGAGGCCTTTCTTTGAAATGTTTGCCCCTGTCGCTTCTGACTTTCGACTTTGGAACTCCTTTGAGCTCCTGATTTGTCCTTGATGCACTTTGTGTTGAGCTCCCTGAGCTCCAGATTTGCTCAGTTCCACACAGGTATCAAGGCTCCCTGAGCCAAAAGGATTTATCATTTGATTGTCCGCTTTATGGTCCACTCCGTGCCTTGTTGCTTCTGCACCTTGATTCCTCTCCTTGACCCAGCCTGATTTTGATACTTTTCCATCTAGGCTCTTTAAGGTAGGCAAAGATTGAGTACTCTGCAATGCACCTCTCACTTAGCTTGAAGTAGCTCTTTGAATCAGCCCAAATGTAATCATTGACCTCGTGGAAAGCCAAAGGGTCGCACCAGTTTGATCGGCATCCGAACTATCTCTTCGCGTTTGTTTGAAGCACCATGTCCGTCGCGCAAAACTTGACTTTCACAATTCCATCACTGGTCAGTTGCCTCACGATCAAAACAAGAAGTGTACATCGAGCTTGGCTTCAAGTAGCTCTCTTTTAATCAGACACATGCACCCAGAGTTTGCACTAGTCCGATCTCAACGTGAACTGTCCCTTAGCGTCCGTTCGAAATACCAAGTCTCTCATGCAAGACTCAACTTTCACAGTTCCTTCATTGATCAGCTGCCTTACACATAACACAAGCCGGCGTACTCATATGTTTCCTAGTCATTGCTGGTCCAGAGAAAGCCTATAACAAGCTTTCCTTTCCACAACAAAAACTTGTCAACTTATTAGGTCCAAAGTTCGCCAGTCTCCTCGTGTGAGTATGGCTAGGTCACCTTGAATTTGCCCCCGTTTTGATCAACTTTCATTCAAAATTTGCCCCAAGAGAGAGGTGTGTGTGATAATTCCCCTCCACTTATAAAATCAACTGATTGGACTTAGAGTAGAGTTCTTTGGACAAAAAGCCTTTCCAACACTTTGCTTTCCATCTACTAGGATTATGGCTCGATCCAACTTGTTGCCAATCTTTGAAGAGGATCCTAGTCTTTTCCCTTTGAGGAAAAACCCAACTGATATTGGATATCACCCATGCTCAGTGAGTTTCTGTTCCGAAGGTGGCCGTCCCAAAATGAAGACTAACTGCTCCATAGAAGATCTCCCCTGAAATTGCCCTTTCCAACTTTTTGACTTTTTGCTTGCGTCTGGTGGGCGTTGTCGCAAATGAAACTAATCCAAGAAACAGGCTAGCCATCCATCCTTTGCAAACATTGAGTTGTTTCATTGTCGTTCACGTGCGAGTACTTGAACTGCAAATCCGCCCCACAAATTCTGTAGTCCTCTTTGTTTGATGGTATCAGCCTTCAAAAGAAAGGTTCTTTCTCGAGCCATCAGCTCCTTGTATCACAAGCAATCATGCAAACCAGGCAAAGCACGAGTACTAAGACTCACCATGAATACATACAAGTAAGACACTTAGGCAGGTTTACTAACAAGTAACAAAGACAAGGTTCCCCTTTGAGATGGTCTTGCCAACGGACCTTTGCCTAGCCGCGCCCATACAAATCTATCACAGAATCAACCCACATAGGACACCCCTCCAACTATCCGTGCTTTCACCATTAAGCAGCACATTGCCTCAGTCACGCCCCACCACTTTTTGGTCAATAGCCCTTATAGCTAAACGATCAGCAGCTATCCTTGAATATACCACCCCCGTGGACGCACCCGTGCTTTCACCGTTAGGCAGCACATTGCCTCAGTAATGCCCCCACCAAATCTAGTCAATAGTCCTTATAGCTAAACGATCGGCAACATACCCCCCAATCGTGGACACACCCGTGCTTTCAATGTTAGGCAACACATTGCCTCGATAACGCCCCCACCAAATTGGTCGATAGCCCTTATAGCTAAACGAATGGCAACTATCCTTGAATAGACCACCCCTGTGGACGCACCTGTGCTTTCATAGTTAGGCAGCACATTGCCTCATTAATGCCCCCACCAAATTTAGTCGATAGCCCTTATAGCTAAACGATCGACAGCATACCACCCAAATCGTGGACGCACCCATGCTTTCACCGTTAGGCAGCACATTGCCTCAGTAATGCCCCCACCAAATTTGGTCGATAGCCCTTATAGCTAAACGAACGGTGGCTATCGAGAATATGTCACCCTGCACCCCACAAGGCACAGACCGTGCTTACACCAACCTAATGGCAGCACATTGTCTCATCTGTCCTACGTGCAGACGGCGCCAGGCCCGAACCGCGGAAACTGACCGTGCTTACACCTCCAGGGCAGCACTTTGACTCATCAAGCCTCCGTCCTACCAACCACCCCGACCGTGGACGCACCTGTGGTTACAATGTGGGCAGCACCTTGCACAACAGTTGTCTTCATGAACTTCAAACCGTGGCCATTTCCGTGAGATCTGCATAGCTGACCGGCCAGTCGGCTCTGATACCACATGTAGCGCAGGCATCCCAAAGGGAGCCAGGAACCACGACTTAGCTTCCTAGCCTTCAACTCTTGCCATCCAAACCCACTTGACATACAAGCAGCTAACTTGCCAACAACGATCAGACTTAACCAACTTGAAGTTCCGAAAACCAACATTGAGATCCAACCTGGCGCCATGCCAGATCGGGGGTCCCGATGTGGGTGACTTCCCTCCAAGCAAGCCGCCCGACATACATCAAACTTAAACAACTCGAAGCTTCGTTAAAAATGAGTAACATCCATTCCAAGCAAGCGGTCTGACTTACATCAGACTTAACCAACTGAAAGCTTCGTCACGAGCGCAGGAAGCCAACCTGGCGCCACGCCAGACAAGACAGCCATAAACAGGTAACTTCCACCCAAGCAAGCCATCCAACTCAGCCAACAAGTTAGAGCCCGTTCCCCAAGAGCTTAACCCATTCACGTTCATGCAAGGAACACTCAAAACCACATGCCGCGACAGATTTGGAAACAACCAGTTCCTGGACCAAATGGTCCCGACAGCATACCACTGGCCCCCAGGACCGAATGGCCCCGACGGCATACCGGTAGCGTCCCAGGATACGACCCTCAACTATGTGCCAACTTAAAAATTTGGAAGCGGCCTTACAATTGGCGCTTTTACCGAACATTGAAACCCAAAAGGTAATCAGAGTCAGTTTAAGAAAAATCTCACTTTATTGATAAATCTGAGAAGGTTACATTTCAACTGTGTGACCAACCCTAGTCTCCGGGGCGCTAGCATGCCAAGGCGAGAGCCATGACAACATTCCAGCAAGGGAGGCTGAGACTTGGTTGGAGCTTGCCCTGAGTCGCAACCCGCACTCCCCTATAGTATTGGTGTGATTCAGCACCCCCCCTCATACCAAGCACGCTACCCAAGTTGGTAAAGCACGTTTTTTTCTCTCTAGGATTTTCTCTTTTTAGAAAGTCATTTTCTCTCTCTAGATTTTATTGATCCCCAGGCTTCCTTAAATCATGCCTAGATGGTGTGAGGTGATTTCACATCAATCTGATCTCTCTGGACTCCGCTAGAACCGATCAAAGATTTTCAGACATAGGAACTTGGCGCCGGCTGGATTCTGGTCACAGTGGCACCTGGAGCGGCGCCACCGCCATTGGCGCCGGGAGCAGCAGGGGCCCTGCTGGCGCCGGGGACATAGTTGGCGCCGATGGCGCCGAAAGTAAAGCTTGTAAAGGTAGCTTTACAACATCTTCTCTCTCTATTAGGGGTTCAAGGTTTATTTGTACATTTTACATTTAGTATGTTGTAGAGTGATAGTGTGATTGTGCGTGTTCTTCTTCCGCCTTCTTGTGGTGAATGCTTGATGTTGCATATCTGATTTTTGACATAGTATCAGAGCAGCGATAGTCCTGCGTGCCTGATCAGTGGATACAGCTTGTCACAGGCTCTGCAATGAAGTGAGAAAGTCCTTCATGGGAGGTGAAAGCTTGGAGAGACAAAAATGGCTGGAAGAAATCCTTCTTTGGTGTATTTTGCAGGTTTGGAGTTCATAATCATCAGTGGGGAACGAAGACATAGTCCCAGAGGCATTAGAAAGGCCAGGGCTGATAAATTTTACAGTTTTTAGGACAATAA
Organism: Diphasiastrum complanatum; assembly: GCA_029204225.1. Lineage (NCBI taxonomy): Eukaryota > Viridiplantae > Streptophyta > Lycopodiopsida > Lycopodiales > Lycopodiaceae > Diphasiastrum > Diphasiastrum complanatum. The sequence continues at coordinate 14,308,542 of CM055092.1, read as the reverse complement.
TGATTGTACTTTACAATCATAGAGAGTTATTGGTTGCTTAATCAATGAATCTATCAAGTTCTACACATTAGATCTTGATCTAGATTCACTTTACTTGGATTTAAGCAAGAGCAATGGATCAACACATCATTTTTTAGTGAGAGCGGCTTCACACGTGTGGAGTACTGTCCACTGTACGGCCTGCACCTGAAACAACAAGTACAATGATACTAGATAGCAATCATGCATAAAAATCACAAGACAAATGACTAGAAATCTCACAAAAGTGTAGAGTGCAAAAGTTTCATCAATCTTCTTAGCAAAATGATGATCCTTTTATGGATCAAGTACATCCATGAGTTTGGTACAGTCCAGCAAGCCTTCACACGTGTGAAGAGTGCCACATCACTCAGATCTATCCATTTTATCCATCCTTGATCCTTATCCAATAGTTGACCTTCTAGAATATGACTAAAATCCAAAAAGCTAGTCTCCTAGAATATAGGAATATTCCCTACACAATAGGATCTAAGAAAAATGGTCAACTCTTATCTTCTAGTACTCTATACACACGTGTGAACATCCACTTGCCATGTGAGAGCATTTACTCATGCACATGCAAGGAAAAGCTAATTTGTAGGTGACTAGTCAACTTGACTAAAAACTAGTCATTTCATGTTCACACTAACTAGAATGATACAAAATCAATTTGGATATATATAGACATGAGAAGTACATCCTTTCACATGTGGGAATAGGCTCCACATGTGTGAAATCAGATCATCAACATATTCTAATGTTTTATCAATATTCACATGAACCAATGTCAAGTGAGAAGTGACAATTTTCAACACTCCTCCTCACTTCTAACTTGGCAAATCTAGTGTACATCTATCTACAATTCAAAGGGCATATCTTAACTTAAAAAATGGACCTTTGGACAATGGTTTGGTTAAGATATCAGTTATGCATTCGGATGATGGTACATGATGTAGTTGCACTTCCTTGGATTGTACCTTCTCCCTCACAAAGTGGTGAGCTATCTCAATATGCTTTGTTCTAGCATGGAAGATAGGATTTGAAGCAATTTGTTGAGAAGCTTGATTGTCACAAAATATGTAAGGGATCTCCTCGGCCTCTAGCACATGTAGTTCCATCAAGAGTCTTCTTAGCCATAGGAGCTCTTTGGTTGTTGAAGTCAATGCCTTGTACTCGACTTCACAAGAAGATAGTGAGATTGTATCTTGCTTTTTGGAAAGCCAAGATATCACTCCTCCACAAAGAATGTTGCAAATGCACTAATGGACTTCCTATCCATCTTGTCACCTACAAAATTTGAATCCGAGTAGGCTCTCAAGTGCAAGTTAGTTCCTTCATAAAGTATGCCAAAAAATCTAGTACTAGAAACATATCTAAGTACTCTCTTGGCACTTTTCCAATGATGAACTAAAGGAGCTTGCATACTTTGACTCAACTTGCTTACACAAAAGCTTAAGTCAGGTCTAGTGATGGTTAAATAGATTAGAGAGCCTATAAGCTTCCTAAAGAGGGTGATGTCCTCAAAGGATGCTTCATCACCTTCATTAGTTGCTTTCACAACATGCTCCATAGGGGTGTCAATCCCCTTACAATCTTTCATACCAAATCTTTCAAGAATGGAAGTAGCATACTTAGATTGACTTATGAAAGTACAATTGCTACTTCTAGACACTTCTATCCCAAGTATAAACTTTAGGAAGCCTAGATCTACCATCTTGAACTCACTAGATAAGTCAACTTTTACTTTGTCTATGCCATCATCATCATTTCCTGTCATAATGATGTCATCAACATAAAGAACCAAAATGATGATCTTTCCTTCATTACATTCGAAATATAAAGAAGGTTCATAAGAACTTAGTACAAAGCCAAGGGAATAGAGAAAATCATGCAACCTAGAGTACCAAGCTCTAGGTGCTTGCTTCAAGCCATATAGGCTCTTCCTTCAGTAGCACACCTTTTGCTCCTCACCAACCTTGATGAAGCCCTCGGGTTGCATCATGTAGATTTCCTCTTCTAAGAAGCCATTCAAGAAGGCATTTTTTACATCCATTTGGTAGAGATCCCATTTGAACAAAGTAGCAATGCAAATGATTAATCTAATAGTTACAAGCTTAGCTACAGGTGCAAATGTTTCTTCATAATCCAATCCTTTTATTTGAAGAAATCCCTTAGCAACAAGCCTAGCTTTGTATTTACTAATCTTTGTATAGATCCATCTTTATTGTACTTAATTCTATAAATCCACTTACATGCAAGTGGTTTCTTTCCTCTTGGAAGATTTACAAGATTCCAAGTATGATTCTCTTCTAATGCATCAAACTCTACTTGCATTGCATCTCTCCAAACTTTAGATTTACATGCTTCTTCAAAAGATGATGGTTCTTCAATCAATGTAGCTAAAAAAGAGTAAGAGGTAGAAGATGTAGAGCCTTCCTTTTGCTTTCCCTTGTCCACATAGGTAAGCCTTGAGGGCTCGGCCTTGCTCCTTGATGATCTTCTTGGCCCCTTTTGACTCGGATCCAAATCTCCATCCTCGGGTTTGTCATGATCCTCCTCAGGTTTGTCAAGATCCTCCTCGGATTTGTCAAGATCTTCAATGCACAATAGGTTAGATCCATTTGACAAGCTCTTAGCAAATTGTGACTCATCAAAAAGTACATCCTTGCTTACCTTTACTTTCTTGGATGTAGGATCATATATCCTATATCCCTTGCTATTTTCTCCATAGCCAACGAAGATTCCTTTGAAGGAGGTAGCATTTTCTTTCCTTCTAGTCTCCAAATGAATGTGTACATAACAAGTACATCCAAAGATCTTAAAATCTTTTACATTGGGTTTCTTATCAAACAAGGCTTGATAAGGTGAGATCCCATCTATAGCACTACTAGGAAGTCTATTACACAAATAACTAGCACATGTTATGGCTTCTCCCCAAAATGAGATGGGAAGTGATGCATCAAGCCTCAAGGACTTTGCACACTCACATAGACTCCTATTTTTCCTCTTGGCCACCCCATTTTGTTGAGGGGTGTAGGAACAAGTGTATTGTAACTTAATACCATTGATCTCACAAAAGTCTTTCATTTTATTGGAGGTGTACTCTCCTCCATTATCACATCTTAGTGCTTTGATAGAAGTACTAAGTTGTTTCTCTACTAGAGACTTGAACTTAATGAAAGCTTCATAAACAAGACTTTTCTTTGATAGTAACTCAATCCATGTGAATCTAGTACAATCATCTATAAAAGCTACATACATCAAGGCACCTCCATTACTTGCATGTGAGAAACTATGTTCATCAGAATGTATGAGATCCAAGGGAGAGAGAGATCTTGATGAAGATTTCTTGTAAGAAGATTTGTGTGACTTTGCAAGGCCACATGCCTCACACATTTTTCCACACTTCTTGAAAGTTCTTGGTAGGCCGAGAACTAGTTCCTTGCTTGCCATTGACTCCATAGACTGAAGATTAGGATGGCCTAATCTATTATGCCAAAGCTCCACTTGAGTTAGCTCCTCCCTAGCCAAGTTCACACTTTCACTTGCAACATTAGCATCCAACTTGAAAAGTATACCTTGCTTAATGCCACTAGCTATGCACTTATCATTTTTCAAGATGGAAGAAACTCCATTCTTGAAATGTACATCTAGTCCATTGTCCATTAATTGTCCTACACTAAGCAAGTTTCTTGAAATGGTAGGAACATACAAAACATTATCTAGATCTATCCTTTTAGATGTGCCTAAACAAAGAGGTATAGATCCTATGCCATCTATCTTGCATGCTTGATCACTAGCAGTGTATATTGACTTCTTAGAGTCATTACAAGATAGAAGAGTAGAAAAATAATGCTTGTTAAAGGACATGTGGGAACTAGCCCCACTATCTATCCACCATGTGTCTTGACTTGAAGTTGGTGTAGATGCAACCATTAAGGATGTGTTGAATCCATCCTCATATTCTTCCTCTTGAACAATATTCCCTTGATCTCCTTTGGCTTGTTGATTCTTCTTCAAGTAGCATAATGAGGCAAAGTGTCATTTCTTTCCACAAAAGAAACACTTTAGTTTTGCCTTGTTCTTCACTTTGCCTTTGGAGGTAGATCCTAAATTCTTCATCTCAGCCTCCTTGTCTTGATTTTTCTTGAATGGATTTTGCTTTTTCTTGCCTTTAGATGTAAAGTTAGCTTTCTCCTCTCCTCCATTAAGTGACATGCTATCCATTCTTGTCTTGAGGTGTAGAAGCCTACTCTCCTCGGCCACAAGAACATTGCGCAACTTTTCAATGGATGGAAGAGAGTCTTGAATGGCAAATGATTGGACTAAGTTGGTAAACTCATCACTTAGACCATTCAAAATGATTTGTACTAGTTCTTGATCTTGGATCTTCTCTCCTATTGCACTTAACTCCTTGTTAAGAGATTTGATCCTAAGAACATACTCTTGTCCACTCTCTCCACTTCCTTTCATGCTTTGGAAAACTTGATTTCTTAGCATGAGACAAAACCCATGCCCTCCTACACAAAGCGACATGATCGATTGTGCTGGTCACAATGGACCACATGTTTAAAATCTTGAAGTATTGTTGGATTCATAAATGCTCTTTAATGAATCCCAAGCCTCTTTGGATGAGGTACAAGAAGACACCTCTTTCAAGAGGTCATTGCATACATTTAACTTTATGCAATGTAGAGCTAATCTTGCTCTCTTCTTGTATTTGGCTTGTTCTTGGGGAGTTTGAGGCTCTTCCTCTACTCCTTGAACTATGTCATATAGATCATGGATCATTAGGAGTGATTCCATTCTCACTTTCCAAATGGAATAATTTGTGGAAGTGAGTCTCTCACTTGATTCCATCAAATATCCACCCATGGATGACATTTTAGAATGAATGCTCTTTTAAAAATCACAAAGATTTTTAAAAATTTCTAGCTTTCACTCTCACATAAAAATTGCTTTACACTTTTCTTAGAGATTTCACTTCAACTAAGGATCTGAACAAATCAGCCTCTTAAGATCTGATCTTAGGCTCTAAAAAGAAATGCTTCAATGATCCAAAACACTATTTGGTCATAGGCATTAGTTAGAATGAATCTAGATCAATACTATGCTTCAAAAAGCACCAAACATGAACTAGTATTGTGATTTTGGGACCAACAAACACAAAGTAACTTGAATTGAAAGTTGTTGTCCGGTTTCACACGTGTGAAAAGTACATACACAGCCTCCAAGTCATTTTTATCCAAATGATTACAAGCTATCACTCTAGAAGAACTCGCCCTCACTAGTATTGGCCAAAAAACAAATTTTGCCAATGATCTTTACAAGATTTATGATTCAATGATCACTCTCTTACTTAGCTCTGATACCATGATAAATTTTACAGTTTTTAGGACAATAATGATTGTACTTTACAATCATAGAGAGTTATTGGTTGCTTAATCAATGAATCTATCAAGTTCTACACATTAGATCTTGATCTAGATTCACTACACTTGGATTTAAGCAAGAGCAATGGATCAACACATCATTTTTTAGTGAGAGCGGCTTCACACGTGTGGAGTACTGTCCACTATACGGCCTGCACCTGAAACAACAAGTACAATGATACTAGATAGCAATCATGCATAAAAATCACAAGACAAATGACTAGAAATCTCACAAAAGTGTAGAGTGCAAAAGTTTCATCAATCTTCTTAGCAAAATGATGATCCTTTTATGGATCAAGTACATCCATGAGTCTGGTACAGTCCAGCAGGCCTTCACACGTGTGAAGAGTGCCACATCACTCAGATCTATCCATTTTATCCATCCTTGATCCTTATCCAATAGTTGGCCTTCTAGAATATGACTAAAATCCAAAAAGCTAGTCTCCTAGAATATAGAAATATTCCCTACAAAATAGGATCTAAGGAAAATGGTCAACTCTTATCTTCTAGTACTCTATACACATGTGTGAACATCCACTTGCCATGTGGGAGCATTTACTCATGCACATGCAAGGAAAAGCTAATTTGTAGAACTAGTCAACTTGACTAAAAACTAGTCATTTCATGTTCACACTAACTAGAATGATACAAAATCAATTTGGATATATACAAACATGAAAAGTACATCCTTTCACACGTGGGAACAGGCTCCACACGTGTGAAATCATATCATCGACATATTCTAATGTTTGATCAAGATTTACATGAACCAATGTCAAGTGAGAAGTGACAATTTTCAACAGGGCAACATTAGACAAATTGAAAATCTGTTGAGTGGGGAGATTTTTACAGCACTTCCTAGTTGTTGTGAAAAGCACAGTCTCAGAGGCATCAGAAAGGCCAGGGCAGTATAAGACAGATTGAAAATCTGTTAAGTGGGGGAGATTTTTACAAAACTTCTGAGTTGTTGTGGAAAGTGCTATTTGTGTGAGAGGTTTGCCAAGAAATCTCTCATTTGTCTGTTTGGAGTACCACAAATCACAGTAGATAGTGTCTAGTACTGCCATTCAGAGTTAGAAGGCTTCATACTTTTCACATTACTGATCTCGATCTTTTGAACGATTACACATTTTGAAATCTTTGCAAAGAGGAGGCGGCGTACCCGCCGCGCCAAAGCGGAAATTCTAGAATATTTTCTCTGAAAGTTCTTTTATTCCCTTTATTTTTTTATCTTTTCCATACCAATATTGGATCGATGTGTCAGAGGTAAGAAAAATCCTGAGCAGTCGTACATCAGTGCGTCGTACAAATATAGCATATCCAATCCACGCACCAAAGGTAAGAAAAATACTGAGCAGTTGTACATCCATGCGTTGTACCGATATCGCATACCCGTACCAATATCAGATCCATGCCTGCAAGATAAAGAGGATCTCGAGCAGTTGTGCACCCGCACGTCGTACCGATATTAGGTGTACAACCAAATATATACAGTTCTGTGGTGTGATAAAATTTGGAGACAAGTTGTCTGCTCGGACTGAGCCATTTTTTGTGATCCGGATTCATTTATCCAGTAATGGCAACTCTAAGCGAGAGTGTCCTCAATGAGTTAAGCAAATTGGAAGGTGTCGGCAGCTATGCAGTTTGAAAACTCAAACTGAAGAACATTTTGATGGAAAAGGAGCTATGGGAGATCGTGACAAGTGAAGAGACAAGGCCAGTGATTGAAGAAGATCAGCGGGCCAGAATGTCATCAACTTATTAGTTAGAGATTCAATTATTCCCTATATTTCAAATTCAGAAGGACCAAAAGAAGTGTGGGATACATTGAAGACATTGTTTGAAACGACAAATACATCTCGAATACTATTTCTGAAGACGAAGTTGCATACATTGCGGATGGATGATGGTGCAACTATTGCCGATCACATACTGTTGGAGAGCGAGTACAAGATTGTGAGATCGTGCAATTGACATTGAATAGTTTGAGAGAGTCACAATAAACAATGGCATATGTCTCTTTCCTCACAATGACTTCTATACTGAGAAATTGCATCATGATTCCATTGCCGGATTCAGAATACGCTCTCATACAGGTATGTGTTATGACTAGCATTTCCATAAAGAAACCAAATGATAGTATATGGTTTGCTTATGCTCTCTTTGCTTAAATCTAGGCAAAATACTTTGTTTCATACGTAAATGTATCTTGAATGACATAAGCTTGTATGCTATCACTGTTATGGCCAGAACTAGACTCAAAATTTGCTTATTAGCACTCTTTGAAGGAAACGACTTTCATAAACAAATATGACTTCCTCACAAGATTCATATGCGACATCTAATCAGGTTAGTATTGTAATAATTCACTTTGTGTACTTTTTTACAATGTGGTATTGGCGTATACAATAAAAACATGTATGTTTATGAATAGTGGTACGAAAAGGTTATGGTTTGTACCTATAGCAGGATAACGAAAACTATTTTACTCATTTCTTCCATCTCACATTGAAAACATGCATTGGTAACTTTGGCTTTGATGACTTAGATGTTTTCTTTTCTCATCTAAAGATTACAAACGATAACACGATTAATAATAACCCTAGTGCCCTTAATGTGCATGGATTTGTGCAAGGGATTGCTACACTAGTAGGGATTGGTATGGCATGGATTTGCCCTAATCCTATTGCAAGTGTTAGGATAAAGCACCTGGCTAATTATAACCATATGTAGGTACTGTTGTATTGTTTCTTAAGACATGATCAGTATCTAAAATGAATAAAACTGAGTGGTAGCTGGCGTGCTCTTGGAAAGCATGGATATGCTCAAGAGTTTTGAAAATGGTACTTTACCTATTATACGTTTAGATCCTCACTGTGCTAACTCATGCGGTTTTGGTGGTGGAATGGTGGCAGGTGTGGACGTCTTGAAATTTATTTCGTTTACGGTGCTTTTTTTGAAGTATTGTATGCTTTCAGCTATGTTTTACCTTGTTGGGCTATGAATAGAGGTTTCAAAAGGTTTGGTCTTGCTTTGGCAAGAGGAGAGCTATGTCTCGTTAATCTCTCTCATAGCATGTATTTTGGTGGACTCAATGTTTTGATTAGTGTTAGAGCTTTGCTCTATGGTCTCTATTCATACAACAGGCTATTGTTCACACATGTGAAGCCTCTTTGATCATTTACAGTTTGCTTTAGATAGATCTTGCTTACATATCAAAATAGGATCAATTGGTGGATTGAATTAATCCATTTGTATGGTATTTTTCTTTTCACATGGTATCAGAGGCAAGTACAAGAGGATGATTGTTTGATCAAGATTTGAGTCCAAAAATAACATGCTTTGAGCTAAGTTTAGAGGGGTGAGCTTCGAACTAGTGGTAGCCTTTGGATTTGAGATCAATAATTATTTTTAAGCCTTATGTGTCTTCTCCAAATGTGCGGAAGTGTGCGAGACCAAAGAGGAGGCCATTTCTTTGAGCTAATCTCAAATTAGCATGTATTTTGATGAAATTTTTTGCATTAGGTGTAGAGAAATCTATAAGAATTTCAAATCTATGGGTAGATTTGATCTGAGTTTTAGGTGGCACAAAAGTGGTTTTTCAGATTTAATTAGAGATCAGAATGTGGAGAGGAGAATAGATCTTGTCTTTCTTGTTGGCAAAATTCTCAATTTTTGTGTGTGTAGCATTTGACATATGATTGTATGAAGCTCAAATTGATTCTAGCTACAATTTTTTTGTGAGATTTTGATAATCAATTTGTAATCCCATTGGGTGTCTAAAACATGGAAGGTTCCATATTTGAGTGTACAATCTTGATTGAGATCTTGGTGAATCTCTAGATGTCAATTTCTTCAAATTGTTCAAGCTAGTCAAAATTGGTGGAAAATCAGAACATAGATTGGTATCAAAACTTATCAAATCCATTCCAAAACTTAAGGTTAGAGTCTTTGGATCTAAGTGAGTCCGATAGGAGTTTTTGGATCTGATTATTGTGTGTTTCAATTTTATTCTATTGAGGCTTAATATGTGTGAGTTAGGCAAGGTCCATTTAAATGATCTACGCAAGATATATAAATTGTGAAAACCTATTTCCATCATTAAACTCTTAGTTTTACTATTTAAAATCCAAATCAAATTGATTTCAAAAAATATGTTTGTTTGTTTGAAAGAAAGACCTCCTATATGTATCTTAAATATCCAATATATAAATTAGATAGTTGATATTATCTTTGTAACAGACTTTTATGGATTTAAGCAATAATTATGCAAAGATGTCTAAGTTTGAAGGTAATCCATCTAAGGATACAACTTCAAAAGCCAGAAGCTTTCATGACCAGTCCTCTTACAATATCTGCAGAATAGTTTATGCACAGGTTGGAATGATGAAGAGCTTGAATTTGATCCTGAACCAAAATCTGATCCAGACTGCATGTTTCTCTTTTTGTTAGTAGAGCCTGACTTTGTAGATCTCTTAAATCTAAACTTCTGATTTTTTGAATACAGAGTTTGAGGATCCGATCCTGAGCCTGAGGAGGATGTTGATCTTCTGATCTCCTCTTGTATGAGCAGCGAGATTACTCTTGATAGAGTGAGGTGCTCCTAGGTAGAAATTGTCATTATCCACTTTTCGTAGGCTTCAGGTAGACTCGATAATAGAGTCATGACTGCATCGAAATCTTCAATGACTGAGCCTGTTACAGTCATCTGCTCCATGAGATTTTGAAAGTGTTGAGGTGAGTCGAAACACTATCTGCTTTAGACATTCTAAGGTTGAAGAATTTCTTCCTCAGATGGAGCTTGGATGTAACGTCTCTAATGTCGTAGAGAGTTGCTAGGATGTTCCATGCATCCTTAGTTGTCTGAGCAGCATGTATGTGGCTAATCTGAATGTCCTTTATGTTGAGGGAGATCATGGCAAATGCTTCCTCATCTCTCAGTCTCTACTTAGTGATGATGGCTGCATCACCTTTTGATTTGAGTTATGCGCCATCAACGATGTCCCACAGTTCTTTGGCTAGAAGTATAACCTTCATCTTGAATTTCCAAATATGGTAGTTATCTCCATCAAGTTTGTCAATGAGAGATGAACTGGATGATGAATCCATTATGGTTGAACGAGATTGTTGGTAGAAACAACGAATTTTGGAATATTGTTGGTTGCACGTTTGCTAGAAAGACGTCTTGATAGAAACAAAACTAATAATCTGAAGTAAAAATGCAGATTATTGAAATGTCTGCTCTGATACCATGTCGTAAAACGGTGGTCTTGAGTGCAGCAGAGGCTCGGTTGCTTAGAGCGTAGGCTTGTAGGAACAAAAACGCAATAGTTAGCAGCAGAAATATTCAAGTAGAAGAATTCATATAGTTTGCGCAAATGAACGACGCAATAGTGAGACAAAAATTGCACTTTGATAAATATCAACAATGAGCACAATGGTAATAACTTCAGCTTGCTGAGCATGATAACGCTGGCTACAGATATCTCTGATTGAAATAGAATTTTCAAAAATTAACACTTACATAGCTTGTTTCAGTTAATATAGAGATTTACAAGAGAGGAAATATCTTGCAAGCCTTTAAGGCTATTTATGCCAGTCTTTGCATATGTACAAAGTTGGTAACCGTCAACCACTTTTGGAATATTTATTTGTCCAGCTATTTTAGGGTTACTCATCCATTGGCGAAGTCGGTCAGCAAAAATGCGAAAAACACGAAGGTGCCTTAAAAATGATTTCTAAGGTATTCTGGCCACTTGGCCAGTGTGTCACATTTTTCACTAAGGAGCGAAAAAGGCAAAAAAGACGAAGGCGCCTAAAAAATGATTACTAAGTCATAGAAAATCTCAAAGGGAAAAATGTGAAGGACAAACAATATGTTGTCGGCCTTCGGTTTTTTTTTTCAAGATGCTCATTACTTGAACGATTTGTTTAAGGCTGAGTATAAGAAATCTAACAACTATGACCAGAAACCGTAGGTTTAGAAAGGATATAGACCTAAATCTGAAGAGAAGGGATATTGACCTAGGTCAAGCCCTAGAGAATCTAAAGCTGGAAATAGGGCTCTTTTCCCTAGATGTCTTACCATAAACTCTAACTATGAAATACTAAATCCATTTCTCATTATCACTTATCTTAATTCCTTTAAACTAGACCCCATAAATTCCCTTTATATATATCTCTTATCCCAAAGCCCCTTACCCTAAACCCGTTAATTCCCTAGATCTGTTATCCTCAAGTCCCTTACTCCAAATCCATTTACCTAGATCTCTTACTCCAAATCCTAAATCCTAAGCCCTGGTCTCTTTACCCCTCACCATAAACCCTTTTCCCTATATGGCTTACCTTAAACTCTACATCTAAATCACGAAGCCCCTTTTCCTAGATGCCTTATCTTAAATTTTGTAAACTGGACACCTAAGCCCCTTTTCCTTAGATCTCTTCACAACTTCTGAACAATTGAAATTTATAAAATTGATTATTTTTCTATTAACCTCTCTGGTTCTTCAAAATCTTTGAGAATTCGGCTAAAGTAGCTTATAACCTATACCACACTAAGGCTTTGATACCATGATAAAAATCAATTTGCATAGTTTGCACTACAATTTTAACAAGCTATCAACCACATAATATGGAAAACTAAAAAGAAACTAAGCACACACACACTATAGAACTCCAAAAACTATATATATAAAAAGTAAACCAAAATTAAATACACATACTCAGAAGTGGGGTGCCACTGCATGGCAAGCGATCCCCATTATGGGACAATTGTCTTGGTTCTCTAGTGACTATGCCATTAGCATGGCACATGCTACAATAGCATGTATACATAAAATGTAAAAAAATTGCTAATTAAAGAGAAGCATGTCCACCAAAACATAAAATGGGCTTACACTATTTTAACAATGAATGACATGAAAAAAGATCTACAAATACACCAATTTAAGATTAGAAATAAACCTAAAGTATTGAGGTATTTCACATTGTAGGTGTGATTCCTTATGTAGTTCAAGTTACAATCTCCTCCACCCCAAGTCATAAATCCATGATTGTGGATTATATCAATCAATTTTAGTTTGGATCTCAAAGTCTTCATAAAGCAGCACTCAGTTATTTTTTTAATCTTTTTTTATATATGGTAATAAAAAATAAACACTAAACATTGTTATTATTATTTGATAACAAACACATATTAATATTATTTGGATTTCGCATTCTACATTTGCATGTGACTTGTGATCCCAATCTTTGTCCGTAAGCTTAGAGTATGCATAATCTAATAAATTTTTACAAACAAACATAGTCAGAGTTCTATGCACTTTAACACTTGAAATTGTTTTGATAAGTACATATAAAACAACAAACCAATTTCATTAAACAATTTTTGAGTCTATACTTTTTTTCAACAATGTTCTTATTTCATAAACTAGCTCACAATGAAAAATTTTAGGCATTGTAGCATTAGGAGTAATTCACTCATCACTTCTAAAGCTAGGTAACATAATGGATTTGATCTATCCAAATTTCTTCTACCTTTATGATGGGAAAGATATGCTACATGGATGAATTATATGGTGCATGTAGCACTATGCTAGGGCTTCGTACGTGTAATTTTTCTTTATGAATACAAAATTTCCTTGGCTCATTTTTACAAAAATTCTCTAGTACTTCCAATTGTGATAATGCTTTTCAGCATAACTTTCACTTTGACATTTCCACAAAAAGCCTTCTTGCGTCCAAAAGCAATATCAAGTGATATCATATTTGAGCACACATTACCAGAAACATTTCATTCTCCATATCATATGGACAATATTTGTTTCGAACACACTATTTATTTTATCCTTATATTATCTATTCCTTGCATTCAAAATCGATACTATAGTTTTTTTTAGTTTGATTGTTATGGCCAATTTTGACTTATAGTTGTTATCATCTTTGCTTTAAAATTTTATGTCATTGATATTATTTAGAATTTTAAATAAATTTTTTCTTCTATTTTGCTTACAATCACTGAAGATCCTAAAGTAGAAGCTTTTGCTTATCATTTTGTTATATTTAGGTCCTATTCCAGTCTACCATTTTTTATGTCTCTAAATAAAGATATGATTAGTTATTTGGATTTGGTGAATGTTAGACAACTTTTCAAATGTGTGAAGACACACAAATCAATGTGATTGATCTTCTAAGGAGTGTGTGATTGCACATAGATCTATCTCTTGATTGATTCAAACAATCTAGCTTGACAATCTCAAGGCAAGAGCACACAAACATGCAATTATCATTCACCAACTATCATTCACATAGTTAGACAACTTTTGATAAAAGAAACTACATATAAAATTGGCTTGCTCTTGGCAAGAGCAATTTAGAAAAAAATGTAAGTGCTGGAGCTCATTTTCCCAAACTCTCATAAAAAAAACTGTGTAGAATCAGCTCACACACTCTCATAGAGTGGCCGCTCGAGATCCAAGATGGATGGCAATGAAGCTCAATGATTGGACCTACAATGATTGGACCATTTTAATAAACCTCTTGATCTTATTGGTCCACATGGTCAACTAGCATTGTGAGGTGGTTTGTTCTTGCCCTCTACCATCAAGCCAAGTGTCAACATCCTACACTAGCTCAAGCTAATCTAAATCATATTTTGGCCAAATCACATATTTACATGGGGGGGGTGGATTCGGCATAGCACCTCCAAAAGTCAAGATAGATAGCTTTTACAATTTTCACAATATTGACAAGAAAAATTGAAAAGGCAAAATTGATAGATTTTGAATGTTTATCAAACTACATGACGATTTCAACTTTATAGATTTTTTTCAACTATACATAATAAGTATGAAAAATCAAAAAGCTATCTATGTTGACTTTAGGGGTTTGATTAAGTTTTTCCATCAAGCATCTATGTGTAGGAAGCTGATTAGGCCATTTTTGGCTTTAGAGGCAAAATAGTCAAGTAATATGTATTTCCATCATTAGGCCAAAAGTCATTTATGATTTAGCTCAAGCTAGTTAGGCTCACTACAAGTGTCAAGTTAATTTGAGAGAGAGAGAGAGAGAGAGAGAGAGAGAGAGAGAGAGAGAGAGAGAGAGAGAGAGAGAGAGAGAGAGAGAGAGAGAGAGAGAGAGAGAGAGAGAGAGAGAGAGAGAGAGAGAGTTTTGCATTTTGCATTGATTTAGAATTTAGGGTAATATATGAATAGATAATGTTAAAAGAATGAGAGAGAGAGAGAGAGAGAGAGAGAGAGAGAGAGAGAGAGAGAGAGAGAGAGAGAGAGAGAGAGAGAGAGAGAGAGAGAGAGAGAGAGAAGTAGATTAGTATAATCCAAGAGATTATTAGAGAGAGAGAGAGAGAGAGAGAGAGAGAGAGAGAGAGACTTTTGCATTTTGGCATGTGTGTGTTATAGCATAAGATTTTATGCTTTGAATCTATCAGCCCTAAATTCTTTAATTTATTGAAGGTATTCACAAGCACATAACATATTGCTTGCAATAATGGTTCAATTGTGTAATAGAGTGTTATTTTTTAATTGCTTTTGTATGTGACAAAGATATTCAAAGAAAAGAAAATACTAGTGGAAACTCGCCCATCTACCCATTGGATTTCTTGTTGGTTGGGTGGTTTTGCTCCACATGTCATTTTGGTTGCATGCAACAGGATTTAGTGGGATCTTCACTAGGCGATCCTTACAGCGTTCTAATCTTTCATTGAATGGAAAAACCTACAGGCCGCATGGAGGGAATATGACGTGACAATCTGAAATTAGACATAATCGCAAGGTTCGATTATTATAATTATCACATTCAACTCTAACTATAAAAGTATTGCAATTACTATAAAGGAAAAAATGAATGCAAGTGAATATAAGTATTAATAATCATAAATCATTCTCGTCATTACACAAGTTTTGACACTCATCTGAATCTAGGTCTAAGTATAATCATAGATTATCCATCGTAGATCACGTCGAAAATCGCAGCGGGTGTTGTAGTGTTGTGAATACTGATCGTGATTATTGTGAATGTTGATCGTGATAATTGTGAAAACTCTTGATCATTGTGAATATTCATAAATATTGATCATGAATATTGAAATATTTTAAATACTGGTCATGCAAAAATGTTAGTAAATGAATTTGTCTAAACCTCAAAGCCTAATACCACAAATCTGTAAGCAAATTGTTGTTTTGTGCAACTTCAAATGTTAGAAACAAACTAATATCAAATTTATTATTATAAAATACAAACCTATCAAGAACATAGATTTATTTCAGATTCTACAGCAATATTTAAATTAGATATGAATCACCTGAAAAATGCGTTAAATCCTATTTATCTTATCATGCTCTCATGTTACTTAACTCACATAGCAACATATTGATGTTATTGCATGCAAAAGTAGAGAATCAATCATCCACATGCTCATCTTCTTATTATTTTCACGACTTTGGTACAAATTACCAAGCTAAATACTTACCCTATAGCCTTTGTTGACCTTGAAGATCTATGGCAGTTTTCATTTTCATATAATCAAGAGCAAAATCGAGCAAGAGTATTTTCTAGGACAACTTTGTTTGATTAATTGTTTGTCTGCTACAACGGAATAATAATCATCAAGAGAACTTACCATGTCAAATCTCTTCATGTGAACTCAATCACAACTTGGTATTTACCAGTTTTAGATTTACAAGTCCAAACTTGTCTTCTAAAACACAAAAAGACGAAAGTTGTATCATAAAAGATTGAAGTTTTTAGTGATTGTACCAAACTTGGTCATATTTATTAAAGTTTTGAATGTATGTATTCGAGCTATTATTGTGGTATTATATTGTGAAGTCCTTGCCATAATTCTAAAATTGTTGGATTAACAAAAAAAACATCATCTCAATCCATAAAACATTTTCCTATAAAAGTTAAAAACAACTATCAAAATTTTACCAAGCTAGTTTTTGACATTCTTTTAATCTTCACAAGTTAAAATACAACAATGTGGGCGTTTGTGGGTTTTTTTTTGCAACATGTCAAGTAAGTACTCATCATTTATACACAACATATATACAACCTAACAAGAGTATTTGGGCAATGCCATGTGAGGGTGAAAAGTCCTTAAGATGTACCCCCCTTGGACCGGTTGGAAATCGAGCTAGTCCGTGCCTAGTGGGTAGCACTAAACAACTCTACCCATAGACCCAGCTGCTGAGTAAACAACTTAGTACTTAAGCCCCTCCAAACATATATGATCTAAAATGCCAATACTATCCTTCAGTGAAGATGAAGATGAAGATGAAGAACATATATGATCTAAAATGCCAATACTATGATATACTATCCCTTCACTGAAGATGAAGATGAAGATCAAGAGAAAGAAACTGAATGGAATTTTTTTCAGTTCACCTGAGTGCAATCTCGTCTGATTTCACCATCGTTTCCCACCTTAACTCCGATGCTGGCCATTTTGGTTATGGCAGTCACAAAAGCATCAGAAAAGATGCCACTCCTCTTCGCATACAAGGTAACAAGGCCTCTCGTCCGTCTGTCCGTGAATAGAACCTCATCAGATGTCAGAACGCCTTTGCCAACCCTCAAATTCTTATAGTACGCATTGTCAAATTTTGTTGGAGTGGTTACGTCAAAGTTCACCACCACAGTTGAATCAACATTCTGTGGGCAAGCCAGCTGAAGGCTCTGGGCGAACTCAGGATTCATGGTTGGATCGACTCCATTGTTGCTGCTAAAACCAAATATTCGGTTTGAAAACTGACTGCAGTGAGTGAAACCAATTGTATGGCAAGCTGCATTTCCATCAGGATCAAAAGGTCTCATAATTTGTCAGTCTAGATTCCTTACGGTTGCAGTTCTGGTACAAGCTCTTAATAACCAGAAATCTTTGAGATAATCAGTGCTGAAAATTCCCTCCTATGCTTTTTATTTCGAGTTAATGATTTCTAGAGAATTTTGCGAATCTTGATCTATAACATAAGCATTAAGGAGTAATGTTTTCAAGAATCACAAATAGTCTGCGTATGTTTCAAATCCTTACCTGACAGGGTAACAACATCCTTTCGAGTTAATCCCTTTTGTGCAAAGATGGCAACCAGCTCATTAAGGCTGTTATTTGCATGCGGTAAAGTAACTCTGGAAGCCATAGATATTCGTCCATCTCTTCGGCCTGTTTGCACTGCATACCTAGGCCCTTCAACCTGTTAATCACAGCATCTCCAAATTCAGGAAAATAGCAAGCTAGTCTGATCAATGGAAACGAGTAATTTAACAACATATGCATTGACCTGAACAGCTCTTATATGTCTTCGAAAAGAATAAACAAAAGACTGAGAAACAATACCAGGGCAACTAGATCACGGGTTGCCAAAGCAAGCACATCTGCACAAGAAACAATTCCAGGACATTGAGCCTCGACAGCTTGCTTAGCCCGAATGACGGTGTCAAAACCGTCACCTGCTAGTGATAGGTTGTCAAGAGCGTCCTTCTCCGCAGTGTTGTCTGGCGTGGAAGCAATGATCACGGAGGCATCGCAACCCTGTAACACAGCCAGAGCTACAATCAGCTATTGAAAATTTGACAAAGATCGTCTCAGATCAAATGAAATCCAACCTGTTCAGACTGAATTAATGCTATTGTGCTCTCGGTCAAGCCTCCAGAAAGTTTTGCTCAAGCTAAGAATTACTGGTGATGCCCATCATGCGAATAACCTTGAGCGATCTTGAGACTTGTAGCCTAAGATTGCGAGCTTATACGTGAATGAATGTACGGCCAGTAGGTGATAAGTTCAGGTAACGTTGATGTTTCAAACGCGTCTTGTTCTAAGATTGAAGGACTCACGGAGAGGAAATGTTATACCCTAAGCTTAACGTAGTTTCAAGAATCAGCGTTTAGTCGAGAGTGAAGTTGCTCTAGAAAATACAATTTATAACGATGTTAGATTAACTTCTGTATTGAGCCATTTTTTTCTGGAGCTGCAATACAGCAATCGATGGATCGACTATTGCTGTATGAGATGAGAATTTGTTAATGAAGCTCCCGTGTGCAGAATATGCTAACCAATAAACTCTCTTTATGCAATCTGGATGAACGTTGAATTATGCAAGGAGTCAGGACTGGCATGTTCTGTACAATGTCAGAAATTAAGTTGCTTTATTTGATATTTTATTCATGATGATGCGAAGCCTAGCTGTTCTAATACGAGATCATGCAGATACTGATACTAACACTTGTAAATCGATGCAGACAACGGACCTCAATCATACAATCATGAAAAAGCAGCCGAAGAGTCGCAGCAGCGCTTGAAGGAGCTTCACCGAATTTCTGTGTAACCGTGTCCGTTATTATACTTTCCGCGTCTGGACAGGTATTTTGGTAAAATCCCACTGTGAGCTGCGCTGCGGAGCTTCGGAAAGCGGCATTTACCAACAAAGCAAAAACTAAACACCGCATAAATCTGAGTCGAGGTACAGCCATTGTGCTTCAATAGCCTTCTACCTTGAACGATATTGTCTACTAAATCAGTATTTCATAAGGATATTTAAACAATCCATTTTCGCTCAAATACAAGAGAGAGAGAGGAAGCACACGCTGTAAGTCATATATTATACTGAATCAATTCAATCATAGAATGAGAAACATGATAGAAAAAATGGTTCTGTATCTGTTTAGTATCAGGTGCATGGAAAAATCAACAGGCAGCAATGAACAGGGAGAAACAGAGAAACATGCAGCTAATCACTTGGAGATGAGATGTTATAATTTGAGGCAAATTACAGAAGCACAAATATGTATAGCAACAAGGCCTACTCTATTCCTCGCACAAATATGTCATCATGACAATGAATATTGATTGTTTGTGAGTAGATATGCCAAGAACTTCAACAAAAGGGTGTCCAAGTCTTTCACCACCCCATTCATGGGACACGACCAACTAACCATAGTATTTTATGTTCTTGGCTGGGAAGGCCCCAAATGGTGGGCCATCAGCCCCTTCGTGTGTACAACTTGGTGAAATGGCCAGGTGGGCAACCACCTCGTAGTAGTTGTGAAGGGAATAGCATAAATGCCGCCTAATTACAAGGCGTAGCGGAGCCTCACAAAATATGTCATGTATCCTTCACCCAATGCTTTGCCTTGTTCTTCACTTTGCCTTTGGAAGTTGATCCTCCATTCTTCATCTCAACCTCCTTGCCTTGATTCTTCTTTAATGGATGTTGTTTATTCTTGCCTTTGGATGTAAAATTTGCTTTCTCCTCTCCTCCATTAAGTGACATGCCTCCCATTCTTGTCTTGAGGTGTAGGAGTCTACTCTCCTCGGCCACAAGAACATTGATTACTTGGAACAATTTTAGAAAAATGGACAATCTATTTATAGACCATCCATTTTGTATGCATAATAGAAAGTCTACAAAAAAAAACTATGGATTATGCCAATTTAAGCTACTTCAATTTTGTCAATTCATCTACAAGTGAATTGACATCATGCTTTTGAAATTATGCACAAGAAGGGGGTAGGAAAGTTTTCCAAAAATTAAACGTGAGACTCTTATCTCTTATTTCACGAGTCACAAGAATGTAGATTGCACTTTTCAATCTCCAACTAAGAATCCAAGTACGATGAAATTTCTTGTTTTTATTGATGAAACATGGGAAAATTCATAATAGTACAAACGAGTACATGCAGAAAGTATAAAGGCCATAATGCATTTGCTCATCTTATGCTCTTGATCTCTATGATCTTTTTGATCTTTACGAGGCATGGAAGCCTCTAATTTCTCTATCTATGGTGCACCCATCTTCATATAGTTTTCTAGTCAAGCATCTTGGTGTCATTAGTAGATAGGGCCAATTTTGGCTTTAGAGATCAAATAGTCAAGTACACATGTTTTGTCATCATTAGGACATAAGTCAATTATGATGTACCTTGAGCTAGTTAGGTTGCTTACAAGTGTCCAAGTTAGATTTGATGAGTGATCAAGCCAATGTGTTGGCAAGGAGTCAAGGGTCCAATCATAAGTGAGAGA
Source organism: Diphasiastrum complanatum (assembly GCA_029204225.1). Classification (NCBI taxonomy): domain Eukaryota; kingdom Viridiplantae; phylum Streptophyta; class Lycopodiopsida; order Lycopodiales; family Lycopodiaceae; genus Diphasiastrum; species Diphasiastrum complanatum. Next base: position 14,288,057 of record CM055092.1, on the reverse strand, counting down.
TTTGATGTAAGGGTCCAATCAAAATCAAGAGATGTTGCATCACTCATCTAATAGGATTAGAGGGGCTATGAATAAGGGGTCCAATAGGAATTGAGCTTGGATTACCTCGAGATTCTATATGTACTTTCATTTCCTTCACTACTTTATGTGAGTTTTTCAGTCAAATTTGAGATCTATCATTTTTGTGTGTATTCTCTCTACCCGAGACCAATAAGTGGATTCTCTCTACTCGAGGAGAGGAGCTTGTTGGGACTTAGTTTTTTCATGAGTCTTTTTTCCACATTGTGAAACTACTTTGATTATGAATGTATGCATGTAGATTTGCATCTTTGCCTTAAAATTTGACATAGATCTTGCATTTCAATCTAGAGTTGATCTAAAGTGCAAAAGCATTGCTTAGGAGATCAATTTCACACATTAGGACATTCCCACGTGTGTGAATTTTCAAAATTTGTTGAGTGTATGTCAATTGATTGACAATGGATGTGATATCAAATTTGATTGTAATACTTGCTTTATCATCCAGAAAGAAAATATAATTTCCAAAGGGATTAGAGATGGTAGGCCCTTTCAGGCGTGATCTTTGTATGAAATCTAATCCAATTTGGATGTGATGGAAGCCAAAGGTAAGGTTATTTCTCAATAGGATAGATTGGAGCATCCAAATCTCAAATCCATGGAGATTGGAATTGATGTTAATGTCAAGAATGTTGTTGGTGTCAAGGAAGTTGCATGGCTTAAGGAGGAGTCAAGTGAAGAAATGTGTAAGGTTTGGTTTTGAGGACCCACGTTGTATGAGTTTAGATAAGGATGGATCCATCTGCCCTGAAATTAAATATTCTGTGATTTCCTTGGCCCAAACAGGTGTAGAGTCAACTGGAAATAAGATGGCATTGGATAAATCATCGTTGACGCCTTGATCTGGGGTGGATAGGTTAGGGATTCGAGATAGATGGTCTGCTAAAAAATGTTGAACTCCCTTTCAAACCACGATCCTAAACTCAAATTCTCGCAGTAATAGGATCAATCGAGTGATACGACTAGTCGTGCAAGTCTTGTTGATGAGATATAGAAGTGTTTGATGATCAGTGAAGAAGGCAAAAACTTTTTCCAGAAGATAATGGTGAAACTTCTGAACCGCGTATACCATTGTCAAAGCTTCACGCTCGGTAGTGGTATAATTTACTTCAGCAGGTATCTATTGTCTACTGAGAAATCGGATTGGACAATCATTTTTGAATTCTCCTGATTGGGTGAGCAATGGCATACTTGGATGCATCGGTATGCACATGGAATTATTTGGAGTAATCAGGAGCCCGGAGGATAGGTGTATTGGGAAGGATTTCTTTGAGTTGATTGAATGCGACGCGTTGTCCATCAACGCTAAAGTCATCTAAAAAGGAGTAGGCCTCATCTCCTGCCAGATTTTCTAGGATGGATTCTCCGAAAGGTAATGGAAAATGATCACGTTCTATGACGACATTAAGTTTTTTAAAATCAACACAGATCTGGAGTTTTCCATTTTTCTTAGGAATGATGACGATTGGGGAGACCCACTCAGTATGTTCGATTTCATAGATGAATTTTGCATCCAACAAGTGTTGTAATTCTTCTTTGATTTTGGCCTTGTAGATCGGATTGCATCTATAGGGACGACTAGCAGTGGGCCTCGCACCCCGACCTCGCACCCGGTTTAAGGGGAGTACGATGCACAGCTACTTGGGGTGAGATGCCTTTCATGTCTTTATAGGACCAAGCAAAGACATGTCGATATTTGTGCATGAGCTTTTCAAGCCGTGCGTTGTTCACGATTGAGATGAGCCCCAACGACTTTCATCTGCTCGCTCAGGGAAAGAGTGATGGTTCGGGCAGGGCCTTGGTAGGGTGAATTACCATTTGGCTCAAGTTGAGCTTGGGGTAATTGGATGGTGACATCCTCGATTGTATAGTCCTTAAAGTACGCAGGCACATCATGGGCTAGAGATTCGAGGGGGGCCTTGTCTTTCAACTATCTGGATGGTGATTTGGGAGGTTCGGGAGATGGTATAGGAACAGATGTGATCTCAGGAACCTCCCTAGTAGTGGTAAGGTCTCCAAGCAGCTGAATTTGAAGAGGTTTCTTCATCTTTTCCTTCATGGTATGGCCACATGGGTGTGGCTTCGGAGGACGTGAGGTGGGATGAGGGAGTGGTGGCACATCATGGAGGATCTCGTCGTCGACTTGAATAATTGTTTCTTTTTCACAAAGGTCTCATGGATAGTTTGGTTGTTTGACTCGGTAGAACTTGGTATTAGGTTTTTCGACGGTAACCTTGGCCACTGGTTCCACTTTGGATGATTGTTACGGAAAGGCCTTGAGTGGAAGGGCTTCCATGTAGTTGAGGTTCTGAATGTCAAAAATGTCTAAATCGTCTGGGCAATTTTGAATTCGTAAGACATTCTCGTCATCTATGAATAAATCTTCTAATTCATCAGTAGGTAGCCATGCAACATTTAACAACTCATCATTGTGTGGAAGAATATCCATAAAATTAATATTAATGATAGGGGTGTCTAGATCAAGAATTTGTTTGTTATCGGTCAAGGGAGTATAGATACAATCATCCTGATGTTGAGCACAAAAATCGGCATTCACACAATCAATGGTAGTTAAATTGTGGCTCCAATTTATGATATCAGTGGATTCAATATAATGACCTTTTTCATGGGTGGACTAGTATGGCTCAAACACTGAATTAGTAGTAGAGGATCCATTGTCGTGAAACCGTGCGGGTTTGAGTTTGCCAGATGAATCGATGGTGACAGTATTGTCTCTATTCCCAAAGGTGACTCAGCCTTTGCTCTAGTCGTAAATGACTCTTTCATTAGTGAGCCATGGGCGACCAAGTAGTAGCTCGTAGGAATAGGCATTGCTAGGAAAATTGAGTACGACTAGGTCTATAGAAATTTCAGACCTCCTAGTTTGATGAGCACTTTTGGAAGGAAACCAATAGGTCGGACCACACTTTGATCAGCCATCCTAAGCTGACAAGTGGGTTTGGTAAGTTTGTCTCTCATATTCCATTCTATCATGAGGGAGGTGAAAATGATGTTGACACCTGAGCCACCATCTAGTACAGCTAGGACTTCGCGGAATTGGCGATGGGTAGCTGAAATCTTGATGTTGCCTCGTTCATTGAGTGGATTTGTGAGATGTAATGGCATTTTGGACAATTCGTCAATGGTGGTGGTGTCAGTGGCTTGGATTTGTTGTTTCCATTTTCCCGCATGTTTCCAGAGAACATGGAAAGGGAGAGTCACATTGGCTTGCAATAAATCCCCCCAGACTTCAGTGCCTTCAAGGCTTTTGGTTTCAAAAGACTTGTGAGGTACTTTATGGGAGGTGGAAGAATGTTGGTTTGCATTGCGAATCTGCTATCAATACTGGTGATGCAGCCTAATTTCTTCATATGGTTGAGGATAGACAATAGGTGTCAAATTTTCACTGGGAGGGACATTAAGCTATTGGGGTTGGCTGGGTGCAAGTGTAGAAGCTTGGCATTGGGTTTCTGCACGAATCAAGACCTATGCTGGATGAGTTTCGACTGGCAATGTTTCTACTTGTATAGAATGGACAGGAGCAGCTGGTTTAGATCAAGATGGACAGTCCTTCATGTGGTGTTCAATGTCGCACTTTTCACAAGCTGGAAGAAAGCGAAGTTTATCGGGGCAGCGAATACTAGGTTGTTTACCCGCGCAGATAAAACATTCTCGTATTGCTAGAAGTTGATGCGTGGCAAACACAGCTTGGTTAAGATCATAGGTTTGGGCATTGGTGTCAACCGCTTAAGCATTAGAATCATATGTATAATAAACAATGGTCTCAGTGGTGTACCTCGGTTGAGTAGTGTCTTCCACATAATATGTTGCTGGATTGATGGTATTGGGATCAAGATAGTGGACAACTTGTTGTGGAGTGGGTTAGTTGACGACAAACTGTTGACGTTGGTACTGATTTGATGCAGTTGGTCGTGGTTGGAATACCCCTGGTCATGGAATGGACTGTTGTGGAGGGTACGGGTGGTATACTAGATACATGGGTCTGGGTGCTGATGGAAAATGATTTTGCAGTTGAGAGCACTCATTAGCAGTGTAATGTTGTGAGCAGATTGGACACCAAATACTCTCTCTTGCTGAAAAGATTTTTCAGCAATATTTTTCATGGCGGTTTGGAAATTAGCAGTGAGTTTATCCATATGAGTTTGTTGAACTTTCTGCTAGGTTTCCATTTGCTGCAAAACTACAGAAGATTGGGTAGTATTTTCAAACTTCGGGTGGTTAAGACGTTTTGGATTTTTTGATTTCTTTTCACGATGGTCAAAGTCGTCATCAGAACCTTCGTCTTCTTCATGGATAGCACAGTCATTACGTTTTTAAGTTGATTATAAAAGTCAACTGATTTTGCCAATATTTTTAGGCAATCCAACCAAGAACAATTTGATGGCCATAAGTTCAGTGATATTTTCGTCAATGCATTCTACTTTGAGACGTTTAAAATGCTCAATGTAGTTTCAAACCAGCTCTTCGCGACGCATCTTGATATGGGTGATTTGGATGAATGGGCTCTGAGTCAGTTTGGATGGTTTGAAACGCTTGATGAGAGCGACCTTGAGATTACTCCAGGAAGCAAGATCATAAGCTTCAAGGTTGAGATACCACTCTTTGGCTGTTTCATAGAGTACCATCAGATATAGTCGGAGCTTTTCGGTTTCAGAGGTATCTCCATAGAAACGGCATGCAGTATCAACATCTTGTAGAAATCTAACTGGGTCATATTCTCCATTGTACTTTGGTGCATCGATACGTGGAATTCTGCATTCTAGTCATGGAGTCGGATTAAAAGATTCAGCACAGTCTCAAGACATGATGTAGTATGAGGAGTAGAGTAACAATACAGATGATCAGGGCAGTACTGTACTTGGCCAAAAGTCAAAAAGAGTAGTTTTCTAGTAGAATGGAGAAGTTTGGATAAAAATTGAACTTTTTTGCAGTAATAGAATTCATGGACAAACCTAGAAATTGTGGACAGTGAGATGAATCCAACTGCAATACTCGCAAATTCTGACAGGGACAGCTTTCTGTTAGAAAACGATTTTTTTTATGTTTTTTTGAGAATTTTTTATGGATAGAATTTGTAGAGAGTACAGAGAAATTGTGCTCATTGTGGGCGATTTCGTGGTATGACTAGCAATTTCTGATACTGAGGTTTTGCTGACAAACAAAGAAAATAGTGAAAAAGGTGATTTTTTGACAAAAAACAGACAAAATTTGTGAGATAGAATTCGCGGAGCTACTGGAGGACTGATCTTTGATAGATCTAGCCTCAATGAAGTTGGCGAATTCTAAGACCAAGATTGGGTTGGAAAACAGTGGATTTTGACAGTATATTAGGGTGTTTTCACAAAATCTGAACAGGGTCAAAATTTGTGGAGGTGATAAAATGGAAGATCGGGGTCTATTATGGTTGCAGACAAACCGACGAGTTCTGATATACCTGTTTGGTTGAAAAAATTGTCACTTGGATCACTTTTTTCAAAGAAAATGCCCAAGTTGACACTTTTGTTGCTTCCCCCCGGCTTGATAGGTTGCTCCGCAGCTCGGTGAGGACCTAGAGAGAAGTCTCCTGCTGTGGTGTGAAGGTAAAAAACAAGCAAGCATACACACAAACACGAAAGCGAAAAAACGAAGGAAAATGAAGCTAGGTAAAAAAATCTTAAAAAGTGGTAACGACGCCAATGTTGGAAGTAAATCTTGTTTATGTGATGGCTAGATCTACTCACGGGTGTAGTATAGTGTAGAGATGATCGTCCACCTTTTTAAGAACCTACCAAAGCTTTCAAAGGAGAATAAACAAACAAGAATGGAAGCACTAAGGCTTTCCCAACTATTGCTCGGAACTGAAATAGACTAACTAAGATAACAAGCATTAAAATCCTTGCTAAGGCTTACCCAACTAGCAAGTTCACTAAGCTAGATTCTAATTTAACACCCAAAAGGGAGATAGAAATAACAGATTGCGGCTAACTAAATAATCAACAAATAAACACATGCCACAATACACAGCAATGAGAAGGAGGCAAGAGGAGGCCCGAGCACCTTCCCTCAAGCTATGCACCTTCTCAAAGGAAACACAAATGAAATAGAATGATAGCCTCAAAAATAGAGAGTGAGATAGCTTAATCTCAAAAGTGTTGTGTACATGGCAAATACCTCTCCTTTTATAGCAAGGAGGGTCTTCCATAAATATTCACTGACTTATGGAATTAACTTAAAACTAGCCATTCTAGAACTCCTAACTTAAGACTTAGAACTTTAAAAGTTATTAACTTTGAAACTTAAGATAAATAATTCTAAGCTTAAGTTTCTTAAGTCTAAGTTCTAATCCTAAGTTTAAGTTATTTTATTATTTTAAGCTTTTACCCATGGACTTACAAAACACATGCCATAGTAGAAGTTTATTGGCAAATACTCATACGTGGGCTTACAAAACACATGCCACCGAATTTTTTTTTTAAATATTTTCTCTGTGTTTGCACAGTTGCTAACATCAGATTCAACGACAAGTTAAATCTGAAGACCAAAGCTTTCTAGGATCCACATTAAGGGGGAGTGTTGGAATTCGATGTTCAGCCTCAAATCCATTCAGTAATGAGCATCTTGAAGTTCTAATTTCTTGAGCAAAAGATCAAAAAATTCAAGATTGAATTTTCTAGAATATTTCGATACTGGATTGACTCAAAAAAATTCTATATTTTTTGAGTCAATATTTTTCGAGTCATTGTACATTTTTTAGATACTTGTGAAATTCGATATTGTCGTCTAAAATCCTGACCCAACGACTTCGCGTTGCAGTCCGCCCACTTTGTACATGCATTAACTGTAATGAGGGGATTGTAATAACTGCAACAAAAGGTAGTTGTAGATATTTTGTAGGATATCAATCCTGGAATCTTCATCAGAAACTACTTTTGATTATTCGAGTTTTCTATAGCCAGCGTTATCACGCTCAACAACTGTAAGCTGAAGTTATCACTTCAAGCATTGTACTCAATGTTTGATATTGATCAGAGTGCAAATTTTTTCAGTCCCACTAATGTTTATTGTGCATTTGTCTTTATCATTCCTTTTGAATGTTCTGTTGTTAATTGTGGCGCTTCTGATCCTACATCAAGCCCGCTCATCAGCTTCCGCTCATTCCCATTGGTCTCCGACAAATGTCCCCTACAATGCCACATCACCAATAATGGGACTCTAATGTTATCACCGGCCTTGTCACTGCCACAATGGTAGCAAACCACTTGTTGGTGGCACTCGCCACTTTACTGCATATTCAATGTCACATTCAAATATTTGGTACAAGAATAAATTAGACACTCACAAATTTGATGATTCTAACTACAACTAGATTGCTCTCATCACCTAAGAAACTTGCAGAGTTTTGGAAAAGCTTGCTCATCACATGATGAGGTGCTCATCACTAACCTAATTTACTATTAGATTGGTAGTTTCCCACATCGATCTTGGTCCCAATGGGCTGGTCTAGTGGCCAATATTTTAAAAAACTAAATTTGTCATGTTTCCATCACAATCGCATTCATGTAAATGTGATGCCACACTTGCATCTATACAACATAAAGCCACATCTCCCTTTATATATATATCAATGTCTATACCTTCACAATCGACTTCACCTATACAATTACCTCCACATGGATTGAAACTACCATCCACAACACTTGACACTTCTCCCCTCATGGCCCTTGTCAATGATTGAACCAAGGGCTATGATAGTTTTTTTCTTTCATGATTTCTTGTTCAATGGTTACTTTAGGTCACTGGGCACTTTTCCACTTTCTACATCACACAGTCAACTCTACCCTCACTTCCCCCTCATTGTCATGACCACGGTTACCCACATCAATACCATCTCCACCACCTCCACAAATATTAAACTCACTACACAATCTCCACAATTTTCTCATTTTCTTCCATTGTCTTCTAGGTTTCCATCTTTTTCTTTTGGCATTCTCCCAAGAACTCCATTTGAGGATATCTATTCCAACTCGGCGTGTAGCTTCGTGTTATTTGTAGCCAATTTAACTACGCGGATGTCCAACTTCTGCTTTGCATCTACCAGGACCTTGAGCATGGTGCCCAACTGCTAGTAGGCCATCGTGATGTCTCGTGGAGTGGCTAGTTTGGAGGAACTAGCTGTGCTCTATTGTGGTGCAGCCCTATCCTCTTGTCGTCGTCCTCCTCCTCAATCATGACCTCTTTTGGTACCAATTCAGTGGGATTAATACGCAAAGGGGAGGGAATAAAAACAATTCTCTTGAATGCATCATCATCTAACGGTTTGTCAAACTCAACATTCTGAATGGTGGGTAGAGCAGAAGGGGAAGTATAAATAGATGTCGAAAGGTGGATGGGAGGAGGAATATATTGCTCGAAAGAAGGAACGAAGTTGGGCATTGAAAATTGAATAGTGGTGTCCAATTTTCGATGGTCGAGCAATCAGGTTGCTCTGATAGCACTGATGGGTGAAGAATCACCTTTGATTTGTAATGAGTCTTCGACGTTGACGTCCAGCTTACATACTATTGATGTGTGGATTGTTGATGTCGCTAGCTCTGATGCCACTGATGGTGATGCCAGTGACCAGCCTAAGTCGAGGACGTCGGAGACTACGATCACTCCATGTTGAATGATATTTACTTCTGGTTTCTTGGCAGGTTCTAATTTTCTGGAAGGTCTTGACATCAATTGTCTTGGAACTCTTTGTATCCTCCCTTCTGCTTCTGGGTTTTTCCTCAATTCTTCTTCCAATCAAAGCCCTAGTCACATCGACACTCTTGCCTCGACGGAAAGAGGAGAATCTTCAATTGGTAGGTTGCACAAACCTTGGGTTATCAATCTCCAAGGGGGTTCATCATCATCGTAATTGGGTGGAAGGTCCAATGTTGGATTTACTTCAACAATATCGGATGGTGGTTGGTTATGTTCTGGTGATGGTGTCATTGGAAGGTGGATTGGCTAGGGGCTTGGTGGGAGGGTGAAGGAACTGACAATACTACATTTGTAGCCTTAGACCCTTGTAGTGTCGAGCTTTGACCACCACTTACTTGGTGAGGGGCCCCACTCTGTCCTACAGGCCCACTGTCATCTCCATCTTTTCCTTTGAATTCGAAGGTACCTGCTTGGACCTTGCAAGAGGTGTTCCATAATTGGTTCACGCTCTCCAAAGTCTTCTGCATCTCCTTCTTCATTTGATCCATTACTTGTTGAGACTTGGCCAATATTTTGTCTTGCTTCTCAATTTTTCTTTTTGTATTGGCCTTTTCAGCCTTCCTCTCCTTGATCAACTGCACATATTTTTCCATTCTAATAGCAGGTACCTGAGGGGCTGGACTTGAATCTCTTCAGGATTCACATGAGGGGATTCCTCCTCAACTTCTTGGCTCTTTCTCTTTATTTCTTCCTTTTGTTTCTTTATTATCTCTTCTTGTTGCTTCACCTACTTTCTTAAATTTTCTTTTTGGCTGAACAATTAATGTAGGTGTTAGTTGGTCTCCACAAGACACTGCAATGACCTCTTAGCTGCCTCGGTAAGACTATCAAGGTCTGAAAAGAGTGGTGATATAATAGACATGGGAGTAGACACAGGTGTTGTGGCAAGAGAACTAGTTAATGAGAATGTGGATGGTGTTGCTCAGGACCTGAGATTTGTGACTAGGGTGCTCCTCCTGATTGAGTTCCTTTGTATTTCTCATCTGCCTTCTTAGCCTTTGTCTTCTTCTTCTTTGGTTTTGTGATCTTGGCTGGTGATCCTGCTCTTGTTGTTGCTGGCAATGTGCATGCTCTTGTTGATGCTTGCAAATCCACTTTCTTCTCCCCCAAATCCTTTGGTGAGGATGTTGCTACTGGTGTGTCCTATTGTGATGATGGTTTTTTTGTGATAAAGGATCTTATAGGTATGATCATCATCATCATCACCTTTATCATCATCATCTTTCTTGTCCTCATCATCATCTTTCTTATTGTTATCATGGCCAGCATCTTTATCTTTGGTGGGGATGTTGCTACTAGTGTGTCCTATTGTGATGATGGTTTTTTTTGTCATAAAGGATCTTATAGGTAAGATCATCATCAACATCACCTTTATCATCATCATCTTTCTTGTCCTCATCATCATCCTTCTTATTGTTATCATGGACAGCATCTTTATCTTTTCATCCTTATCTTGATCCCCCTTTTCTTCTTGGTTGTTGTCACCATCTTTGGTTGATGGTTGACGGAGGAATTCTGTTGATGTGGCACACTTTCCTTAGCCAAAACTAGGATGATTTTTCATGAGTACTCGGTTCGGCTAAGATATTTGTCCTCGGCACCTTCAGTTGACAAAATTCGGTTGGTGCTCTTGGTTGGAGCACTTGGTTGAAACTTTCGGTTGTGCCCTTCGGTTGATTCTTCGACTAATCGCTTGTCGTACTATACCAATAGGGTTAATATAGATTTCATAGTAAATAATGTCGTTACCACATAGGACAGCGTTAGAAAGTTATGTTTTTGGTACAATTATGGCAAGTGGTTTCGAAGGTTATTCTGGTTGTCAACAGACATTAAAAAGTAACCAGTATTACTTATATTTGGGATGGGTAGTGTTAATAAATTCAGAACAAAAATCTGGCCTCTATCGAATTCATTGAAGCGCATTTTACAGATGAGATGTTATCAGAGTAGTACAGCGATACTACACTTTGGCTGATTAAGGTGTCAACAGAGAATCAAGAATTGTTCGATGTATTCGCGAGTGTGCAGACAATTAATTAATCGCGTTCGTGAACTATTCATTTCTAGATAGAAGTCCTCAACAACTAAAGTCCAACTTAATGGTTAAAGAACACGAAGAGTTTTAGAGTCGAGATACATGGGCTCCGACTCCATAAAACTTTTGGTGCTTAATCCAGCGCAATAAGGTTTTGTATGTGATAACACCGAAGCACACTAGATTACCCGCAAGAGCATCTAATATGAAATGGTGGCATCCGCATCCATTAAAAAGATTGCTTGGTTTGTATATTTACAAAACAACTTGAATGTTGTATCTCGGATCATAGAGATTTTGTACCCCTTCGTGGGTAAAAAATAGTTGCTCAAGAAATGGGCAGCTTCATCCACTGAATCTTTGTTAGTTGAAAGCAGCTTCCCATCCAGAGGTAATCCGAGAGCTGTGCAGAACAGGTCTTCAGTGATAGTGAAGAATTGGCCTCGTACGTGAACTTTGAAGTCCACCTCCGAAATTGAATGGATGGAGTTCACGAATTCAGTACTGACTTCAGAGAGGATGATGGAGGGGTCCACTTTCAAATCACCCAACCTATATCGATCCAAAAAGGACTGGATGGATGCCAGGCGGATTTCTGTGTGTGCTTTCCAAATGATATTAGAGCTCAAACCTGATGCGGAAGCCATTGTTCGAATGTTTAACGATAGCTTCGTAGATCACAATAGTTCGCAAAAAAGTGCTTTGATTGCAAAGAGTGAGCGCAAGAAAGCATAAACTTCGCAAGTAGAAAGTGTAAAGAGAAAAAATGAAAAATAACTCTGATAAGCAGTAGCGGTGTGGAAGGGATGATGACATGGCATGGTGACTTGACATCTGTCACTTCCATTTATGGAGGACGTGCATGGCTCAGTGTTTGAAACTATAATTTGTCAGATTGATCTTTAATGAAGGAAGACCATTTTTAAAAAATAAATAAATTAATTAAGGAAAAACAATATTTGTGAGCGTACACACGTGTGAATAATGATGATCACGTGGCCATCATCTTTAATGGAGGGATACAAAAAGTAGGTCGAGAGATTCTCGAAAGATTCTCGAGATTATGCTAGAAAGATTCTAGAAAGTTTCGTGAAACTTTCTCAAAGGATCTTATAAAAAATTTTACAGAAACTCACAAAAATTTCTCGAAAATTTTAACAACATACTAGAAAATTTCTCGAAAAACTGGAGATAATGCTAGAAAAATTCTAGAAAAATTCTCGAAAACAATTTGCGAAAATTTGATTAACAATTTTAGTGTCGCGAAAAAAAAAAATCTCGAAAAATTCTCAAAAATACTTTAAATGATATTGAAAGATTGAGAGAAGTCAAGAAAAATTCTCGAAAATTTCTAGAAAAAAATAAATAAAAGAAACGTCGCAAAAAAAAATTTAGACAAGATAAAAGAAAATTCACAATTATTTTCAGAAAAATACTAGAAAATAATCAGGAATAAACAAAATTCTAGTCAAAAGCAATATTTCTTCAGTCTGGACCCATTAATACATGTCGGTAATAGTTCACCTTCAAGTGATTGAAGTTGCACAGAACCATTGTCAAATACCTCCATGACTTTATACGGTCCAAGCCACGCATATGGAGTTTTCAAGAGAACTTTTGATGGCGACTGTCATATATTAGCGCATAATCATCAGCTTTAAGATCACATTTTTTTATATGACTGTTATATTTCTTCTTTCTTTGTTTTTGGATTTCCTTCGTTAGTTTTTGTGAAGTCTTTCGAGCTTTAGCTAGTTCTTCAATATTAGTCAACCTTTAGTTTATTAATCCTGCATATGTTCGGGTAACAGGTTTGATTGGACCGACAAAGTCAAACCCCCACTTCTCGAATGGTGCAAGAGGCAAGATTGGTGTCAACGGCCAATTCATTGATTTTGTAGGCTTACCAGATCTCTGGCATGGATCACATGAACGAATAAAATTTGATACATCCTTGAACATTGTTGGCCACCAATACTTGGCAGTCAATATCTTATTAACTATATTCTTCAAAGCAAAATGTCCGCCAACATCTTCTGAGTGTAAGGCTTTAACGACCTTTTTGATGTCTTCAGTTTCGAGACATCTTCGTAGTTGATAGTCAGCACCAAGCTTGTACAGAACATTGTTAATAATTGTATAAGGTGCTACCTTATATTGAAAAACTGTCTTTTGCTCCAAATCGTAATCATTCGGAATCCTTAAGATAAATAATAATATCAGAATATAACGAATTTGTAGATGAAATTTCGAATAAATGTTCGTCTGAAAAATCATCATTGATAGGGTCTTCATTTTTTCCGGTGCTGAGTCGCGATAGATAATCAGCATTCGTATGATATTTTCCTTGACGAAGCTCTACTTGATAAGTAAATTCTTGCAGAAGTAGAACCCATCGAGCAATTCGTCCTGATAGATCTGGTTTATTTACAAGATACTTAAGAGCATAGTGATCCACATGAAAAATAAATGCATATCCCAGCAAATAATGCCGAAATTTTTTAGTAGTGAAATCATGCCAAGTGCTTCCCTTTCTGTAGCCGAATAATTCTTCTGATGCACTAAGCTGTCGACTCGCATAGTAGATGGGATGATCCTTCTTCTGGTCGTCCTTCTGGCTTAGACAGACGCCAATAACTGTGAAATAAAATAGCCCAGTTGGGTGGTCTCAGAATAGGAACATTAATCAACCTTTGCTTAAGATCTTCGAATGTTTTCTGTGGTTCATTCGTCCACAAGTATTCTACTTGTTTCTTCAGTAGATGTGTAAGAGAGGCAGCAATAGAAGCATGATTTTGAATAAATCTCTTGTAATAGCCAACATGTCCTAAGAAAGTTCTTAGTTCACGTAAATTTGTTGGTATCTGGAGATTTCTTATAAGCTCGACTTTATCTTTGTCAACTTCTATTTCTCTGTTAGATATTCTGTGTCCAAGCAATATTCCTTCTTTCATACCAAAAAAACATTTCTCTGGATGAAGAGATAAACAAGTATCTCGACACCGTTGCAATGTTAATTTCAGCTTCTGCAGGTGTGTCTTTATATCACTGTATACACAGAAATCATCAATAAATATTTTGAGAAAAGTTCTCAGGAAGACAATGAAGATTAACATCATAATTCAATGAAAAGTCGTTGGAGCGTTACAAAGACCAAAGGGCATTTTGTTGTAAGCATAAGTGCCCCAATCCGTAGTGAATGTGGTCTTTGAACGATCCTCCTTTCGCACTCCAACCTGATTATATCTAGAAAAGCCATCACGGAAACTGTAACGCTCTTGACCAGCAACCTAATCTAGGATGGAATCAGTGAAAGGCAGAGGATGATGGTCCTTCCTTGTGGCAACATTGAGTTTGCGAAAATCCTGGCATATTCGTATTTTTTCAGTCTTCTTCTTTGGGACGACAACAATGGGTGAAAACCATTCACTACTTAAGACGAGATAGATTATACTTGTCTTAAGGTGCTTATTAAGTTCGTCCTTAACCATGAGAGAGTACTTAGGATTGAGACGATACTGTCTCTGTTGAATAGGTACAACAGCTTCCTTAAGACCAATTCGGTGCTCTCCGAATTCTGCAAGTATACCCTTCAAATCGTCTAGCGACCAAGCAAAAACGTCTTGATACTCCTTCAATAGTTCCGTGAATTCCACTAACTCCGATTCTCCAAGTGACTTCGAAACATGCACAAATCTGCCAGGTGCAAGTTCAATCAGTTCAGTAGAATCTGGTAAAATGATACATTCTGTCATACTAGCCTTGGTATGGCCATGAATTTCACGCATGGTTGACTCCACAAATGTTTTCTTGTCGTCAACTTGGTTCTTGTTACCAAATTCGTGTTCAGATTCGTCACTCGAATCATTAGACTCTTTCGAGTTCGTGTCTGCAACGTTAATTTCTTCATACGAAACATCCGCTTCTGCGTCGCAGGCATCAAAGAATTTTTCGTCATCAGCATTCTCATAACATTCAAAGTACTGCACTTCAATATCAGATCCATTGGAAAAAATATTCAAGGCATACGAAGATTCTTCTGATGTAAGGCTGGTGTCGGACAAAGGAGTTTCACCTTCATAATTGTCAAGACTCTAGGTTATAATTTGTTCTGTTGGCTTTCCTCGGTTATTGGTCTCACCAGTCTGAGATCTCAGCTCTCTGGATTTCCAATGTACACTTGTGTTTGATTGATAAAGCCAAGGTCGTCCAATCAGCATAGAATAGGATGACAAACCGAGTGGTTTGATAACCATGAAATTCATTGCGAATGGCTTTGCTTGAATATAGATAGTGACATCCTTCAGTTCTCCAACAGGTTTTTGTCGTGTCGAATCAACTAACTTGATGTTTTGCTGTGTCGGTTGAATGTCAGTCAGCCCCAGAACATGAGCTGTGTCTTCTGTTATTATATTTGCACTGGAACTAGAGTCAATTGGCACTTTTTTTATCAGACATCCCACAATGGTATTATCAATCTCAGGTGCACGGAAATCACCTAATTTGATAGACAAAACACTAGCATCTGGCAGAGAAACTTTTTTCTTCTTTTTGGGCATAGAAAGGCCTTTCAGTTGCTTTCTGTAATAAGTGTTATCTACCAACAGCTGTTCAAAAGTAATGTTTGGATGAAGGGATCCAATATCAGCCACGATGTCATATTCTTTCGTCTTTGATTTTGAGGTTGGTTAATCGATAACAACACTAGACAATTTCGTCTTCGCGATTTTTTCGTCCTCTTCCTCGAAAGTGACCACCTTTTCTGCAGCAACTGTCTGAAGTTCAGCGTTGATGATTTCCTTTGCTTCTGCCGCGATATCTTTTGCAAATAACTTTGCAGCATTGCGGTCATAGTCAAGGTCATCTTTGAGATCTTCCTTAGTCGTAGATTTGTTCGTAGTTTTGCTAGAGGATTTATTCTTCGAGGATTTTCTGCGCTTTGTCGAAGATTTCTGATCAGGTTTCGAGGAGCTTTTGCTTCTCGTTGTGACTTTGAATAATTTCTCCACGTCACTTGGCCAGGGTTGATCTTCTGGCAAATGTTTTTGCTCTCACTTTGTTCTAGTCACGTGCAATGTGGCTAGTAGCCCAATAAATTGATTGCCAGTTTTCCTTCAATAACATCAATTCTCTGCACAACAGCATCAGTCGCAGCTTTCGCTTTTGTGTCTACAGCAGCTGGTGTTGCTACATACTGATATTTGGGTCGCGGCTTCTACGGCTGAGGGCAGTCTAGATACTTGTGGCCAGACTCTCTGCAATTCGAACATAATGGTACATAACTAATCGGCTTTCGCGGTTGAGGATAGTCAGAAGAAAAATGTCCCGGCTCTCCACAGTTGTAGCAGTTGCCCGAAACTGGTTTAGTCACAGTTTGAGACTTCGCTGGTCCAACAAATTCAGAAGGATTATGCCTTCTTGGTGCGAACTTGGGTCTGTCCTGCTGGGCTGATGCTGCAGTACCCTGTACATAATTAGTAGTCGCATCATTTTGAAAAATAAAAAGTACCTCCTAGGCAGGATCTTCAATGTATTTGACATTCATAATAGTCGTGCTCGACTGTACCAAAGATAGTCGGTATTCGAGTGCCGAAAAGAAAGTATTTGCGACAGATGAATAAGATGGTTTAAAGACAGTTCTTTAGAGCATGCTTTACGAAAATACAACAAACGACTGTAATGCACTAGAGCGTCTGTCTGATCAGAGAGAAATTCATGAAATGCGTTAGAGATTGTTAGTAGACTTAGGTGGAGCCCAAGTTGTCGGAAACAGGTTAGATAATGGCATAACTGCCCTTTCCTTTGAGGTCTTGAAACTGATCTTCGATGAGGATGACATCTTGACTAGTGAATATCTTCGACTCGATGGGATCGAACAACTTGTAGGCTGGATCTGAAGTAGTGTAGCTGATGAAAACACATTAATACTCTAGAAGTCAAGCTTCTTCCTAAGATCACGAGGTATCTGCGCAAAAGCAGTACATCCAAAAACTCGTAAGTTTGATAAAGAAGGTTTGGTACCTGTCCAAACTTCGAATGGTATTTTTTTTTAGAGGCCTTTAGTAGGACATTTGTTCTGAATATAGGTTGTTGTTGAAACAGCTTCAGCCCAGAAGGGCTTCAGAATTGTCGCATGTGATAACATGCACTTTGTTGATTTGACTAAGGTTCTGTTCTTTCTCTCAGCAAGACCATTTGACTGAGGTGAATAGGAGGTGATATATTGTTACTCAATGTCGTTGTTGAGGCAGTACTCCTTGAATTCGTTGGAGATGTATTCTCCCCCGTTATTTGACCTCAGCGCTTTGATTCGTTTGCCAGTTTGATTCTCAACATGCCCTTGAATTGTCTGAATTTGATGAAAACCTCTGATTTCTGTTTAATAAAATAAACAATTGTTCTTCTGAAAACTTGTCAATAAAGGTAATGAAATACTTTGCATCTAACAATGAAGGAGTCTGCATAGGTCCACATACATGTGTGTGAACAACATCTAGCAAGCCTTTTGCTGCATGCATATGGTTTGATCTAAAAGGAATCCTAGCCTGCTTTCCAAAAGTGCAGCTATGACAGACAGGGAGATCGACCTTATCAGAAGGATAGTCGAAATCAAGAACCATGGATTGTCTGGACATGTTCAAAATAGATGCATAATTCACATGTCCTAAGCGATGATGCCATAGTAATGCTTTATTGACTAGAACAGAGATTTTCAAGGCTTAACTAGACTCAGAATAACAATGTGCCAATCTATATAAGTAACTCTGCCTCTTGCCGAGTGCAAGGATCTTATTACACCTATCAATAATTTTGTATTAATCATATTCGAATTCTACCTTATGACCTAAATCTGTAATTCTACTTACTGATAACAGATTTGTAGAGAGTTTAGAAACATATAAGACTTTTGATAGTAATTTGAATTGATCATGCTAGAATCGCAATCTTACAGTACCTTCACCTTCAATAGTGTGAATACTATTGTCACCAAGATGAATAAATTTCTTTGTGCTGTAAGGCATGTAGGAGTTGAAGATCGCACGTTGATTGGTCATATGTTGAGTTGTCTAGAATCCAGAAACCATGAATCATCCAAAAATGCGCTTTGATCTTTGACCATTTATGTGCCTTCATCCACTTCAACCTGAGGAGATGATGAGATTGTGTTTGCTTGTTGATCAGGTTGGTTGGCTGCATTCTTTGCTTGGAGAATTTGGCAATCCTCTCATGGTTATTGCGCTTGCAATACTTGCAAAACATCTTCTTTTTCGACTGTGGATTCGATGATTGTTCTTGACTTTGATTCGGCTTCTAATTCGTTGCAGTCTTCTTGGAGCCTTTCTGCTTTTGTCGCTTAGAGCCTTCGTTGACATATAGAGCCCGAGAGGAGGAAGCAGACGATGTGCTTTGACTTCTTTTATTGTCTTCTTGTAGCAACATAGTGATAACTCTAGTAAGAGTTAAATCTGAGTGTGTCGATATGATCATCACCCAGTTCTCATATGTAGAGGGCAAGCTTCACCAACAGACATCTTGAATGTGAAAAATTTCTTTCATAGATGTAACTTAGTAGTTACGTCCCTCACGTCATATAGTGAGTTCAAGATGTCCCAAACGTCTCTTGACGTTTTAGCTTTAGCTATGTGTCCAATCTGTGTATCTGATATATTGAGGATAATAAGCGCGAAAGCTTTACCGTCCTTCGATTTCCACTTTGAGTCGTCTTCTTCAGGTTTTACTTCTGTACCTATGACAACATCCCATAATTCGTTGGCGATTAGCAAGGTCTTCATCTTAAATTTCCACAAATAATAATTGGCTCCATTCAGCTTGTCTGCGATAAAACCGGCTTTACTTTGAGAATCCATCTGGAACTTAGTCTATCGATTGTATCGGTGATGCTAAGATGTAGTAATCCCAACAATAGGGAACCAATTCTCTAATACTAAAAGATTGGAAAGAACTGAAGAGTTTGATATCAATTTGATATCGCGAAAGATATCAAGTATTAGAGCTTTCACTCTGATATCATGTAGGAATCAAATAAAAAATAGTGAAATAGCTCTGATACCATGTCATAAATAGGTTAGATAGTCATAGCAAAAACTTCCTACTTCAAGTGCATGACTACACCTATCAAAATTGAACAAAGCAATAGTGATGGGAATCACGTTCAATCTTTAGCAACTAACTTTGAAATTGCTAGATACTAAGTGATTACGTAGCCAAACATGAAGTATTGAATCCTCAGACAATTTTTATCAGTTACAAAGGAAATACAGAGATGCATGCATTCTGACATATACTGAACGCAATAAAGGATAGTATTAATTCAGAAAAAGAAAATCATATGCTAATGAGCGCAAAACAATAACGAATAGAAACCACGCACTCTACGCTGTCTCTGAGTAACTGAGGATAAGTCTGATAATAAGTAGCTATGCTGATAAGCAATAGCGCAAAAACAACTCTAAAAGACTGAGCTAGAATGTCCAAGAGAGTTCAAGCTTGAAAGCTTGATAGAGAGCTAACTTGCAATACTTGCTGATTGATCTCTTGGATGATTTTTAGCTTGCTTGTTTGAAACTGCATGAATATGAACAACTGTTTATACTAAAAAATTAGGTCGTCAATTGTGATTGTCAGTTGGCTGGTATCCGCTGGCATCCATCCGGTTCCTTGTCATTGATTGCTGATAAGCGGTGAAATTGGTCGTAAACGTTCTGTCTGCATAAATGAGCCAAAACTGTAGTTCTGCAGAAATGAACTAAAACAGCCACATGCGACACTGTCGCAAAAAGGCAACAATGTTGGGATTTTGCGAAAAAGGAGATAGTGCCTTTAAATCTCATTTAGGGTTGCCCTACACTTTGCCAGAGTCATTTCCTTAGCATTTTGAGGCACTTTGGAAAAAGCAAAAAATGCGACATTCTGTCAGGTGAAAATGCGACTCTGCATATTTGCTCGCAAATCTTGATAGGCAAAAAATGAGAAAAGCGACATTGCATTTTTACACAAGATTCCTGACAGGCGATAGCTTTGCAAAAAGCAAAAAAACCGAAGTGAGAGAGAAAAGCAACACTGTGGTAAAACTCCGTGTATTTCTGCAGACTATGTAAAACCACTTGTAAAGCTGCAGACTGTAAAAAGACACGAAAAAATCCGTAGAACTGGATAAACAACGAATGAAGATTAAAATCGATTATTTGATTAGTAAGAAGGAGAATAATCCAACACAAGTGGCAATTCCACAGTAAAACAAATTACAAGTGGAATTATCTTCTCCACTAGAGGTAACCATCAAAAGGTGGCTCACTCTACTTTTCTAAGAGGGGTCTACTTGAATAAATTCCAAATGCCTAGAAATACTAATTCCTACATGGTCATTCCATCTTTTGGGATTCACCATGAGGCTCACATAATTTCTTCCTATCATTTTTAACTAGCATTTCTCGGCTCACATAATTTCTTCATCCATCCCTCCTTGAAAGACCTCTTCGGTCTAAGGTGAGATGTGCTCTTGGATAGCTCTGGCCTAGTATCTCAGGGGATTCTTTAGAATCAGCCAACAGAGCAAATCCATGTTTATCACTCTCTTATGCATGATCAAAGTGTGTGAATGCTTAGGAAACTTAAAGTAATCATTTTCTCTGTTAGCAGGCCATACACTCACTGTTTTTCATACACGTGAGGCCATGGGATCATTGTTTTAATTGTTCTTGCTTGGATGTGTGGGTATTGTCAATGTAAAACTAGTTTTGAGTGCTAGTATTGATCTAGATCAATAATCCAAGTTGCCAATCACTCTTAAAGGTCTATTATAGATCGAATAAAGATCCATTTGCTAGTTTTTATCAAATCAGCATGCCAAGGTCCAAGCCTCACAAGTTGAACCACTAAAACACTTTATTCTTTAGCATTGACGTTCTTCCAAACTCCATTGACCTCCCTCAACACATAGTAAGGCAATGTGAAAAAAGAAAAAATTTTAACGAGGAAAAAAGTGGTGAGGATTGCACCACTGCACTCACTCCCACCAACATGGTGCACGAAGTGCATTTGCAGTTTAAAGCAGACCAAAGATGAATTTGAACAAGGAAAAGAGTGATGAGGATTGCACCTCTGCACTCACTCCGAGCATGCTCTAGCAGGGAGTGCATGCACTAGCCTCCCTCCTTAACAAGAGTCAAAATGTTTCAAGGGAAACCTTTACCTTCAAAGCATAATTAACTCATAGTCTCATAACTAACCAAGAGCTGGTTTAGAGTATAGAGTTTTCGGGTAGAAAAAGGGAGAGCGAGTTGGGGGAGAGAGGGAGAGGGAGAAGATCGAGGGTGAGTGGCGATGGGGGCAGATCGGCTTGTCTTGGAGGAGGAGGCGAAGCATGGCGCCATCCCCTCATCGCCACCATCGCTCATCGTTGGCCTGCAGCCTGTAGCTTTGGTGGATCATGTTGCTCGCGTGGATTGGTCGCTTCTGGCGGAGGTGCCAGGCGAGCGCGGGGGGTCCATGCGGGTGAGCAAATGAAAACACCTTCAATTTTTAGTAGGCTGTATGCTCATTTCTAAGCAGTGAAGTTTTTAGCGGCTTAAATGATTATATCCATGCAATGCTATTGAAAGGAAGATCTATCACTTGCTGCTCTTGCTCTAAGCTGTTGGAAAGAGTAGACTCCAGATCCGCAACAGCATCACTGCTCTATCTCAGATCTAAGTTTTTGTGGAGTCCGTATTCGGAGTTGGTAGTTTCTAAAAATGATGATGGAACGTCTGTTATTCCGTTTCTGCACAATGACAATGCTATTTTATTGTTTCTCTTCAATGCAATTATTAATAGTGAACTCGGAGGCCTGTTGCAGTTTTTCTTTTTTGGATGTTGCTGTGAGTTTGTATTCAGCTGCTATAGTACAATGTTTTTCTTGTTGAAACAATCAGCACGTATGCTATAGGAAACAATATAGATGATCAAAAGACACAGGAAACAATATATATGATCAATACTCTGGATTCCAGGAACTTACATTCTAATAACGAATGGTATATCTGTTGACCTGTATTGCTGGTGAGGTTCATTTGAGAAGTTATAGCAAGCCCCTTAGAGTGAGATGTAATTTCAAAGATTACACATGGGGAAAGGTCTACAGAAAGACCATTCCCTAAGGGGATTGCTATAACTTCTCAAACGACCAATAAAGGTCTCAAAAAGTTTGAAAGAAAAAAAAAGCCGAAGTACAACGAGAAAGACGAGGTACAAAAAGAATACACCTACTACTAGCGGGATCACAATCCTCACACTAATATTGTTACATCGTTTAATACCAGGCAAATTAATAGTAGGATCGTTAATGTCAGTAATCCTTGGGTTAACGTCTGACTGTATGTCTATAACCTACCGCTTATTCATGTCGACCACTTATCAAGATTCTAGAGCTAGCTAACTAACCGTTCCACTTCTATACCCTGGGTTGGGGAAGTGTTGCCGTCAACCTCCAAGCCCTTGACTCTGCCCCTTAATATTCCATCCACATTCCATGCTTGTAGAGTGTACTAGTTTTCAACGTTTTCGCTTGCCTAATCCTTTTTCAATATGTCGACTAACATATTTTCAAAGGGACAATAAACCAGGGTTTATTATCCTTGGGTATGTACTTCCTGCCTTGTGAAGTGATGCTGAATGCCAATGTGCTTGGGTCTCTTGTGACAAACAGTGTTATCAGAGCTTGCAATGCTTCCCAGATTGCCATTATTCCAATGCTATCTTGTGCTCCTGGTAGTAACTCATTCACTAGCTTTTTCAACTGGACTGCTTCCTGGGCTGATCCTGTCAATGCTACATACTCAACCTTAAGTCTGGATAACATCATGCAAGTTTGCTGTCTGCCCCTGCCATCATAAACACGTAGCCTGAAGTGCATTTTCTGCCACCCTCATTGTCTCTCGTCAGCATTTGACTATTCAAAGATTCCTGATGTATGCCCATGTCCAGAGTCCCTTTTATGTATCTGAGTCCAAATTTGCTTTAAGTTTCAAGGCTAGTCAATGCTCAGCCTGTCATAGCCCTCTGATCAGTTAAACTCTGTGACGAACCAGAAGAATTGAAATGGAACTGCTAACGGTCTCTAATTGTATTCTTTACTTTTCAAGCATTTTGCGATGTTGTTTTTGCTGATTAGAATGCAATGCTAAAAGTGTCTTCA
Source organism: Diphasiastrum complanatum (assembly GCA_029204225.1). NCBI lineage: Eukaryota > Viridiplantae > Streptophyta > Lycopodiopsida > Lycopodiales > Lycopodiaceae > Diphasiastrum > Diphasiastrum complanatum. Next base: position 14,264,997 of record CM055092.1, on the reverse strand, counting down.
AATCTATGCTGAAAAGGATTTATACATATATGTTATTAAAATGAAATTTAAATATATTTTGGGTTGAGAATCCAGGCTCTAAGAGCTAGAAAACCCATGTGAGATGGGTAAGTGCAGAACGTAGTGTATTGTTATTGGGTCTGTGAGCTTAGGGATGTGGAATGGAACTTGAGTTAATGACTTGTGAAAGAATTTCACCTCACCATGTTGTCGACCATACATTCGAATGAAGACGTTTAAAATGATTTGTGCATCACCCTCAAATGACTTCAGTTGTGAGCAAGAGATGTCTGAATTGAAGTTTGAAAGTGAGAAGATGACAGTCTATGAGACTGAAGGACAAGATGAAGTTTGCATTTGGTCACGACTTTAGGTCTAGTAGCTGCACAAATGATCTGTACTACTTGAAAGGTTTCCAGAACAGGTTCACTTGTTAAGATTTGACCACTTTGAAGTTTTACCAAAAATAAAAACTTAGATATGTCCATACCAAAGGTAGCGGGACCCGGACGTGTCCAGGTCCGGATGCCGGATGCGGACGTGAAAAGGCCATGTCCGGACCGGACGCGCATTTCTGGGACTCCATACATAAAACAGCAGACATACATGGTGTATTTGAGCCCATACCCAAAAAGCATAGTAAAAATACATAAAGAACCTGAATTGGGCTTGAAACCCTAGCAAAATGCAAAAGCACATAATGCAGTTATTGTTGGACTATTGCTAGAACTCTAATTTTGGAACTAGGTTCAACCCTTACTCCTAGAATAGAGGGCAGAGGGCCCAAGGCCCAACTGTCTAGTATTTTGAAAAGGAGGCATGGAAGGAGCCTCATTCTACCATTGTTATCTTGACCTTCTCTTTGGTGGGTTGCTATGTGCGATGAAGCCCAGGCAGCAAAGACATGGGAAGGTTCGAAGTCATAGGTTAAGGAACACTTTCTTAATCAAGGGTTTGAGCTAGAACTTATGGTGTATTGGGACATATCTTGTCAACGACAAGAAGAAAGTGTATATGAATATATCAATTGTTGTTGAAATATCCAACTTCAGGTTCAAACTTTTGAGCAGAAGGATGCGGTCAAACAACATAAGTTTCTTGTACATGATATGCCTTATAGGATTAAGTGGTTATCTACAAATCTAAGAAGACATTTGAAGACACATTGCTAGGAAGTTTGAGATGAGGCTTCAAAGAAACAAGGAATTGTTTTCAAAGAAGAACAAGAACGACTGCAACACATTCAAGAAAGAGTGAAAAGCAGCAAAAACAAGAAGAGTTCAAGAAGTCCAAGGGAAAGAAACATTGGATTACCAAAGAGTGGGTAGAGGAATTCAAACGTGAAGATGAATGGCTTTGATGTGATGAAATTGGGCAAGAAAGTGTATAGAAACAACAAAGGGCCAAAAGTCCATCTAGGAGTAATATAATGCATGAGGCTAAGGGTTCATGTATGAATGCCATCAAGAGAAATAAAATACATTAAGGATGATTCATGTACTTGACCTTGCCAACAATTGTTGTTTGTGGGTCCTACCACCATAGTTTCCCAATCCGTTGTTTTGGGGGTCAAAACTCAATTCAAAACTTCCATTGGCTCCTTTCAAAAAGGCGAAATGGATTTCAAACAATTTTTGAGCCTCGAGCCCTAGTTTGTCATGATCAATATCTTTGGAAAGTTTTCATGTGACCAGTGGTGATGAGAGAGAGGGGAAAGGCAAGGAGAGGGAGAGGGAGTGAAGAGAAGGGTAGAGAGAAGAGAGAACATGTTTTGAAAGGATAAGCTTGGACAGCTTCAAGCTTGTCCTGATCGGATCCTAAGGATCTGGCACTACATTACTCCTCACTCCTACGGGATTTGATTGGGCATAGTCAGGACCCTGACTTTTGGCGTATTTAGTCGGTTGCACGGAGTAGGCATCGCCATGATAATAACGGTGCAATCTGTTAGGAACCTTAAGTGCTTTGGCTAATTACCTAGGGTATAAAGTCCTACACACAGTATACTATCCTAAGCATGCCAATACAAGCAACAAACAAGGGAACGGATGGTGGACAAACCAACCCAACCAAACCTAGTTCGAACGAATCTAGCCCCCAAGCTATGGATCAATCACACTGAGGAGAGAGGAATCACTCTAGCAGCATGTAGCTACCAATCACAAAATCAAGCATACACTAGTGAGAGCCCAATAGGTATACTTATACCCTCCAAGGCCCATCCACCACTAGTAGTGCACTGTGACACCTCACTGGACACCTCTGCAGCCTATCTAGGCCACGTCATCCAGTTCCCCAATGACTCACTGATAGACCCATACAAATCCACTATCAAGAGTTTAGGCCTACAACCATTAATTATGACCTTATACACATAACGTACGGGTTGTTGGTCTATTGATCCCTAGCGTGGACACGCTACCTGAGACTAGTTGTGGGCATGACATTGTTCCCCCCTTATTCAATTTTTGTCCTCAGAACTTAAAACTGGGGAAGTTGCTCCTTAAGCTTCCTTCCTGTTCCCAGGAACCATCATCGTCTGTGCGTCCCCTCCATCGAACCAGATGCTCGGTAACTGTTAGAAATCCATAAATCATAATATGGATGGACAGACTAGGATTCGAACCCAGGACCTCCCTCATACCGGATGGGATGCTCTACCACTGAGCTATCCGCCCTGTTTGATAGTTCTCTCTAGAGTGTGGATTGATATTCCAACACCCCCCCCTCAAGCCACACTTGGTTGGGGTCCTAGCTGTCACCTGCCCCACAACTTGGGCCACCTAACCATGGCTTTGACACCATGAACTGTTAGGTCTAACTTGGCTCTAATACCATGTTAGAAATCCATAAATCATAATATGGATGGACAGACTAGGATCGATAGTTCTCTCTAGAGTGTGGATTGATATTCCAACACCCCCCCTCAAGCCACACTTGGTTGGGGTCCTAGCCGTCACCTGCCCCACAACTTGGGCCACCTAACCATGGCTTTGACTCCATGAACTGTTAGGTCTAACTTGGCTCTGATACCATGTTAGAAATCCATAAATCATAATATGGATGGACAGACTAGGATTCGAACCCAGGACCTCCTCATACCGGATGGGATGCTCTACCACTGAGCTATCTGCCCTGTTTGATAGTTCTCTCTAGAGTGTGGATTGATATTCCAACAGTAACTATACGATTCCTCAATCATTTAGTTCTTGTATCCAAGATCTTTTTGGGTTCAAGTCGAGACACACCCGATGATTCATCCAACAGGTCCAATTGATCTCCAGATCCAAGATGCTCTCCTTCACATAAACTCTTCTTGAGTCGGCTTACGTGAAATACTGGATGCACTTGAGATCCTTCCGGGAGTTCCAATTGTCAAGCTAAGGGTCCGATCTTTTTTAAAATCTGATACGGTCCTCTATATCTAGGGGACAATTTATAATGCTTGCCATTACGCATTACACCAGAATCCTTCGGGATTCTCAAATATACCTAATCCCCCACTTGAAAGTCTCTCGGTGATCTTTTCAAATTTGCATAATGCCAGTCCCTATCCTGGGCACACTGGACATTTTCACGTGCAATCCCTAGCATTTCCTGCATATCATGTAGGAAATCCGCTACCTTTTGAAACTTGATCGTCCGAGTCTCTACTGTAATGGGTGGCCTAGGCTCAAAACCGTACATAAGCATAAACGGGCTATAACCGGTAGCCGAATGCTTACTACTGTTATAGGCAAACTCGATCAATGGAAGATACTTCTCCCAATCAGATTGTCGTCGGGAAACATATGCTCGTAGCATTTGTTCCATCGTTTGATTTGTTCTTTCCGTCTGTCCATCTGTCTTAGGATGATCAAAAGAATCCAAGCTCAGAGTTGTCTCTAGTTTACCAAACATGGCCGACCAAAAGTGACCGGTGAACTTCGGATCGCGATCGCCCCATCACTTGGTAATCCGTAAAGTCTAAACAGACGCTCTACAAATGTCTGAGCTAAATCAGAAGGCTTCGTGGTGGTCTTTACCGGAATAAATGTAGCCAATTTGGTAAGACGGTTGACCACAACCCAAATTGCATCATGCTGTTTATTTGTCCGCGGTAACCCAACCACGAAATCCATAGAAATACTATCCCATCTCTTATTCGGGATATCCAATGGATGCAACAATCCGCCAGCCTTATGGCGTTCAGCTTTATTCAACTGGCATTGGTCACACTTGACCACATAAGATTCTACAAAGGGCTTGAGTTCTGGCCAATAAACGTCCCTTCGCACCAAATCTAATGTACGATGTATGTCGGGATGTCCTGTGCATGGTGAGTCATGACATTCAAAAAGAATTTTATTTTAACAACATTCACATCAGGCACACAAACCTTCCCTTTCCTGAACAAAAGTCCATTACGGATAGAGAAGTCATCAGCACCCTTTTTATCCTTTCCCACCACTTTTTGGTCGATAGCCCTTATAGCTAAACGATCGGCAGCTATCCCGCACCGGCAGCTAACCACCTCAGAATGCCCAACTTGAGGCCAAAAATAAATTAGTTTGGGATCATTGCTATCCCTCATTTTGGAGCTTTCAAAGGTGACAGGAAGGAACGAGTACCTAAGACAATACAGTCTTAGCTTAATAAGTGGACTCAGTTCTTTTAAATGAATACCACACCTGAAGCAGATCGCATAGTCTTTTCAACTATGTATTTGGAAGGTAAAGCCCTTACTTGGTGGGACGACTTAAAGGTTAAACCTAATGTCCTCAAGACTTGGGATGAATTTTTAATGCCTTCCGTGAAGCTTTCTTGCCTATTTTGTAATGAATTTGAATTTTACAGGAAGTATCAAGCTACCTCCAGGGAGGAAAAGGTCTTGAGGATTATGTCCAAGAGTTTACGGAAGCCCTTACTCCTCTTGGGGGTGAATATCCACCCAAATTTTAGTTATTGAAATTCATTTCTGAAGAAATAAGCCAAAGACTGTTGAAGAGGCAATTAAGTTTGCAGAGTAATACGCAAGTAAATAAGTTTAGAGGCCTAAAAGTCAAGTTAGTAATTGGAGGGTCCTTTCCACAATCTACATACAGATTTGAGGTTAGAGCACAATCTAGAATGCTACAGATCAAAGCTACATTAATTCCTCACAAATAGGGAAAGTACACAAGCAAAATAATGTATGAAGAAGACACCAATCTCAAGTTAGAGAGAGAATACAATTACAAGCAAAATAGAATGAGATCCAATTTTGACATTATGACTTTATCAAAGCTTGATTCATCATTAGAAATGAATGAGAACCATATGTACATATACAAGAGAGCCAAAATTCGCGGTACTACTAGCATTCAATGCATTCCCTACACCTATTCAAGTGTAAACTACTATCATATTGACACCTAACAGCTTGCATGCAGAGATTGCACCTAACTTCTACCTACTTTCTCCAAATGTCAATTTCTCAACTAGATATGTACAAAACTACATGCATGTGTCCATTAGAGTATTTGCATGCCTTGCATGTTACAATGGAAACTTAGGACACAATGCATTTATGATGGCTCGAGTTTCTACAAGGTCATATTAGACCATTTCCATGTGTAAATCTACATGCATGTCAATCTAGACATTGTGAACATTGTTGCATGTCATACTAGACCAACTAGACTTTATGCATGTCATTGGAACTTGATCTACCTAACCCAAACTCGCCCTATTCTACAAGGATATGTGCTCAATTCACACACCTTGAATATGTACAATCAATTGACATGGGTAGAACCCCCAAAATCAACATACATAAGATAGATATATTTTACAATTCTTCACAGTCCTCCTTAAAATATATCTATCTGATGTTGATGAAGATCCTTTGTGTGTGGATTCTTTGTTTTGTATTTGAAGTAAAGAGCCAAAGAATCCATCATAGCAACACGCTTACCAAATCCACGATAAGATATCTTTGATAGAAATATTTTCCAAATGCCTTTGAAAAATATTCCACCAATCTGCAACTATGTCAATATGCCTTCTCCATGCTTGATCCTGATCTTGGATTTGAGAACTCCACATGCATGAAGATGGTTGCATAAGAATCTGAAAAATCCAAGGCTTCTATGCCTCCTCATGATCACAAAGATCATATAGAGCAAAATTATACCATGAGCAATATTCAAGATTAAGCATGCTAGCTTTATTAGTCCAAACACTATGAAGTGTATCCAAAATGGATCTAATCTTGAAATCATACTCAAACTTGATCAAATTGAGGCTATACTTTCTTAAGGATGTAAGTGTCCTCATTGGATGTTTCACATTGGATGTGCTTGATGATAATAACTTTGGTGCATGGGTTTTCCCTTGCTACGTCTAACAAGGCTAGCCAAAAAAAAACATGTAGTCATACATGAGTTAGAGAAGAGGTGGTCTTTTGGACCTAGGGAGATTGCTTGGCATGTTGAGTTGCTAGGGACAACTTAGGAAAATGGACCAATCAAGTTGCAAGATTTCAATTGGGTGAATTGCGTTGCAGCAGTCTATACATGCTTACTTGCCATGTTTGAAAGAGGGTGCTCCTTGCTCGTAGTCACACTTGTCAAGGCTTAAAAATGGGCAACAAAAGAAAGATGCCAAGCAAGTGCCGTTGCCACTTATTTGAAACCACCCTTAGATTCTTGTGGTGTGCTCTTTACCTTATGGTCTTGTTGATGATTATGCCATAAAGGTACGGGACTTGGGTCGATTTTGAAAATGAGAGGCCTTGGAATATCTTGAGCAATTTCATCTCCATGGTTGAATACCAAATTGCTACAAGAATCAAGGTGGATACATGTTAGATGAATTTGTCCAGTTTCATAAGTCTAATGGAATAAAGATAATATGCTAGACCTTGTCAATCTTGCAAAATGGAATACAGTTGAAGTTTGAGTAAAAAAATAGAAGAATTGTAGAATGTGTATGTAGCATCCAATTTTTTGTCCTAGAATGGTGGAATTTATTTTTCAAACTCTTCTATACTAACAATTTGTTAGGTTGCTCGATTCCACCTCAAAGCTTTCACCAACATCCTTAGCTCACTTAGGTTGATATGCTCTTCATGGGGGGTTGTAATATCTCTGTCTCAGAATCCATCTAAAGAATGGTTCTGTTACAACTCCCTAGGATCATCGACTGCCTTGAAGGTTCCGCACACCCCAAACCAGTGACGACGCACCGCAACCGCCCAACCGTAGGGTCACAACCGACCCACCCCCATGCCCTGGATCAATCGACATATTCATGCCTGGTCAAGCCTCCTACGATAACTGGCGTCCCATACCACCAGCCATCGCACTCGGCTCTCCCTAGCACACATCTCTGGCTTGGAGATACATCCTGGCTCATGCACGTGCTCTCTATCCACCAACTCCCGGGTAGACTGAGTGAATGGAAAGAGGGAAACCCCACCACTATATAGGCATAGCACAGTGGGTCCCATCAAGCACGGTCCTGCCGGCGACACGTGACCACTTAGGATGGTGACGCGTGGCACCTAGACATGTCGATAACTCCAGTCCTGCATCATGCCCCTTGCGAGGCCGTCACTGAAGGGCGTACCGTTATGGTACATAACAGGTTCCTATAGGTTTTGTTGTATTTCTACCTTGGAGCATCTAAAGTAATCATATTGGCAACATAAAGCCTTATGGAATGTCAAGACTCACGAAATATGTATGTTACAAAATTGGGTGAAGGCAGTGGTATGATGCATTTTTGTGCTGAGCTCATGAACTAAATGTATATGGACTTGTTTATGTTTGTTTATCATCCGGATCCAACATTGTTTCATGATGGTTAGATTAATTCTTGACAGGTACTTGTTTTGGAGCAAAATAATTCACTTTCTGATTGGGTCCTATATAGCAGTTTGTTGAATTGATAAGTTCCTTGCCATTTCAAAACAGGTAACAAGCCATGAGCTAGACCGCATCCTAGCAGAAGTGAATCTGCATGTCATTCAAAGTCCTGCAGGAGGTAATGCAATCCGAAGATTGGCTGGGGGCAGTGTTGCCAATACTATTCGGGGCCTTGCTGGGGGTCTTGGTGTGAATTGTGCTATTGTTGGGACTAGAGGAGATGATGAGCAAGGGGCTATGTTTGCTACCAACATGCAGCATTCTAAAGTAGATCTTTCCCGTTTGCGAGTAAAAGCAGGCCCAACTGGACAGGTGATTTACAAGATTTTTTTGGTCATAAAAAATTGTATCCCTATCAACAACCCTACATTGTAATGTTGCTACTTTTTTTTTCCTGATAGTAACATGTCCAATGTGCATGATAGTGTGTATGCCTGGTTGATGCCGAAGGAAACCGTACCATGCGCCCATGCCTTTCTGATGCAGTTAGGCTTCAGGTCTTCTTTCAATTTTCATATGTTCTTTCAGTTTTTTGGCTAGCAAATAGTTGCATCTATCCATTGTTCTATTCTAACATGTGCTTTTGCTAACCTTTGGCATATTGATATCTTCTAACATGTGCTTTTGCTAACCTTTGGCATATTGATATCTTCAATTTTCTTGTCAGGCTGATGAACTTACTAGGGAGGACTTTAGAGGTGCCAAGGTAATTCTGGGATACTCTTCATGGAAGTCATTGTCAGTTAATTAAGCTAAGTGCTAATAGAAAAACGTCCTTTTTAATTCTTGTGACAGTGGGTTTTACTGAATGGATATGGCTTTTATGGAGCCGAACTTGTGGAGAAAACAATGGATCTTGCCAAGCTGGAAGGTGCACTTGTGTCGATGGATTTCGCTAGCTTTGAGGTTGTGTAGATTTGTAGATTAATGTAGGTCTATCCTTTTGATGCACATGTAACCTAGGGGGTAAGTTCAGTGTTTACAGGAATGGCTCCTTTCTAGTCCAAATAGCTTGCAAAAAAATCCTTGAATATTAAAACTGTCCTGTTGTGTTTCACATTTGAAGTAATTTCCTTTTAATCATTTACCTTTTTTGCAAATCGATCTTTTTAGCTACTATTCCAAGGGATAAGTGGTAAAGTTGTAATTGAACATAGCTTATCTTTATGCTGTTGTATATAAAGGCAGGTTGTACGCAGCTTCCGGAATCGCTTGTTGAAGCTACTGAAGTCTAGAATGGTTGATCTATGCTTTGTAAATGAGGATGAGGCAAGGGAGCTCATGAGGTAAGCTACATATTTACAACCTAATGCCCAATATCGGTCAATTGTATGCTTGCTTCCTGAAATATATGATATGGTTCCAGTTTATGATTTTTACATACTCTTGATTTGAATAAATGCTTTTAGTTTCAGCATGCTGGTTTTGATGCACATACAAGGCTAGTCACTGACTCCTGAAACATATACACCCATGCTTCAGCTTCGTTGTCACAATGTGGCATTTGATTTGTAGGAAGTCTTGTCATTTCTATGTAAAAAAATGGCGCTCTTACATGAAGCTTTGAACAAGGTAAGTAGTAAGTGGGCACTATGTTGCAATATGTAATACAAATATTTTTCATGTACAAAGCAACTTAATGCTTGGGTACTGATGAGACCATACTTTGATATTTACCTTCGAGTCTCTGACTGATTTGGTTCTTGAAACTTTATTCTAAGCTTTACTGGTGACGTCACTCACCTCTCAAATTGAATTTTTGAATTTGGATACGTGCCAATCTCACAAGAAGCCTTCTTTCTTGTACAAGTCTACCAAAAGTGTCACTAGACATTTGCAAATTAAAGATTTTGTGCAAATGGCATCTATTTTGATGTTTCTTTGTTTACTTCTGCCTTTTCAAAGAATTTGTGGTTTCTCACCATATGTAGCCCAATGGGTTCAGTTTGTTTTCTATTCGAGTTATGGACATGTAAGTCAGGGCATATGTTGATGTCCTACTGTACCTGGGGCCTCATTAATTCATGAACCTTGTTTGGCCACTTGATTCCCCGTTTAAGACATTTACTTACTAGTTAAGTTGTAGGTATTTGGTCGTTTTTGAGGCTCGGGACCATCTAGTAGGGCACAGGTTCCTCTTACTCTAACCCTAAGGTACCCTTACGAACACACAAGAAATTTCTCCTCATTTTGGCTCTTTGATTATTGTATTTCTTGAAAACTTGTTAGAACTTTGTGTTCCTTTGTGGAGGGGCTAGTAGGGACATCTTTGAAAAGACTTTTGTGGTTGATCTGCTGTAATGCCATTCAAATAATCATCAGAAGAGTATGATGGGTTGAATATGGAATACAGAAAAGAAACGTCAGGGCATGATGACAAAGAATAAGATGAAAATGAGGATAATAGTAATTGTAAAATAGATCTGGAGTCTTGATCTTCCAGTGCAGAAGCATGTGAACATGGAAGAACACATGAGAATTGAACAATCAAAATATGGACACTCTTTGTTCAGCTTTATTGTTTTGTCTGTAGGGGAGAGTTATGGACATCTAAGGGCATACATCAATATTCTAGTGTACTTGTTGCCCATCATTTCATTTAGACTCCCAAAGTACTTGTTAGCTGCATTGAGTCCATTTATTCTGACATTTGGCCCCACTTATTATGCCATTTGGCCACTTGGTTCCACTTTAAAGACATTTGGTGTTGAGTTAAGTAAGGCATAGGCACTGCTCTCGTTTTGGTAGTTGCTGATTGTAGTTCTGGAGACCTTATTTAGAATCATAAGGCAGTGTTCTTATTCAGGAGGGCCTGCAAAAGAGTCTATTGTTGCTGCCTTGATATCTTTGTAGGAGATTGATATACTTTTGAAAAATTATTCCATTTTACCATTCTGTGGATGGCCTTTGTGAATATGCTCTAAATTTCACAAAGCTGGAACTCGTATTTTTTCAAGGGATCAATCTCAAGCTGGTCCAGAAGCCGCTCTGGAGTTCCTTTCCTGTTATTGTACGACTGCTGTGGTGATGCTGGGTTCAAAAGGGTGCATTGCTCGGAGGAATAACGAGGTGCTCTTTATTTATTTGTTCAATGAACATGAGAGTGTTGTGCTTTGTCTACAGAGGTTTTGGTTTGAATTCTCAACTTGTATGTGTTTTCGTTACTGGTAATGGTGATGCTGCTATGTCATACTTAATCAAGGCCTGATCATTCATTGTTCGTCAATTTGCACATTCAACTAGCCTTTTTGGAGACAATCCTGATATTTGTAACTTGTTGGTAGGTTGTCAGCGTGCCGGCACTTCAAAATGCTCGGGCTGTTGATACAACTGGTGCAGGAGATTTGTTTGCAAGCGGCTTCCTCTATGGTATGTTACATGAGTTACCACTCGACACATGCTGCAAAATAGGCTGCTGTACTGGTGCTGCAGTTGTGCAAGACCTTGGAGGTGAAATTGGTTTGGAGAACTGGCACTGGATGTATCAACAAATGAAGGCCAGAGATCTTCCTCTTCCAGATACAACAAGGGTGTTGATCTAGGTACTTATCAAGGAAGCGAAACTCCAAAGTGGTCAAAGTTTTGCAAAGATTATATAAATGAATTCCATGGAATGTGGAAGCTTTTCGGATTGGGGCAAGTGAAGTGGTTAATACATGAACTTGTGTCATTTTTTGGCTGAGTATTCTATTTGAGTCAAGCTCCTCATGTTGGCATTCTTCATTAGTCCTGACTTATGATCATTAAACTCAATTATTTATCTTATTTAAGAAATATAGCAAAGATTCAAAAACACATCTCTCTCTCTCTCTCTCTCTCTCTCTCTCTCTCTCTCTCAACTCACATTACTGCTATTTTTTGGCTCAGAATCCTAAAAAAACCCTAACCCTAAATAAATGAACACTCTCTCTCTCTCTCTCTCTCTCTCTCTCTCTCTCTCTCTCTCTCTCTCTCTCAAAGCTGCAAAAAATATGTGAAAGAGTGGCCTGGAAAAGATTTCCATTTCCACCTGATCTGCCACATCACAGAGCAATACTATGAACTATAGTTGAGAAGACACCAAATGATGATTGCCTTGTGAATTGTGAACTAGGAGCAATGAATACAAAGAAAACTGTGAAGTATTCCAGAAACTTGAAATGATAAAAGCAATGCCAATAGGAAAACAACTATGAACAAATGAATGTGCACCCAATTCAATTGGTAGTACACGCTAATTGTCCACCATACTAAACAATGCACTCAAGTTCTCTTTAATTGTAGTCTATTGTAAAAGTTTTGTATCGAAAATAATTTGCACTATACATGAATAGCATCCATAATGCTTAGGGTCCTGTGCCATGTAACTACCAAGTAAGAAGACTCATAGCCAGTGTTGAAATTTGACGTCTCGCTCTTCACGCTTTATTTTCATGACGTCTGTGACAATGTTCATGGCCTTCATGTGACGTTCTTATATAGAACTTGCCTTTCAAAATTTTATATTTACAGTGAATAGGATTTCATGCAAATTTCAGTTTAGAATTTTTAATATTGAATTCCAAGTAAAAAATGTATGATATTGATGTAAAATTCCAAGTGAAACATTTACTAAGAGCCTTCAGCCTAGAATGCAGATGGATTATGTCCATTGGCCATAGAAGTTCACACACACACACATGAAATCTGAAAATTGGAACTTTGAAAATTTGAAAGTTGAAAAATTCGAGTTAAATTATAACATTTATGAAAGTAGAAAAAGTCTAAGTTGGAAGTTGGCAACTTGGACCATTGTTCAAATTTCAAATTATGAGCCAAGCTTTCCAATAATCCATGCTAAAATGAATAGACTTTGAAGTTTAAACTTATACAAGTACATTAATTGATGAAGTTTATAAATTGTAGCCCATCAGTTTGATGGTAGTATACAAACTATACACTTCAATGTTGATTGCAAAAAATTGTAACATCTTGTCAAAAACGTCCAAATTGAACTTTGAAAGGCATGACGGGCGTAAAAAATTTCAACATTGCTCGTAACTCATGAAGACTTGGCAAGTGGAGGGGCTGCTCCACCAACCGAGAAGTATCAAATGTGGTTGCCCTTCTCCTATAAGACATTTTCAAGCCTAGTGTACATACAAGGCAAACCTTCTGACACCTAGTGTGTGCTCTAATCTGAATGCTTACGTTAACCTAATCTAACATGATCTTCTAGTAAATAATCAAGGACACGATTTGTATATGTGCACACACACTTCCCATAGGATTGTTCAATCCACCCACAAGTCAAGGCCTTGTTGATTAGATTTACTTCTTTGATGTTTCATATCACCGATTTGCAATGACAGCCAATCACTTGCCATATAAAAACATCAATGTCTGCATATGCTACTACTACTTCCAATGTGTAAATAGTCCTTTTTCTAAAAGCTTGCTTACTTGAAAGCTTCATATGAAACTAACATCCTAAAAAGTCATTCACTAATTCTTTCGAATGACCTTAGGACTAGCAAGCATGTTCTCCTTGAATTTGCAATCTTAAGGCAATTTTAAGCAATCTATAGAAGTATATAACCAAGCTGAGTCATCTGCAATATAAGTAAATGATTTCAGCTAGCAATGTTTGTGGTTGCAAGGAGTATGTTGGTGGACAAGGAATTATTAATTTTGACTTTTCGAAGGCGTTGATTAGTTACATAGGAACATTTGTTGTTGCTAGTCAAATGTCATATCTAAAAGATTGTTATAATGTATTGAATAGATTGGATGCTTGATATGTATCTTGCAAGCGTTAAAAAGATTATCTATGCATGTTGCTTGACCAACATCACATATTTATCTGACCATTTGACATGTGGCCTTTTAAAGGCCAATGCAAATTTTTTTAAGGCATTTTGTGCCTTTATGGTTTTAAAAGAGGTTGTTGAGCAAGCACTCACATCAAAACTTTTTTTTTTTTTTGATATTGCAACAACACTCAATTGCACTAGCATGATTTTGAAAATTCATAATATCTACACTTAAAATCAATCTACAACACATTATGGAGCAAAACAACAAGTCTTGGATCCCACGCATTTTGAGCTGTCACTCATGTACACATATTGCTACTAAAGCTTAAACGCGATAAGTATGCTCTTATCCAACATTACGATGACGTACTAAGACAATGTTTTTATGGGACCGCTAAAAGAGTGGAATCATCCAACATATGTCCTAAACGACAACTTTACATATGTAAATTGTGTGAAGGAGATTCTAAGCTAGGGGTCAATAAGGAAACAAGAGTGTATGATTGAACTTTGGATCAAGTATATATATTATCCAATAGATGATACCTCTTGGTTATCGAATCAAAAATTGCCTATGGGGAGTTATGTTTTTTAAACTTGGAAGGAGTGCCTTATTATTATATTATTTGTAGCTAGAATCAGTGTGGAAATGATTGTGAATGTTGTTCTATGCATGGCACTTGGACCAAAGAGAACTTAAAGGTACGTCTGCTCCCACACTGGTGATGGACTAAGCAAGGAGAAAGTACTGCATATTAAGATGTGGGGTGATTGCCTGAGTGTAGTCACTTATGTATTATGAATAATTATGGTATGATGGAATGCCACTTCAATCCACAAAATAGAAAAAATCATTAACAAGCACATGCTACAACGCAAAAAGACAATAGGAAAAAACAATGACAAATTTATCGAATAGCTCGATCACCACAAAAGCTAGCAGTAGTGTTACCAAGTGAATTCACCAAGGCATCATACAAAATTTGAAATTGCCAAATGTCAAACAAATTACAGAACTTTCCTAGCTTTTTAAAAACATGACATGGAAAAACTTTGTACTAAATATTTGTTATCTAGTTGAAATCTTTATGATCAGAAAATCAAATGTTGATAAGATGTGCATAGTCAATTTTGTAAAAGGTGACATGAACAATGAATGACGTAGGTATTCTTGTCATTTTATTCCCAATTACATGAAGGACATTTCAAGTCCCTTCGTAAGTTGGGGATAAGTTTCATAATTTGTTTCTTTGGTTGTATAGGAACTAAGATGGGGAGGACAACTAAGGTTGTTTGCTTGTTGAGCTAGTGACGAAATTAAACTTGTAAGTTTTAAAAAAGAGTTATGTTAGTTATCTTAATTTCAAATTCTAGATTGTTCTAAGCTATTTTTTTTCTCGAAAGCTAGCCGTAGATTAGTGATTTTATACAAAGTAAAATCTACAAGCCAAGAAAGTAGCAACTTACATGAGTAATAGTTTATCAGCCTCCTTAAAAAGAAGTAATGGGAAGATGACAAAATCGCCAGTCATTTGTTGTTGAAATCAGAGGTCAAGGAGGTAGAGAGAGGGCCAAGGTCTCCATGGGAGAAGGCGAAGGAAAGAAAATTAGATTCGCGGGAGGAAAGGCCAAGTTCAGTCCTTAGTTGGGATAGGCTAAGGGAGTAGATGGTGTCCATAATGTGATCCCAAGTGACAAATCCTTTCCGAGTAAGATTGTGGAAGATTTTTTTTTTTCAATCATGGCGAGAGGCTTGGAATTGATGGTAATAGCTTTAGAAAACCAGAGGGGCTGAAGAGGGGAGATTGACCTCTCTCGCATGGAAAGGACTCTAAAAATGGACTGAATAAAGGAGGGAGGGAAGTAGAGAAGAGGAATGAAGATCGGGTGAACTCAAGGAAGTAAGAATGAGAATTGGTTCATAACAGCCTTTGTCTGAGTGAGCATCAATTTATTACAATCATTTCTAGCTTTTGAAAAAATAGCATTATTGCTATGTTGTTTTTGTAGGAATTTAAACACTTTCACAAGTTGTTCTCTATTTCAAATTTTCCTTCAATCAAAATGAATAATTTATGTGATGAAAAAATGCAAAGAAAGAAGCGGTAACACTATGTACCCTCTAATGGACTTTCCATATATTGAGGATTTGCAAGAGGTGTTGGTGGCCGAAGAGGATAAGGTTGCCAATGTCAAGGCTAGAAGTTAATCTACTTCTACCAAGGTTGGATATGAAGATGCTTTCTTCACCAAAGGCAAGGGAAAAGGAGGAGGCAAGTGGAAATTCGACAAGAAGAGCACCATGGATCGAGGGCAGGTGAGACAACATTCTCTTATGGTGGTAAGAAGGATAAGTCTAAACTTAAGTGCTTTTATTATGGCAAAAAGGGCCATTTTTCTTATGGATTGAATAAAAGGAAAAGAGAGCAAAAAGAAGGTAGCAAGCAAAGCAACTATAGTAGTGATGATGGTAGTAATGATCAATATTGCTTCAAGTCTCATTTCAAGTGAAAGTGGAGCTAGTTCTCATATGACTAGTCATAAGAAATTTTTTCTTCCTTAGTCACTTATGATGGAGTCAAGCAAGTGATCTACATGGCAAATGACGACGAGTGTGTCATTGAAGGTATTGGCTCTACTCCTCTTACTCTCTCAAATAAGAGGATATCAAGACTTGACATTCCTTCGCAAGTCTTCTTAGTGTTGACATTGGACATCAAAAGTAGAGTTTGATGGAGGTGCTTGTTACATAAAGAAGAGAGATGCCTTAATTTCAAATGAATTTAAAGCAATCAGGAGTTTATTCAAAAAATAGAAGATGTCGTCGATCAGCAATATTCAGGCTAAGATCACTACAATCTTGGATCCAGAAGGTTCAAACTATTTGATTTGGAAATTAAAGACCACTCATATTGAAGGGCGAAGGTCTATGGCAATGGGTAGAACCTATAGAGGAGAAGCCAATAACTACTCCTGGCAAAGAACTTTGAGAATGAAGTTTAAGAAATGACAAAGCTATAGCAATTATTGCGTCTTCAGTGCATGACGATATAATGCTAGATCTTACATCAATTTTGAATGCAAAAGATTTATGGGAAGAATTGCAAACCAAGAATGAGACTCGATCTCGTAATCAAATCATGTTCTTGGAAGACCAATTAACTTACCTACAATGGGACGACAAAGACCTGAACACATTCGTACGAAAGATAAAAGATCTATTTATTTTCTTGTAGAATTCTGGCACAAAAAATGCAATCTCAAAGGAAAAAAAACTTAGCTATTTTCTTCGAGCCCTACCCAGGTCATTCCACACAACTCGAACTTTATTGACGAAAGATGTGACAATGACACTTCAAAAGGCAATAGACAGAGTCAAAGAGGAAGTAGAAGCTCGTGAACACTATGATGACAATGGTGATTCTAAAAATGCTCTATTTACTTAGAAGAATAAATCTTCTAAGAAGTCTAAGTTTAATAGGGAGTCGTCTAAAAAGAATGAGTCTAAGACAAATGATCAACAATTTAGAAAACAGCAAAAAAATTCTTGTGATAAGAAGATCTGCAACAGATGCAAAAGATCAGGTCACACAGAAGGTAAGTGTTGGTTAAATCCAAAGATTGAATGCATTCATTGTCATAAACAGGGTCATGCAACAGTAGATTGTTATCAGAATCCTAGAAATAAAAAGGAGCGAAATCGAAACGAACCTTCAGATTCAAACTATGTCAAAGACAAAGTAGAATGCTCCAGAGCAGCAGAAGACAGGACAACAAGGAATTTAGCAACATATGTTAGTACTGATCTATGTTGTTCAACAAATTCAATTCGAGAAGTAGTACTTGATTCGGGAGCCACATCACATTTTGTTTCCTTGAAACAAATTTTATCTAAGTACAAGAAGACGAATTATTCGAGATTCATTATACTTGGAGACGGTTCTAAACATGTAGTTGATGGAACTGGTGTATTATGACTGGACACGAATCAGCGTGACAAGAAACTGGAGGAAGTTCTCTATGTCCCTACTCTTGACAAAGATCTTCTATCCGTAGCTAAGATAGTCGATACAGGCATGTCAGTAATCTTCACAAAGAACTCTTGTAAACTGTTCGAGGAGGATTTTGATAACCTAGTTGCTAAAGGCAACAGAGAAGGAAATTTGTAGCACTTGAACATTCGAACTCGAATCGAACAAGCCAATCAGACTCAAGAATTGACAGATATTAAAAGGACTAAAAATAGTGACAAAATGCTTCATACTATTGTATGCGAACTCAACCATTGGGAGATACTTTTCTTAATCTGATTGTCGCTTGGAAACATAATCACGAAGCATATCTTCCATTGACTAGTTGACACAAAATTCGAACGAAACACACAACATCCTCTAAGGACTGTGGCTGATTACAACGTAACTCCAACTGATATTCCTTGGGCAAGCCCAAAATAAAATGGAGCTTAAGAAGAACGTCGTCTATGCTGTTAAAAAACTGTGAAGCAGCCTCCTGGAAGTCCTGCAAATAGATGTCTAGGGGCTTCGTCCCCATTTGCAAGGTGGCAAATCGACGATAATATTCAAAATCGTCCAGGACAGACATAAAGGCAGACTTAAAGGCTACCTAGAAGTCATCCAAAGTGCTTGGGATCGTAGCTCAGTCTTTAAGATCCTGCCACCACGAATATGCCTTTCCACGTAAAAACATGATGGCCGTCAAAATTTGCGGGCTATTTGGTAGATCGTGCATGGAAAAATGCGAGTCCATCGATCTAATTGAGCTAACACCACATCTTGGTGTCTGTCCTTCTTCTCTCCGGTAAAAATTTCGGAGTAAACATTGGGTTTAGGAGAGCTTGTCGAGACTGGGACATAGCCCAAATCTTAGCCTCCACCCGTTCATGCTTTGAACGCATGTCCACAATTTGTTGCTGTAACAAGTTAATGGCACACGTCATGTTCTCCATAGCAGTACCGACGAGACTTGGAGCTCTTGTCTCATCCATAGGGGTATCCATGGACAAAGGGGTAGCTGGCTAAAAACTCGAGGAAAAACGAAGAGCTACAGTGTAAAACCGCAAAAAGAAAAAAAAGCTAGTGCACAAGGCCTCAAGAAATAACCAACTTGAGAGCAATAAAACTCTACACCAACTTGGGAGAATGAGGGAAAGGAAGTGAACGTACCTCCTTTACCCCCTCCCCAAAGCTCCTCTCCACCCTCATGCAAAAAGGACAGGTGGGGCCCAAGAAAGGTCCCATTTGTCCCTTCTAGGCCTTTCTAGCCATGTGGGGCCACCCATGGGTGCCACATGGACCATGGACCCCAAAGATTTATTGATTTCAGTTTTGGCTCTCTCTCTCCTCTCCAACTCCTACGTAGCACAGCTCTCTCCACTCCTTTGGAGATCTGTAGGTATAGAGAGGAGGAAGGAGATAGTACGGCCAACAAGGACAGGATGGCTGGTAGTATGGAATGCCAGTTATCGCCGAAGGCTCAACCGGGCATGATTGTGTCGATAGCTCCAGAGCATGGGGGTGGGTCGAGATTGTGACCCTACGTTTGGGTGGTTACAGTGCGTCGTCACTGGTTTGAAGTGTGCGAAACCTTCAAGGCAGTCGATGATCCTAGGGAGTTGTAACAGTTGGTATCAAAGCCATCGATTTCCTGAAGATGCACACATTTCCTTTTTTGCCTTTGCATTGTTAAATATTTAATCATCCTTTGTTATTAAATCTTTTCCTCGAGAACTTTGGAGGCCCGCTGGCCTGTACATACTTTTGGAACTAGATTCAGTTCTTGGGAATCCATCGGTTTTTGTTGGAATCCGTACGAGAGAATGGCTTCTGTTTCCAGTAAGGCCTTTCTTCATTGTCGCGCCTGGCTCACGAATTGTCCATCGGACAAGATTTTTCTTTAAAAAAAAAAAATAATAAAATTTGTGTAGGCGGGTGGTGCCTAGGATTGTACTCACTAGTATTGGGGAGGATCTGCGCCAGCCCCGTACTCTGAATCCGCAGGTACACTAAAGGGGGGGGGGAGAGAGAATAATAACTCCCCCGAACTATATCCAGGGTGAGCCACCGCGTAGCTCTGCGCCTCTTTATGAGGCCAGCGCTTCTGCCTGCACAAGTTTTGAGGGGGGGGGGGGGCTTTTAAGGATGAGATGTGACAGGAAAGGAGGGGAAAAGTGCGCCTCCCCACCACCCTTCCAAGTCTAAAAAAACGTAGAACTTTAAGTTTCTTAATCTTTGAAACAAAGTAATTAGAGTTAAAAAAATTTTGGCTCTCCCTAACACACATCTCCTGGCCTGGAGGTACATCTTGGCTCATGCACGTGCTTTCCATCCACCAACTCCCGAGTGGACTGAGTGAATGGAAAGAGGGAAAACTCACCACTATATAGACATAGCACAGTGGGTTCCATTAAGCACGGTCCTGCCGGCGACACGTGACCACCTAGGATAGTGACGCGTGGCACCTAGACATGTCGATAACTCCAGTCCTACGTCATGCCCCTTGCGAGGCCGTCACTGAAGGGCGTAGCGTTATGGTACATAACAGTGGTGCCCTTAAATTTTCCAGCTTTTCTCTCATTCAAGTGAGGTGAAATATGGAGGAAGAAAATATGCACTTATGGTTGATTTAACACATGTTTGCTAATATTTTATAGAGATATCAAAGGTTGAAGCATGGAGGGATCCATTCATTATAATTCAATTTATTCCTTCATGTAATTTTTTATCATGATATGTAGAATTGATATAAGTGAACTTAAGCATCCAATTTTCACATTATTCTCTGTATCAAATACAAATTCTTTTCATTTATCATTTATAGGATCTTAGAAAAAAGATATGTTGTTAAGAAGGAGTTAATTCTTAAGATAGAGCAAAGTAGTGTTGTCAAAATAACAAGTTACATTAAATAGCAAATGAAATTAGGATAGCTTTCATTTTATAAATGGTAAGCCATTGTACATCATTTTAGTGAGACTTAATGAGACATAGCTCTCGGGGTGGCGCCCGTCTTTTTTTTATCTTTTCTCTCAATCCTTTTGTGAGATTAAGCTAGTTTGTAGATTGTATGATGATAGATGCATATGTATAATTTATGGATCAACTCGTCCTACTCCAAATGAGTTATGAATTAGATGTAATGCACTTCTCAAGTTTCTTCTTCTTTCTTCATCTCATGTTATTTTTGCAAGTGCTCTTGCCTAACAATGTGTAAAATTGTTTGTTTGTGCTATCACTTGGGTCATGGATCAATAAAATAGAATGGATCTTAATCATTTTATCTCACATGGTCACCTACTAATTATCATTTTTTTGTACATATAAACCATTAAGATGTATGGAAAACACATTACTCACAGTCAATGCACGCTTGTTAAGTTTTGACATGAGAGCACAAGTGGTAGCATTGACCAACACAAATCTATTCATTTTCTAAAGTGAAAACATTAGATACATTATCAAAAGCATTTTATAGCTCCCAACTACAGTCAAGAATAGAAAATGCCTAAATCGATCATGATGTTTCATTGCCATTTGCTTGTTTAGATGCAATCTCAAATAACGTCCCATGGAAAAGTGACTTGTGTTGTGATAGAATATTCATTATTGCTCATCATGAAGCATTTGTGTATTTGTGTCATCTTCACCATATTATTTAATGTCTTTCTCATTTTGAACAAATCACGTAATCTACATTCAGTAACACATCTGATATGTGTTTATGAAATTCAAAAGTTATCTTTCTTTTTGAAACTTGCAACAAATTGAAATAGAAACCTTTGGTTTGATATGTCGAATGATAGTTTGTGAATCTAACTAATTTGTTATTTTTGTATATTTCTTGTTCTAAATGATCAATGCATGTTTCCTTTTGAAGAGCCATTTTTTTTTGGCTATAACAAAATGTCACCAAATAATCACAAAAAGTAAGTTCTTGAAGGCTTTATGCTTGTATGTGCAAATGTCAATCAAATGCAATAGTATTGTGTTGTTACAACTAACAACTTATCGATGCAAATATGGTGGAGAGCTATCTAGCTATTGAACAACTTTGCTTCTCTTGATAATAGGGATTTGCAAGCATATTGTGAAAGGAATCTCAAAATGTTTTTATCATCCAAATTCAAGTTCAAGGGCAATGATTTGATTTCATTGCGTACTTCAAAAGATAATATGACTAGCATGTATTTGTGATTTGTTGCAAATTCATATGTGCTTGCCATAGTAAGAGCAATACATGATGATATGGTACCACATTTCGATCTTTTTTGGTCAATAATACTTCCATCATTCATGTTTTGGTCCAAGTCACTGCATGAAAAACATATTTCAAAAGGAAATCCATACCTACATCACACAAGATGACCATCACTGTTGTATTTATTTTTTTGTAACTAGTTCATATAGTTGTTTTTGGCTCGAGTTTAGTGGAATGTGAAAATCTCGTGTTTGAATTAAGTTTGGCTATGAGAAGATAACATAAGTATCTAAGTTTGGCTATGAGAAGCTAACACAAGTCTCTAAAGGTAAAGGGTAGCTCAACTGTATTACATCTTCTTTCTTTCTTTCTTTCTTTCTTTCTAGGTGTATAGTTCAATTATCTTAGTGCACATGGGTGTGACATCATTCATAAATGTAAAAATAGAACTAAAATAAGTTGGAATCATGTCTTCATAAAGATATCTCCAAAAAATAAACCAAGAAGAGTAGATGCGTGTAAGATTGAAGATTGATATCTTGAAAGTTGGGATACTTGGACTTGCTTAACCATAGACTGATTTCAACATTTTCGTTAGTTATTGAATTTTGGGAAGAATTTCCTTTGCACATGGTCAAGTTGGATAACAGTAGGTGACTATTCTCATGCTTGGATTTTGGGAAGAATGTCCTCTACACAATAGTCAAGTTGGATAAGAGTAGTTAGTATTCTCATGCTTGCATTGGGGCGGTGATGGAGTCGATGTTTGGAGGCTTGTGCGCCTTGTGCTTGGCCTTTCTTTTCGAATGTAAATTGTACGTAGAAAGCTACTTGAATTACCTAAGGTGGCAGAAAAATGGAACAATCTACACCGACTTCATTCTTTATTGTGAAGTCTGCTATGTATAGACTTAGTTCTACAATATTCTTACAATGCTCAGATAAGTTCAAGTCAATGATGTATGAAATTTTAGACCTTGAGTCTTTCGTGAGTTCTCAGTTCTTGAACCTTTAGTGCAATTAGGTAAGAACTATGTATGATTTGGACTTTGTCTAGGGGCATCTTCATAACTTGCCCGATTAGGGTAGGCTCATAAAAGATCAGACAACTTGCATGGGGATGGCATTATGAAGCTAGGCAGAAAATTGGCACCTATATTAAATGAAGTCTCGGGCAAGGCACTTTATGACATTTTGGACTTGGACCTTAAGCTCATGTCCTTGAGTATGCCCTCCATTGGTGTAAAGCTCCTACATCGAGACTTTACCCTATAGGCCAATGTGGTGAGTAAGAGCTTCTATTCATGCTTTATATCTCAGTTGAGCTCTCTTGCACTTGCTGGTGATGGATGACATGGAAGGCTTAGGCCATAATTGTTGGGCTTTGTGTTCAATGTGACGATTAAGGCATGTGCCCTTAAAAACTATTGTTACGTGCATGCTTGTTGCTTATGTGTCAAAATGCTTTTGTTGTAGCTAAACACACACACACACACACACACACACACACACACACACACACACACACACACACACACACATCTACATACCACAATATTTGACGAATTATTAGATAATTCTAAAAGAAAATATGAATTATTAGTTTGTGTACCGATAGAAAAGTGAATTGTATGTTGCTCCATCTACTAGATGCCAACGACAGTTTGCATTTAGGCTCATTATGCAACAACAATAGGAAATTCCCCCCAAGTTAAAACAAAACCTATATTTTCTTTGATTTTAGACACCAATTGTTTTGGCATTTGGGTAGGAGCCTAAGAGGGTCATGCAATTTAGATGCAATCAAGGGATTTTTATGGCATAGATCCGTGAGTGTAGGTCCCCATGAAAGCTCATGCAATATCATAGGATCTCATTAGCTAGAAGTTTCCATTAATGGAGAGGTTTTTGTGCGCCCCACCCTTTGGAGGGGTGTGCTACTCATTCGTGTCGTTCCTCCTCAAGTTCCTCCAAATCTAGTTCAGAAAGACTTGGGTTCACGAGGAGAACATTCTTAAAAGATATGCTAAGAGAATATATTTAACTTCCAAAGAATGAGATGCAATTAGACTTAGTTTCTTGGGGCTGTGAGAATTCATTATAATATCCTATATCTCTAGTGCTGAGACTCAAACGGATCAATGTATTCCGCCGCACCATTGCAGTGTTAGTGGTGGGCTCTCACACATCTAAGGGTTGGAAGACATACCACCATCTCTTTGAAGCACCATCACCATGAGATGATTGTTGCACCATGATTATATACGATCATCTTGACTCAAACTTGGGTGGACCAACCCACACAAAAAATGTCTCATGTTGTTGCACCATGACTCATTGTTACACCATGACCTTAAGCTCATCTAACTCAGACTTGGGTGGGCCAACCCACATCGAAAGTTCTTGTGAAGTCAAGCACGAGGCATCTCCTTTGACTTCTTCACACTTTTGATGCCGCTCTACTTTATAATAATGAGTGTTAGTTGAGAACTAGCTTCTGGATTCAATGCAAAAGGTCCTTACACAATGGAACGTCACATTTGGGAACAACACATTTGGGAACAACGCGTAAAAAGGCAATATGATCTAGAGTGGATGGACCCACTTAATCCAAAGGGTGGTAAAGAGCTCTTAATCCAAGCGTGATAAAAATACCTTAATCCAATCCCAGTGATGATCTCTTAATCCAACGATGGCGACGACCTCTTCCATGCAATGCAACAAAATAATGCTTACAGACAAATACTGTGTTCTCAGTAAGATCTAAAACTTGCCGAGGTTTATGGATTGATCGTTCATTTTTTACGCGTGGCAAATATGACTCTTGGCTAGCACCCAAGTGAGCGAGCGGGTGTAATGTACATGGTGCCATTAAGGCCGTAGGGTCCTGAAACTTTAAGGGCCATAAAAATTGTGGGACCCTTGCCTGCAAGTCCTGGTTGACTAAGCCTTTTGCATCTTAGAGGCACTACGCTAGTTGAGGCCTGCCACAGCGAGAATTCATCTGGAACGTTCAGTTTTGCTACGTTCTGAAATCAACGATATCGCAGATTCCACGCTACGATATTTCCACGTGGCGAGAATCCAAGTGAGATATTCCGTGCCACTAAGCCCCCTCGTCGGCCCGCGAGGTACGTTCTCAAGGCAAGTCCTGTGGAAGATATGGCGATCAGATCTGCTTTTCTGCCTGCAATGATCTTTCAGCATCTCTGATCTGCCGTGTTTCAGTCAGTTTCGCATTCTTTTTGCTCGGAATATGTGTTTCCAAGGAAGAATTCATCCAAAATAGACTGATTCTTCTTCTGTTTTGCCACTGATTCATCTACGGATCGTGTGTCAGCACTTTCCAGAACCAAAACAGTCTCAGGGAATTCTGGTTTTCTGATTTCCAGCTTTGCCTTGTGTTTCAGTCAGCTTCGCATTCCTTGTGCTTGGAATATGTGTTTCCAAGGAAGAATTCATCCAAAATAGTCTGATTCTTCTTCTGTTTTGCCACTGATTCATCTACGGATCGTGTGTCAGCACTTTCCAGAACCAAAACAGTCTCAGGGAATTCTGGTTTTCTGATTTCCAGCTTTGCCTTGTGTTTCAGTCAGCTTCGCATTCCTTGTGCTTGGAATATGTGTTTCCAAGGAAGAATTCATCCAAAATAGTCTGATTCTTCGTCTGTTTTGCCACTGATTCATCTATGGATCGTTTGATCAGCACTTTCCATAACCAAAACAGTCTCAGGGAATTCTGGTTTTCTGATTTCCAGCTTTGCCTTGTGTTTCAGTCAGCTTCGCATTCCTTGTGCTTGGAATATGTGTTTCCAAGGAAGAATTCATCCAAAATAGTCTGATTCTTCGTCTGTTTTGCCACTAATTCATCTATGGATCGTTTGATCAGCACTTTCCATAACCAAAACAGTCTCAGGGAATTCTGGTTTTCTGATTTCCAGCTTTGCGGTTTTTCCTGCCTTGTGTTTCAGTCAGCTTCGCATTCTTTGTGCTTGGAATGTGTCTTTCCCAGGAAGAATTCATCAGATATAGTTTGATTCTTCTTCTGTTTTGCCACTGAATCATTTATGAATCGTCTGCTTAGGGCTATCCAGAACCAAAACAGTCTCAGGGAATTCTGGTCTTCTGATTTAGAGCTTTGCGGTTTTGTCTGAGTTGTTTCGGAGCAATTTTGACTTTGCACTGGGTGGACAGACAAATTTTCTGCTGGAAAGGAGAACAATCTCTTCCGAGTCTTATTATTGGTGCTGTTTTGTCCAGGAAATTAGATTTTACGAGAAATATCCAGTCTGAAGTATTGATTTTATGTCCAACTGCCTCCAGGAAGGATAGACTTTGTTGTTATTTTCTGTGATTAGTAAGGGTGATCAGCAATCTACGGCTTGAGAACTTGTTTGTGGTTGAGCTGGCAGCTACTCTTGAGATCCCATCGTATGCAAATCCATGAAGCAATGAGAGAATTATTCTTCCTGGCAATTGCCAGCTTATTAGCTGTTGCGCAGTCCAACACAGACCCTGCAGATAGTAAGTGCACTCTCTGCGTTAGTCATATACCTGTTTTCAGAAATTTGTTCAATTTT
This sequence comes from Diphasiastrum complanatum, assembly GCA_029204225.1. NCBI lineage: Eukaryota > Viridiplantae > Streptophyta > Lycopodiopsida > Lycopodiales > Lycopodiaceae > Diphasiastrum > Diphasiastrum complanatum. Next base: position 14,238,541 of record CM055092.1, on the reverse strand, counting down.
CACTCACGAGATTCATTGTCCGTGAAGAAGCAAAGTCTGATAAGCTGTACTCTTTGGAGGCTCCTGAGAATATAATGGTGATAGCAATTTCAAAGAATCTGCGACTGCAGTTCAGTTATACTTTAACAGCTGCTGCCATGTTTCTAGTGAGCAGCTGGAAGTATGCCGTGTAGCAGGCCGAAGACTTGGGATTTAATCTGCGATGAACCTGATGTCGGTCCTGTAGCTTGCTATGCTGTTGGCATTTTGAGTGGGGCCTTATTAGAAAGTCCAAGTTCATGTCCGAGTAACGTAGGATTCTCGAAAGCCATCCGAAACAAGAAAAAAATACGGTCCTAAACTTCTACTATGCATATAATTGATAGCCATATCAGCAGGAGATGATATACTTCAGTGTGCTAACTTTGAGACTAAGCACTGAGTATCACCATCTTTGGGTTCATAATAGTCAAATAGATGAAGAAGAGCATATTTGGACCTTAGTCAAAAGCATGATTGAATTCATATCTAATTTGTCAATAAGGGAGACATCCTTCTCCTTCAAATTTTGAGCCGGCTTTTGGCATCTGGTGTTCACAATTAGAAGCTTATCTGTTAACTCTATGCTGTTTTACTTGGTAAAAGTTACCCGTTGATACATTGCTGCTTGATCTGAGTGACTCTTAACATGCATCTGGATGCATCTCCTTGTCATTCTGGAACGGTTTTATCATGAGTGGATTCATTCAGAAAATATCACTGCAATGAATTTTGTTGCCTTCATCAAGATAGCAATTTTCAGACAATCCACTAAAATTTGAGGCAGAAATATAAGATAGTACCTATCGCTGCATTCCTCCGTAAATTGTTAAAAAATTGGGTATTCAGTCAATTTTATACTCTACTATCTGTTTTGATTCATGAGATGGCAATGAATCAGAAAATCAGTTTGCAAAGGTATCCAGAAAATTAGTTGCCAGTCTTGAAACGATCCATATCATATCGTCTGGATGAAATATCAGTTTTCTGGATTGCAGTGAATCTGATATGGATGGTCACAGCAGGACTCTTGCAACGATCCATATCAGACTCTTGCGAATCGTTGAAAATCAATATTAGATTCTCTTGCAACGATTCTCTTAAGCGAATTGTGATTTGCTGGGATCGCGATTCGCTGATATTTATGGTAGTAACTTGTGATTCCAATGTTGTGCAGCTAGGGCACTTCAGGCGTTTTTCGGCAAGATTCAAGATACAAGCAACAGTCTTTCAAATTGGAAAGGGGACGATCCATGTGGTAATGGCACCAATTGGCTGGGAGTTTTCTGCGCCCCAGATTCATCCAACACATATCATGTCATAGAGCTGTGGGTGCACTCACCATGACCATTTGTTTTCAAGCTATTCAGTTATTCCGGATGAACTCGATTTTTAAATGAACCCACTGCTGTAAATGGAGATTCCATGAGATTCTTTTGTAAGTGAAATTGTAGGAACCTTGTTGGACAAACTTTAGGTTCTCAAATTTTGCTCACGTGAATCATTTAAATTCTAGGTGCTCTCAAAATAAATATGTATTCATTTAGTGAATAGCTTTGTACAGATAAAGACATTGCTAAAGAACATGTGCTTTCGTATGAACGTTAGTATTCTACATTCAGGATTTTAAGCCTGTTAGAAATGCTTGCAATTGCTCCACAGAATTATGTTTGCGAAACCCTGCTTGCCTTTTATTTTAATACCAAATCTGTGAATCTTTCGTTGTTTACTGATTCCTGTTTATGTTCTTAAGCTTTTGTATTCATTGGAATTTGGAGTCAATGGCTACCTGAAGTATTGCAAGCAGGAATACTTAGCACATATTAGTTTTATTTATAATTGGCTATGTTACACCTCTCACTTGTTGGACATGCTATTACCATATCAAACTTTTTAGCTTTTGATTTTCTCAGGCGACTTTTGAATTTTAACCTTTCTGGGACGCTGGCTCCTGAACTTGGGAATTTGTCAAATCTTGAGATCTTGTAAGTTCTTGAAAAGCAGCTTGACTCTCTTCGATCTTGTTGGGATTGGAGTTTTCCTTTTATGCTGCACATTATATTTGTAGAAAGCATTTGGATTCAACATAGAAGCTGAAGTTAACCTAGTGCATGCACCAAGATAATTAAATCTGCTTATGTGTGATTTGTCATTTTCCATTGGTTGTTAACCTAACTGAAGCCACCAGGATAATCAAATCCGCTTATGTAGTGATTTGTTGTGTCCTATTGGCCATGTGTGGGTGAGTGCCTTGTAGTTGAAGGTACTTTTGGGCTTATTACAATGTAGAAAATTTTCATCTGGATTCTTAAGGGTGTCATTGGTTGAGTTCCTTGACAATTTTCCATGGATAGTTCAGTGTTTACATTAGAATCTTTGGAAATAAGCCAAGTGTTCACGTTGCGTCTAAAATGTTTTTGGTACCATGTGCATTAGGATCCGTAATGATGTTATTGCTGTTATTCTCATCAACGTTGAATGTTCCTTCGGAGTTGATGAAGCTAATCTATATTGTTTGCTTGCATGTGTTGAATTTGTAAAGAGATGTCATGTGGAACCGTATTAGTGGAAGCATTCCACCTACGCTCGGCAAGTTACGAAATTTGACACTTTTGTAAGTAACATTAATCACCACTCCAATGCACATCTTGAAAAGAAGACGTTTTATCTGGTGTATATCTACTAGCTCCTATTTTGTATCTCCATTTCTTGGATCTTATAAATTTCAAGTAGCTTAAGTACTACATGTGTGTTATATGTTCCCCTTGATTGTTTTTCACCATTTGTTGTCTGAACCAGAGTACATTTTGTGCATTTTCAGGCTGCTGAATGGCAATGAATTGACTGGAGAGCTTCCTGAGGAACTTGGGAATCTTACATTGATGAAAAGAATACAGATAGACCAAAATTATATCTCTGGACCTGTCCCAAGAAGTTTTGCAAATTTAATCAGCGCACAGCATTTGTATGTAGAAAAGCATCACAACTTGTATTTGCCTTGTAACTTCCTAGTTGAACTTTCTTTTGGATGAATTTGGCCTTTAGTCCATTTTTTCTCAACGTTGGCTGGTTTTCAGTTTAAAGACAAACAGTTAGTCTTGCCAGTAATTCAGTGTTTGCTTTTTCAAGGTTACTGCTTAGTTTGAACAATTTAGGAATGACTGGATTTAGGAGTTCAAGTCTTGGTTTTCTTTTGCAGCCATATGAACAACAATTCTTTGAGTGGCAGCATTCCTGTTGAGCTTGGCAGGTTACCAAATCTCCTTCATCTGTAAGTCTTTTCATATTCATGTGAAATAATTTTTTTGCTGTTCAAACTTCGGCAGCAGTGTTGTTCTTAGTCTCAACATTTTCTAGAACCTTACGATATTTAGGTCGATAAAGAAGCAAGTTCACAATGCACATAAATATATATAGTCTTTGTGTTAGCTTAAGGTAATACCCTACCTTGTACCTAACTTGGACAGGTGAGTGCTACTAGAACATGAGCAATTTAAGATAACCCTTAAGATATGGTTCTAGTATGAACAATTGGTATTTGTGTGTTTGTTGAACCATACGTACTTTTTGTCACTATATGTTAGGTGACATACATGTATGACAAACCTTGATATAATTCAAGAATGAATACAAGCATACGAATGTATGGTATGTAAAGAAGTAAACTGAAAGCGTTGGAGTCATATGGTCATTAGTGGGCTTTAAATAATGCCCATTCTAGCTTGGTTGATAAATTACAGGGTAGCTTTGAGCTTAGACGGTTTAGTTTCAGTTTAGCATCAATTAAGTTAATTGAGATTAAACTTAGTTCACATATGCTTGTCAAAATCATTGTTATCCCCTTGATAGTCATGGTATCCACTGCTTTGCAATATATTTGCACCCTCCTCTCTGTTCTATGTTTCATATGTGATGTTTTACTCATAACTGTAACGTCTTCATATACTTTCATTTTCCCGATGCTTTTGATGTGGTATCATAGCGTGTTGAGTAATTCGTGCGCATGATAATTGGGAAACAGAGTGAGGGCACAGTTAATGTAGAAAAGGTAATTGTATGGTCAACAGCATGAATTAGTAAGTCAGATAATAAGATGAGAACTGAAGCCTAAATGATTTTTCATACGATGTCAGATATACTTGAGTCTTGATTGTACCTTGTTATGGAGATTGTTTTTTGGTTTTTTATTGTTTCTCACACCATGGTTGGGCTTTTTCAGTGGATAATTGCGTACTTCTCTAAGATTCCTTAGAACTTTATAACTTATGGATTAAGCATATGAAAAAGAGACTGCCATCAAACTGTTGTACAAATTTGCATGAGTAAGGAAAGAATGGAAGTCTATTTGCAGTATTAGTTCAGTATTAGTTGCACGTTTTTGATGAAATTCCACTGACTACTCCTCATACAGGTTGTTAGACAATAATAATCTGAGTGGTTTGCTGCCCAAAGAACTCTCAAATATTTCAACCCTAAATATTATGTAAGTGGACAGTTCACAGTTTTTCAGCAGGAGGTATGCTTCCTTCTTCTAATAAAGTTTTGTTCTAAAAACTCAATGTATCTAGTAGTGCAAAGGTGATAACCATACATGATGGCGTCTCCTCTGCATTAACACAGAAAAAAGGGAAAAATGTAAGAGCTGATCAGATAGACATCTTGTGCTTGCCAGACAACTCGACAACAATCACTTTGACAATGCAACCATTCCATCAGAATATGGAAATATTCCTAAACTTCTAAAACTGTAAGGCTTCTTTCACACAGGTTGTTGTACTTGCTTATTCACTCGATATGCTTATTCTTGCTGTAGTTCTTTAGAGTGTGTGTGAATTGCACTTTGTCTGAAGAGCAGTGCTACTTACTGGAGGAATTTTTCCTTCTTTCAATCAGTGACTTGAACTTTGTTTCACAGGAGCTTAAGAAACTGTGGCTTGATAGGTTCAATACCAGATTTTAGTGGAGATCCCAACTTGGCCTACTTGTAAGTTTGTAGAAGGGCATCTTTTGTTGTGTATTCATGAGGTTGAGTTGCAAAACTGTTTGATGTAAAATCACATGATATCGAGCTGCCATATGTACATGGTCTAGAGTAGGTAAAACTGCAATCTAGTTGATTCTCTGCTTAAGGACTTGCTTTGGGGCTGTTTTGGTTTAATATATTTTCTTTCAGCTAGTCTGATTCCTATCAATAATGTTAGTCTGAGCTGGTCAAAATTATGCTGGTATTTGAAGTTTCTCAAAAAGTCATTGTTAGGCACTGCTATCAATTTCTGTGTAATCGAATTTTGTCTTCAAATGATTAGTAATTGGTGCACATGCGTTCCTAATTCTAAATTTTTTCCAGAGACCTAAGTAATAACCTGCTGAGTGGTACAATTCCAAATTCAACTTTTCCACAAAATATTACCTCAATGTAAGTTTTCTAGGTCAATTGTTTTATTTGTTGGTTTTGGTTCATGTGTTTACATCACTTACAAGCTTAGGCTTGAACTGACATATGAAAGTCTTCTAAGGTAGGTAAGGGTGTATTATGTTGGTAAGCTTACAGTAGCAAGTTGTAACCTTTAGAAAAGATCTCCCTAATACGTGGTTGTGTTGCTTTTGCCTACTTCTGATTTCAGCGATTTTTCTAGCAACCTTTTAACAGGAGAGATACCACCAAGCTTGGGAAATCTTGTGTCCTTGCAAGCTTTGTAAGTTATGCCCATTTGACTTCTGGCAGGATCGTTGATCGTGTGTTAATTTATGGAAGCTTGTTATCTCTGCAGCTGCACTGTCAAATTATAGGGTCGGATTTAATTGTAGGAATGGTATTAGTCTTGCAAAATCTTTCGCACATTATTTTTTATATTTGGGGATTGACTTGAGATTACTTGATTACTTCGTTCAGTTAAGAACCTTTTTTATGTGTACTTGAGATAGCTTGCAGTTCAGACAGTGCATTAACTCATCTTAAAGGGCATGAGATGGATTTATCCAGTTTATCAATAACACCATTATAAATGCAAAGTTTCTTTCTACAGGATTTTACAAAATAACAAGCTAAATGGGTCAGTGAATGCAAGCTTGGCAGCTGGTAAAAACTTCAGCCAATCCGGCAACAAGTTACTCCTGTAAGTTTTTGCTTCATTGCATGCACATGTAACCTTGTATATGTAACACAATCTCAAATCCACGTCTACAGACCTGCGTGATGGTTCACTGTGAGCCCGTAAGGTGCCTAGGTCTGCTATAGCTAGTCAGAGTTCATCTAGGAGTTTTATTATAACATATTGTTGAACTTTTGGTTATAAATTTAGTTTTGGCTCTAGGATCTTCATCAACTACTGTTTTTTGCAGTATTAAAAAATTGGGAGAATATGTTGAAAAGGGATCATATGTAGTAATGGTTTTCTGTGGGGAAGTGGCCCATACCATGCAGAAACAGGTATCATGTATACATACTACGTTTCTGAACATAAGACAAGACAAGCAAAGATAGGTTCACCCATACAGAGTACTAGAAACACATAAATAGGCTTTACAAGTAAAGGGCCTTGATGTGGCCAAGTTCACACTGAACCAACATACATGTAGAATAGAACATGATTCTTGTGATCGATTCTAAAAATGTTATCTCTTGATATCTCTACTCTATTAGGAGGATGAAGAGATTGTCCTGGCATGAACTAAGCAGCCTCTGTTTTTGGTTTCTAGTGGCCACTCTGTGCATCACTGGTGGATGAAATTTTCACTCTGGCTCCTTGGTTAATGCTTGAACCATACATTCTAATCCATTTCGCAATCACCTCTTATGTGGTATGACGTAATAGGTAAACAGAGATTTGTTCATGCTTAAGTTGAAAGTGTATAGAAGTGATAAACTATCAGACATTTTCAAGATATTTCTCAATGGTCAACCTTGGTGTCAATTTAGTTGCTGGCATGGAGTGCATGAAGAAACACATTCTCAGTGTAGATTTTGATGGCATCCTTGAAATGCATGGTAAATGTGACATCTGCTCCAATGGCCCCTCTTTCCTTATGTAAAGAGTTAGGTGAGATCTCTGCTCTAAGGGGCTCTTTCCATGCTCACCCCCTCACCTGCTCTGTGCATCACCCTACGTCATCTTTCCACGTAAGAGAACGGACCCGTTCTGTCCAAGAGCTGATTTCTGAAAAACTTGCAAACCCTGTCACCCATTGAGGAACCCGTGCTGTTGCCTCCTCACGTCACTCTGTTTGGGTGAGGGGGTGAGCATGGAAAGGTGTTCTAACCCCTTTCTTGCCTAACTCATGCTCGGGCTTTATCACACGCCACAAAGGCAACTGTGTGGGGAAGTAACGAATGTGTGTGTTAGTGTCAACCCATCATCCCTATGTTCAAGTACATGTTTGTTTGTTGATACAAACTTTTGGGGTAGAGAAAGAGACAACGTTGTCAAGAATGCCACAATTTTAAACCCAAGGCTGGTATTTGGATAATTTGTGGAGAGTTAGTGACCGGGATCACCGATTGTGTGCATGGGTTAGCATGGAGTGTGTGCATCAATGTGGTTGAGGCCCTACTCTGAGTGTACATAAGAGTGGATGGGCTCAACAAGAGATCTCTTCCAAGTAGGTAAAAGATATAAGCTAACAAGATGCTTAGACTTCTGGGGGTAGAGAAAGAGATGACATTGACAAGATTATCACAGTTTAAAGCATGAGGCTGGTATTCGGATTGTTTCTGGACCTTTAGTGACCAGGATCACCGATTAACTCATGCATGGATTAGAATAGAGTGTGTGCATCAGTGACATTTAGGCCTTACTCTGAGTGTATATAAGGGTGGATGAGCTCACTAAGAGATCTCTTCCAAGAAGATATGAATTAGCAAGATGCTTAGATGTGCCCCCCACCCCCACATGCTTAGTAAGAGTAGAATTGAGGTTTGGCTGTTAAGTGTTTTGGAAACCAATGACTTAAGCCAAGACGCTCAGCTCAAAGTGATAAATTACTACCTTCAGTTTGGAAAGTTGATTGGGTAGGATGCTACCGAGCTAATAGTCCATATCTCAGTGTTTGTGAAAGAATGCTAGAGGAGTACCTCAAGCCGGTATATATACTATTCATTTATCAGTATTCATCTCATCTCTCAGTCTCGTCAAGGATGGCATTGTTCAAAAGAGGATTATTCATCTCACATTTTTGCACATGGTAGCAATGGCATCCAGGCTAGGTTCAAAGATCTGTAAGATGAAGTCTTGTATGCAAATGATAGGGACATAAGTTATGCAAGTCTTGCATAGAGTACCTTGGTCATGATATGATGATAGAGGGTGCTGTTCTGAGGCGAGCCAAGATTTATGAACAGAAAGATTGAAATTAAAACACACTTATAAACATTTATAATGAAATTGAGATCACTGGTAGGACAAAAAAATTACCCTACAACTATACTTACCGGCAAGCAAAGTTGTAGGGTAAATTCTTTTGCCTTGCCAACAATCTAGCAGAGCACAGTTTGCAAATTGGACAATAAATATTATGCACACATGATTCAGGTACGTGTGATTTAGTACATGCACTCAAGCTGTGGTGGCATTATTTGTAGGGTGCAAAACAATGTTTTTCACTAATTTTAATATTTATAGTATTCACAGGTTGACAATCACCACATGAGGTGTTGCAAGAGTTGAATGTGGAATGTTGGATAATGAGCCAAAGGAAAGAAAATGTGGTAATTGATGCTTTATGATATATAATGTATCAGATGTAGATTCTTGTTGTAGATAGGAATCTCAAGAAGGAGATAAGAATAACCTAGTAAAAGATCCACGTTGCTAATGTGTGTGGCCTTTATTGTGCAAGATTTAAACTGGTGATGCAGTAGAGTCAGCTCATTCATACTTCTATGCAGGCGGCATGGACCTAAATAACGTACATAGCGTAGGAAAGTAGTCTTAGAGAAATGCTTTTTAGTCATTGGATGACGTGAATGAACTTCTCTTCAAGATCCTTCACGAGTGCCATGAAAGTCCCTGCATAGGGAACACCCATTTATGAATTTATGGTAGATGGGAAGGCATTTGTGTATGGGCTTATTTATTGAACTAACAGAGACTTATTTGGGCATACATGTACATCATGTCTCTGTTTTTGTGAAGCATCTCCAAAGACATGCCTCAAATCAAGGTGCGTGATTGCCAGCTGCAAGTAGTGAATACAGATTTACAAAGCTGTCTCAAATTCGCTAAGCTCTATATTCAATCATCAAGTGTGAAGTTTGAGCTGCATATGTCTGTGTCTCAACAAGAACTCTGTCCCTCAATCAACATTGGACGTGATGTACCATCCAAAACATGGCAAATCTGATATGTGAGGCTTTACACGTCCAATCAGCAAGCTGTAAAGATAAGATCTAGTTCCTTACTGTATCAAAGAGATGATGTGACAGAACCCTAAAATCGGAATTTTGTTCTCTCTACCCTCCAAATTTCAGATTGACGAGCTGTAAAGTGCATAAGAAATGCCCTACTGTAGGAAGGGTAGCGATGTAAAAGTTTAGAAAGCGTTGCTAAAAAGTATGAAAAAGACGGTCCCAGAAACTAGTGAAAGTTGGAAATTTAGATTGTGAACTTCTACACATTGAGCTTAATATTCGTAAAGTGTAATAGAAGCACGGTCCTACAGGTGGCACAATGATGCAAAAAAGTACGAAAAACCTGGAAAACTGGAAATCTCAGTGACTTCACTTCTAGTGTTGTAAATCAGTATGTGTACAGGAAGTGCCCTATCATAGGAAACACAATGATATAAGATCTCCACAAAAGTGCTAAGGAAAGTAAGAAAGTGATAACACTAACAAAATTTAGCAAATTGGTTACTCCAGTGCCCTACCTTTGGAATGTTTATGGTGCCCAGTAGAGAGGAGTACGAAGGTGTAAATAGATTGAAAATTGTAGCACTGTAGAGTTTCAGGAATGCTAGAGTCAAACATAAAAATGTAAATCAAATGCAAAACAGTTGTGGGGATCCCAATGTCAGGTCACTCACCACCAAGAAGGAGCATTGATGCCAAGTTATTGACAAAAAATAATAGACAAAAACACATAATAGAGCGAGAATGAAGTATACTGATAAAGCTCTAGAGAATGATCAAAATCAGAGGAATAACAGTGATCTTCACAAGTTCGCAAGAATCTACTAACTCAAACTAAATAAGCTGGCAAGCTAACTAGTGCTATTTTAAGGTAATTAAGCTGATTGAACTACGAGCTAAGCATCTGGTTAATCAGCGATAATGGAGGCTCAAATGCCTTTTTATCTGGTATGAATGAGGCCCTAGAGTTTAGAAGTTAGGGCCCAATGATGAGCATATGAGTTGACCAAATGCCTAGTTATTCAAACAGGGGACCTAGTGCCAGGCCTACGTTTTGAAGTCTTTGCTGCCCTTAGACAAATCTCCCTTCCATAGACATGCTATTTCATTTTAGCTTTTCATTATCTTGCAGTCCTTATAGCACCGTTCAAATTGCATGAAATCCTTAAGAATGAAAGTTGTTTCTATATTACACCTTTCACCAAGAAAGTACATATCTGCCCTTCAAAGCATAGGTCTGCCTAGTGCCCACTGCGTGTGCCCCCAACGCAGGTCCAAGATACTGTCTAAGTGGCCTATAACAATGAAGCCCAAAATACTCAATCGGGCAACTTTGCTTGCCACAAGTAGTGATGACCAAATAAGCATTGGAAAAAGTTGAGATGATGATACAAGAGCTACTCAAGAAATCAGGTAACCGAACATCTTTCCTGGCTGGAACCATGAAGTTGAAAGGGATAGGAGATGTTTTGTCCTTTGATGGGAATACGTGTCTAACAGGTGTTTGTTAGTCCTTGCAAAACCAGACAAATGACAGGCCACATTATGAGAGATTGGATATCCAAAGAAAAGGGAGGGGAATTTAAGTGCAACGGGTCTAAAACTGCAAGTAAGGTTTTTGTTTTGGCAATGAGGGCTAAGCCGCACAGGAATGTATTAGATTGCAGGCTCGCTTATGGTGTATCAAGGGCTAGTCAGCCAATGTCAGAAAGTTGATGACGGCAAAGGTCACAGTGGGCACAAAGGTGAATAGTGACAGACCATGAGTATCTACTATGAATCCGTCTCATACTTCTCCAGGCTCCTTTTCGCACTATGAGAGCCAGCCAAAGATCTCATTTTCATCTGAAAATTTTATACGACTTATGAGATGCAGGTGCACAATCCTCACCCGATGATGATCACTCAAAGCTAACCAGTAATAAGCGTGACATTCCTATAATTCATGGTTTTGAAATGAATTGGGACTTTATATGAGTATCTGCTTTGCGTTAATGGAAGGTAGTCTTTTATGGTTGGATGATAATTATAGCTCAAATCACTTTCCATCAAAATGATACTGATATTTTTGGTTCTCCCTTTATGCTGCTTACTATACAGACAAAGTCTTGATTCTGGGCAACAGCTTTATATTCTGCTGCTCTCAATAAGCAATTGGTTGATGAGCTATTGACATGAAGTTACATTTTTTTGTGGTTGTGTGATAATTCAATAAGGGGCCACCACGATTGATGAGTTCCAAGCATAGCTTAAACTGGAAAGCTACTTGCTACTTCATTGTGATAAGTAGTAACTTGATGATTAAATTGTCTAGCTTACAGTCTATATGACTTTTGACAGGGACCTTCAGCAGAATGATTTCACTCAACTAGATCCTAATCTAAACACTGGTGCTTCCAACTTATGGTGAGAGTTTCTTTCACGTTTAAGTGTTTGCATGGGCTGGTATTTGCCATGGTTTTGGATTTGACTTGCTAGTACATCAGCAAACCAATCGAATATAGTTTGGAGTTCTTAATTGACATGGATTCTGTTCACGTTCCTCAGGTTGTATGGCACCCCGATCTGTCAGAGCCCTCCACCACGGCTTTACCTAATTTGTGCTCCCAGCAGCGTTTCAACACTCTCATCTGCTGATAGTAGTTCAAATGGTCAAGTACCATTTTGCCAAGCACTAGCATGTACTCCAGGAGTTGATGAATTAGTACCTGCACTAGCATTCCAGGACATATGTAGATGTGCATCACCTGTTCAAGTTGACTATAGATTGAAAAGTCCAGGATTCACATATTTTGAGCCCTATAAGCAAGAATTTAATAAATACATTTCTCAAAGCTTAAACTTCACTCTAGACCAAGTAGATGTGGCAAGATACGACTGGGAGTCAGGTCCCAGGCTGCGCATGCTTCTAAAATTCTTCCCTGTGGTGACTGATCAATCAAGTCGGATGTTCAACTTGAGTGAAAAACGAAGATTGTACCAGACATTTACCGGATGGAAAGTTCCCGATAACTCGGATTTTGGCCCGTATGAAGTTTTAGGCTTCACACCAAGTGGAGCAGGTACATTTTTTTGCTATCTAGGAAGTTGTCAAAATTTTGGATCTCTCTAAGCGCATGAACCTTTTAACCTCTGTTGATTCAGAAACACGTAGTTCTATGTGAGAATCCTTTTTGATGCTGGGGGGTTATTGAGGTCTGCTGATTGGGTTTATTGGCAGTTCTTTATCCAAGTGCACCTAAATCATCGACAAATTTGAGTGGAGGTGCCATTGCTGGTATCATATTAGGTTGCGTTGCTGCGACTGCTGCCATTGTTGTAGCTCTCATGTTCCACTTATTTCGTAAATATCGTCGTCCCATGTTTTTGGCCCGAAGATCTACAAGTAAGCTTCCAGCTTCTGATCATCTTAATAACATTCAGTTTCTTTACTTAGTAGAAATTTGAGGTACCATGCCATTGCTACCGCATACTCGCAGCACTTAGTGACCGCAGTTTCTGTTGGTTCCTACAGCTGGAAAGCAAGGACAAGAGTTGATTAAGGTTGCTGGCGTCAAGTATTTTACTTTCGACGAGTTGGCAGTAGCAACTGACGGATTTAGTGATACCAAAGAAGTGGGGCAAGGGGGTTATGGCAAAGTTTACAGAGGTATTCTCAGGGATGGACAGATTGTTGCAATCAAGCGAGCCGAGGAAAATTCATTACAGGGAGCGAAAGAGTTCTACACAGAAATAGAGCTTCTCTCTCGAGTTCATCATCGTAATCTGGTGTCTCTGTACGGCTATTGCAACGATGAAGGAGAGCAGGTAACAAAAATGGATAGCAATTTTTGAAAACTTTCAGTTCACTGCTGTTAAAGCCCTGGGGAATATCCTTATGTTATTCCTTTGGCTATTAGCATGCCCAACTTTATTCCATTTCTACTTTGACTAAAGATCAGAACGCTTTTATCGCTGTTACACGTCAGTATAATTTTCAGATGCACTGATGATCATTTATTTGACTGTTTGCACAGATGCTTGTGTATGAATTTATTACTGGTGGTACTCTACAGCAACGGCTTTCTCGTAAACTCATCTCAACTTTAACTCCCCTTTTTCAGTTTTTATTGGATATGTCTTCAGTCCCTATTGGAGTTTGGCGGAGTTGTCTGTCTCATTTAGCACGTTCTAACCCGTATCCCGTGGTTGACTCATCCTCATCAGACTTGTGTAGATGGTGGCATAATTTTATGTATTTGATGGAAAACATGAACACCTATTTGATTTGTGCAAGAAGGCCCTTTTAATCTTACTTGACTGTTCATGGGGCTTGTCTACAGGAACAGCAAAATCGCCACTCGATTTTGTGACACGACTTCGGATAGCAATTGATTCTGCAAGAGGCATACTATATCTTCATACTGAGGCAAATCCTCCAATATTTCATCGTGATGTAAAGGCAAGCAATATTTTACTGGGCGAGAGAAATATAGCTAAAGTTGCTGATTTTGGCTTATCGAGGCTAGCTCCTGTGCCAGATCTGGAAGGTTCCACACCAGGACATGTTTCTACGGTGGTGAAAGGCACTCCGGTAAGTTTTTAATGTCAAGCTCACAGCTGTTTCTGTGTTCTTTTTCTGGTTGGTACTTCAGAAATTTTTTTTATACTTGATTGAATCTTAGTTTTGTCGGTAACAATCACATATGTATTCGAATACCCTGTTTTTTTGTGATTGCAGGGTTACCTTGATCCAGAATATTTTCTAACACACAAGCTAAGCGATAAGAGCGACGTTTACAGTTTTGGTGTTGTCTTACTAGAACTTCTTACTGGAATGCAACCTATATCACATGGAAAGAACCTTGTCCGAGAGGTATGGAAAATTCTTCAACAAACAGATTTATTGTGTACCAACAGCCTTGTGCTAACATTGTTGAAGGGATTTATTTTTGTAAGGAAATAAATTTTGATTTTATAGGAAAGTGATTTTGTTTCCCTTTTCAATGGTGGCTATTTTCTGAGCAAAGTGTCAGCAAGTCCAATGGCTGTCATGATGCTGTAGGAAGAATGATGTCCTGTAGAATTGAGATCCCCTCTCATCACAGAGGAGGCTTCCATGGCAATGTTTGGTGATAAAAAGCAACTAAATGCTTTGACAGGGTTGGCAGCAGAGCTTCATCTTGTACAATTCCATTTAGATTGCTGTATTGTTTTTTTGCCAGGTGAATCTTGCATATGAAGCTGGAACAGTGCTGTCAATTGTGGATGAGAACATGGGGGCGTATCCTTCTGAGGCACTGGGGCCACTTGTACAATTAGCAATTGCATGCTGCAAAGATGATCCCAGTGTTCGTCCTTCCATGAGTGAAGTGGTGAGAGATTTGGAAGATATATGGAACACTATGCCTTGGGAAGACAATCCATCTGTTATCCTTGAGCCTGACAATGCATCAGGACTCAAAAAGGGTAGCACAGTACATTCATCAGCCACTTATTCGCAATCCAATGTTGATGAAAGTGGTCTTTTCAGCCAGACTAATCTAAATGTTGCACCCAGGTAACAATCCGATGGTGAGTCTGAATTATCCTTAGTTGGCTGGAGTGGGAGAGTGCCACTTCAGCTGCTTCCCTCTTTGGCCTCCTTGATTGTCTGTTGTCAAAGCAAAACGAAATTAGAGCCTGTTTCTGTTTCTGTTTTTGGAAGACTTACAGTACAGCAGGACCTCTTGTAAATCAGATGTGAATTAGTGTTACACTACTCCCACAATAGCTTATGTTCCTCCATCGTTATGAGATAATTTGAAGGATCACTGACCCATGCAAGGCATCTTTATGTTTTACGGAGATGTGAAGTCTACCATAATAGAGACCCCAAACTTTCTTCTCAGGTCGAAGGATATTTTTTGTGAGGCAAAATTTGTAACTATCAAAGGCAGTTCTGAACATGTTTCTACACATGCTATGTAATTGAGTTCCATGACAAACAAATGAAAGTATTTGTACAATCAAAACTTTGTTTGAAGAAATACCTCATATGAAATCACAGATGGATTCTTATGAGTATTTTAGCCACAATTTGAGCCTGATATTTTGGAGCATAGTTGGAGTGTTTCCTGGAGATTCAGGCCAATTTTGAAAAGTATCTGTATGAACAATTTTTCTTTGAAGAATCATTTTAGAAAAATTATAAATGGATTCTTGTAAGTTTTTCAGGCGCACTGATTCTGTTAATTTGGAGCTGGTCAGAATCCATGTTAGCAGGTTCAAATCAGAAATAATTGAAAAACCATAATAGTTGTTATATTTCATATATTTGAAAGCAATCGAAAACTGGCTGAGGATATAATTTAGACAAGTTTCAGTTTTCAATTAGCCAATGATTGTATAGTATGTTGGTACTCCGTATTTACTACTGCTACCTGACAACTAGGTACAGGAGGCAAATAGCTGGTCCACAGAATGAGGTGTATTTACACAAGTTTCAACTTTCACATAGCCAATTACCATGTGTACTTCTGATTGATGACAAAATCGCACAAAATATCCAGCCTGTGTAAATGTTCATGTTAAAAGTAACTAGTTAGCTCAATAGGTCTGGGTTTTGAAACTTTTGGAGATGTACCTCAATTAACGTGTGGTACGTATACAGAAGCTATTCAATGACAACTAAATTGACCAAGCTTTGGCCTGAGGAATTTGGGTTAAAAAAATAGCTGATTATCATTTATTCGAATTGGAAAAAATGGGTTTAAGCGCGATCCACTCCACTGCAAAAATGATCCAGAATGCACGTTCCAGGTCATCAGCGATCAGGAACGCAGATCACAAATTCTTTTTTTGTTGGAAAAAAACACTTATGGTTGGAACTGGTACAAACTATGTTGTTAGTAGCCATTCAGTCCCCTTAACTACTTGGCTATTGGAGTTTGTCTCTAGTTGAGGCTGTGTTCGCCGGCGTAAAAGTGTGCAATAGCTACTAGTGTCACTGTGATGTGGGTCTCGCATGCGCTATCCTACGTTCATCATAAATTGAGGATCTCCTCTTATACAATCTTTCCCCCATGAACTCCTCTCTTCCTATTGGTCATCTGGGAGCTCTCTTGGAAGAATTCTCTTTGAATTTCTGGACTCAAGCGAACTGCTTCAAGCTGGATCAATGGTAAATTGGTTCTTGATAGTGATTCTTGAGAGCTCAGGTGGATTTCCAACAAAATCTTTAAAAGATAGAACTGCCCCCGTGTTTGGGAAACCTTTTTGGGGTTCCCCTCCAAAAACCTATATTTCAAGAACTTTTTCAGTTTTTCACAAGGATGACCCTCAATACATGCCGATTATACATTATTTTATGACCTAAGAAAACTTGCAAATTTTTGAGCATGTTGGATTCAGGGAAAAGTTGCTGGTTCAACAGTGGAATGCAGTACTTCCAATGCTAGGAAAAACATTTTCAAGTTCATGTACTTATGACAAAATTTTGACTTCTTTGGAAAACTTCAATGGTTGACAGTTTTCACTATAGCAAAATTGTCTTCAAAGTACAGCACTTCATTTAGTTTCAAAACTTCAAATTCAGGCATCACATCAAAACTTCATAGCATAAGTTTTATGATTGTCAAGACAACTTGAACTTTCAAGTTCTGTCTTCTTCTTCTGATTGCTTGAAATAAAATGGCCTTCATAGCTTTGCTAAGTAGTTGAAGTTTGAGTTGAAGAAATACCCTCACAAGGTTTGAGAATACCTTCAAAAAACAAGACAACTTTTCAAGGCATTATGGCACCCATTTTTTTTTTTTCAACGGGTCGTGACTTTTCTGTCCTCCAATGGCCCACGCACCTATTCCTCAAGGCTCACACTTTCTTTCTGGATCGCGGCTGGCTCGTTATTCCCTTCACGGGTCTGAGTCTCTCTGCTATCATCCTCGCAGGTGGAGGTGTAAACTACTAAACTTTCAAAGAAGTTTACAGTGAATTGAAGTTTGCAATGCTCCTTATGTTTTCTGAAGTTGCTCTATTTGAAGGATCAAATTGCCCTTATGAAGTATGCAAAACTGAACTGGAAATTGAAGTTCTGTTAATTGTTTGAAGTGATGAAGTAAGCCCTAAGCCTGATTTGAAGGATTTGAAGGCCTGTTAAATGAAGAACATTTTGTCAAAGTGAAAATTTC
This sequence comes from Diphasiastrum complanatum, assembly GCA_029204225.1. Classification (NCBI taxonomy): domain Eukaryota; kingdom Viridiplantae; phylum Streptophyta; class Lycopodiopsida; order Lycopodiales; family Lycopodiaceae; genus Diphasiastrum; species Diphasiastrum complanatum. Next base: position 14,221,030 of record CM055092.1, on the reverse strand, counting down.
GGATTGAAAGGCTGTGAAAGATCAGCCTAACCAAAGAATGTGCAAAATTTGCAGATTGAAGTTTTGCCTTTTTGCTTTAATTTTTCTGAAGTTTCCTAAGAGTGACAAACCAGTACTGAAAGATGACATAATTTTAGAATGAAATTTTTTGTGTCATATATTGCTGTGAAGTTCTTACCTTGTAGAACAACCTTCAACCTTGAGATGCGAACTACTCCAGCTTTGCAATGAAGTTTCAGCCCTGATATTGTGGTGAAGTAGCCGAAGAATTAATTTTCTATGCTATGCTACTAAAGAACAATTTATATATAACGCAGTATTTATTCTTGGAGGTGTCATAATGCAGGATAGGTTTACATGGTAGAACATTGGCTGTTGTCATTGTATGTAAGATGTAAATGCATAGATCCTGAGATGCACAAGAAATGTATAAGTATCATGTAAAGAAAATGCGTAAAGAAAGCGTGCTCTAGTGATTTTTAAGGCATGATGTAAAAGCTTCAACAAAGCTGACCTTAAGGGAGGGTGTTGGAAATACTATTGGGTAATGCCACTTTGTTGGCTATTAATGGACATATTTGAAATGTACTCATTAATGTAAATGTGGTGAAGGCCCAATGTGCCTCTAAATGGAATAAGTTACTTTAGGGCCCTTCTAATGTGAATGGGGCTAATGCTAAGAGGATGTTTGTGAGGAGGCATAACCTCCTCCTCCTCTCTTTCACATTGAGTTCATTCTCTCTTCTCATTGTATGGTGCAAGATTATTGAATACAAGCATATTGTTCTCTCTCCATCTCTCTTGTGTAATATGGCTTGAATCTCTGCTGCATGCTCTGATTTAAACACATTCTTGGATTTTCAACCTCAATAATTTGAGAAATGAGTGTCTCGCCTCTATTTATTCCAAATACTATTTATTCCAAATAGTAAGCTCTTGAGAGAAAATTGGAGCTTCTCTAGACTTGCGACCTCTTCAGGGCCATTTAGTAATGTCCTTACAATAATGTGGCATCTTTAGGGACATTTACCCCAACTAAACTTTCCATTTGAAAAAGTGGCTTACAAAATAAAAATGGATAGTTGCGAGTCCCAAAAGTAAGCGGGTACTCATATGAATGGAACTCTATCCATAGTACTCCCTCACTTACATTACTCCCAATGTGGGTATTGATTGAAATTCTTAGCTATTATAGCTAATTTTGCATGTTGTTTTGAGTCTTCTTTCATGGATATGCATCTTGTGCTAGCAATGACAGTTCAAAATCCGAGTCCCTACCATTGTAGAAATCCGCTTTTATTACTATTATAGCATTCACTTTTGCACACATGGTTTTTAAGTATTCTCCCCTAGTTTTGGGAAAAAATCAAGAGTATTGATGGACAATATTGCAACAATTGTATTTGAAATATCTTGAATGACAACACAACGTGTGTGTGGTTGTCCTTGCACAAAACGTGTACAAGAAAATACATCCATAGTTTTCCATTTGGGGTTGTGACCATCCCAATGCACATGAAGTTGGACTATTTTGTAGTGACGACATCATTGAGTGCGAAGCTAGAGACTACCAACAATCATGAAGGAAAAATCTTAGAGTTAGTAGGTAGGTGGAACCATGAGGTGCTCCAAGAGATCAGGAAGTATGAAGGAGATTGACATGATAAATATCACAAGCCTTTGTGGTGGGTGGGAGCTATAAATTAATATGTGACAAAACTAAGTTGATTACATTCTATTAGACATTATGTCAAACATTGCAACTCTAGTTCTAGTTTTAGAAAGTCGTGATAGGTTGTCAACTTTCCATTATTCCATTTGGAAATAAGGATGAAATATATTTTTATTATTCATGATCTAATGGATATGGTGCTGAAGTAGAGGCTATACCTCCTCAAGTACAAAATCATGCAAAGCTTGATATAAGATCTAGACTCGCTCTTCGTATTATTAAGATAAATGTATCTAATGATCTCCTCAAGGAAATGGAGATGGCTACTATAGCAAAAAAGTCTTGGGATACATTCCAATGAACTTACAAAATTGATTCAAGAATACTTCAAGGGTGCAAACATTGAAGATTCAGCTCAGTTGAATGATGAGCTTTCAACACTTGTTTTGCAGTATGATCCTTGAGAATTAAATAAACAAACCCATGATCTTGGCTCACATTGCTTGTGCTTCAGGATCTGTCATCTCCAAGGTGATGTTGTTTGGACAGGGCTTTTCTCTTTTAAGGTATGAACAAAATGCAAAAACGCCCATTTGCAGTCCACATGAAAGATTGCTTGTTGGTGCTTATCTGAAGTGCGCTGGAGGTTTATGAAGAATCGCTTGGAATCTAGGTTGATATAAACGCAGTGTTTGAAGGCAACATGAAGGATTTTCAGTCAAAGAGTAAGTATTTGATTAGATTCATGGTGAAGGACAGGAATGCAGAATGGACCTGTGCATAGAAACAGTTTGTTGTGCCTATATGTGAAGGTTCGCTAAAATTCTGGAGTACTTGAAACACTGCTTGTAGTCGCTTCAAACTGCCTGTGAGACATTCATTTGTTCTCTCGTATCTAGATAGTAAAATTGATGATCTAGATGCTATTGCCCTGAAATAGACTTCAATTTTTCTTTCATGTGAAAAATTAAAACTTGAGATTTCTGAATCCAAAGCTCTTAGACAAAACGTTGTGAGTTGTTGCTTGAGGCAGCAAACGTGTCTGCCATCTCCGTTCTTTGATGTGTCAAAGCAGCAGGGTGCGCAACGAGTAATCTATATCATCTAAATCCCATAGCACATCAGTGTGCCATAGAATTCAGTTGTATATTCATGTTCTTACCAGGGCAAAAATTTGTAGCAGAATCGCAAAGCATGCCAACATGCTATAGGGATCGGCTGCATTTTCTCTCTTTTTTTGCAGCCATGCAACACTACACATCTTAGGTCAATGTTGCCTTCACTAAAAGAAATTTGCAGCCAAGTCCCATAGCAGCACATTGACAAACACCATTGTAGATTTTAGGGCAATTTTGTCTTTGGTAAAAAAAAATTCGCAACCAAATCCTGTGCTATGGGATTTAGCTAATTGTGTTCTCTGCAAATTATTTTTGCAGCCAAGGCAACACAACAAATTTTCTAGTGGCTACACCATTGCCCTAATGCCATAGCATGCTGGCAAGCTATAGGATTCGGCTGCAAATTTTTTCTTGAGCTAGGCCAATGTAGTCATAGCTAGAGAATAGAATTGTAGCCAAATCCTATAGCATGTCAACTTGCTTTGCGACTTGGTTGCAAAATCTTATCCAGCTACGACAATGTTGCCTTGGGTGCAAGGTTTTTTTAGCCAAGATAATGAACAAAGATGACTCAAATTATTAGCAAAACAAGAAGATTGTTCAAAATTCAAGTCCATATGATGCTAACCCAATAAATCTTGTTATATGAGTTTGGTGCTAGGTGGTGGTAGAAGCCTTAGAAGAGTGGCCATCTATGAAGGATTATGTTGAAATGATTTTTTTTGCAAGCCATAAAGATCATAACTATGTGTGGGTGGTGAGAGCATACCGACCTATCTATTTAAAGTGTGCTCAATAGTTTTCGGTTTGATAAGGGATTTGATTTGCAAGCACAACCATTTTTATTGACATTGCTATTCAATCAATGTTTGGGCCGCAAATCAATATGTCAACAATAACAATAAGTGTTTGATGACAAAGAGATAGCTACGAGTCTTACAAATACAACATAGAGAATTTGGATGAGGATATGGTTTGTACTTTCTTCTATCTTTGAAAAGGAGGCATGAAGTCATTTCATTCTTTAACTCAAGCCATATATTAGTTTTCTTCATAGCAAAGGATGACAAAAAATCCTACAACCAATTTGATTGCAAAAGTACTTATAACATTCATATATATTCTACAAGAAGTGTATCCCGCATGCCACCATGATAGCATTTAGATCATGTATTTTGTGCAACATACGCAAAAAATGGCAAAATTTTCTCATAACATTGTGCTTGTTTTGGCATCCAGGATGTTTTGAAATTGGCACCAAGATTACACAATTAAGATATGCTCTTTTCTAAACTCTTGGAGATTCATTCATTAGTATGCTTTCTAATACTATCTTGAAATAAAAGAAACATGCGCTATCACGATTTTTGTTTCGGAATTTTCCATCACCATACATCATTCTTTTGACAATGTCATGAACATGTCTCTTCATCACCTCATTTAACATCTCCTGGACTTGGGAGTATGTGTCTTCTTCCAATTTTATCTCACACAACTATTGATTGAAGGCTCTACAAATTGATTCAATGAATTTAAATCAAGTATTCTCTCATCAATTGACAATCAAACACTTCCAAGGCAATGTCAAGAAAATTACTTCGGGCCATACACATGAGCATCATTGCACTCCAATCTCGTACTCTATGCACATGGTTGAAACATATGAATATTGTGTTCTAGATCATTTCCTTTTGGCATACACCTAACAAGATCCTTGCCAAAATGCAGGACCAACTATAGACATTTTAAATACGAAACATCTATCATTTGCTGCATTTGCCAATTTCTTGAGAAACAATGACTCATGATCAAGTTCATATTGACATCTTCTCTTAAACTAAGAATGGAGTTCCTATAATGTTTTACAATCTTGTATCTATCAATCCATTTCTTGAGTCTGCATCGAACTCCAAAACAAAAAATCACATAAGAATACAATGATTACATAATCAATATCCATAAATTTAGAATATCGATTTTGATTTATCAATGGCTAAAGCTGCTCCAATAACAACAAAACTCACCTTGTCTTTCTTATCAACATCAACAAAGAACTTATATGGACTTAGTAAAAGGAAAATGCTTGCTTGGTAGTTGATGACATTAAGTTGGCAATGATACCCATTGTTGAACCTTTAAAGTCCAAGGGAGTTGGTTGTGAAAAATTGTCAACTAGTTTGTTGGTTTATTGGCATTTTTGGAGGCCAAAATGAAATCCCAACTTAGAGACAATTTTATATTTGTCAATAAAGGCCGTAAGCCCAACCCAATGAGCACATTAATTAAATATAGTTTAAGTTGTTTTCTAATGACTTGGGCCCTGGTGCAAATAAAATATGTTAAAAGGCCCAAAGTCTAAGTTATAAGGTGGAGTCAAAGTCAAATGGTGGTAGGTGAGGTGTGTTTCTTTTTGCACCACTAGATCTTTTGTGTTTCTTTGAAGGGCTAGGATTTCAATCCTTGCCAATTTCAAGAACCCAATAGGATGAATGGGGCATGGGCCTCCCCAAGAATAAAAGGGCACCATTTGTACTCATTTGACATTCTCAATTCCAAGAGGAGACTCTGCTGGTTTCACATCTCTCTCTCTCTCTCTCTCTCTCTCTCTCTCTCTCTCTCTCTTCGCTTCTATCTTTGTACTGACCCTCAAACTTTAACTTGACTTAAGTTGACATTTAGACCTCTACACAATTTATTTCAATAAATGGCCCTAAAGTCACTTTTATTGCTATTCTAATAATAAATACTTGTGCGGTCATAGGGTTGGACTTACACACGTAGGGTGCCAAATCCCTCATACTTATTCTCTAATCTAGATCAATGAATAGATCTATGTACAATGCGTTGAGATGTAGTGTATGCTGACATAGTATCCCACAAATCTCAAAAATTCCACACATGTGGAATAACATTGTGTACATTAATTTGGCCTTAATTAGGCTATAATTTGCATATTTCTCACATCTACTACATGAGGTAGCCACAAAAGACAACTTCCATGTAGGCCATAGTGGCAACAAATAGTTACCACATGCCGCATGTTACTCCTACCTCCATTGTACATACAAGTGCACCTAAAAGATGGACTTTATGATGATATCAACTGCCACCACTGACATGTGGATGTGCTCCATCCACTAGTTTCAGATAGCCAGGGAATATAATACTAGGTATTGATTACTACAAGTATTTTGCATTCTAGTTTGAACCATGCAAAAAAAATTGCACTCATCATCTCCCTATTGTTATAAGAGATTATACTCTAAGAGATGATTGTGATGGTTTTGTAAGTGGTTCTTACTTGTAAGTTATTGTGCAAGGCTACAAATAAACTAACAATATTTATATAGGGTGGCCAAGTAGGTTACCATATTTGTTAGGAAACATATATTAGTATGAGTTTGTGAGTGTCGACATCTTGTGAGTGATGTACACTATTTTTTGCTAGCACTTTAGCAATGGTGTAAGTACAATTGGCTATGGTTGAAGCGTGCAAGTGTTTAAAATAATGGAAATGATATGGAATAAGGGTAGTGTGCTCGACAACTAGAAAACTCTGTGTTTATCCACGCATAGTATCCACGCGACCCGAGACGGTTAGTCGATTTTCTAAAATTTATGTTCGCGTGGAACATAATCTCCTCATGACTTGTACAAATCAAAATGCATGGCTGGGGTAGGCAATTAGACATCCATCTCGAGGACAAGTGAGATAAACATTAATAAGAACCATTTGCATAGATTGAGATATAGATTGAATGACTACATTACAATTATCTACTTAAAAGGATATCAAATTTTTTCACTAGACAATTTCATATAGGGTAATCAATCATTAAGGACTTGTTTGTGCTCATTGGATACTATTTGTCTTCCATAAGGTGTAGAGTAAATATTGTATCAAAACATCACACATTTGTTGGGTTAGTAGGTGTTAAGAATATGCAACCTATTTTGACCCAAAGGATATGTTCATCTCCGATCCATTCAAATGTGTTAGTCATGAATGCATTTAATGGATTGAGCTAGTATTATACAAGGCATGCATGCTTATTTGATCAAGTGCCTTATGAAAGAATGAAGGAAACAATATGAATAGAATAGCTATTCATCCATACTACATGAGATAATAAGCTCACTCAATGCTTGCAATTTATCATACAATGAATTAGAAGGGGGTAAGAAAGTGAGATCATGAGATAATGTGACTATTGTGTTTGAAAGTATGACAAGTTGACAATGTTCTCATTTTCTTTGTACATGTTCTTTCGTGTATAGGAAATCTCAAGAGGTTGATAATTATAGAAAATAGTTATCATATGTGGAAAAATGAGAGGATGATTGTATATGATGGCTACTTCCTGTAACCATTAGCCCTTCAATGCTCAACAAAAATAGTTAAAATATGCTCACAAATTTTGGCATGGTTTAAAATAATCTAGTGGGACAAGTATTTGATAATTTTGTCTTAATCCAGTCTTCCTTTGTTCGCATGTACTTAGAGAAAATTTTCCTCACTAGTTGGTTCAATTTGGCGAGTCACTTTTCAAGTCCAGATAAAAATGTTTTAATAGCTTATTTTCATCATATAGCAAATGCAAGATAATTTTTCTTCTAGAAGGCACCTGCACCTGCACTTGCACTTGCAGCTGCACTTGCAGCTGCACTTGCATTTCCTCATGCTCTTTTTATTTGTTGTAGCTCATCCATGATCACAACCAACGAGATGATGAATGCAGAATCAATACCAGGGTACACATACACTGAACGCTTGCGCTTAACCTGAACTTGCCACATTCCCACCAAAACCAATGCTTTGAGATTTTTAATTTCTAAAAACATCAACCTAGGCATCTCTCTCTCTCTCTCTCTCTCTCTCTCTCTCTCTCTCTCTCTCTCTCTCTCTCTCTCTCTCTCTCTCTCTCTCTCTCTCTCTCTCTCTCTCTCTCTCTCTCTCTCTCTCTCTCTCTCTCTCTCTCTCTCTCTCTCTCTCTCTCTCTCTCTCTCTCTCTCTCTCAAATGCATAAAAAATTGCCAATAGTTATAAATAAACTTCTAGTAATGTTTTCTCAATCTTCCTTCTCTCAAACTTGGTAGATCTTGGTAGTCAAATATCTTCCATCAATGACCTAGAATGTCACTTTCTCTATGTCAATTTGAGTTACTGACATATTAAAGAATGTTTGAGACTCATTGACCAAGAGTTGCAAGTCACAAAACCTTTTGAGACCAATTAACTTGATTGGTGTTCATTGAATTTCCTTTAGAGCCTCCAAATTAAAGCATAAATAGTGGCTCTACTAGTCATTTTATAGATTATTAATTTTAATGGCTTCAATGTTTTTTGGTTTTGGGTGGAAGTGCTTCTTGAGTCCCATTGGTGATTTTAGGTGGGAAGTCTACTTGGCCTTGCATAGATTTTTTTGGTTTTGTCTATCTTCTTGGCATGGGATTTCTTGGGACATAGTTCGTGGAAGAAGTGATAGTTGATAGGGAGGGGCTTTTCTTAAGCCCTTGATGGTGGTCGGGATATGTCAAAGTATCCCAAGTTGGGGCAGATTTCGAGGATCATATATTACTTGCTTCTTGTCCAATTTCCTATGCAAAAATGCTCAAGTATGAGGTGTGAGAAATTCAGGCCAAGTAATGCGATTACAAGAAATGCCAAGTCCAAAAAACTGAGATGTGAAGAACAATGTCTCATTTATAGCATGCAATGAGGGGTGACATGCCATGGAGATGTTAGTGTATGCCAAATGAGAAAAGTTGGAAGAAAAGCAAAGATTTAAAGTGAGAAATGTAAATTCTCATCTAAAGTCCCAAAAATTTGGGAAATAAAAGTGTTCGTCAATAGTGTCATTTAGTGGATTTTGGGAGTGTTGGTCGATAGTGTCGTTGATTTATGATTACTTGTGGAGCTATGATAATTGTGAGTACAATAGAATAATCAACGATTTATTTGAAAGTAGTTTAATCTTTTTGAAAAATGTAGCAAGGTCTCAGTACGAGCACAAAATTGAAAGCGATGGATGATTCGAGAAGTCTAGCTTATGCACTCTATTTTTTGCATTCAAATGTGTGAAGAGAATTTATAGAGGTGAAACGACTGGCTTCTCATACTTTTCAATGTCGCTTTTTATTATGCATACGTATTTGAAGTTCTCGAAGGGCCCTTGGATAGCTATTTGTACTACAATTTTTATAAATATTTTTGGTATCCCATTTCTTCAGATTGGTTGTTCTCGGAGGGCCCTTGGGTAGCTATTTGTACTACAATTTTTATAAATATTTTTGGTATCCCATTTCTTCAGATTGGTTGTTCTAAATGGATCAAAGTAGCTATAAATTCGTAGGTTCAGAAAACACAAATTATAGATATTGAACTTTAAAGTTAAAATAGAAGATCTAAATTGTACAAGGTGGCAATTTTGTCTTCTAGGATGTACAGTCAGTTGAGAGATATTGGTGTTCCATATAAAGAATGGGTTTGAAAATGGCCAAGTGCCAAGTTTTTCCTCTTTAAAATGATTTTCTTGGATGATATTGAAGGGAGGCATAGAAATTCCTTGTGGATCACGGTTGTGATCAACGATGTTGGACGATGATGGGTGAATTGGTATGAGTCTTAACGTTATGAAGCAATCATAGTAATCCTTCCGTGAGGTCCGTTGTCATGCTCTTGTTTGGCCTTATCTCGACCCGTAAATTAATTATGATTATGAGGGGTTGGGGCCCTCGTGGATTTAAGGTCATAATTAATGGTTGGAGGCCTAAACTCAAGATGGTGGATTTGTATGGATCTAATAATGACTCATAGGAGAAGTGGATGAGGTGGCCTAGTTAGGCTACTGATGTGTCCAGTGAGGTGTCACAGTGCACAACTAGTGGTGCATGGGCCTTGGAGGGTATAAGTATGCCCATTGGGCTCTCACTAGTGTATGCTTGATTTTGGTGATAGTAGTTGCATAATACTAGTGTGATTCCTCTCTCCTATTGAGTGATTGATCCATAGGTTTGGTTGGGTTGGTTTATCCACCATCTGATTCCCTTTTGTTTCCTTGTTGCGATTTGCCTAGTCTTTGATCTTTGTCGAAGGACTTGAAATCCTTCATCCTAAGGTTTCAAACATGCCAAGTCTTTTGTTAATGGAGAGCTTGTATGGACAAAAATCTTGTCTCACATAGCAGATTCTCCAACTATTTCTTGGGTTAAGATTTGTTCATCACTTTTGCGTTGCATTGCAACCCCAAAAAAGATTATATTGGCATTACGACTAGTGTTTGCCCCTTGTTCTCAATGCCCATAGCGCAGTGTGAAGTTTGTCTTCCTAATCACTTTGGCTAGCCTCAACCATTTTCGTCAATATGGCACAAAGTATCTTTTTTGATGATTTGGCTTGCTTATTGCATCCAGGATGTACGACATGCTTTTCTAATGAGCAACCAAAATTGAGTTGGAGATTAGGTGAGTGATGGTTTTGTATAAATAAGAAATGAGTCTCTCAATCGTTGACCAGCTCTATTGGATAGCTATATCTCATGTTAGTACAGGGACTTTGTAGTGGCCTTGGCAATGGTCTCCTTGATTGCCTTGGCCTCAACCCATTCTATTCAATAGTTTGTAGCCATGATTTACCTTGCAAAACTTGTTGCTTGATGGATGGGTCTGATAAAATATGTCCCACTTTTCAAATGAAATACATGCGATAATGTGTTCTAGGGTTTGCTTTTTAGAGCTCCACTCCGAGCTGAGCCTAAATTTTTTTGGAAAGCCGAACTGGCAGAATCGCTTGTGCCCGGCCCATTCCATAGTACATAAAAGATGAGCAAAAAATTTACTTGTGTGTACCCAACATGATCTTAACATGTGGCATCATTCACCATGACAATTGCCTTAGTATTTGTTGAAAAATTGTGAGAGAAAGTTTTAGTATGAAAAATGGGATGAAATATGCAAATGATATAGAGTGTGGAATATGAACAAGAACTAAAGCAAATGTAAAAAGAGCGAAGCCATTACCTGAGCAACGACTTGATTGTGGTGATAGATAGTGGCTCTGGATTTGCCTTTGATGTTGAAATCTGGCACTCCGGTGTTGTTGTGAGCAAGGAACACATCCAGGGAAGTCTTGAATTGAAACACAGAAGACTTTTTTAACGTGAAAAGTTGCTGTCCATTGGAAATGGAATCACCCAGAAACGCCTGCCATGTGTCGTGCATGGAATATACCTGCATACACATAGCGCACCTTCGCCAAGTTATCACCTTTTGATCCAATTAGGATGTTAAAAACAGGGGTTTACCTTCATCAGATCTCACCCTTTGATCCAAGTTTTATGTGTAATAGATGGGTGTGGTTCAACTTCATCAGATTTCACCTTTTGATCCAATTGTTACGCTATAAAACATGGGTTCACAAGGGAAAGACAGATTGCAAAATCAGATAGAAACGGATATGATGCACCTTGCGCTTCAAGCTGAGCAACGGTCTGCCTGAGGCGTCCAACAGCAATCGCTTCCGCGTCAAGCTGAAATATCGCCCTTCAACATTGAAAAACAGATTACCGTGGGTGTCCGTCACATTGTAATCGCCCCCAGAGAAGCTGAAAATCTTTTTGATGACATATTCTTTGGAGTGAGGGAAGCAATACTGACGCCCCACGATGGCTACAGTCCCTGCCTCTTGCCGCTGCTGTTGCTCCATAGTCGTATGTGCTTCAATTCAGCCACAGACACAAAGAAAGAAAGGGGTGTGACGAGCATGTATGAAAGGAAGTGAAAATGAGAGAGGAAAGGATGGGGTTGTGAGGGAAGGAGATGTAAGGAAAGTGGTGTGACGAGGAAATTGAAGGTGAGAGTGAAGAAGACGTAACTCATTATTCATGGACTTAGTCAAGGATTTGCTTCAAGTGAAGCGAGTGGTGCATTTGTGAATATGATTGATGTATGGTATGGTCAAAGGCTTAATGCTGCCTTAGTCACTCATCAAATCAAAATCATTCCTATATCTCCAAATTCTTTGACTTTTCCGAGGTATTCAAGTTGGTTAAAAGTTGAAAAAGAAATTAAAAAATTCATTCTAATGCTCCATCTCACCTGAGAGTGACACATTGCTTCTAGCAAAATCTTTACACTACTTTAACACTATGACGTCAAAGCTTAAAAAACGTTTTCAAAGAGTTTTGTGAAGATTGTTAGTCTTTAAAATTCCATAAAACACGCTCTGGGCAAAGGTGATCCGATCCCCTTGGGGAGTCATGTGGTGTAGGTGGCAACGAGATTGAGTGTTCATGGTCTAGGTGGCAAATCAATTTAGAGTTGACATAGCAACACGATTGAGTGTTCATGGCAAAGATAAATAAATATATGGATGTTTAGATGAGGGTGATGACATGAGAAAAAGAGATTTTAAGAAATGAATTTACTTGACTTGAATTTTATTGTTGTCCAAAACAAATTAATGGTCTATTGCACCAATGGGTCATATTAGATTAATTCAAGCTTATGAAATCATTCCCACACTTGGTTAAGATCCTTTGCTTAGCTCATCATTTATGGCAACCTTCTAGTCATATTATGGCATGTGGCACATGTTATGGACTATCATATATAACACTCATTTGTTTTCAGCTTTGGCACCCTAGTGATAAGATATTGTGATTATATGCTTCAAGCTTATGTGTCATTTGAATGTTATGCACGTGTAAGGCAAAGCTTTTCATGATATATTAATCACCTTGTCTTATGTAGTTGAAGTATGAAGGATTCTAAATTTATCCAGCAATAAGCTAGAATCTTGAAGTGTTTTGAAGAGCATAAAATTTTCATGAGAGAGAGAGAGAGAGAGAGAGAGAGAGAAGATTTCACATAGTCCCTCTTGACAAGTCAAGACCAAAGTTTACTGTATTGTCATTAGACTCCTCATTTTTTATGGTCAAGTACTGAGAGGATAAATCCATCTAGCATTATCAAGGGTAAGCGGTTGCTCTTTATCCAAAAATAAAAGCGCAACCGGATTATTAATAAAACCAATATCATCTATATACCGTCTTGAATGCCCGTAAGTAATCTATTTTTCCAAGTCTGGCAAGTATTTTCATAAAATGTAATTCATAAACTGAAAGGTACCAGTTACACCAAGTAGGTACCACAAACTTGCCTCCAAGCTTTGTTTCCAAGTCTCACAATGCAATGGTCAATCAGTAAATAATTCCATTGGCAAAGTAGTAGTTTGTCCATATGAGTCCATTTTTCAGTTGGTTTGTTTACCCACTTCCATTTACATTCCTCATAATTAGGTTTCCCACTTGTTACATACCTATGTAACTAGCAGTACTTCGGTGACCCCTATATGTCCATTTAGTGTTGGGGTCTAAATGGCAAGTTACCCTTGGATAAGGATTACCCTTAGTATTAAGGGTAGGTGCCTTTGGATAAGGGCAGACAAGTGACTATACCTTGGTCGGAAGTACGGAATCAAGTTACTTGGATAAAAGGTACCCTTAGGATTAAGGATATGTGTCTTTAGATTAAGGTACTAGTGTCCTTGGATAAGGGCAGGTAGGTGTCTATGCCTTGGTCGGAGGTATGGTACCTAGTGAGTTGTTAGAAAGTCATTACCATAGGTGTTTTGGCTATTTTTCTAAACCTTGGGCCTCAACCTTGAACCATATCACTTTATTGGTCTTGGACCAAAGTATACAAGCACAATTTGGGCAATGGAACCTAGTAGGAGGGTGCACTTTCACGGTGTCAAGTCGAATTTGCACTTCTAGAAGAGTTTTTCCTAGTTCTCTACATAGAAGAAAAATGGACCAAAAGTGCTCAAAATAGAAGGTTTTGTCCAAGTCTCAATTTCGCATGATGAATCATCACATGACAAAGCACCTCACACATGTGAGATTAGAGGGATGATCAGTACCACGAGCTCCCACTTTTTGTATATATAGAGCCACATTTGGCCATAATCAACATGAAACATCAATCTTGATTTTGGAAGCAATTTTGTGTCAATTTCTCCATTTGTCTTCATTTGTTTTGAATGATTTGAGGTTCTATCATAGTGTACTTTCTTTTTTCAGGTTGGAGTCCGTACTCTGACAGGTTTTCACACATGTGAAACCAACAAGTACATTAATCTTCATTAATGATTGTTCTTGTTAGATTTTCATGCCTAGAATTGATTAATCTAAATCTTGTGTAGATTGATAGATCAATTGTATCTAACATCCAATCCCTCTTGTGGATCATTTAGGGATCCATTCTTGGTCCTATTTTGCAGATTTCCACATGGTATCAGAGCCAAGGGTTGATCCAAAACTAAGCCCAAATTAGCAAGTTTTTGGAAACTAGCTAATTTTGATGTGGCAAGTTGGATAGGATAGATATACTCAAATTTTATGGACAAAAACTTGTTGTGGGCTGCAGGGGTACTTTTCACACATGCTAGAATGTACAGTACCAATTTTGGAGCCTTATGATTCAGTTTGATGCTAAATCTCCCAAATTAGCAAGTTTGTGAAAGCTAGCTAATTTTGAGGTACAGAGTTTGAATTGATAGCTAGGTTCAATTTTTTTGTACCAAAACTTGTTGTAGGCTATAGGTGTACCTTCCACACGTGTGGGGCCATACAGAACCTGTTTTGGTTGGGAAAATTCAAATTGATGCATAATTTGACTCATACACCCAAATTTAGAGATTTTTAGTGCAGAATCAAGCTTTTTCTATATAGAATCTATTCCTATGATTTGTTCTTGGATTAGATCATCCAAATAATCTAATTTGAAGCTTGATTCAGGTGCATTAAATTTGTTTTTCTAATTTTTTGAATACATATCAAAGTTGAGAGAGATATTGCCAAAAATCATAGATTAAGGAGTGATATGCAAGGTGAGAGGTTGAATCCATTGTACCATCACTCTAGACTTGTTCAAGAGTGATAGGTTCAAGTTTAGAAGCATCAATTTGCTAGAAAAAATCTTTGGATCTGACCTCCAAGTGAAACCTTTGAGAGTTTCTAGTGCATATATAGCATCTATGCAAATCTTTTGTAAAATTTGACATAGATTGGCTTCAATTGAGAGTTCTAGAAAAGAGATTGAGATCCAAGTCACATTGTTCAACCCTACTCAATTTGTTTGAGTGATTGTGAGGTTTGAAAAGAATCACTAAGGTGTCTATGGCAAATGTGTAGAGAGAGATCCAATTTTCTAAGAGTTCCTTCCTTTGTAGAGGGCAAGATCTAGAAGCTCATTTTGTGTTGTTATTGTTGGAGAATTTGTCTTCTCCTAGGTGATCAATGGCATCAGCTCTTTGAAGCACAATATCTTAGTGAGAAGAATCACAACTTTTGATTTTGAATTTCATTCCAACTCTTAAGAGGTAGAGTCATTGGTGGAATCCAATAGGGATGAACGAATTCAATTTATTGAACAAAAATTGACATAGTATGTATGAAACTTAAATTAGTTCTATTCAACTTTCTTTGTGAGGGTTTGAGGGTCAATCTGTGATCCCCTTGGATGTCTAGAACAAGGAGGAGTCCATATTTGAGTGTTCATGCATGGTTGGTATCTTTGTGAATCTCTATGTGTCTGATTTTTAAAGCTTTGTGAAATTTTTTTGACATAGGTTGTTATCAAACTATTACAAATCCATTCCAAATGTCAAGAGTGAGATTATTTGGGGATTCCAAAAGGGGTGATTGGCTCTTAATTTTATGTGTTTGAATCAAATGTACATGTCAAGTTTGAGTGATCTAGAGTAGATCCTATGTTTTGTGAAAATTGGTGGTATAGTTTGTTGTCAAATCAAATCATATTCATTCTAAATCTCAAGAGTGAGATTATTTGGGTCAACAGTGAGTCCAAAAGAAGTGATTAAGTTTGATTTTAATGTGTTTGAAACAAAACCCATCTTTTGTTCAAGAATCTCATGTGTTGAGAGAACTAGTCAAGTGAAAAGGAAAATCTAGGTGTCAAATATTTTCATATCCATTTCAACTCTCAAAAGAAAGAGTCATTGGTATTTGTTGAGTCCAATAGGAGTTTGGATCTGATTTTTTTTGTGATTTGCTTCAAAGATTGTGTGCTTTTGTCTTAGTGATCAAAGCAAAGTTTCCAAGTGACTAATAATTAGTGTGAAGATTGATTCTTAGGTTTGTGAGCTAGATCTTTTGTAGATCCTTCTAGATTATTGAATATGTTCAAATCTAGTCTCTTTAGAGTCACAAATTACATTTGTAGAATCATATCACAAGTTTTGTTTCACATGGCATCAATAGGTGGCATCCTATTGAAGGCAAGTAAGGATCTTAAGTGCAACCTTTGTGGCGAGGAAGGATATTTTTCCTCAAGATGCTACAAAAAGAAGACCAATCCATCCAAGGAGAACCAAAGCAAGGGATCCAAGGTGAAGGATGGAGCTTCAAGTTCGAAATGCAAATACAAAAAGGACAAATCCAAGAAAAGGTGTTTCCTTTGTGGAAAGGTGAATGAGGCTTGGAGTCTCACAAGGAATGCAAGACTTGTCTTCAAGAGTCCATCACAACACAAGCCAAAACTTTTGAAATTTTTCATTTGAAAGTGCATTGTTTGGTTCAAGATGCAAAGGTAGATGTCATTGTCCTTGGAGAGTAGTTTGCTTGGAACTTTTGATAAGTTCAAACTTATTGTTATTATAAAAAAAAGATTAATCAAGAATAAGGAACAATCACAAAATGAAAAAAGTTTTATTCATGCTCTCATGTCAACTTATGAAGAACCATTTTGCTTTGAAGAGATTTTTGTATCTCAAAGGTGGATTAAAGCAATACTAGTTAAGTGTGATGCCTTAAAAGATAGCAAAGTATGTTTTCCTTGTAAGCTTACATTAGTTATGAAGTCAAGGAAATGGAAATGTCTTCATAATTTAGGATCTTTTGGTTTCAATAAGATCATGAATGATGGCTTCATTCATAAAGATGAAAATTGTAAGTTTTCAATCTTAAAGGCAAGTTGTAAACTTCTTATGAGAATAAGTAAAGCATCCAAAGTGGACACTTATATCCATAAGCAAGTAGTTAGCCTTATTGAGATGGAAATACCTTTTGATCTCAATATTAGAAAAAGCATGCCAAGTTGTGGTGATTTTTGGACTTATGTTTCTAGCATAAGTAATCTTGATAATCATAGGAAGTGCATATTGTATGATCATGGTCGTTATGATCATTATGAGACATGGAGGTCTCGGATTTCCATCAAGAAGGAGCACTATGAAGAGGATCTTAAAGAATCATCTCAAGGTTCAAGTGTGCCAAGGATTGAGGAGGACATTCTTTCTCAAGGTTCAAGTGTGCCAAAGATTGAGAAGGAGAGACCTTCTCAAGCTCTGATACCATGTGGAAATCTGCAAAATAGGATCAAGAATGGATCCTTAAGTGATCCTCCACATGTGTGAGCTGTCCTCTACACATGGGATGTGACACCTAACCTAAGGATGTGGCTCATGCAATCAATAGATTGATGACATGTGTCATATGTCTAGAAAACTAGTTTTTGGCCTTTTTAGCACTGAACTTGAATTAAATCATATGTACAACCTATATGATTATGGTACATGACAAGTACACTAATTTCACATAGTGGATGTGAGCCTTTCACTAGCTGCAAGCAAAAAACCACCCATTGATGCCATTTTTTAATGTGAAAAAGCACTAGAAACTCTTATGATTTCTCTAAGAGATCTGAACCTAAAGTCTTCTAGCAATTTGAAAGCGTATAGACTCAATCCTATCACTCATGAACCAATCTAGAATAATGGAAATTTAGATTCTAGTCTCAATCTTGCAAAATCACTCCTTAATCTACGATTTTTGGCAATATCTCTCTCAACTTCAACATGCACTCAAAAAATCAGAGAAACTCTTTCAATGCACCTGATTAAAACTTCAAATTTAATTTTTTGGCTGATCTAATCCAAGAACAAATTATAGGAATAGAATATCTATAGAAAAAGCTTGATTTTGCACTAAAAATCTCTCAATTTGGGTGTGTGAGTCAAATTGTACAAATTTTTGAATTTTCTCAACCAAAATCAGACCTGTACGGCCTCACACGTGTGAAAAGTGTTCCTACAACCCACAACAAGTTCTGGTCCAAAAATTTTTGAGAATACTTATCAAATCCAACTCGCTACACAAAAATTAGCTAGTTTCCAAAAACTTGCTAATTTGGCCTTAGTTTTGGATCAACCCCATCAATATCAATAATTCCTCTTGTACTTGGCTCTAATACCATGTGGAAATCTGCAAAATAGGACCAAGAATGGATCCTAAATGATCCACAAGAGGGATTGGATGTTAGATACAATTGATCTATCAATCTACACAAGATTGAGATCAATCTAGATCAATTCTAGGCATGAAAATCTAACAAGAACAATCATTAATGAAGATAAATGTACTTGCTGGTTTCACAGGTGTGAAAACCTGTCAGAGTACGGACTCCAACCTGAAAACAAAGTACACTATGATAGAACCTCAAATCATTCAAAACAAATGAAGACAAATGGAGAGATTGACACAAAATTGCTTCCAAAATCAAGATTAATGTTTCATGTTGATTATGGCCAAATATGGCTCTATATATACACTTCTTGGAGCTCGAGGTACCGATCATGCATCAGCTCTCACATGTGTGAGGATGCTTTGTCATATGGTGAATTATCATGCAAAATTGACACTTGGATCAAACTTTCTATTTTGAGCACTTTTGGTCCAATTTCCTACTATATGGAGATCCACTTGGAAACCTTCTAGAAGTCAAAATTTGCCTACTTCAGCTTATTCCACATGTGTGAGCTGTCCTCTACACATGGGATGTGAAACCTAACCTAAGGATGTGGCTCATGCAATCAATAGATTGATGCCATGTGTCGTATGTCTAGAAAACTAGTTTTTGGCCTTTTTAGCCACTAGAACTTGAATTAAATCATATGTACAACCTATATGACTATGGTACATGACAAATACACTAATTTCACACGTGGGAATAGGCTCACACATGTGTAATCATTCTATATATATGATTTTGGCCTTGACCAAGCATAATTTTTGCATTTTTCACTCGATCTATCAATCTACACAAGATTTAGATCAATCTAGATCAAATTTAGATGAGAAAATCTAACAAGAACAATCATAAATGAAAGGAAATTGTACTTGCTGGTTTCACAAGTGTGAAAACCTGTCATAGTACGGACTCCAGCCTAAAATCAAAGTAAAATATGATAGGAACTCAAAACTATCAAGAAAAATAAAGACAAATGATGAAATTGACAAGAATTGCCTCCAAAACCAAGAAAAGGTGTTTTCTTTGTGGAAAGGTGAATGAGACTTGGAGTCACACAAGGACTTGCAAGATTTGTCTTCAAGAGTCCATCACAACACAAGTCAAACCTTTTGAAATTTTTCATTTGAAAGTGCATTGTTTGGTTCAAGATGCAAAGGTAGATGTCACTTTCATGAAAGTAACTTGGATTTATTTCATGTCCTTGAAGAGTGGTTTTCTTGGAACTTTGGATAAGTTCAAACTTATCATTATTATCCAAGAGAAATTAATCAAGAATAAAGAGCAATCACAAAATGAAAAAAGTTTCATTTATTCTCTCATGCCAACTTATGAAGAACCATTTTGCTTTAAAGATTTTTGTATCTCAAAGGTGGATTAAGGCAATACTAGTTAAATGTGATACCTTAAAAGATAGCAAAGTATGTTTTCCTTGTAAGCTTACATTAGTTATGTAGTCAAGAAAATGTAAATGTCTTCATAATGTAGGATCTTTTGGTTTCAATAAGATCATGAATGATGGCTTCATTCATAAAGATGAAAATTGTAAGTTTTCAATTTTAAAGGCAAGTTGTAAACTTCTTATGAGAATAAGTGAAGCATCCAAAGTGGACACTTATATCCATAAGCAAGTAGTTAGCCTTATTGAGATGGAAATACCTTTTGATTTCAATATTAGAAAAATCATGCCAAGTTGTGGTGATTTTTGGACTCATGTTTCTAGCATAAGTAATCTTGATAATCATAGGAAGTGCATATTGTATGGTCATGATTGTTATGATCATTATGAGACATGGAGGCCTCGAATTTCCATCAAGAAGGAGCACCATGAAGAGGATCTTAAAGAATCATCTCAAGGTTCAAGTGTGCCAAGGATTGAGGAGGAGATTCCTTCTCAAGGTTCAAGTGTGCCAAGGATTGAGGAGGAGAGACCTTCTCAAGTTGTGATTTCAAAAAGAAACTCAAGAAATATGGTTGAGCCCATGTGGCTCACATTTCAAGGGAAAGAGTGTGAAAGTACTGAACTTTAGGACCATAAATGGATGTACAAAATATCCGCAAGAGTGATTGGATGCTTGCTTAAGAATCTATCAAAAAACTAGACACAAAAAAGTTGATCTAGATTGGCAATTTGACAAACAGCAAGTATTAACAATCAAAAGCATTGATCAACATTGAAATCCGAGCCCACATGTGTGTACTATAGGCTGTAGTACGGCCTTCAACCTGAGAAACAAGTAGAAATTGATTTGGTTTCAATCTCAATGTACACAGTGAACTAGCTTGAGATTGCCAATGAGCTCCAAAAATTTTCTATCTTCTCACTATGGAGAGAGGAAATACATAGCAAATTCGACTCCCTTGTTGTAGTTAGGTGGATTTCCAGCATGTAGTAAGAAAATTAACTCACTCTCCTTGACCTAAAATGAAACCCTAGTCTATTTCCTAGAGTTATGCTTGGTAGGTAGCTAGTTGGTCAAATTTTCACCTTAAACTTAGGTGTAGGTCCTATAAAGTAGGGATGACCACCAAATAGACATGACCAACTCTCTTGACTTGACCTAACCTACATTAGGATGGGTTTTTCACGTGGCATCATGGCCTCACATGTGTGGAACCCACTTCTTTACACAATTTACACTATTCTACATGGTTTTTAATCAAGCTAGTTTGCCAATTTTTGGCAATTCTTCACACTCCTCAAATTTAGCTTGATCTATTTACAACTCTCTTGATAGATGAATGAAAGCTTTTAGAAGTGTCTAAAAAATCCAGCTACAAACAAGGAACTTTTGAGACTCCAATAGAGAATGATGTCCATGAAGGATCTTTCACCACCTCTTAAAGGATCCCTTACAAGATGTTCCACAAATGTGTCTATATACATGTAGCACACTTCAAAAACTATACATCATGCCAAGCCATGGATTCCAAGGCATTTTGTGCACTTGAAGATACATAAATTAAACTATTAAGTGCATACACAGTGTTGCAAAAGATTGTTTGCCTTCCTTGATTCATATGATTGAGCCTATATGGCTCCATCTTGATACTCATGGTTCTTCTTGGAGTCCTCAGGTTTTGAGCTTGCTCCTCCACTTGACTTGACTCCAGACCATCAATGAATTGAATAAGGTGTTGATCTGAAGGTGCTTCTTCAAGTTTACAAATCTTCCACTCTTGAAAGATCACATTTCCACCATTGACAAATTCTTTGGTTGAAAACAAGTAGATTCTACAATCTCTACTTGAAGAGCAAAATACTACCATTATTCCTATCATTAAAATATGATAATCTTTGGTCCTTACATTGGAATGATCATGCACAAAGCATGTGGACACAAAGATTTCCAAAGCAAATGATGTTTCATCTTTTATGACTCTATTCAAACTATTACAAAAATAGTTATCCAATGAAATTGCTTTATCAACAATAAATGGAGATTTGAAAGCATCTAATTTCATTGTCTTGTCATAGAGAGTACTAGACACCATAGATCTTAAAGATAAGCAACAAGTCACTCCATGTCTACTAATACTATCTAACAAGTACTCAAAGATAGTAGACTCTCCAATGCTCACCACCCTTGCAAGATGCACACTTAAATGGACAATTTGCATGCAATTTGATGACTCGGCCATTGTCATTGAGGACTCCCTTGGAACTCTCATGCTTTGAGGCTGATCCTCAAGATCTTTCTCCTTTTGATACTCCTCCTCAATGCAAGCAAGATCACACTTTTCCAAGATCTCCTCTTGAGTGATCTCCTCCTTTGCCAAGCTCATTCTTTCAAAAGCAATACTAGCTTCCAACTTAAACAATCTTCCATGTTTAAATCCCTTTGCAATGCAAACATCATTCTTCAAGATGAAGCAAACACCATGCTTAAAGTGGAGATCCAAATTACTTTCTAAGAGTAGACCAACACTAAGCATATTCTTGGTGATTGATGGTACATAACGGACATTTCCTACATCCATGCATTTTGAGGATTCTAGACACAAAGAGATGGTGCCCACACCATCTATCCTACACTCTTTATCATTTGCAGTAAAGAAAATTTTTTTAACATCATCGAAAGAGTGTAAGGTTGAGAAAAAGTCCTTTTCACAAGACATGTGGGAGCTAGCCCCACTGTCGATCCACCAATTGTCTCTTGAATTGCTATTGCTTGTTGGTGAGGATGTAGATGCCATCAAGAATACATCTACTTCATCCTCCTCCTCCTCCTTTGCAGGGTTTCCTTGTTTGTTGTCCTCCACTTGTGCTCTTAGCCTCTCATAGCATTCAGATGCATAATCCCCTTCTTTCCACAAAAGAAGCATTTCTTTCCATTGGTCTTCTTTTTTGCCCTTGAATGAGAAATTGGCTTTCTCATCACCATCCTGCAATGACAAGGAACTCATCCTAGATTTTGCATGGAGCATCCTATACTCTTCAGCCACTAATACACTGTGAAGTTTTTCTATAGTTGGCAAAGTGTCTTGGATGGCAAAAATTTGGACCAAATTTGCAAAGTCATCTCCTAGACCACTAAGGACAATTTGTACAAGCTCTCCATCATGAATCTTCTCTCCGATGGAAGCCAACTCCCTATTTAGAGACTTGATTCTGAGTACATAATCCTGTGCACTCTCATCACTTCTCCTCATGCTTTGCAAAATTTGATTTCTAAGCATAAGAACTCTAGAAGTGTTGCTAGACTCATAGATTGATTTTAAAGACTCCCAAGCCTCTTTAGCACTAGTACAAGCTGATATTTCTCTCAACAAATCATTGCTCACATTCATCTTCACACAATGAAGTGCAAGCCTAGATCTCTTCTTGTATCTAGCTAACTCTTGTGCACCTAGAGGTTCATCTTCATCTTCAATCAAGAACTCATAAAGGTCTTGGAGCACCAAGAGTGACTCCATCCTAACCTTCGAAATAGGATAATTTGTAGAATTCAACCTCTCACTAGCTTCTAGAAGGTATGCTCCAGCAGATCCCATCTTACTAGTGACTTCTACAAACAAGAAATAGATTTGATTGACTTGAAACTCACAAAGGTCTCACACTTGTAGTGTTTCACTCAAATTCGATTTCTAATCCAACAAATGGACTTATAATCATAGTTCTATCACTCCCTCACAAAGCTGGAATGAAGATAAGATGAAGTGAAAACTACTTTCAAACAAATATTGCCAAAAAATGAATTTGATTGTCTCTAGAAACTCACTAAGGTCTCTCTCTTGTAGTTTTTCACTCAAATTAGATTTCTAATCAAACAAATGGACTTATAATCTCAGTTCTAGCACTCCCTCACAAAGTTGGAATGAAGATAAGATGATGTGAAATCTACTTACAATAAAATCTTGCCAATTTTGGCTATTTTTGGACAAAAAAATGACTTAATCTCTTTCACACTTTTTGATGTACTTTCAAGACCTGTAAAACAAGCTTAGAGGACCATATTTCAGCCTAGATTAATTAGATCTCATGACCCTAAGTCAAATCTAATCAATGGCACTCAATCTTGGTAGCTTATCCTAAAATTTCCACCAAAAATTACATCAAAATCTCACAAATTGAATTTCTTTGGATCAAATGAATACCATGCATTAAATGAAGGTTCAGAGGTGCCCACACATGTAGATAGTACGGATTTGGACCCCTACCACGTTTGGGATCAAATCTCCTCACCAAAATCAAGATTCTAGCTTGCCCGCTCAATACTAGTTTTTAACACCAAAACTTGCTAAAAATGGATTTGTATTAGATCAATGGCTTATGCTCTTATACTTGGCTCTGATACCATGTAAAAGTACTGAACTTTAGGACCATAAATGGATCTACAAAATATCCACAAGAGTGATTGGATGCTTGCTTAACAATCTATCAAAAACTAGGCACAAAAAAGTTGATCTAGATTGGCAATTTGACAAACAACAAGCATTAACAATCAAAAGCATTGATCAACATTGAAATCTGAGCCCACACGTGTGTACTACAGGATTTAGTACGGCCTTCAACCTGAGAAACAAGTAGAAATTGATTTGGTTTCATTTGGATCACAAAAACTCAATGTACATAGTGAGTAACACAGTGATTCTAACTTTAGTTCTAACTACCTTCACCTTCAATAGTGTGAGTACTTTTGTCACCAAGATGAACAATTTCTTTGTGTTGTAAGGCGTGTAGGAGTTGAAAATCTCACATTGATTGGTCATATATCGAGTTGCTCCAGAATCCAGAAACCATGAATCATCCAAAATTGCATTTTGATCTTTGACCATAAATGCGCCTTCATCCACTTTGACCTAAGGAGATGATGAAACTGTGTTTGCTTGTTGATTAGGTTGCTTGGCTGCATTCTTCGGTTGGAGATTTCGGTAATTCTTGATCTCATGGTTATTGCATTTGCAATACTTACAAAACATCTTCTTTTTCAATTGTGGATTTGATGACTGTGCTTGACTTTGAGTCTGTTTCTGATTCGTTGCAGCCTTCTTGGAGCTTTTTTGTTTCTGTCGCTTAGAGTCTTTGTTGACATATAGAGCCTGAGAGGAAGAAGTAGAAGAAAAGTCCTGACTTCTTTGATTATCTTCTTGCAGCAGCATAGTGATAACTCTGGTAAGAATTATATCTGAGTGTGTCGATATGATCATCACCTAGTTCTCATATGTAGAGGGCAGGCTTGAAAGCAATGTCACGATTGCATCTTGATCGTCTATGACTGATCCAACAACGGCCATCTGTTGCAAGAGACTCTTAAACTGGTTAATGTGACTCTAGAGAGGATGACTATTAGACATCGTGAAAGTGAAGAATTTTCTTTGTAGATGTAACTTAGTAGTTACGTCCCTCATGTCGTATAGTGAGTTCAGGATGTCCCAAACATCTTTTGAAGTTTTAGCTTCAACTATGTGTCCAACCTGAGTATCTGATATATTAAGGATGATGAGCGTGAAAGCTTTACCATCCTTCGATTTCCACTTTGAGTCTTATGTGTCATCTTCAGGTTACTTCGATACATGTAACAACATCCCATAACTTGTTGGCTATCAACAAAGTCTTCATCTTAAATTTTCACAAATGATAATGGATCCATTCAGCTTGTTTGTGATAAGACCAGCTTTACTTTGAGAATCCATTTGGAACTTAGTCTGTCGATTGTATCGATGATGCTAAGATGTAGTAATGCCAACAATAGGAAAACAATTCTCTGATACTGAAAGGATGAATAAAACTGAAGAATGTGATATCAATTTGATATCACAAAAGATATCAAGTATTAGAGCTTTCGCTCTGATATCGAAATAGTATTATGCCTTGATAGATATCATAGATCTGATACCGTGGCGGTTCATATAAATAAAATAGTGATCTAGCACTGATACTATGATAAAAGTTCTTATATAAGAATGGAATGCTCTGATACCATGTCAGAAATAGGATGGATAAATTGTAGTGGAAATCCTTCTTCTAATGCATGACTATGCCTATCAATTTCGAACAAAACAATAGTGATAAAAATCACATTCGATCTTATAGTAACTAACTTTGAAATCATCAGTACTACAGTGATTACATAGCCAAACATAAAGTATTGAATTCTCAAACAATTTCTATCAATTACAAAAGCAATATAGAGATGCATGCATTCAAACATATACTGAACACAATAAGAAGATAGTATTGATTTAGAAAAACAAATCAAATGCTAATGAGCGCAAGACAATAGCAGATAGAAACCACACACTCTAAGCTGTCTTTGAGTAACTGAGAATAAGTGTGCTAATAAACAGCTCTGCTAATAAGCAGTAGCGCAATAGCAACTCTAAAATAAATCTCTAAAAGACTAAGCTAGAATGCTCAAGAGAGTTCAAGCTTGAAAGCTTGATAGAGAGCTAACAACAATACTTTCTGATTGTGAATGATCTGCTTGATAAGAGTGCAGGAAGCGTCGTGTAATAACACTCAACTCCTTCACAATTCACAATGTTGATGTGTTGTTTCAGAACTTGAAAATTGATATGTATGAAGAGCTAATTTATACTAAGTAATTAGGTTGTCAAATGTGATTGCCAGTTGGCTGGTGTCCGCTAGCATTCATCCAGTTCCTTCTCAGAAATTGATTGATGATCAACAGTGAAAATTGGCCGTAAACAGTCTGTCTGCATAAATGAACTAAAACTGTCACTCTGTAGAAATGAACTAAAACTGCCACAGGCGACAGTGTCGCAAAAAGGCAATAGTGTGGACTTTTTGCGAAAAATCCGACAGTGTCCTTAATTCTCATTTAGGGTAGCCCCACACTTTG
This sequence comes from Diphasiastrum complanatum, assembly GCA_029204225.1. Taxonomy (NCBI): domain Eukaryota; kingdom Viridiplantae; phylum Streptophyta; class Lycopodiopsida; order Lycopodiales; family Lycopodiaceae; genus Diphasiastrum; species Diphasiastrum complanatum. The sequence continues at coordinate 14,194,607 of CM055092.1, read as the reverse complement.
CCAGAGTCATTTCCTTAACATTTGAGACACTTTGAAAAATGTGAAAAATGAGACTCTACATATTTACTCGTAATTCCTGATAGGCGACAGTGTCGCTAAAATGCGAAAAATGTGACATTGAATATTTACTTGTAATTCCTAACAAGCGACAATGTTGCTAAAATGCGAAAAAGGTGACACTGTAATTTTACTCTTAATTCTTGACAGGCAAAAAATGCGACACTGTTGTTAAACTCCGTGTATTTCTGAAGACTGTATAAAAACACTTGTAATTCTGCAGACTATGAAAAGACACGGGAAAATCCGCAGAATTGGATAAACAATTGGACGAAGATTAAAACCGATTAGTCAATTATTAGGAAGGAGAATAATCCAACAAGAGGTATTTTTTCCAATCTGGCTGTCATCTAGAAACATATACACGAAGCCTATCTAATGAATTCTTTAGCCACCTGCAACATTGCATGCATATCGTGCAAGAAATCGATTGCAGCTTGTACCTCGATACGTTTGAGTCCAACAAAGATAGGGGAACGAGGCTAAAAGCCATACAAGGGCATAAAAGAACTAAATATGGTGGTAGAATGCTTCATACTATTTTATGCAAACTCAACCATTGGGAGGTCCTTTTCCCAATATGACTGTCAACTAGAAACATATGCATGAATCGTATCCTCCATCGACTGGTTGACGTGTTCGGTCTGCCCATCAAACTCTGGGTCAGACTCTGGGTGATCCATAGATGAAAGACTTATAGTAGTTTCGAGTCTTTCAAAGACTGTTTGTTAGAACTTACCAGTGAACTTAGAATAATGATCACTAACAATATCATTTGGCAAAGCATACAACCTAACCATCTTTTCAATGAAGAGTTGTGCAAGTTTTAAAAAGCCTATGCCATACGACAAAAAAACTCATCAGTCCTTGACAAAGGTCTCGTAGAGAAAGATACAACTCGGATTGGAACTAAGCAAAGCATAACTCATTAACATCTCCAATCCGGCTCAAAGCATCAACGACACAATTTGATGCACCTCAATGATACTAATGTCAAATTAGAACTCTTGAATGAGTTCTGAAGTGAAAAAATGTAAAAGTTATCTATTTAGACTAATCTTCCACATGGATTTCCAAGGGAAAGCCAGTCCCATTATGAACAAGCTTAAAGGAGCCAATTACTATCTGTGGAAATTTAAGATGAAAACTATAATAATGGCTAAAGAATTGTATGACAATGTTACAGGTGCAAAAGGGAAACCCAAAGCAGACGACGCAGCAATCGCCAGGTGGAAGCTGGAGGATGGAAAGGCTTTCGCGCTGATCATCCTTAACATTTCGAATACCCAGATCGACCATGTATCCAAGGTTCAAACACCTAAGAAAGTCTGGGACATCTTGAGCACACTATACGAAAAGCGAGATATAGCTTCCAAGCTACATCTCAGGAAGAAATTTTACTCCCTCAAGATGGCGAATGGTGATTCCCTGCAGAATCACATCAACCAATTCAATCCTACTGAAGCAAATGGCCGCTGTTAGATCTGTCATAGACGATCAAGACGCAGTGATGCAACTACTTACAAGCTTGTCAAGTTCATACGACAGCTGGGTGATGATCATCACAACACATCTAGAACTAACTCTTTCGAGAGTCAATACTATGTTGTTGTAGGAAGACACGCGGAGGAACGAAGACTCAAGTTCCTCAGCTGATTCTCACGTCTTATATACCAACAAGAGCACAACTAAGCAGAAGAAGAAGAAAGGCCCGAAGCAATCAAAGCCAGACCAGAAACCAGCACAGCACAAAGAACCGTCGAATCCGCAGACGAAGAAGAAGCTGTTCTACAGAAACTGCAAGCGAAACAACCACGAAATTCAAGACTACCGGATACTGCAAGCGAAGAACAACATCAAGGAGCAGTCGAATCAAGTGACAAATGCAGCTACAGAAGCTCCACAGCCTATTCAAGAAGCGAATCATGATGCCTTCATGACCAGCCATCAAGGAGCATCCGGCAACAGTTCTTGGTTCCTGGATTCCGGAGCCACTCAGCACATGACCAGTCTCATTGGTTGTTTCGATTCCTATACACCTTACAGTATCTAGAAATATGTTCACTTTGGCGACAATAGCACACAAGCTATTAAGGGTGAAGGTACTGTAAGATTAAGCTTTGTGAATGATCAGTCTAAGCTACTTTCTAAAGTCCTGTATGTACCAAACTTATCTACGAATTTGCTCTCTGTAAACAGAATCACAGATCTAGGACATAGAGTAGAATTCAAATGTGATCAGTGCAAAGTAGTTGATTAGGACTGGCAAGATCCTGACACTCGGAAAGAGACATGGATACTTGTATAAATTAAGTCATTGCTTTTCTGCCTCTAGTCAGGCGCTCAGTACTTCTTTTCATGCAAATAAAAATTTACTTTGGCATTATAGACTTGGTCACTTGAATTATGCTGATGTACAACAAATGTCTAGACAATCTATTGTTCTTGATCTCGACTATCATCACGATAAAGAGGAGTTACCTGTCTGTCAAGAGTGATGAGAGTGCAACCAATTATGTATTGAGAGTCAAAGACATCCATAGAGAGCTTGCTTGTATTAGAGACACCATCAAAAAAATTGAGCTAGTTCAAGTCATCCTCAATGGCTTGAGAGATGAATATGACAATCTTGTCCAATCCTATGCTATCAAGGAAGAGCTACCAAGTTTGGAGGCTTGGCAAGTTGTTCTTATTGCTAAAGAATCAAGACAAGAGAACAACCTTATGAGGATGTACAAGTTATTACTCAATCATAATGGAGAAGACAAAGCTCTATTTGTCAAAGACAAGCACAAAGGGAGGAGCAAGAATGTGACAGTAAGGATCATCATATCTATTGCTTGCTATCTCAAATGGAAGGTGTTCCAATTGGATGTCTCCAATGCTTTTCTCAATATTGAGGAGGAGATCTATATGGAGCAACCACAAGGATTCATCATGCAAGGTGAAGAATCCAAAGTTTGCTTGCTCTTAAAAAGTCTTTATGGACTTAAGCAAGCACCAAGATCATGGTATGCAAGACTCAATTCTTTTCTTATCTCACTAGGATTTATCCTAAGTGACTATGATCCTTCCATGTACTTAAAGTTTGTTGCTAATGAACTTGTCATTCTTCTTATATATGTTGATGACAATATTCTTTGTGGAAGTTGCATCAAATTAGTTGAAGAGGCTAAAAGTGCACTTGGAGGAGAATTTAAAATGCAAGATCTAGGTGAACTCCACTATATCTTAGGCCTAGAGAATGACTTTTTTGATTATTATACTTTTGTAAGTCAATCTAGATATGCTCTCTAAATGCTGAAAAAGTTTCATATGGACAATTGCAAGAGCATAGATACACCTATGGAGCATGTTGTATAAGATCCTAGTAAGGTGTAGCGCAGGCATCCCAAAGAGAGCCGGGAACCACAACTTAGCTTCCCAGCCTTCAACTCTTGCCATCCAAACCCATTGGACATACAAGCAGCCAACTCGCCAACAACGATCAGACTTAACCAACTTGAAGTTCCGAAAACCAACATTGAGATCCAACTTGGCGCCATGCCAGATCGGGGGTCCCGATGTGGGTGACTTCCCTCCAAGCAAGCCGCCCGACATACATCAAACTTAACCAACTCGAAACTTCGTTACAAACGAGTAACATCCATTCCAAGCAAGCGGTCTGACTTACATCAGACTTAACCAACTGAAAGCTTCGTCACGAGCGCTGGAAGCCAACCTGGCACCACGCCAAACTGGACAGCCATAAACAGGTAACATCCACCCAAGCAAGCCATCCAACTCAGTCGACAGGTTAGAGCCCGTTCCCCAAGAGCTTAACTCATTCACGTTCATGCAAGGAACACTCAGAACCACAAGCCATGACAGATATGAAAACAACCAGTTCCTGGACCAAATGGTCCTGACAGCATACCGTTGGCGCCACGGACCGAATGGTCCCGACGGCATACCGTTGGCGTCTCGGGATACGACCCTCAGCTATGTGCCAAGTTAAAAATTTTGAAAGCGGCCTTACAATTGGCGCTTTTACCGAACACTGAAACCCAGAAGGTAATCAGAGTCAGTTTGAGGAAAATCCCACTTTATTGATAAATCTGATAAGGTTACATTTCAAATGTGTGACCGACTCTAGTCTCCGGGGCGCTAGCATGCCAAGGCGAGAGCCAGGACAACATTCCAGCAAGGGAGGCTGAGACTTGGTTGGAGCTCGCCCTGAGTCGCAACCCGCACTCCCCTATAGTATTGGTGTGATTCGGCACCCCCCCTCATACCAAGCACTCTACCCAAGCTGATAAAGCACGTTTTTCTCTCTCTAGAATTTCTCTTTTTAGAAAGTCATTTTCTCTCTCTAGATTTTATTGATCTCCGGGCTTCCTTTAATCATGCCTAGATCGTGTGAGGTGATTGCACATCGATCTGAGCTCTCTGGACTCCGCTAGAACCAATCAAAGATTTTCAACCATAGGAACTTGGCGCCGGCTGGATTCTGGTCACAGTGGTGCCGGGAGCGGCGCCGGCGTCGTTGGCGCTGGGAGCAGCAAAGGCGCTGCTGGCGCCGGGGACACAGCTGGCGCCGATGGCCTCGGAAGTAAAGCTTGTAAAGGTAGCTTTACAACATCCACCCCACCTTTATAAAATCTGATGTCCTCATCAGATGTCAGATTAAAGTAAAGGTGTCTCCCAATTAAAATAACTATACATTCAAGCTACTTGGCACAGTACTCAATTTACTGGCCACTTTTTATTAACATTGAAGCTGGCACACCACAAGTCGGAGGCTCAGCTCTTTGTACTGAAAAATTACATAACTTGATAATATATCTTTGTCTGGGAAAAGCGTAGATTTGATATCGCTTTCGTAAAACCCGAGAACCTTATTAACTGGTGACAGAGGCTTTTATTTGAAATGTTCGCCCCTGTCGCTTCTGACTTTCGACTTTGGAACTCCTTTGAGCTCCTGATTTGTCCTTGATGCACTTTGTGTTGAGCTCCCTGAGCTCCAGATTTGTTCAGTTCCGCACAAGTATCAAGGCTCCCTGAGCCGAAGGATTTATCGTTTGATTGGCCACTTTATGGTCCACTCCGTGCCTTGTTGCTTCTGGACCTTGATTTCTCTCCTTGTCCCAGCCTGATCTTGATACTTTTCCATCTTGGCTCTTTAAGGTAGGCAAAGATTGAGTACTCCACAATGCACCTCTCACTTAGCTTGAAGTAGCTCTTTGAATCAGCCCAAATGTAACCATTGACCTCGTGGAAAGCCAAAGGGTCGCACCATTTTGATCCGCATCCGAACTATCTCTTCGTGTTTGTTTGAAGCACCATGTCCATCGCACAAAACTTGACTTTCACAATTCCATCACTGGTCAGTTGCCTCACAGTCAAAACAAGAAGTGTACATCGAGCTTGGCTTCACATGCACCCAGAGTTTGCACTAGTCCGATCTTAACGCGAACTGTCCCTTAGCGTCCGTTCGAAATACCAAGTCTCTCATGCAAGACTCAACTTTCACAGTTCCTTCATTGATCAGCTGCCTTACACGTAACACAAGCCAGCGTACTCATTGTTTTCTCATCATTGATGGTCCAGAGAAAGCCTATAACAAACTTTCCTTTCCACAACAAAAACTTGTCAACATATTAGGTCCAAAGTTCGCCAGTCTCCTCGTGTGAGTATGGCTAGGTCACCTTGAATTTGCCCCCATTTTGATCAACTTTCATTCAAAATTTGCCCCAAGAGAGAGGTGTGTGTGATAGTTCCCCTCCACTTATAAAATCAGCTGATCGGACTTAGAGTAGAGTTCTTCGGACAAAAAGCCTTTCCAACACTTTGCTTCCCATCTGCTAGGATTATGGCTCGATCCAACTTGTTGCCAATCTCTGAAGAGGATTCTAGTCTTTTTCCCTTTGAGGAAAAACCCAACTGATGACCGTGCTTACACCTCAAGGGCAGCACCTTGACTCATCAAGTCCCCCGTTCTGCTGACCACCCCGACCATGGACGCACCCATGCTTACACTGTGGGCAGCACCTTGCACAACAGTTGTCTTGATGAACCCCAAACCGTGGCCATTTCCGTGAGATCCGCATAGCTAACCGGCCAGTCGGCTCTGATACCACATGTAGCGCAGGCATCCCAAAGGGAGTCGAGAACCACGACTTAGCTTCCCAGCCTTCAACTCTTGCCATCCAAACCCACTTGACATACAAGCAGCCACCTCGCCAACAACGATCAGACTTAACCAACTTGAAGTTCCGAAAACCAACATTGAGATCCAACCTGGCGCCATGCCAGATCGAGGGTCCCGATGTGGGTGACTTCCCTCCAAGCAAGCCGCCCGACATACATCAAACTTAACCAACTCGAAACTTCGTTACAAACGAGTAACATCCATTCCAAGCAAGCGGTCTGACTTACATCAGACTTAACCAATTGAAAGCTTCGTCACGAGCGCTGGGAAGCCAACTTGGCGCCACGCCAGACTGGACAGCCATAAACAGGTAACATCCACCCAAGCAAGCCATCCAACTCAGCCGACAGGTTAGAGCCCGTTCCCCAAGAGCTTAACCCATTCACGTTCATGCAAGGAACACTCAGAACCACAAGCCGTGACAGATATGGAAACAACCAGTTCTTGGACCAAATGGTCTAACAGCATACCACTGGCACCACGGACTGAATGGTCCCGACGGCATATCGTTGGCGTCCTGGGATACGACCCTCAACTATGTGCCAAGTTAAAATTTTGAAAGCGGCCTTACAACTGGCGCTTTTACCGAACATTGAAACCCAGAAGGTAATCAGAGTCAGTTTGAGAAAAATCCCACTCTATTGATAAATCTGAGAAGGTTACATTTCAAGTGTGTGACCGACCCTAGTCTCCGGGGCGCTAGCATGCCAAGGCGAGAGCCAGGACAACATTCCAGCAAGGGAGGCTGAGACTTGGTTGGAGCTCGCCCTGAGTCGCAACCCGCACTCCCCTATAGTATTGGTGTGATTCGGCACCCCCCCCCTCATACCAAGCACTCTACCCAAGCTGGTAAAGCACGTTTTTCTCTCTCTAGAATTTTCTCTTTCTAGAAAGTCATTTTCTCTCTCTAGATTTTATTGATCCCCAGGCTTCCTTTAATCATGCCTAGATCGTGTGAGGTGATTGCACATCGATCTGAGCTCTCTGGACTCCGCTAGAACCGATCAAAGATTTTCAGCCATAGGAGCTTGGCGCCGGCTGGATTCTGTTCACAGTGGCACCAGGAGTGGCGCCGACGCCGTTGGCGTCGGGAGCAGCAGGGCGCTGCTGGCGTCGGGGACACAGCTGGCACCGATGGTGCCGGAAGTAAAGCTTGTAAAGGTAGCTTTACAACATAAAGGGAGATGAAAGATCCTTCAAGGACATCAACCTTTTTAGGAGTCTTATTGGCTCCTTGATTTGGTTGAACATCACTAGGCCTGATTTGACTATTGTTTGCACAAGCTAAGCCAATCTATGCAAGATCCCAAGATCTACCATTGGAATCGTCCAAGAGAGTTTTGAGGTATATATCTTCAACATTTGACTATGGATTGCTCTACAAAAGTGAAGATCTATCCATTATTGGCGACTCTAACTCGGATTTTGCTAGTGACAAAGTGGATCAAAAATTCACAAGTGCCTACACCATATTTCCTGGAGGAAATCTCATATCTTGGCTTTCCAAAAAGCAAGATACTATTTCTCTCTCATCATGTGAGGCCGAGTATAAAGCACTTACTACAACAACAAAATAAGTGCTTTGGATCAAAAGGCTATTATTGGAGCTAAAGTGCATCAAGGAGGATGATCTACCATTGATCAAATGTGACAACATCTCACCCAAGCCCTTGCCAACAATCCTATCTTTCATACAAGGAGCAAACATATTGAAGTTGCACATCATTTTGTGAGGGAAAAGCTCATTGGAGGAGAAATTAACTTGGATCATATTGGATCATCTTCATGCATTGCCAATCTACTCACCAAGCCCTTGATCAAAAGTTCATTCATTAAGCTTAGATCCAACCTTGGCTTACATTGGCTTAATTCCAAGATCTATGCTTAAATGAGAATAGATAACTTTTTAGGAGGAGTATAGGCTGATATTCCAAGGAATATTTGAGCCATCTTGAAAAGAATACAGAATTAAGCCTAGAGCTAGATCAGTCAAGTTTAGGCCTTTGCACCATGTTGTAACGGCTTAAAGTTATTTAGTTCTAAGCCTATGTCTAAAAGATTGGAACTTAAACTAGTCTGAATAAGTTCAACTTAAGTGATTTCAGTTGTTTATGGTCCATTGGGGGTTTGTCTCATGGCACCAATTTAATTAAGTTAAGCCTATGTGGTCTATTTGTCCCATAGTGCCTTTTTGTAAGTGACCACCACTCAAAGTATATATAGGAGTGGAAGAGTCCATTTTGGAGAAGAACCTCATTTGCATAATAGAGCTTTATCTTCTTCCATTGAGAGTTCTCCTCTGTGAAGATTTTATAATTGTTACACTGTGTATTATACTTTCTATGAACCAAGTTAATTATTATTGTTGGGCCTTTCACAAGTAGGTTAAGCCTTTGTGAAGTTGGGTTTTAGGTTAATCCGTCATTTGAGTCAGTTCCTAAGTAGAGAAACGAGAGAAGAGCGAATCTTACCCTCAGAATACTCATCCTATGCTTGTATTGTCTCCTTAGTATCCATATCCAAGCTAGCTGGGAAAGCCTTAGTGAGGGTTAGTTGGGAGAAGCCATAACCCGTACTAGTTGGAGCCATAGCCGGTTCGGATGCCAAAGACCTAACAAGGAGTGTGAAAAATCAAAAAGTCATCTATGTTGAGTCTAGGGGTTAGATAAACTTTTTTGTTACCATCCATGTGTAGGATGATGATAGGGCCCATTTTGGCCTATGAGGCAAAATAGTCAAATCTACATGCAAAGCCATGATTTGGCCATAAGTAGGACATGATGTAAACTTGAGCCAGTTAGGCTAGTTAGATTCGCATAGTTGTGATTGGGTGAGTGACACTTCCTATGTGGTGGCATGTAATCTTGGGTCCAATTAAAAGAGTACCAAATTGGTCCAATCATATTTGAAGGCTCATATCTCATCAAGCCAATCATATTTAGAGATAGAAAAATGGAGGTCCAATCATATGGAAGCTCCCCTCAACTCGAGATCCTATTAGAGGGCTCATCTAGTTCATTATGTACTTGAGTTTTTGAGGGTTAATAAGATTTCTACATTTTTTTCTACCCGAGGCTTAATTGTTGAATTCTCTCTCTACCCAAGAGCAACAACTTTTCATACTTAGTTTTTTTCAAGTACACTTCCCACACGTGTGTATGTACTTGCTTGATGATTGTATGCATGTAGTAATGTGGTTTTTGCCTTAGTTTTTTGAGATAGATCTTGATTATCGATCTATGCTTGATCTATGTCCAAACACAAAGCTTAGGAGATCATTATCACACATAAGGCACTCCCACATGTGAAATTTTATCTATATAACAAACATCTAGTTGAGAAATAATTCGCAAAATAAATGCTCATTCATGTAATGTATTAGTGGAAAGAGAAATTCAATTTGATAACTTTGCCTTCTAGTCTTCTTTTGTTGGTTGCTAATTTCCATCTACCTAGAGAGCATCTTCTTCACCAATTGGTTCAATTTGATGAGTCCCTTTTCAAGCCTAGATAAAAATATTTAACAACTCATTTTCATCATATAGAAAATGCAAGATAATTATTCTTCTAGGAGGCACTTGTAGCTGCAGCTGCACCACTTTGTTGTATCGCATCCATGATCACAACCAACGAGATGATGAATGCAGAATCAATACCAGGATATACATGTACTAAACATCTACGCTTAACATGGTCTTGCCGCATTCCCACCAAAACCAATGCTTTAAGAATTTTAATTTTTAAAATCTCGCTCTCTCTCTCTCTCTCTCTCTCTCTCTCTCTCTCTCTCTCTCTCTCTCTCTCTCTCTCTCTCTCTCTCTCTCTCTCTCTCTCTCTCTCTCTCTCTCTCTCTCTCTCTCTCTCTCTCTCTCTCTCTCTCTCTCTCTCTCTCTCTCTCTCTCTCTCTCTCTCTCTCTCTCTCTCTCTCAATTGTGTAGAAAAATGCTAATAGTTGTAAATAAACATCTAGTAATGTCATCTAGTAATGTTTTCTCAATCTTCCTTCTCTCAAACTTGCTAGATCTTGGTAGTTAAATATCTTCCACTAATGACCTAGAATGGTCAATTTTCTATGTCAGTTTGAGTTATGGACATATGTAAAGAATGTTTGACCAAGATTTGTAGGTCACAAAACCTTTTGGGACAAATTAACTTGATTGGTGTTCATTGAATTTTCTATAGAGCCTCCAAACTAAAGCATAAATAGTGTCTCTACTAGTCATTCTACAACTTATTAATTTTGATGTTTTGAGTGTTTTAGAAAATTCATTGCCATATTTATTTGTAGGACCTTTGAACCATTTTGATTAGTAATCTAGTTGCATAGCATAGATTTTATGATGAATAGTGCTTAGTTAGCTCTTTTGTTCAAATTCGTATAACGGTTTTGCATATTCTAATTCTAGCCAACAATGATCTTCACTTAACACGATCTTGATCACCTAAACATAAGAAGGTTTTAAAACATGTATGCTAATCTATATCACAATATATTGCTTCCTCCACATTCATACATCAAGTATAAACAAGCACAAGATTGCTAATTTACCCTCCAAGGAAGTCAATGCTCAAATTTGCATCATCTCAAGTGATTGTAAAATAATGTGATCACAAACTTAAAGGGAGAGCTCAAATTTCCTAATTAGGGTACCATATACTTCAAGTAACCCTAAGTCTTACATATAAAACCCTACCTAGAAGAGCATTTCCAAAAAAATGGGTGTGCCACATGCAAGGCTAACAACCCATCACATGCTCCTAAAAACTAGGGCTTGATTTCGGTCCTTACATGAACCTCCAAAAATGCACATGTGAAGATTTCAAGAGCACATGGAAAAGTTTACCTTGAACTCTTAAAGATCACATGCATCTATTGTACAAGTACAAGAGATGTGGCACATGACCATCCATCTATGGTGCCATGTGGCATACAATGAACTAGATAGATTTTAACATATTGTCCTTTATGTGATGCGATTGTTATGTAGATTTAGTTCTCTACTACTTAAATTTGGGCATTAAATTTCTATGTTTTTGGTTTCTTTTGTCTTGGAGATAAGAGACTCACTTTTTGTATTTTTAGGTAGTTTTATCTACAATAATCATATTCCCAAATTGTTTGAATCATAGGGTTCCTCTCTTTTGGATTCCCAAGAATATCATAATTAATGACTATTAGACCTTACATATCATTTTCATTGAACATGGTGACTCTAATTATAGGACATTCAAAGAATGCTCATTGGCAACCATTGAAGCAGATTTCCAAGTATATCAAAGAACTTGGGATATTGACATTGAACATGGCCATGATCGAAATCTCGATTTTCATGGATATTTTGATGTGATTTTAGGAAGTAGTGTTGATGATAAATATTGATAACTTGATACACTTGATCTTTTAGCATAGGTGCATTTTCTTGGTCGAGTAGGAAGTAACCAACAATCGCTTCTGTTCCACAAAAGATGAATATATAGTCATGAAAAATGCTACTTGTAAAGCAATATGGGTTGAAAATTACTTCATGAGCTTGGATTCTTGGAGGTCAAATCTAATTTTCCTTTTTGTGATAATCAAAGTAGCATTTAATTGGCAAAGACTCCAAATATCCATTCTAGGGCTAGATAGATTGAAGTCCATCATCACTTTGTTCAAGAAAAATGCTCAACAAGAAAACAAAGTCAGCATACTACTCAACTCAAGAACATATTGCAAACATCTTTACCAAATCTTTCGCTCCTCCAACATTGAGTAAGCCCGAAAGTCAAATGGTTGAGTTTGTTGCATAGGAAAATGAGTATAAAAAATAGTTGGATGAGAAGAAGAGATAGTCGGATGAGCAACAAAACAACAAGATGAAGAAATTAAACTATGAAAAGGAGAAAAGACTCAATTGCAAACTCTAATGAGGGATCTTTCTTTATATTCTGAATCAAAACATGAGTAGAACGAGCTACTCACCTCAGTCCAATGGTGTAGTTGAACGGAAGAATCAGACACTCATCGAAAGTACCAAGAGCATGTTGGCCCATGCCTCTCTTCCAAAGAAATTTAGGGCAGAAGTTGTTTCAACAACCTCCTATCTACAAAATCGATCCATCACCAAAGCTTTGAATGGAAAGACACCTTATGAGGTGTGGACAAGATCAAAACCATCACTCAAAAATATCAGAGTATTTGGTTGTGTTGCTTATGCTCAGATCCCTGAAGATCTCAAGAAGAAATTGGATGACAAAAGCACAAAATCGATCTTTGTTGGCTAGTCCCCAGATCACAAGGCATACAAGCTCTACAATCTGAAAACAAAGAAATCATTCACGAGCATAAATGTTATTTTTGTGGAAGATCGATCTATCAGCCACAAGGGGAAAGCTTAAGAAATTTTCAATCCAAGTATCGAAAAAGATTCAAAAATCGAAAATTAGGAAATCGATACAAACTCAGAAAATGAGCTTGAACAGCAGGGGGTCAAAATTCAGCCAAGAAGATCAAATCGACCAAGATAGCCTCCATCCATATTTATGGATGATGCAACCTGCTACTTCGTGCAAGATATAATTTCGTTGGCATATTCTACACCTAATGTTGATCAATGGAGAGCAAAAATGGACACCAAATTCGATTCTCTGATAGAGAATCAAATGTGGACAGTCACTAAGTTGCCAAAGGGAAGAAATCCAATTCCATGCAAATGGATATTCAAGGCGAAGTATGATGCTGAAGGAAGGCTGAATCGATACAAAGCCAGGCTGGTCGCCAAAGGCTATTTTCAGATTCCAGATCTGGATTATTTCGAGACATTCAGCCCAGTCGTCAAGCATGTTTCGATCTGTTTGCTACTCTCCTTTGCAGCTATAGCAGATCTCAAAGTCCATCAAATGGATGTCCAGACCGCTTTCCTCAACCGGACCATTGAAGAAGAAATCTTTATATCACAACCAGAAGGATATGAGCTGAGCAGAAAGCAACACCTTGTGTGCAAAATTCACAAGGCACTCTACAGGCTGAAACAGTCACCTAGGGCCTGGTTCCAGAAAATAAATGTATTTCTTATTGAGAATGGTTTCATTCCATACTCAACAGACTCGAATGTCTACTTCAAGTCTGTATCAAATTTCTTCATAATCATCACTCTCTATGTGGATGATACACCAGGAAACGAAATGCATGCTGGCCAAGGAGTACAAAATGACTGACATGGGTCTAGCCCACTACTGTCTCAGAATCGAAATTTTTTGAATTCGATCCAAGCGTCTGATTTTCATCAGCCAACAGAGATATCTCACAAATGTGTTAGAAAAGTATAGAATGACCAACTACAAACCAAGTCTCTTTCCACTCGACCCTGGATTCAAGTTGTCAAAGGAACAATCTCCTCAAACTGAGGCAAAAAAGGAGGAGATGAAGCAATATCTGTTTCACTCCATCATCGGCTAACTGATGCATGCAATGATTTGCACTCGACCCGACATTGCATATTCAATCAGTTCACTCATCCAATTCCTATCGAATCTAGGTCTAACCCATTGGAAAGCACTCACAAAGGTCATGAAGTACATCCAGGCAACCAAACATCTTAGCATTTGTTATGGAGGCAGCCAACTACCAACATACTTGAAGGATACACAGATGCAGATTGGGTAGGAGATATTGATACCAGAAGGTCTACTTCTAGATTTGTATTTTTATACAATCAAGGCTCAATCTCCAGGAATAGTCGAAAGCAGACATCAGTAGAATTATCATCAACTGAATCAGAGTACATTGTTGCCACGAATGCTACAAAGGAGGCAATTTGGCTAAGGCACCTGCTAGCATAAATCAACCTTGCACAGTCACATCTAACAACCATCTTTTGTGACATCCAAAGCACCATAGCTCTTTCTCTCAATCCAAGATTTCATTCTCGAAGCAAGCATATCGAAATCAGATATCACTATTTGAGAGAGGGACCTTAGAAAAAGTCGATGTGTACTTCTTTTTGTTTCTATAAAACTCAAATTGTTGGAAGTAGAAAGTGAAGTACAAATCTGATTTTTGGAGTAGACAGGGTATTTCTTCTGTCCAGTGCAAATGGAAATGATTATGTGAGTGGTTGAGCAAACCTCATTGGATGGGAACTTAAGCATTGTGGAATCGGATGAGTTAGGAATGAACTTTTTGCCTCTAATGAACTCGTTGGAGAAGCGCCCTTGTATAGTTCTTTTGTGAGCAACACGATCTCATGCAATGGCTATGGAGCTCGTTGATAGCCTACTTGCTTGCATAACAGCTCCATCAAAGGCATGTTGCAGTATAAGACCTGCGGTTGCAGGGAAGGAGGAACCCGAACAACCATCTCGTGGGTTCCGCTGACTAACCCATCAATTTCTAACACCATTGTCCTTTCAAACCATTTGAATTTTTCTAGAAATATACTCTCCTCTTTTATCTGAGCAGATTATCTTTATTTGACTACTTATTTCTTTTTCCACCTCACTCTTATTCTTGAGAAGACATACCCATATCCTAAAATAGTCATCTACAGACACCATAAATAACTTGCTCCACCATGAGACTATGTTTTGAATAAGGTTTGAACCTTTCCATCAAAAGATCCAATATAAAATTCAAAGATATAAATGCATTCAATCTATTTAATCAACAAAAACTACATGCAAAATGTTGAAAATCTTGCTCTCATCAACAAAGGGGATCTCTTTCATCCACAAAGGAGAGTGTTCAACCACATGGGGAGCAATGCTCAGCCATAAGGATATTTTTCATCCACTTACGTAGATCTTTGTTCATCCACTTCAGGAGAATGTTCACTTACAAGGGGAGCTTAACTCATCCACAAGGGAGATTGCCAACAAAACTAGAATCAATACAAATAGTTTTGAAAATGCATAAGCATTTCAAAAATGAAGGCTATCTTTTGATGAATAATGAAAATAAGGGTTAATCTGAGCTTCTAACATTCTAAAGACCAGATAATGAGTTGATCTTTAAAATATCAACTCACAATCAAAGTTTAAGTAGAGATATTGATCAGACACATCAAAAAAATGATGCTAGAATCAAATCACCCTCAAGATTTACTCACTAATGAAAACTTACCATATTTGGCTGCTCTCAAGCTCTTATACCATGTGAAAAAAAATAATCCAAACTTCATCTAATAAAGATCTAGGCCTCGAGTGATTGCACTAACCTCCTCACTTATACAAAGCCTCCACACTTCATCTAAACATAAAGGTCTAGGCCTTGAGTGATTGCACTAACTTCCACACTTACACAATGCACTCACAAATTTGCTACAATGATTAAACAAATACCATACATGATTGAATAAAAATGAAAGACACTTGAAGAGCATTCAGATCCGAACTTTAATCCTCTCTATATAGGCCATACAACACCTAAAATATCCTTCCATCATTCATCATAAGCATCCAAAATGAGCTATTCCAACAATCTTCACACCAAATTTAAAACATGAGAGCAAAATCAAGGTAATAATTCCAATGAATGATCTCCAATACAATATGAATCACTCAAGGCTTCTTGCTATGGCCTATATATAGGCATGAGAGATGATTCTCTCTCCTCTATCTAAAGTCATATACCAAAAATAACAATTGTGAACTCTAACACTAGCAATATTGGACCATATGGCCAATTTACATCAAATAAAGATTATTTGTGAAACCCAAAGTCTAGCACTTCTAAGATCCCAAAATAGTCAAGCAACTGTTGACAATTTATCACACAAGGATGCCTTGAAGTGTGTATAGATTGGCAACTGCTCCATAAGTCCCAATTGGAACTTTTGGTTGGATTTGAATTAATACTTCGCACAATAGTTATCCCATGGAGAGGAACTTTGGATAGGAAATGTAGAACTTGTGCATGTTTTACTCTCTACCACCACTTGGTCTAGGCTATCTTTGTAATTGTTGCACTAGGCGTAAGAGTCCATTGAAAGTCTACAAAAACATCCCAACCTTTGCTAGTTGTGATCAATGGAAAGTTGTAGACGATGGGTTTCTTTACAACTTGTGACCATGAAATTTGATGCTTGATGGGCATTATTAATACATCAAATCAACTTGAAAACAACGTGGTGCACTAAAGTACTCTAGGAAGCAAGTGGGTTACATGAGTATTTTGTTATGCCAATTTTCATCAATATGGAACAAAGTATCTTTTTTGATGATTTGGCTTGCTTATTTCATCTAATGAGCAACCAAAAATGGGTTGGAGAGTCGTTGAGTGATGGTTTTGTTTAAGAAATGAGTCTCACCAGCCTATTGGATAGCTATTTCCCGTGTTAGTATCAAGACTTTGGAGTGGTTTTGGCAATGGTTCATTGATTGCCTTGGCCTCAACCCCATGTAAAGGATGAGCAAAAAAGTTGATTACTTTACATAAAAGATGAGCAAAAACTTTACTTACTTTTACCCAACATGATCTTAACATGAGTTGATGTTATAGGCTTCATTCTCTATGATAATTGACTTAATTCACCGAAAAAATTTAGATGCATTGAAAAATGTTTATGAGAATAAATTCCGTGAAATGGATTTTCATTTGTTGAAAATCTGTGAGAGAAAGTTTTAGTATGAAAAATGGGATGAAATATACAAATGAAATAGAGTGTGGATGGAGTATGAACAAAAGAACTAATGCAAGTAAAAACTACTGCAAGCAATGCAATAGAGTGCGGAATATGAACAAGAACTAAAGCAAGTGTAAACGCAGCGAAACCATTACCTGCGCAATGACTTGATTGTGGTGATAGATGAGGTAGTCTCTGGCTCTAGAATTGCCTTTGATGCTGAAATCTGGTACTCCGTTGTTGTTGTGAGCAAGGAACACATCCAGGGAAGTCTTGAATTGAAACACAGAAGACTTTTTTAACGTGAAAAGTTGCTGTCCACTGGAAATGGAATCACCCCACTACAAAAAGCAAACTGCAAAGTTAGCTCTAGCTCAAATGAGGGACCAAACAAAACAATCATGGAATATGCTAAATGATGACTTCAATTTGTAAAGAACTAGTAACCACTGATTTCTACAATGTATCTCATCATGAACTACCTTTAAAGAATGTAAACGATTGTCATAGTATCATGTTTTACATTATAGACTACATCTCCATGAGACAAGTTTATGTTGACGCCATGTTAGTTGAGGCGTACTTGTTCAATTTCAAGTGCATTCAAGCTATGATGAGCCAATTTTTTTTAAGTGTCTAGTTTGATACTCGATTGGATGAAATAGTCTCATCTATTTCCAACACAACTAAGGAAGCCAAAGGGACCACACACACCCCCACAAAAAAAAACATGAGTGAGTTAGGGTCAACCATGTCTTTATTGAAGCAAATGGAAATGAAGCCTAATAAATTGATTCCCCAAGTATGTCATGAGAATATAAGATCAATTCAAGTAGTTTCATGATGCAACAATTATCTTGACATTGATCATTGACAATTTGTATAGAGACAGAATGAATGAGATATTAGAAGTGAAAGTGGAAAAGTTGTGCTCATGCACAATGCAAACAAATAAGAAATTGATGGAAATTATCTGAACAATAATGGAAGATTGAATACACAGGTGGTCAACTTAATGCATTGACATCTACCTCATCTAGATTCTTATGCAAAAATATATATAATTGCTCATACTACAAACATCTGCATGTGGGTTGAATCCACATCATTTGTTTAGTGATGCACATTTTCTTCAACTTTTTGGCAAGATTATGTGACCAAAAGGTTGTTTTGCTTAGTTTTCCAAGAGTCAACATGATTTTTTATTATGGAAACTCATAATGCAATTGTTAAAATTAGAGGTCAAGCTCGTATGTTAACAAAAAAAGGTCGCATTTATGCTTATGATTGCATAGATTCAATCTACATCGTTGATTTATATACCTTCACATGCCACATAGAGCCTGGAGGGACCCCACCAATTGGTAGTCCCTCCAAAACCTCTTTGTTGCATATAAAGTTAATAATATTAAGAAGCCACAATTTTCTCAAATTTGATGGAGAAAAGGTCTAGAGTTTATGTGCTAATTATCATTGTCTAGTAGGAAGCTCATTTTAGCAAGATAGGTTAGAATGTTGAGAAGAAGATATGTTCAAACAATGGTTTTAGTGCTAAAACTAATACCTTTATTATATCAAGCATACTCTAATCTATTTTGTCGCTTCTCTAGAAAAGGTTTCAAACACACACCTACCACAAAGAGCTCCTAGAAAAATCACTCTTTGTGGCATATTGTTTGGAGGGTCCAAATGAAGATGTGAATCCTCATCAAGTTTCAACAACATCTACTTCAACATCCATCATATAGTCTTTGAAGTCAATAAACAATTACTAAAGAAATTCTTTATTATGTACATGTAAGTAAAATAAAAGTCAATTGCCAAATTTGCAACCAAAAAAGTGTAGTAGTTAAAGTAGGTAGAAAGCTCCATTTCATGAAGTGCTCCTCAAAGTTCCACCGCGTGCACTCTTTTTAAGGTCTTCATGAAGTGCAAAAATACGAAAAAAATTTGGCAAATTATTATCTTATTCGACATTCCACAGATGAAGGCCGGATAGAGCCGACTTGGCGACCGTAGCTACTACTACTGACTGCGGTCTAATTCTCTTCCAAGCCCCCGATCGGTTCTAACGATCAATTGTAAAAAAATTAAACTTGTAAACAACAGATAATGTTGAGTAAAACAACAGTGGAAAGATATCTACTGCTGGCATGCATTCCATAATTGCAGATCATACACATTACAGAGCAGAGTATTGTTGAAAATTGCTTCTATTATCAGAGCTAAATATACAACGTTTTCCTTGAGAGTTGTCCGTTTTCCAGATCAGCGCGTTGGCACAAGAGAGATGTTCTCTCTCACGAGTGATGTGACTAGCTACTGCTAATCTGTAAAACTCACTATCTGTCACTAACAGTATCTCTAACTGTCTTTTCTATGTGTTCTGTATATCAATCTATATATTGATGATCCTCTATGTGATCATCCAAGTAAAATGATTAAGTCAAAACTCTAATTAAAAGAAACATATTAGCCTTAATCAATACTGATTTTAGTTTCCCGTCATTGTCTTCCGTGCATCAGCCGCTTTCGGCCCGGTTGTACTACGCCTTCACGCCCTTCGCATTTTTCAAAAGCTAGGAAAAGGCCAAAGGTTACCGAAAAAGATGAAGGTCAACAACTTTCGCATTCTTCACATTTTTCGGAAGGTTCCTGAAGGTGTAAATGTGGTTTTTAAGGCATTTGCAGACAATGTTGAGATTTTTTTCAAAAGTGCAAAAAATGTGACAGTTGTCGGGAGAGTTGGCCAGAAATTGTTTCTAAGTGTTTTGACTTAGTGCTGTATTTCTCTCATGACCAAAAATTGCGAACTGTGTGACGAAACAATTTATAAATGCAGACTGTGCAAAACATAGTTCAATATTGCAGTAGTCTGGAAAAAGGCAAGGAAAACTAAGAAAAAAAAAGGCTTTGAAAGCTAGAAACTCATAGTTTCTTCAACTCTCTCTCAAAGCTAGTATTTTTCTGATTCCTAGGCTTGTATGCTGCTTCTCAAAAATTGTCTTGTCAAGAGGCTTGGTGAATATATCAGCCACCATCTGCTTTGTTGGAACAAACTCAATCTTCAGCCTGTTTTTCTCAACCAGATCTCTTATCAGATGATATCTGATAGCAATGTGTTTCATTCTGGAATGAAACATTGGATCCTTCATCAATGAATGGCAGATGTGTTATCCATGAACAGTAGCAGTGGCTCGTGGGAGTTCTCTCCCAGTCTGTCAATGAACTGTTTGAGCCATGTAAGCTCGTTCGCCATCTTGGCTACTGCAACATATTCTGCTTCGTAGGATGATTGTGCAGTTATGCTCTGCTTCCTGCTGACCGATATTACAGCTACACCGGTTGCTATTGTGTATCCTCTTGAGACGCTTTTGTAGTCATCTTTCAGGGATGCCCAGCTTGCATCGCTGTAGGATTTGAACTGGAATCCTTCATATTGAGAGAAACACAACCCATAATCCTTCATCTGTTGAAGGTATTGCAGAATTCTTTTGGTGAGCTTCTAGTGCGTAGGGCCAAGATTGATGTTGAATTGGATCATCTTGAAAACTGTGTAGGCACTGTCAGGGCGTGTATTATCTGTCAGGTACATGAGTGATCTGATCAGCCTCTTGTAGGACACATTCTGCATGGCTTCCAGCTCTTTTGCATTCTGCGGACAGTCCTGATTCGTCAGAATCATTCCAGCTACCACCAGTGTATTAGTTCCCTTGTAGTTTATCATTTGAAAATCATCAATGATTCTCTAGATGTATCTTGACTGGTGAAGATACAGCTTTCCTTCATCAAGATCTCTATCAATTTGCAATCCTAGGTAGCATCTTGCTTCCCCTAGGTCTAATATCTCAAAATGTTGAGAAATATCATGCTTCACTGAGTGAGCAATTAGGTTGCCCTTCTAGACAGGATCAATAAGTTGTCCATGTAGACTACTATGAATATGATTTTCCCATCTATGACCTTTGCATAGTCAACCATCAATAGTTGAAATCCTAAGGATCTGAGGGTGTGATCTTGTTTTTATACCACTGCCTAGCACACTACTTCAGTCTGTATATGCTTCTTTGCATTCAGCAGACGTAGTTGGCAAAGCGTGAGCAGATGAATCTTGGTGGTTGGTCCATGTAGACCTCCTCATTCAACTCGCTGTGTAGAAAGGCAGTCTTTCCACTATGTGGATCTTGAGATTGTATGCTATTGCATATGGAAATAGTAGGCGTAATGACGAATGCTTTATGACTGGAGAAAATGTTTCAGTATAGTCAACACCATAATTTTGAGAGAAGTCTTTTGCTACCAATATGACCTTGTACTTTGATATGTTGCCATCAGGTCCGTACTTCTATTTGAAAATCCACTTGCACTTTACAGTCTTCTTGCCTGCTAGTAATGGCTCCAGATTCCAGACATTGTTCTGCTCCATCGAATTCATTTTGTCTTCCATTGCTTTAATCCACTTGTCCTTATGTAGACAACTGATAGCTTTCTCATACATTCGAGGTTCTCCACCAAATCCACGAAATTCTTTTGTTGTAGAAGATGAGCTATCAGGGACGAATCTGACTGGTGCTCTTCTTTCTCGCATGGATCTTCTTGGAGTGTCTGCAGTCATATCGATGGCCTTGCCTTTGTCAAGCCTCTTGCCTTTGTTGATTGCTGAACTAGTGTGAGTAGCAGGTGTCCTGGGTACAGGCCGCACATCTTGCTGCACTATGTCCATCTTGAATTTGAACGTCTTCCTCCGGATGCTCAAGGTCCACTCCCTTCGTTGATGTTGGCAGGTTATAGTAGCCTCTGGTCAGGATTTCGTAGCTGACTGGATCTCCGTCAGCCATCGTTCTTGACTCATCAAATTTGACGTCCTTGACAACCTTGATTTGTTTGTTGTCAGACATGTATTTTCGGCTGAGGCTGCATTCTCTGTTCCAGAATTGTGTAATGAAAGGAGCAAATCCTTCATTCTTCTAATGAAGGTAGTGAGATCTTTAGCATCCCATCTTCGATTGGTCAGTTGATCTTCACGAAGCATAATTTGGCTTCGTGACTTCATTTGAAATCTGGTCAACAAAGTATCCCACATTCCTCTTGCATTAGAAAGTGTGGCCAGATCAAGCGTCAAGCTGTCTTTGATGGAGGAAGATAGGATGACTACTACCTTGTCGTTTCTTTCTCTCCATTCCTGTAGCTCTTTGCTAGTGGTTGTGGGCATCTCTTCTGTGCCATCTACCCAAGGCCATATACCTTCTCCTTTCAGTATGAGAGAAGTCTTAACCTTCCATGCTAGGAAGTTTGATCCTGAGGAGTCACTGTAGTCTAATTCTCTTCCAAGCCCCAGATCGGTTCTAATGATCTGCTGTAAAAAAATTAAACTTGTAAACGACAGATAATGTTGAGTAAAACAACAGCGGAAAGATATCTACTGCTAGCATGCATTCCAATATTGCATATCATATATATTACAGAACAGAGTATTGTTGAAAATTGCTTTTATTATCAGAGTTGAATAATATACAATGTTTTCCTTGAGCGTTGTTTGTTTCTAGATCAGCGCGTTGGCGCAAGAGAAATGTTCTCTCTCACGAGTGATGTGACTAGCTTCTGCTAATCTATAAAACTCACTATCTGTCACTAACAGTATCTCTGACTGTCTTTTCTGTGTGTTCTATATATCCGATCATCTAACTGTATCAATCTAGATATTGCTGATCTTCTATGTGATCATCCAATTAAAATGATTAAGTCAAAACTCTAATTAAAAGAAATGTATAAGCATCAATCAAAACTGATTTTTTCTCGTCATTGTCTTCCGTGCATCGGCCGCTTTCAGCCCATTCACGCCCGTCGCATTTTCCAAAAGCTAGAAAAAGGCCAAAGGTCAACAAAAAAAAAATCAAGGTCAACAACTTTCGCATTTTTTGGAAGGCTCCTAAAGGTGTAAAAGTGGTTTTTAAGGCATTTGGAGATAGTGCCGAGATTTTTTTGCAATAAGTGTAAAAAATGCGACAGTTGTCGGGAGAGTTGGCCAAAAATTATTTTCTAAGTATTTTGACTTAGTGCTATAATTTCCTCATGACCAAAAATTGCGAACTGTGCGATGGAATAGTTCAGAAATGCAGACTGTGCAAAACATAGTTCAAAAATGCAGCAGTTTGAAAAAAGCCAAGGAAAACTAAGAAAAAAAAATGCTAAGGCTTTGAAAGATAGAAACTCATAGTTTCTTTAGACACTCTCCTTTTCTTTGAGAACTAGATAATTGTGTAGAAGGTTTGTATGAGAATTTTCATGTTTTGAATGCTTATTCTTGCGCTTTTTGTGCTTGCAAATCATGCTTTGTTATGCTCATGTGAGCTATGAAACCTTCAAACTCCATTTCCATATCCACTTCTTTAGCAATAAAGGCCAAGGACTAGAGTGGAGCTTGACGTTTTAATTCTCAGCTTGTTTCCTCTTCATCTCCCTGTTAGGTGCTTTTTTCTACCAATATTAGGTTTCCATAGGATGTAGGATTTCAATTTTATTACAAAATAGCCAAAGAGCACAGCAAAGGAAAACATAGCAAAGTCAATGGGCCTATAGAAAGTAAAAAAGGTGCAAAGTTAGAAAATTAGCTCACATAATTTTTGTCTTTAGATCCATGCTTACTTCTTTTGTGCTAACAACAAAAGCTAGGGCATGCCAGGTTATAACTTCATGTGGAAGGTGGGTGACACACTTTTTGTGCTCCTAGTATGATGAGCTTACGTTTGATACAACACTTTCTCATTGGATTGATCTCTCACTATACCCTCCTCTAGTCACCCCCATGGGTCCCTCAAACCATTCCCTCTTAGTCAAAGCTGTCCAAAACCACAATTAGAATCTGGGTATAAGGAGTCAAGTAAAATCATTTCAAAATGTTGTCAAAGAACACTTTGCTAGATTCAAAAAGTTGACCTCTCATCAAATTTTGTTTTTTTTTTTTTTTTTAGATTTGCTAAGTGTGTCCAGACCCTTTTGGAACTTTTGGTATTCAATGTTTTAGCTAAATGTGTACTAAATTAATTCTTTACATTTGTGACCTATTTGCTATAAGAAAATTGCTTTTTACTCATGTCAAACCACCACATTTGTTGTTTACTGTTAGCTGATGCCAGACCCCTAAGGTGTCAATGCAATGCCTCATCACTCAAAGGGGCTTCCAGTGGAGATGTTGAGAGCCGAGTCTGAGAGTACAAGAATTATTAGTGCTACGCTAAGTGCATATATTGTGAGCCCCATGGTAATAATTCCCAAAAGATGGAAAACCATGTGGGAGCTAGTAATTTGGGCCCTCTCAAATTTGAGATGTATTTTCAAGAAAGAGGCCTCCTAATAATGTGTAAGTTAAGAGGTGAAACCCAAAAATTTATAGAATGGGATTCACTTGGTTCACCCCTTGTAAGCACTTATAGGAGCCTCTTCCACGAGATCTATAGCATAAGATTTGTATTGAAATGTTGTTGAACTGTTAATTACAAATCCTTCTTCATATGTTTCCTTCTATGCTCCATCTTCATGCATTTAGTTTGGGTACTTGTGTATGAATGTGATTTGTTGATTCTTCCTCTTTCAAGTTGCTGTGAATTGATTAGTATCAGGCAGATGTGTAGGGCTTAGTGGCAGATCACAAACACTTAGATTTGATGTTGCTTTGTGCTTGGCTCCCTGAGGAGTTCTTATTACAAATGATTAGTGATATTTTTAATAAACACTTTGTAGGATCTTGCAGTTCTTAGTTAGTTGTTGTGTTTTGTGAATTACATAGATTAGTTTCTTGTGAGCAATAGATTAGCTTCTTTCCAAAAAGATCAGAAGTAGGAATAGGAATAATCTGTAGACTGTAACAAATCAAGAAAGATCTGAAATAGAAATGTAGAACGTAGATATACAAGTCCTGATAGATCATGTATTCAAGATGAGCTTCCATTGCCAGTATCGATATCAGAGATCGTAGATGTGCCAAACTGACAAGTGGGGCACATCACCATTATACTACAATAAGGAGATAGGAAATCAACAACCAGATTTTGTTTGGAAGAATCTGCAAACATTTACTTGAATCATTGATTAGATTTGAGCTTGTTTGAGTTATTGTTGTTCAAGCACTAGACCTTGGGAAAACTCGAGATATTCACATCTTGGGGGGATCTCATACACTGTTTGTTTGACATTTGTTGAGTTTAGAAAAACCGATCTTCTAACTTGTTCTCTAGAATAAAAATCAAATAGAGACCTTAACAAGAAAAGAATGAAAATTGTATGCTTTTATGGAGGCTAAGTAGTTACCTTGATATTAGATCATTCTCTAAGTGCTAGAGCAAATGCATTTGCATCACCTACAAAATACTATTGAACTTATGCAACTTTTTTTTATATCTTGCATGCCTAAAGTTATGGCTTTCTTTCTTGTACATCCTCATTTTTTGCAGTAGATTGGAGTCGAACTCGTTTTGAGGAACGGAAAGGAAGTCCTCACCAACTCACTATTTATTGGAAGATGACTAAATTTATGGTTGGTTGATTTGCTTTTTTGTGAATGGTGCTCCTACAAGACAAGAATATATCGTTTGACTTAGGCTTCAATAAAGAGTTGTTATGTACATTCGCCATGATGCAAAAAATAGTTTGCCTAGAAAAACAAAGCGAAGGAATATTTAACAAAATATATTGAAAGTAGTTGAAATTAATAAACTTCTTATATAGACAACAAACTCAACATGAGAAATTGTTCAAATATGAAGCAAAGCAAACTGCAAACTTTGCCCATTTTACAAAACCCTAGGTTATAAACATTAGTGAATAGGTATCTCAATTTGAGGAAACAAGATGCCTCAAGGGAATGAAGGATGAAACAAGAAATGGTTTACATCATACTTTCGCAAATTTTGGTTCTTTGGTTTTCAATCTACTTGAATCAATTTGAGCCTTGATTGAAATGTGAATTTTTTTTTTGGAATATTCCCCAATTCTTCCAATTTGTTGTCAAAATTTTGAAAAAAATTAGAAGCTTTTCAAACATTTGACAAGAGCTTAATATGATTTTCCAAAAGAAAATTCAAATTGATTTGAATCTCCTAGGAAATATGGCTCAAAAATGTCAAGTAGCAAGTAGTAAGTAGTATTATCAATGGACATGGTAGTTGGTAATAGTAACCTCAAACTATGTGTATGATTGCAAACGTAATGAACAACAAGGCAAATATGAATGCAAGCCTATATACTTGACTTCTACTAATGTCATTAGCATCCGTATATGAAAATATTAAAAAAATCCTCTAAAAATGTACAACACTTAGCTATATTAATGTTTTCATATTCAAAGTTGATTGCATGAAGGTTGAACAACAAAAAATAAAATGACAAATGATAAAACATGTATTTGACTTGGTAGAAAAATTGTATGAATATTATCAGAACCATGATGCATTGAGATTGCCTCTAGACATAGAAAAATACAATTTGATTTGAATAGGAAAGCTTAAAAGGAGTCAAAAACCTTGATCACTCCCAGTTTATGATATAAAAACTATCAGTTAATGCGAATGTCACTCCATTGCTAGAAGGTAGTACATACTTTTATCGCCTATGAAGCTTGAGGTTTAGGTTTCTGTCAACACATGCACATGGAAGCTTATGTGAACACATGCACATGGGTGCACTTGTGTGAAAGCAATACTTGTAAGTCCAATATCAACACTTAAAATTGTGCAATAAGCACATTATGCAAGTAACTTGATGGGATGGATAAACCTTACCTTTTTTGAATCCTCCAAACCAGCTTTTATGATAGAGTACAAGGCCACCCCAGAAAGTGCAACAATTGTTCCGATGAAAGTTTGGGTAGAAATAGCATTACCTAAAACAAGGAAAATTCATAATTGGCACCTTTATGCAAACTCCAATCATTTTGAGACTTTATTTTTCTAATAAACGATTGTAAAATTTTAGCATTACATAGCTAAAATTTATAATATTAACATTTTGAAACAATTTTTCTTTGAGCACGACTTCTTCTACGTTAATTTCTCTTATTATTTGCCCTTACATTTGTTATTTGACGTTAATTTCTTTATTTGCCCTTCATTTGTTATTTGACGTTAATTTCTTTATTTGCCCTTCATTTGTTATTTGACATGCTAGAGACATTTATTGATTCATTAGCTATTATTGAATCCTAAGCATAGAAATAGACATTGTTAAGGACATACATTAATGGGCACTTAGCAAATGGGCACACTATTTCCCTCCAAAAGTGTTGCCTCTCTTATTATTCAATTTATGCAGCATTCCTTGACAGTTGCCCAAAGAATTATGAATAGAAATTAAGGGCACACATTTGATAGCTTTTCATTATTGAAACGCTTGGGCCCTTTGCATGACAACTGAACTTTTGTAGGGCTTTGTATCATATTGTATTTGGCAATATTCGATAACCTTTAAAGAGATTGTTCATTGTCCATCAAGTATAGTCGTCTTTATGCTTTATGCAATGCCATATCTAGTAACCCCAACGTTGACGTATTTTATGGACCCATAGAAGCTAATTTCGAACATTTTGAATCAAAGCATGTCATTCCCTACGTACGAAGCAAGTTAGATTTTTCTTTCATTTTTTTATAAAAAACCTGGTGGGATAATACCCATTTATGGAAAATCCAGCCCCGACATTTTGAGGGCAATCCATTTGTGCTTGCAACAATAACTACATCACGGGTACCAAATGGTTTCCGGTCATTAGTACTTTCCATGTTCCAATTTTGAGCCTCACTATTGAATGATTGAGCGCAAGAACTTCCTCGCCATTAGGAAAGATAGTTGATTTTGTTTATGAGATGCTTGAGATACATTTGGATTACATTGGCGATCAGTATTGGGATCAATGCTCAAAAAATGGGTTAAGATGACCTTTCAATTGCCTAGTTCTATAAAAGAAAGGCTGTTGTTAATAGACCACTTCGTTAGAAAAGTTCAGAAAGGTTCAAGCATTCTTTCATTTGTAAGGCTTCCAATCTGCAACACCTTGTGTAAAACTCATGCAAAAGGACTCATAAGTGACAATTTCTTCTAGGAAGAGATTTGTCCGTGGGCTAAAAAAGAGTATAAGGTCAAGGTTCAGAGAAACTCCCCTACTACTCTCAAACAGGCTATTAAGTTTGCGAAAATCTATGATGAATCAATGGGCAGAAATTACCAAAAGCAACAATCGAGAAGCCAATAACCACCACACGCCTAAAAACATTGCCAACTGCATGTGAAAGTGGAGTCACTCGCTCCAAGGTGTTGTTTCCTAACTGCAATGTATGCATGATATGTAAGCAAAAAGATTGACAACTTGGATACACCAAATGTTGCACAAAACATAATCATCAAGTGCCCAGGTTTAAAGATTGATTGTAGCAAGATATTATGAGATAATGAATTTATTTAAGAATACTGACCTGGTTATATAGATGGTAAAACATTCCAACCCAGAAAAGGTCGAACAAAAACTTGTGAACCCCAACTTTGCCAATAGCATCAGCAAAGCCATACTGCACAAGTTGTGGCCCCTCAATCTGCAAAAAAAATGAACTAAAGTGATCTCAATAACAGCCTAGAACTAAAAGTGCGGGAAGCTCAGCACCTTGTCTTATAAGCTCTAATATTGTCCAACTTTGTACCTTAGGTAGCTTCATATTCGACTAAAGCAACAAATATCAGGCTGTACTGCCTTCAAAACAGATCAAACTGAAAAATGTAGCAATAGGTCTTCTGTTGGTAAGCATACCAGAACAGCAGGAGGAATGCACAGCACAAGAGATATGATTGAGATGTAGGCATACAGATTGGTACTATCCATGAGTGACTGTAAGTAGAAAATCGAATCCTTGTCAAGCTAGTAAAATTTATGGGTTAACAAATGACACAAGCATATTAAAAAATTTAGGAATATGTAGTCAACCCAAAATTCGTCAATTCAATATGGCAGATTGAAAACTTCAAAAACATCTTTGCATGATTATACCAGATTGGACAGTGTAGCACCAAAATAGATATCAGGTCAGTCCCTCCAAAAGCAAATAGCACAATGTTGTTAAAGCTTCATAGAAACTTGCCATTGACTCTCACACAGTTACATGTAACATACCATAGCTCTCTTTGAATATATATTTCTATATGTGTAAGCAAAATTAGACGTCATTGCACTCAGAAACCCTTTCCAATTAAATGAAATTTCTGTCATGGATGCCATCGATACACCTGTAAGACATATGCTGTGGTCAGAAATGCACAATGATATGAGATGATCTTGAAGAAATGTCCTCTACGTAGCCTTTCCTGAACATGTTCACACCTATAGCATGACATCAATCAGCAAAAGCATTTTGCACCACTTTAAAATAAAGGTTGCAAAAGGAATTTAAGGTTACCAGCAACAACAGGCGCCAGAGAGAACCAAAGAGTCAGTGGGATAGGCTGCCTTAATACAAACTGAGAGGCAGCTGCATTCAAAAAGGGCTCTAATGCTGCAAAACCATATGGTGGAGTACAAGGGCATTAGAATGCAATCTAAGTTAAATGTAACATAACTTAACTGTAGTGCAGCCTCTAGGCATACATTAGGCTTCTTATACATAACTGATGTTTCACCAGACAGATATCTAAATGTTATACAAAGGTTTCAATTGACAAGACCATGGAGGACCTCTCTATTATTGTATGTTGGCAAATGATTCCAAGCAGCAGTATGTATTATGTAATCAGTGTTCCTAGTTGGAGAGTACTTAGTATTCATTTCTTGTTGTCATTATGTTCCACATGTCATACCTTATCTGTGGATATTCATACCTTATAATAGCACTTTCTATGGGACATGGAGTTGTTCTTCTTCTCCAACAATTAAGTCCTCTCTCTCATATGATAGGTGACCTTTTTAATAAGGTCAATCTGAATGTCATGTTAAATTTAGCCTTGTTTTTGCCTAAGGAAATAAAAGTGGGTGTGAATGCAACCTTGAATTACATTGTACATTTAACCTAAAGCTTACATGTGTGAATGAAATTTAACATAATACTTTATTTTTTGAAGGCTGATGTGAATCCATTCTGCCTTTTCCATTGAGTTAACATTGAACACTCTTAAGATTAAAAAAAAAAAATTTGCCCAAACCTAAGGCTGGCCCTTAGGCCATGGCTAGTAATTTTCACAGCTTTGTCTGTATTGCAGATGTTCTCCTTAAGTTCAATGTCCTCTTTTGGTCTTACGTGCCTTTTGGTACTCCAAAGACATTGGCAACTCTCTCTCTCTCTCACACACACACACACAGCACTTTTGCATGGAATGTTATTGACTGTCGGGGTCATGGTGATTGATGTTATGGGCACTAATTTATAGTCAAGATGTTATGTGTGTTCTAAGTGGCTCTCCAAAATAACAGCTTCAGATCTCGTTTGCTTGAAAAGCGACTGGGTACGTCATCATTGATGCTAGAAAGTTTACAATGTTGCAGGAAGTACTTAGAAACCGAGTAGCAAAAGTGAGGATGCAATTTTAAGAGGGTCTCTGTGCATATTGAAAAGATATTCTAAAATCAGGTCAGGTACTAATTTAAGACATGCAAATATCGGATCTGGACCATTGACCAACATGCTCTCTTACTTTTTCCTGACTCAAATTTCAGTGAGTTAAGCTTTCCCATATTTCTGGCTTTAGCTGTAAGGTACTGATTTTAAGCTTTTTAATCCCTTTATACTTTCTGTATTATGTACGTTTATCTGCATTCAATCATGGTGCTTACCTTTAACTGTGTGCGTGAAAGAGACGGCGACTGCTGCAAATGAAACATTCGTCATCATATGGCCAATCGCATGACAACAAGATATAGGTACAAGCAGCTCCACAAGTTCCTTGTGAATTGGCTAAAGACAAAGCATGTATATGTTCAGGTTAGAAGAAGCATAAAGATCAATATCAACTATCATCTGCACAGGTGGATTCCATTGATTATTGAACTTATTCGAGCAACTTACCGTCCGTTCTGTTGCACCTAAAGACCAGCAAATGGAGCAGTATAAAACTCCAACGGCTAGATGTACAACAGACATAAAGCTGCACAACACCAAAGTGAACTACAAATTAAAACAAGTTGTAGCCTTCTACTTGGTTAAGATATTTCAACCCCTTAGCTGAGCCCATAACACACCCCAATGAGCAAACTAATGTAATCATAGAATAAAATCGATTTCCGCAATAATTTGAAAAGGCGACTGTCAGTGAAATTCGATACCCCGAAATGCCACAGATATTAGTAGCGAATCCTTACTATGGATATGGAAAGTAGGCGTATACATTTTTATTCATCACATTGAAGACTGCGTTCAGCAGTGACCTGCATTTTCCACAGACACGGAAGAATAAAAATTTCTGAAACTAGCTTTCGCTAAGAGCAGGATAATTAACTGGCTAACTAATCTCCTCCAATCCAGTCAGATATTTCCGCAGAAGCTATACAAAGAGGTCAGGATAAATAAATAGCCGGGTTAATTAACATTCTCGAAATGACGCGTAAATAATGGAAACATTTTCGGCAATCACGAAGATGGAGATGACCATATTAAGAAAAAGAAGCCCGTTGTAATTGTTGGATACTTCTCGATAAAGCCGCCGTCTTCAATTCCAAACTTGCTACACATAAGAGAAAATTTCCTCCAGATAAGTGTTCGCTGCGATCCCATGTCGAAAGTCCATCTTGTACTACAATTATGTAAAAATGCACAGTACTTGGAAATTCCTCAGTTTGAATTTAATTAAATGCTTTTGCTTATAGTATTCTAAACACTTGCAAGGACGACCAACGGGACGTTAACACCATTGTCATATCATAGAATATGAAAAAACATATGCTATAAACTTACGCGTTTGCTTCTGTAGGCCCTAAACCATCGGATGCGTAAGGTACTTCCGCTGCACTAACAAATCTGTCGTGCTTCAGTTTTATCCTTTGTCCCGTCGTCCAGGCAGGAAAAGAAAATACGCGTAAGTGCAAATGACAAGATATCATCGACGAAACGCGTCGAGGAGTAATTTCATCCTTCCATTTATATTGAGCCAGGCTTTCTGACAAATGTGCGCGGTCATTCTTGCTGCTACAGAGTAACCTTTTTATCTTGAAACGTCTGTAATAAACCTTAGTAGACAGAACACCACGAGAATAGAACTGCAACGTATTACCAGAACAATCCCTTTCGTCTGTCAAACCAGATGAGCAACCAGAAGCATGATATGCCGACGCCAAAGAAGCCATCACCACGCTACCATACCGCGCCTTACTGTTCCTTCAAATATGCTGCAAAGCTGATCGAAGGATCAATAAAATACACAAACCTATAATGGAGCTGTAATGCGTCCTGATGTGAGCATAGAATCCTCAGGATTTCTCAGATTTGAGAGGCGAACAGAAGAAGCAATCCGAACATTTCCAAAGGAAAAACAGGATTCGAGCTGGAACAGAACTCCGTGTAAATTTTCGATTTGCTGGTGCATATCCGTCTTTCATTCTCCCGGTTTCGGTGAAAGAGGAGGGAGAAGGCAGCACAGTCGCTGATACAACGACAGTTTCGGTTCAATGAATATGGACAAAACGCTGATTTGTTTGATCCAGATTTCCTATTCTGTTGGCATTGCCTTGCAAAAAGGCAATACTCACTATATAGGTGCTAGGCTAATACTCACTATGTCCATCCCAAGTGTCGTTTACGAGTAAAGTTTTTGAGTGTGACCTCAAAGGCGCAAGCTCGAATCCCAACCACTGCGTAATGTTATCTTAGGAGTTTGCTCTTCACTTGACATTGCCCTCGTGGCGTTGCCAAGCTATATGTGTTGTGTATAACTTACTAGTTGCGTAACTCTGTATACAAAAAAATTCAAAATCTAAATACTCACTATGCAGGTGCTCTACTAATATTGGTGCTAGGCTTATACTGAGCTATGTAGGTGCTCTACTGTGATCTGTATCGACAATGTATTATGAAAGGTGACGGGCAGAGGACATTCTGCCTGATAAGAATTTCTAGAATTTTTTAGGCTCTGGGCCTCGTCTAAAAAAATTGAAAATCCTTATCGGGCAGAATGTCCTCTGTCCAACACTTTTTATTGTGTAATGAATACTTTGACTTTTTTCACATGTACATTATGAAGTACATCAAGCAGTTTGACTTTGATTGACCATTGTGGAATTGCCACGTGACAGCCATACGTCTGACATGCAAGCTGAAAAGCACAAGCATTTTTGTTTAATAAGATGCATATTTTGCTTTTTAAGCTGCCCAAAACGAGCATAATAAGCAGCAAGTATCCATTACGGTATCGTAAAAGATATAGGGGGACTTGTAGGATTTTGTAAGACTAGGGTTTAGAATTGGATTTCCTCGTATTAATTATCTTATTACTCATGTGGTGGTATAATTGATCTCAACTTGTATCAATTGTAAACTAGCGAAGTACACAAGGTAATCCTTCTTAAAATTCTATGGCTGAATTAGAACACTACCAATGGCCTATTTGAAAGCATCCATGTGAACATGGAATTCAATGGTCCAATTAGGGGATCTAAGGACTGGAGCTGATACTAGTGCCCACTTTAGCTTGTGAAAAGCTTTGGTGGTTGGTGGTATTCAATCGAGTGTGATCGTAAGTTTATAGATTGGCTTGGATAATTTAGCAAAACACAATACAAATATTCAATAATAATTACAATGCCCCATGAACTCTACGATTTCACGTATTGTTTCTGATTTAGAAAACCAAGTTATCACCTTGATTTTGTCCCAATCGGTAACAATGTCATGTCATGAGATAACGTGTCCAAGCACTCTGTCGTGGGAGACAAATATCTGACATTTTGGATAGTTAAGCGATATGTCGTAACACTAAATCAACACTTGTTTCAAGCAACGAAAATGCTTGATGTGTCATCCTTAATCACTAGTCACCTCCAACATCTCAGATGTTTCGATTTCATTTCTTCTTCCTTAGTCCACTCAGTAGTAGCTAAGCTAGCTATCATCCTTTGTTGATCTATTGGTTTTACCTCCTAGGTGGTCAGATCAACCTTCAGTACCTTCTCTCAATTTTGTAAGATGATTCTTGCTTTTTCTCAATCATGGAGAGCATGTGAATCTCATAGCCAGGGTCACCCGAATAGGACCTTGTAGGCCTATGGTGTGTTGGGTAAAGTTGATCACAAGGCGCACCTCAACAACTTTCACATGAAAATCTCTTCTCATGCCAATTGGTAGCACACTTGATTGATTGACTAGTTTAATTGCAAATGATACATGATCCATCCCTTGTAGGTTCCAAGCTTGATACAATGTGGACGAGAATATGTTTACTCTAGACTCATCGTCAATGATAGTAGACTCCTTAGCGAACCCTTTGTGTTCGATAGGTAACGTGATGTTCGAGACATCAGTCTCCTCGCTAACATCTATATTGTGGACCATTGGACTTTGTTCTCATCTTCCAGTCCAACATTATGGATTGGTTCAAGCTCATAGTGGGGAGTAGGAATCGAGGGTACGTTCATCCCTTCTGGAGTCTCGACCCATCTTTTCAGATCATTCTAGAGATTTGGGCTACTACACAACATCATCCCTAGGGGTATACCTATCACGGAAGCTAAGAGATCATGTACTTCTACTCTTCCTCTTACTACTAAGCTAGTGGTAATACTTGTCTGAAGTTCGTCCTGGTGGTTCCTAGAGATCTGTGGTTTCTATTACGAGATTGACTAGATTTTTGGAGGAAATTTGGTTAGGAGTTGAGATGGAGTCAGATTTCACATTTTCTTGATCTTTCTCTTGATGGTATTTGGCATTTTCTACTTCCTACCACTTTTTCATCCTTCTAAGATTTTCCTTCTTGGTCATGGGGCTAGGATATTCTCCCACATATAATGAACCAGTGGAATTCCTAATAGCATCCCTAGGAGACTCTAGTATTGGTTCTGGTCCAGCTCCATCTTTGCCCTCGCCTCATCCTGCACCTCCTGTTCTGCTCGCTTCAGCTCCCGGCTCTAATACAAAATAGTTTAAGTGGATGGTAGGTGCAACGTAGTCAGATCATCTTAATACTCAATTTAATTGTTACCCAAGATAGATTTGATGATCAGATAACACAATAGTTGGTTAGTATACAGCTCAAACCAATTCAATGTCGTATCTAGTGTGAAGGATTTCAGATCAATTAAGATCCAAATCCATAAATGATCTTGGGTTTAGAAAGAGTTTTGACCACCAATCTTGTCAATGTAGAAAAACCAACATCTACACTTCGAAAGAGATGCAAACTCTAATAGATATTGATCAAACTTCAATCAAAACATAAAACGAAGTTACTGTTCATACAAAAATAGTAAGCTATTGTATTTCACATGACCACATCATCATCAATAGTACTTGAAGATACCTTAATTGGAATATTCCCCTCATCAAAAATGACATCTCTACATTGTATACTCCCTCTTGATCTCATGATCATCACAAAAAGCCTTGAACTTGGTAGATATGTACTCTCCACCATTGTATTCTTCGCTTGGAGAATCCGACAATCCTTGATCTCATGGTTAACTGATGGCAGACATACTTTGATGGTTTTTCTAAAACCAGCACCAAAAAACTCATCAAGATGGTGTAAACTTAAATTGTATGGATCTTGTGAATAATGAAGATTAAATGTTGGATCCCAAATCTTCAACCTACGACTTGATTTAAACTCACTCTCTCAAGACTAGCTTTCTAGCAACAAACTTTCTTAAAATTTATTGTCTTTTGATCAATGATTATCCTCTTGTACTTGGATCTGATACCATGTTGAAAGTACAATACTAAGGACCATAAAAAAAACCTACATAAGGCTCCAAAAGTGATTTTATTGATTGATACACCTATCTATTACAAAACTAGTCACAAGATCTTGATCTAGAAAAGCAATATTGGATCCCACAATCAAGAGCAATCAAAAGCATTTATCAAACATTGAATTACGACCCCACATGTGTATGGTACAGGCTCCAGTATGGCCTGTTATCAGAGATTAAGTGTAATCAAGTCTAGATACCAAAGCATTAAAAAAAACTCAAGACAAATGTGTAGAAACCTCAAGATTGCCAATGTGCTCCAAAAATTCTATCTCCTCACTATGGAATGATGGATTATGTGTACAACAGGGCTCTTCTCCTCTCAAGTTATGTGAAAATCCAGCATGTAATAAGGAAGATGATTGACTATTTTTGCTCTAATTTTTCAATCTTGCCTAATCCTAGAGTTTTGCCAAGTTGGTGGCTAGGTAGATCAACCACCTCCATGATTCAAGGAATTTGGCTCTATAATTTAGAAATTGTGACCCAAAAAACCTAACTAACCCTATGAATGAAATCTAATCGATCTAGGGTAGCCTAAACAAGTGGAAACATGTATTCACATGTGTGGGACCCACATGTACAAATTTACATAGTTTTAATCAAGATAGATTTGCTAATTTCTCACATTTGCTTGATCCAAAGTTGAGTCAATAAATGGTAATGGATAAGGTTCTTTCTTTGTGATTTCATATAGCTTTCTTTGCATCCATCTTAAATTTTTTGAATCTTCTTCTTTGGAACAATCACATCTCTCTCGAACCTTCACTCTACTTTCTCCTAGGCAACTCCTTCATAGTGAAATTTGTGCTTCGTGATGCTCCACCTTTACAAATAAGTTTATTACAACCTATTTAAACATTTTACAAAGTGGCTTGAGTGGCTAAGTTACCATCCTCAAGATATTATTGTTTCTATCAAGCTAATGTATAGTAGATTTAACACAAAGCCTTGACAACAACAACCAAGAAGATATTGTGTCAGGAAATTATTAGTGGAGCCAAAGGTAATCGGATCTCCCCTCATTAGATGTGAAAACATATAATCCCAAAGCCTTGCTACACATCATTATGTTCGAAACACCAGGTCACACACACCCACCCATTTGTTGTTAAGAAATTGATAACTAGCCAAAACATGTTTTTTTTTTTAAAAAATTCTTCACTAGTAAGCAATACCTAGGATTGAATCAATACTATTTTTGATGATTGAAACTATAACATCTTTTAGATGCAATGTTCACCGAAGTACTTTGGTATTTCTTTTCCTTTTCGAGTCTTTATTCACCAATAAGGAATACTTCAAATTCAATCAATGTTGTTTTTGACAAACTACAACAACACCATTCTTCATATATCATGCTCACCAAAGTGCTTTGATATTCCTTTCATGTATTCCATAGTTTATGAAAAGCATGATAAAGAGTTAATATCTTGGTAGTATAATTTTTAACTTCCAATGATAATGCTTATGAAAATTAGAAGTTTTTTCCTCCCCCTATAATTTTGTGTGCATCATTTGGATCAATCACACGCTCAAGAAAACTAGCTAAAATCCTCCATCAAATGTCCCATGTTGAAGAGAATGGAGTATCTATATCCAATTTTGCAATTTCATAACATCTTAAATAGTAAAAATCATTTACTTCATCCATTTCAATGCCACATAGAGAATTGGATGCAATCCACTCCTATAAATAATTGGATGTGTAGTTCAAATTAAACGATGGCATTTTTCCTAGGTACCACTACATAGGGATTGCTCATCCCCTTCATTGGTCCAAGAAGCCACAATTCTTTTTGCTTCCAATGTGTGGTCACCTTAATACCATATAGCAAGGGCAAGGCCTTCCAAGGAGAAGTGGGTGTATTGATGTCATTATAGGTTCCATTATAATATATTCCACCACAAAAAATACATCTCCAATGTAAATAATAGATTTTTCCAACACTCCCATGTCTTTTTTTATGGTCTGATCACCCCAATGAATAAGACAAATAATAGGCTTAATAAATGCTAATCCCATTACGTGAAGTTTTTCATTCTTTGAATTTTCAACCCTTAACAATAGGTACATTGGTGTGAAGAAACCCTTCAATTTTGAGTGCTCCTCTATCTCTGACTTCACTTCTATGATCATGAATCAAGATCTTAGATAAATCATTTTTTCTTTTTCATTGAATCCGAGATTTCAACAATTTTGATAGTGCGTGTTACCCTTTGAAAATTGTCGAGAAGTGATTTGAGGATATCAATCCCCAATATTAGTTACAAAATCATAGTTGTTGGAGGAAGTTTGGTTTGGCTATAAGAATATGTTCGTGAAAGTATTTGCTAACATTTGTGATAGTTAGTGAGATATGGATTTTTGAAAAGATGCATGAAATGCACACCTTTTTGCTCATTTTTCTACAACTCTAGTGTCAAGAAAGGCATATTCACAATAAGACACTCTAGTAGCTTTGGGACATATGGAAGAATAATGCTCTTCCTTTCCAGATATAGAACACCACGTATTGGTTTTGATAATGTGAGACACTCTTCTTTTTGGTTTAGACATCTAGATTCAAACTTTAATATCTTCCACCTTCTTAGTTAAATAAGCCATAGTCTTGTTATCTACATTTGTGAATTTTTTTGTATATATGCATTGCATCCTTACTTGATGTTTTCCCCTATAAAATTTGAGGTTTGATAATAGTGTGTGGAGCAATAACATCTTCTAAGGAAACCATCAAGCCTTGACAACAATATGGATTCAT
Source organism: Diphasiastrum complanatum (assembly GCA_029204225.1). Taxonomy (NCBI): domain Eukaryota; kingdom Viridiplantae; phylum Streptophyta; class Lycopodiopsida; order Lycopodiales; family Lycopodiaceae; genus Diphasiastrum; species Diphasiastrum complanatum. Next base: position 14,156,078 of record CM055092.1, on the reverse strand, counting down.
CTTCTTTAGTAAGCCACCCAAGAACCATTCAATCTATAATGTTGCCAAACAAATTTAGGTAAAATCTTCATTCAAAATTTTCACTTGACAAGTACATTTTAAAAGCACATCTCTATCCTTCATTTAAATGTAATTCAAATGCTTCTTGGTTTTCAAGGGGAGGCTCAAATCTAGGACCAAAGAAACTTTGGATGTAGGCTAACCAATTGAGCGAACCCCGATGGGTGAATGTAATTTAAGTGGGTCAACATTTCTAGAACTATTTCAAGAAAGCTTGCTTTAAGCCATTTCACATAGTAATCACACCGAGATCCAACGAGAGAACTATGTTTGAGCTTGATCCAATTAAGGAAACCATGGTCTTGCTTTCACACATAGCGTAGAAAATATTCTCTATTTATCATCCTTCTGACTTTTCAATTTACCAATACAGTCAGTTCAAATGAAAATCCTTTCAAATAATCACTTTTTATATTGATTGTAAAGGTCACTAGTTGCATTATTGCCATGCTCAACAATGATGGTTGATCCAAGGATGGCTTAATGATGATGAATCAACAAAGCCAAAAGAAGTCTTGGTAGGAAAAAGTGATGATCTTTATTCTCTTCTGTACACACTTCAATTTCAAAATTGCTCTCACTTGATCAATTTTTTTGTTCTTTCTATTATCTTGCTTTTTGGTTTTAGGCAATTTGTTACCAATATGAATGTAGGACATAAATATTTCGCAAATGCAAATTAAACATCTCAGATCGATATATATTGAGGTATTCAAGATTGAATTTTTCTACATTCACTCACTGACAATTGCGCCACATGTATAGAGAACCATGAGCTAAAAAAAACTATCGAATTGTATTAATAAAGTTGTCATTCTTGAAAACTGGGAGAGTGAAAAGTTCAATTCTCAATAAAAAGCACTTATTAAAATTCTAGAAATAAACCATAAATTTCATGAATAACATCAAATTGGCATGGCCACCTCATTGCCTAAAGTTGTGTGTGAACATGAATAATCAACTAGTAAGATGCAATACACTTTAGAATATCAACATAAGCAACTAGCTTTATCCTTTTGGATCTTAAACTGATCAATTTTTTATCTAGATCGTTGCACTCTTTATCTCTTTCTATTCCACTAGAAAAGTAATCTTATTTGGAATGCAAACATAATAAGTCAATTTTCACCAATCAAAGAATCACTTAGTAGCCTATCTCTATGCATTGATTTCAAGTGAGTATACCTGCTTTTATCACAACATTATTCCATATCAAAATGAATGGTTTAATTGACTGAAATTTGAGGGATCAACCATGTAAACTTTACCAAGTAAACTTTCATAAGGATTTAACAATAAATTATGGTTAGACTCATAACAATTGTCATTGAGCAACCGAATGATTGTTCTTAATCATATTGCATAGTCAAATCAATACCAATTACAAACTTTAAAATCTCTCCAATTGGTTCATGGAAATTGATACGTACATCAAGAGTATTTGAAGCAATTAGGTTGCAATCGACAATAATCACTATGATAGACCTTTTATGAACCGACAATTGTAAGTATAGAAACTAATTGTTTATAACTTCGGCATCAATCAATACATGTTGACTATTGAATAATATCAAGTGTCGACTTGACACATACATGACTATCGAACAATATCAAGTGTCGACTTGACACATACATGAGTTTTAAACTTGTTTCTTATGAAATAATACTTTCTTCATTGAAATAAAAGACTTTTATGACTTTATTAACAACACACATATAATGAATGTTTTTGAAAGGGCCAGGCATGCCATTACAACGAGGGATTTAATTTGTATACAATTTATCGTTCCAATCATTGGTTTAAAAACATTCTACTCCCATAGATAACTCTATGAGATGCATTGTATTGACCCATCATGGACACAAATTTATAACATCACCTAGAAAATTTGGATAAGAGCCTTCCAATTAAACTTGCTCATCAAAAAACAATTCTGACTACAAATCACATTTATTAAAACTATTCATCGTGGTAATGAACACCTTCCATTAAATCCAAAAGAGATTGAAACATATGGTCTCACATACATGTGAAGAAAATTAGATCACAAAGACCTAATTATGCTAGAAGAATTGTGAGAAATCATCAACTAGTTTAGTCAATATTGGTCACAGTTGATAAAATTGCCAAATATGCAAATTGAGGCCAACTATATATTAGACTTAGAGTTTTATTTTTCAAAGTTATATTAGTCTAAATGCATTTGAATAAACACTTTTGGAAAGTGTGGGAAAGTATAGAACACAAGCTTTGGAGGGATTCAATTTGAGTACTAGATACATTAAATCTAGTCACAATAATAGTAGGATTTTTATTATGGAAGAAAACCAAGTGGCAAATTAGGTTTAGGACCTGCTATAAAAGGATAGAACTTGTGGGAAGAGATATCTTTCTCTCTCTCTTATCTCATTCATGTTTATACATGGTTCTCTTCGGTTCTACTATCCATTGGTGCACTATACTTGTGATATCTTGCAATTCTATGTGTAGATGATCAATATTTGCCATTTTCAACTTCACACGTGTGCAATACAGTAGGGTACTGTTGTTGTATGGACAGTAGCTTCTATTTATGTTGTTGTTGTATGGACAATAGTTTCTATATATGTTTTGATTCATGTTTGATCAAGTTCTATTAGAGTTTGCATCTCATTTGTTGTGTAGATGCTGAAATTTTTTTACATTGGCAAGATTGGTGGATTAGCTTGTTTTTGTAACCAAAGATAATTAGTAGGTTTGGATCTGAATTGATCCCAAATCTTTCACATGGTATCAGAGCTTGTGTTTCAGGTTATGAAGAAAGCAATCACATCTATCAATGATTTGGAGAAGATATCAATGCTAGAGCATGCTAGATTGGATTCTACAACAAAATCGAGTTTCTTGCATTTGTAGATTGGATTTTTTGTAGATCAAAACCCTATATAGGTTTATTAACTTGATCAGTTCCGATTTTTGAATTTACATATTGGATTTGGCCGATTTTTGGATCATTGGAATAGCCTAAGTGGTGGCTAATAGATTGCATATCAAGATTTTAGACATATTCAATTTTTTGTGATTTTGTCAAAACCCTAATTTTGATTGGATCTCTAGATAGTGAGGTTTCTAGACTTTATTTGAGTGTGTTTCAATCTTAGGAAGTGGCAAGAGTCATTAGATTGAGAATAGATCATAGGTTGATCAAGATTTCATAATTCTATGTGTTGATTTGCTTGGTATAAGTGCTAGAAGAGAATTGAGAAGTTTCATATCTTTGTGATTTCCTTTTGAAAACTTTGTTGTTGTTCAAAGGAATGTTTTGTGCATTGAAATAGGTTGAAAGAGAGGATCGGGTCATTGCTACATGGATACATCAAGTGGAGTCATGTTGGAAGCCAATGATAGGCTTACCTCAAGTAGCTATTCACTGTGGAAAGCGAGGATGGAATCACTTCTTGAGATGAATGATGTTTTGGATATTGTTGTAGGTTTGGAGGAGAGACCAACAACTCAACAAGATCAAATGAGGTATGACAAGAGGGCGAAAATGGCTCTACACATGATAAAGATGAATGTTACCAATGAGCTTCTCAAGGAGGTTGGTAAGAGTACTTCATCTAAGGATGTTTGGGATTCATTGAAGAAGCTTTATGAATCCAAGTCTACTTCTAGAGTGTTGACTCTAAGAAGGCAAATCTTTTTCTTGTTTGCAAATTCCAAATACTTTTATTTTGAGAGTGAGAGCATTGAATGATGAGTTGGCTTGCATTGATGAGGGCATTAAGGAAGGAGAGCTTGTTCAAGTTATTCTTAATGGATTTTTGGATTTTCATGCTAGCATTTTTCAAAGTATTGTCATTCAAAGAACTTTGCCAAGTTTGATTGATCTTCAAGAGATATGTTGCTTTGCTTGCTACCTTCATCTCTTTGCTTCTTCAAACATTCATTTGCAAAATTCTCTTTTGATTCCACAATAGAAGCATTTTAAATTAGACTTATCTTTTTTTTTGCCAAAAGAAGAAGTCTCACCTTGATCTTGTCATTTTGACCACTTGTCTTTGCTTTGCCCTTGAACTTGCCTTTGATGAACATAGTAGCCTCCTCTTCATAATGAGATGTTGATGTAGATCCACCTCCTCTTGATTGAAGCCTATACTCCTCATTCACCAAGATCTCTTGCAAATCCACAATACTTGGCAAAGTCTTTTTGAATAGCAAAACTTTGAACAAGATTAGCATGATCATCCAACAAGCCATTAAGTATAGCTTGAACAAATTCTACCTCCTTAATGCTTTCATCAATACATGTTAGCTCGATAGATCAAAGCTCAAGTGCTTCTATTAAGACATCAAGCGACATTTTCCAAGTGAGTGCTACAAGAAGAAGAGAGATCAAGAAGACAAGCAAGATAATCTTACTCTTGACGAGGATGGTTTGGATGTACAAGATGCAAATGATGATGCCTTTGTGATGTCTTCATGTATGCTTCCTAATGATGGAGATCTAGATCCATGGTGGATTGATAGTGGAGCAAGATTACATATGACTTTTCACAAAGAGTACTTCTTTTTTTTGTTGGCATATGGAGATGACAAGAGGGTGATCTATACGGCCAATGATGGTGAGTGTGCAATCAAAGGGATTCACACAATTTGAATAGTTCAACATTCAAAATGGATTATTGTTTTAGAATGAAAAATTTGTTTACCAAGGGATGATGGTTTAATGAAAAAAAATCTTCTTGAGTGTCATGACACACCCCATGCAGGTCATCCAGATATACATAGGACTTTATACTTGGTCATAAGGGAATTTTATTGGCCAAAACTCAAGTCATATGTCAAGTCACAAAGTGTGAACCCTGTCAGTTATCCAAAGTAGAGTGCTTAAAGGCTGGAGGAGTACTGCATCTTTTAGATATTCATCAAAAGAGACAAGAGAATATATTTATAAATTTTGTAGTTGAACTTCCGAAGGCCCAGCAACAAAATGATTCCATTTAAATAGTTGTGAGTAGATTAACTAAGCTACATTCATACTAGATAAGTCAATTACAAAGGCTTTGGATTTAGCCTAAATCTTTGTTGAAAGATTATTTAGATTATATGGACTGCCATGTGATATTGTTAATGATAAAGGTCCTATGTTTAAGGGCTATTCCTGGTCAACAATATTCCATAAACTTGAAATCTTTCTTAATTTTAGTTCTACTAATCATCCTAAATCAGATAGGCAGACTGAAAAAGACTAATTAGACTATGGATGCTATATTGAAATCTCACATGCAATCTCATTGGAAGGATTATATTCCTTTAATAGAGTTTCCTTATAATAGTAGAAAACATTCTACTATAGGTTATATTCCGTTTATGCTTATGTATTGTTCTGGCCATATTAGGTTAAGGACCTGGAATAGTCCTACTATGGTAGACCAGCCCTCCAATGTTCGAGATAGTTGGTCACGCCATGATTTAATTCCATGTCAAGGCCAGTTTGTGACTAATTACCTTGAGAGGACCCAGACACTCTAATTGAGACATATGGAGTATTGCATGTACGTGTGACAGATATAGCCAGGAGGACTGCATGAAGAGAGGTGATCTATTTATAGTTGACCTGCATGGGGGGTTGCATGGTTTCATGCAAAGGACTCTACTCTCTATATAATGATGTAGGGGTTCTCCCATCGACATATTGGGTTTAGATCACCAGTTTCTCTCTTCTCCTCTTGCTTCACATGGCATAGCTTGGGGGCTAGATCCAGGTTTGATCTAGGTTTGGTTGGGCGGTTTGGCTCCATTGTCTCTCTTATTGTATTCTCCTATCCTCATCTTAGGGGTGATTCTTCAAGGGTTTTTACATTAGTATCAGAGCCCGGCTAAGATGAGGTCTTGGATGGGAATGAAGACAAACTCTACAATGAGTAGGAAGTGGAAGCGCTTGGATACTTGAATCCTAGTTGGAGTGCTAATTTCTTGAAAGATTGATTGGATTTTGAATCCACTAATCTATTTTAGAGCAAGTTTATCAAGGGTGATAGAGTGCTCTAATTATTTGATCTTGTGAAAGCTGCTTTGAATTTGGTGTTAAGTTCATTTCCAATTTTTTGATTCTTTGAGAAACTTTCGAAAGGTGTAGAGGGATTTGCACGTGTAAGTCTAATTGGTTATGATTATTCTCTTTATGTTAAGCAGAATTGCAAGCATAACTATGGGTGGGCTTAACCAATTCCCAGGTTTATTTTTTTCCTAAGAAGATCACGTTCTTTCTTAATAATGAGTGCTTTTCCCTCCTTCTGTCAAACCTGTATTTTTATAGGTAAGCAGAAAAAAATCTTAATTATTGGAAATGAATTAAGCATGTATCTTGAATCTTGCTGGAAAACTTCCCTCTGTGGGACGGTTGTTGCCTCGTTCACCTGCTGTGGATTTAAAGAAAACATTACATTAAGCTTAATAGCTAACCATGCTGCCAAAAGATGATGCTCAGTTGGTCATATCTCTTTGATGGATGTATGAAACTGTTGGATTCCAGTATGATGACAGCTGAGTTAGCAACGGGTTCTTTGTGTAATCAAGAATTGGGAAAGTTGCTCAGGTTTTAATCTCAGTTGTTGAATCCCTATTCTGTTGTTTGTTCACAATCCAAAGGAACTGTAGTTCTGGATCGACGTTGGCTGTAGAGTTATCTGTTTGGCAGATTGCAGTAGGCAGGACGTTCTTTCTTTGAGATCATCTGCTGCAATAAACAGGATGTTTAGTAGTATTGATAAGCTATTTACAAACTTATGCCTTCATCTCCATTCTCAAACGGAGAAATCGGTGAATCCATCCTCAAGGTCAAATTAGGTAGATTCCTCAAAAACCACCTTTTTGAACTTGGCTACAACTTGATTCCCGGATCGAGGTTCCCTAAATATGGGCTTATGTGTTACTGCCAATGTAAGAAACAAAAGGCCATGTAACTCCCACAAGTTACATTAATACAAGGTTAAAAAAAATTTACAACTGAGCACCAAGAAATCAAATTCCTATAACTAAGTGCTAGTAATTTAAATTTATCGGGTTGATTTTAAGGAACTAAAAGAATTCCCCACTAAACCAACTTTAGGTTACTCATGTCTAAAACCTTGAAATGCCTTGAACATCCGGCATGCAACAAGCATAGCCGTGCAATTCCCAAAATTGCCAATTCGAAGCTCTTGCATGAGAGTAAAAACCCATCGGTCACGTCCCTTCAAAAAGGTTAAACCAACATGCCTACAAGTTTTTTACTTCCAAGGCCATGCCAAAACTTGACCACCAAACCCTATCCTCTTTAAAGAAATAAGGTTAGGGCCGACTCTCTCCTTTCTGCAACAAACAGGCTTCCCACACAGATAGAAAGCTCGCTGCCTCAGGCTCACATATTGCTCAGGATTCAATTACTCTGTAACACGGGTTGGAACTTATCGCCGCTAGAGCTGCACTCTCGCTTCACATCTCCTTCCAAATGTTCACCTATGGACTGCAACGCAATCATGGAAAAGGTACCAAAACATGCATTGTTCTGCTAGAACTATTTCCAGATGCCTATTTTAGATCCTCACATCTAGAAAGCGCGCATACACTGATCCAAGTGCATGGGGGGATCTACGATGAAGTGAGTACTTTCAGAGCATTAGCACGACTCTCATGGTGTTAATTCTAACAACATAATTATGATGTTTAGATCTAATTTAGAATTAACGACAAATTTGAGTTCTTCACGGAATGGTTCCCAAGAAAGTACCCAGTAATGAGAATTTTGATTTCTAGGTACTATACTAACTTTGGAGTAAAATTGCTCCCGGTATAATGAGTTAAATTTGGGAGATGGATTTTTTTAAACCCATAAGATTTTTCTTTTTTGACCAATGTGGTTACTATTGCATTCTCAATGACTTCGGTCATTAAAGAATGACAACTATAAGCTTTGAGTAAATACTTGTTGAAGTTGTATTTCGTAGAACTAATGGAGCAAGTATTGTTATTAAATAGAAGTCTTTTTTATTTGATTTAAGGATTTTTGGGTCGAATACAGTACTAGAATACAGTAGTCCAAATTGTGGATTTTCTAATTATATACTTTCATTAGTTGCATCAAAATGACAACTTTAACGAAGAAATTCTTAAGCCAGTTCAATGGAAAGGAAAAAAATGTCCAATTTTATTTGAAATTGGTAATTGTTATGAACTGATCAAAAGTTAAAACTAATTTCACTTCCAGTTAAAATCCTATGGTGGATTCTATATCGGTGATTCTAACCAGGTATAGGGTAGAAATGAAATTGTTTCAGATTTTTTTCCTACAGTAATAAATTTTAAACATTTACTAATGTCATTATGCCTTCTTAGTACCTTAGTTGAAATAGATTTTCAGAGAACTAAAAATTCTAAGGAGGGAAGAAGAGTAGACATCAGTGGTAGTAAGTGTGGTCGAGAAATGTATTTCGCAATTAGGATTTTGGTAATCCCAGTAAATAATTACTTAATACCGGATATTATTTTATGGGTAAGATTTGTTTAGTTGAAATCATAACTAATATCTTCGTGACCATTGAGTTATCCACAGTTTTGGATGTCAATTGTGATGTTAAAAGAAAAATCTGATACATGGATTACATTAGATCTGTTATATGATAGAAGCTTGTCCCTAGAGTTAATGCTCTTGGATCTAGTGGGATTTGAAGCTTATCATTAACCAGAAAGGATTAGAATGGAATTAGGAACCATGTTAATTCTTCTGTTTAAGTCACACGATCAGATGTGGACTCGTTGGTATCCATTTGAGGCATGCCAATCATCCAAATAAAATGGAATTCTCCAGTGTTTTGGGAACAAGAAATAATATTCCTATATGGATTATAGGACAGCTAGATGATTAATGGATCTCTAGAATATCAGATAAGGCGGAAGGAAAAGCTGATGGTATGGGACATCAATAATTTTGAAAAGAGAATTCTAGGATTGTAAAGATCTAATGATCAAGGGTGTATTTTAGTACCTAGTCGCGATATGAGAAAAAGAAAACCATTGATCAAATGTGGGGATTTTGGAAATTTTTGAAGTTTAATCTAGATCCCAATGTGGTATCTCATTATTTACAAAATCAGAGGCCCTCAAATCTATTTCTCGCTTTCTTAATTAATCCTTTACTTCTTAGTAATTTCTCGAATATAAGACATCAGACTAGTTTATATGATTCTTTCCAGCATGAAGTTATTCTTTTGAAAGACTATTATGTCATATAAATTACTACTCAAACTTAGAATTCAGATAAATTCTAAGGTTAAAGTGTTTAATTTCTTAAACCTAGAATATACTTTTTGCATAAATGGATTTCGATAGAATGGTAGTTTCTGTCACTCGGGTTGAAAATATTTGAAGAAAAAAGTCATGTTTGTAATAGAGTGAATCCTTTTGTGAAAGCACTTATTACTGACTTTTCTTGGATTTAGATATTTTCATCTATCATCTTTCCAGATTACTTTTATTGAAATTTATAATTGTCTTTAAAAGGAGAGGTGAAGTGGTGGGATAAAATTCTATTTGGGAATCTGTGGATTGCATAGTTTTCGGAAAACCCCCAGTTGTGGTATAGAAATGAGATTTTTCTGAAAGTAATTTTGGATAGATTCAGAGTAAGATACCTAATTGAAATTTTTCGAATAAGAGAAATTCTCTAGGGATTATGTGGACAATCTGAAACTAGAACATGTTTGATATTTGAATCATTCCCTATAAGTAGTACAGTGAAAGGTCAAATGTTACTAATTCCATGATTGGTTGGAATAGAAGTAAGTTTGATCAAAATTTAAGTCTAAGAGTTTTGTATTAGATCAGCCTAATCTTAGTTTTAGTACTAAGATCAGAGAGGGGTTGATTGAGAGGAAGAAATTATGTCATTAGAGGTAAGTTGGATTGGAAAACTGTTGAGATTTAATGTTATTCATCTCAGAGATTTCTTGATATGTTATTTACTCATGAGAAATAGAAAATCTTTTGTAACTGAGTTACAAGATCTCAATGAGATATGTGAGTAACATATGTGGGTTCTGGAGGAATCTGCCAGATAAGAATGTGTTTATGTACATTATTCACATATGTGCACGATTAATCTTGTATAAATCTACTGTGTATTCCTAGTTACTAGGGTTATTTGGTGCACTTAACCTAGTCGGTGAACATAAGCATAAGATCAAGTATTGTTTTGACAGATACTTGCAAAGTTAACAAATCTTTGTATAGAAGATTTATGGATTAACTTATAAATGATTTGAGTAAGGATCAAAATGTGGTGTAATACTAGTATAATTGAATTCTTCACCTAGACATTTGAGATTTCTAAATCATTGGCAACTAACTTGAGTAGTTGATTACTCCAGAGTGAATTTAATTGGTAAAACGATCAATGTGATGTGGATTCACCATAAACTGATGGCTATGATTTATATTACTTGTAAGATGCATGCTTAGTGAATCATTTTGGTTCATCAGTTAAAATTATGTGCATTGGATATATAGTAGTCTTGGTAGAGTATTCCTTAGTTAAGGAATGGACTTAGATTATTAGTGATTGTATCCAATGAGCTCAATTGGATAACGAATCATAATGAATCCGAGAATAATAACTGAATTGTATTCAACAGATCTTGGATATATCTGGATTTAGTTCTAGATTGTAACCTAAAGTTTTTGTAGTTGAAGATGATTGTCATTTTTGGTATGCGTTTAGTGGTTTATAAAACTTGAATCTTGCACTTCAGTTAAATAATCATGTTTTGAAAAGTATTTCTAAATCCAGTATTTTCTTAATCAAAGGATTTTGGAATGACTCTTACTTTTCCTGAGTTATGTTGGACATATATTCCAGTATCCTGTAAATGATTAAGTATGATTTTGGATTCTAGGGAATTATGATTGACGAATCATAAATAGATACTTAATTATGGTCAGAAGGATTGTATGGAATAATGAAGATTCTTAAGTGTGATGATTAATTCTTAACCTATCAATTGAGTAAGAGTTTGAGTCAGTGTTTTGAATCTTTTTACTCTAGTATTTTATTTGAGAACCTATGGATCTCACAAACATTCTCATAAGATAAGTATTTTATTTGTGGAGAATTTAATTATTTTAGTGGATATTATTCTACTACAGTATATGGTCTACAGATGCTTGAGTACAGTTCTTCTTTTGATTGGATTTCTAGATATCATGGAAGACAAACAAATCTATTAAGATGAATGAGTGCTATTTTCTTGCATTTGATGCTAGAAATAGGAGCATTTAACTCAAAAGAGTATTTAGGATACTCAGAATTGAGTTTTAATCATTTTATATCTTAATGATTCTCCTAGAGATACTAGTTAAATGAATTATTATATCTTAGAATTGGATTCTAAGGATAGTTGTACTTGGAAGCATTTTATGCATTCTCTACCTGAGTTTGTGGATAATTTCAGACTGTAATTATTATTTTTCTTTAACTTTAATCTCCCAAGTTAGAGAATATTTCACTCAGTGGTTCATGTAAGCGTTTTACATGAGGGTGATGTCACTAACTTGTGTTGAGTGTAACCTAGTTAAGAAATTTATCGCTTAGTGTATTTTTTCAAACCAGACTTTGTACTCCAGAACAGAGATTAACAGTTGAAAACAATTTTTTTTCTCTAAATACTTGTTTGATATGAAAGTCAATCTAAGGATAATGATTTCCTAGGTTAATATTGAAAGTTAAAGGAATTGTTCTTGTAATTCTTTCCTGTCTTGAGTAGCTTATAAGAATAGAAGCAGTTTAAGGAGGGAAGAATGTTATGGCCATATTCGGTTAAGGACCTGGAATAGTCCTAATATGGTAGACCGGCCCTCCAGTGTTCGAGATGTCACGCCATGATTTAATTCCATGTCAAGGCCAGTTTGTGACTAATTACCTTGAGAGAACCCGGACACTCTAATTGAGACATATGGAGTATTGCATGTACGTGTGACGGATATATGCAGGAGGACTGCATGAAGAGATGTGATCTATTTATAGTTGACCTGCATGGGGGTTGCATGGTTTCATGCACAAGAATCTACTCTCTATATAATGAGGTGGGGATTCTCCCGTCGACATATTGGATTTAGGTTATTAGTTTCTCTCTTCTCCTTTTGCTTCACATGGCATAGCTTGGGGGCTAGATCCAGGTCTGATCTAGGTTTGGGTGGGCATTTGGATCCATTGTCTCTCTTATTGTGTTCTCCTATCCTCATCTTAGGGGTGATTCTTTAAGGGTTTTAATCTAGATCTCTAGTTAATGTGGAGACGAGATGTGTTAAAATCCAAAAAGTTACAAATTTTCTGCAAGAAATGCAAGAGATTTTGCAATTAGCATGTGAAAGTATGTGTACTGCTCAAAATAGAGCTAAGCACTGTGTTGATCTTAAGAAATCTCCCAGAGATTTTAAAGTCGATGATTGGGTATCTTTTAGATTTCTAAAAAATTCTGGGACTATGCATACTAGAAAGCATTATAAATTACCAGATATCGTGGACCATTTCTAATTATTAAGAGATTGGATGTTTAGCTTATGAATTTGATTGTCAAAATATCTTTGTTGCTCATCTAGTGTTTCATGTAACCTAATTAAAATTAAATTTACATGAAGGTGATCTAGTTGGATCTCATGAGAGTCTTACCCATTTGGAAGATTTATGACTTAGTGTGTCTCTAGAACTAGAGAATGTACTAAGAACAAAAAACAATTGAGAAATTATTCTTCGATAAAAATGTCACATCGAGGATGACGATTGGTTTTTCCTAAGTTCTACTACTAAGGACATAAGTGATTCAAGGGGGGAAAAATGTTGTATCCATGTCATGTATTGAGGATTCGAAACAATCCTTGATGTGAATATTTGGCACTCTAGCGTGTGATTTTGTTAGATATGTCTAGGCATTCCAATCTAGGCCAGAAAAGTAATTAATAACCTTTTGAGGGCCCATGCCCCCCAATTAGTACTTGTGGAGCAATGCATGGTGATTGACAACTATATGCATCTAGAGGAGTATCAATAGTAACTTACTATGAGTTTAGAAAAGGACTAGGGTTTCAGAGGGAATTTTCCTAGGCTCTTGGGGTCTATATATACTTACAAAAACTCGCTCTACTCCACTTCCCAATTCCATATATGATTACCAGAAACATCTCTAAGTCATCTCATGTTCAGTCATCGTGGCTTGGGAAAAATTGATTTCCAGTTTCGCTTCGGTTGGGTAGTTTGGCTCCACAATTATCCTTTCGATGTTTGCAGTAGGATCTTCTAGAACTACAAAAGGTAATTCCTATATTGGTGTTCTTACATCTTGTGAACAAAAGGTCATTGCCGTTAAAAATCATTATCCCAATCTCCGTGCTAGTAAGTGATTTCGAGTAAGAGCAACGACACCATCATATTTGCATTTGGGTAGGGTGACTTATCGTGGCAAGCCTTTGGAAGAAAATGTACATGCACTTATTTAATGCCCTAAATCCTTGCATGGCCCAAGTGTTTCTACTAATAATTAATCTGGTCTTGAAGACCAACTCAATAGGGCCATGAGCCAGAGTCCTATCACATTATTCAATGCTCAGCACTCCAATTTTTGCAGAGTAACATTGAAGACTCATAATCCCAGCCAATTAAGGCCAAAGAGTGCATCCTAGACCAAAAGAATGAAGCACCAATGCACACCAAAAGCAACCAGAGACTCCACCCAATCCCAAGATCCAAGTACAACCACGACTTTTTAAACTACAACAATTCACATATACGCTATTCGAGCTACAATTAATGTGACATATTATGGAGCCTTTGATTGCTTATGCCTCACAACCATAGAGAAACCAACGATATATAAAGGCCTCACAAGGAAATCGACCATCGATTAGCAGCGGCATAAATTTCCCCAAGTTCATGACACTAAGAGACAAGGCTGTATCACGGATCAACACCACTACAACGACAGTGGTGGGCTCACACTCATCTAAGAGTGAAGAACATATCATAGCATATCATGATATAAGTGTTCTTTACCCTTAGATGAGTGTGTGCCCAAGAGTGTCATTGCAGTGGTGGTGTGAATACATTATCCCATGTATCACCACTATCCTTGAGAACAACATTGGGCTCCCAAAATCTAGTGGTGCTAAATTCTAATGGTGGTGAGCGACTATACGATTTTAGTGACATGGTGTTATGGTGCATGCGAAATAGCAAGAATAGCTCTTGAGAGCACGAGTTTATTGAATGCTTTTGTTAAGAGGGAAATCTGATAAATTTTTGACTCATTCTTCATATGCGTCAGCGATGGCTGCTCGGACTATATCTGTGTTGGCTGCGTCAGCGATGGCTGCTCGGACTATATCTCTGCTTTGCCACAAGAATTGAGAGTGCAAAGGTATCGGCGAGAGGGAGGGGTGAAGCACAGAGAGATCGAGAGAGATGGCTGGTGAAGCTGGATTAAGGCTCCGGTCCATACGCACAAAGAGGGCGGACACAACCGGAGGTTCAGATTATGGTGATGGCGAACAGAGGGAGCCTGTGACTCCCGCAGGTCGTATGTTTAATCAGCCCATTTTCGACTGCTATGTCATCTGTATTGTTGGCTTCAAAAATATGATCGACATCCCAACGATTAAGACTGGCTTGCAGCAGACGTTCGTCCAACATAAGCGCTTCTCCAGTATCATGGTATGCCCTTCTTTCAAACATGTTTTTACCTCTTTCTGTCAACTCACAATTAAGCAGGGTAGCTTGAAAGCAAGGTTTTACCATTCGCTTAATCAGACTAGAAGCTCGCCTTTATTGAATCAATGAAAATAAACGATTGAATTGCTTACGTTGTGCAGTTGTTGAATTGTGTGCAAAGCATGAGTTGTGAATTGAGTAACTTGATTTCTGAATTAATCAAAAGTTTCAATTTTCCCGCCTTGGTCTTGCGGCAGTTTCTTCGGGGATTTTGTGATTGAAGAAAGTGTACTCTACCGTGTGTAAATGAATGCAGCTCATTAGTCAAAAACAAGTAAATGATTATTTGCTTAACGTAGTACTCCATCATTAAATCTTTTCCTCAATGGATGATCGCTTCGACATTGGGTGCTTACATTGAATTCTTTTCATTTGCCCACCTATATTTCAGAGCAAATGTTTCTCCTTTCAGAAGGAACGGACTTCTCAATTCTGGACTTACCGTTTATCACGTAGTGGGTAACAATATGAAACTAGTATCAGGCCGTAATTCAATGCAAGAGGCTCCTTTATGGCAGTTCACCTACTTGTACATAGTCTTTATTACTTAAAAGGCGGTTACCAACTACAAGGCGGCTGTAATTAATTAAGTAGGTAGAAAAGCATTGACCTGAAAGACTCGAAAATATCTTGTAAATAAATATCTTTTCAGTTAGTTATCTATATAGAGACGGAAGCTCTAAAATATCTGTGCCTCACTGAATTGCGCTCATCAGCTTCACGCCCATGTATTCATCTTGATTATTGCTGGTAATTGTTGCACTTCCGATCTACAACCGTCCGTTGTTCTACTTCCGCTGCTATCCCATTGATTTCCAAAATGGTATTAGAGCGGGTGGTGTAGGAGCAGCGAAATTACTCTTGATAGAGTGAGGTGCTCCTGGGTAGAAATTGCCATTACCCAATTTTCGTAGGCTTCACTCGAAACACTATATGCTTCAGACATTCTGAGGTTGAAGAATTTCTTCCTCAGATGGAGGTTGGATGTAACGTCTCTAATGTCGTAGAGAGTTGCTAGGATATCCCATGCATCCTTAGCGGTCTGAGCAGCACGTATGTGGCTGATCTGAGTATCCTTGATGTTGAGGGTGATCATGGTGAATGGTTTGCCATCTCTCAATCTCCACTTGGTGATGATGGCTGCATCACATTTTGGTTTGAGCTCTGTGCCATCAACGATGTCCCACAGTTCTTTGGCTAGAAGTATATCCTTCATCTTGAATTTCCAGAGATGGTAGTTATCTCCATCGAGTTTGTCAATGAGAGATGAACTGGCTGACGGATCCATTCTGGTTGGACTAGATCGTTGGTAGAAACAACGATTGTCTGAATACTGTTGGCTGCACGTTTGCCTGAAAGTCGTATTGATAGAAACAAGACTGATAATCCGCAGTAGAAATGCAGATTACTGAAATGACCGCTCTGATACCATGTCGTAAAACGCTGGTCGTGAGCGCAGCGGAAGCTCGGTTGCTCAGAGCGTAGGCGTGTAGGAACGGAAACGCAACAGTTAGCAACAGAAATATTCAAGGCGGTGACCATCAACTGAGGTCTGATAACGCTGCTGAACATGCTGTAAATGAGAACTGGCCTGGGTAATAAGCTCTCGAGCACCTGATAGAAAAGATGCAAGTGTAACAGGTGTATCCTCAGGAGGAAGAGGAATGCCAGGTAAAAGAGGTGCATAGCCATGAGATAATAAAACTGGTGAGACACCTGTGCTGGTACTAACAGAGCTATTATAGCTATACTCTGCTAAACATAAATGCTGATCCCAATCCTTCCCTGAAGGAGTAACAAAATGGCGTAAATAATCCTCAAGGATCCTGTTAAGGACCTCAGACTGCCCATCAGAAGTAGAATGATAAGCAGAACCCATAAAAAGCTGAACATCCAAAATACCCATAAGCTCTGTCCAGAATATAGATGTAAACTTACTATCCTGATCAGAAAGGATAGTACGAGGAAATCCATGCAGGCGGAAAATCTCTGATAGGAACAAACGTGCACACTGCTCTGCTGTGATAGTACTGCGAACTGGGATAAAATGTGCCTGTTTCGAGAACCTGTCAACTACCACCATACATGAATCGTGACCACGCTGGGTATGGGGAAGGCCAAGGATAAAGTCCATAGATATATCAGTCCACTGGCGATGAGGAATAGGCCAACTCTGGAGCAAACCAGCAGATTTAGCACGGGAGTACTTATTACGAAGACAAAAAGGGCAGGTACGAATAAGTACAGCAAGCTCAGATCGAACAGAGGGCCAATAGAAATGGTCTTTGAGACGAGCATAAGACTTCTAAAAACCAAAGTGACCCCCAACAGGAGAGGAATGAGCATCCGACAACAACTGGGAACGGATACGCAAAGAACTAGGGATACAAAGAGAATCATAATGATAAAGACGATTGTCAATAATGGAGTAAACCTGATGAGGACTGGACGAAACAGGTGGGGCAGAACTATAAACATCACGAAAATCAGAACATGTAAGGTATGCTGTAGGTAGGGCATCAAACCATGGAGGAATAGTAGAAACGAGTGTATTTAACAAAGCTGGAAGACGAGATAATGCATCAGCAGCAGTGTTAGCATGACCAGGACGATACAATATGGAGAAATTAAAAGACTGTAAAAACTGCAACCAACGAAATTGACGATCACTAAGGTCACGTTGAGAAAACAGATAACGTAAAGACTGGTGATCAGTAATAATGTCAAATGGGACTCGATACAGATAATGACGCCACTTCTTAAGAGCATAGATAATAGCAAGAAGCTCTTTCTCATGCACAGAATAACGTTGCTCATAAGAGCGAAGACGACGCGACTCATAAGCAATAATACATTGTGACTGGCGAAGTAAAGCACCCAAACCAACATTACTAGCATCAGTCTCAACAAGAAACTTCTGATCAAACTTTGGTAAACCCATAACGGCAGCATCAACAACAACACGACTGTTACGAGCTCGTAACCAGTGCCGAACCCTAGAGAACACAGATAGGTCAGATACCACAGTCAGGGTCGTGTCCAGCGTACATGACCAACAGGGCAAGACAGTGTGAGTAGTGTGCCCCAGCACGGTCCATAGCCATGGCGGGCCTAACACAGTCTAGGGACCTTGTCAGCAGGATAGGGCCCCCAGTTGGGTCCCGACGTGCAGTCGGCCACGTCAGTGCCACGTGGCCGACACTTGGCAGTAGCATGCTACCAGTCCTCACACTGGGCTAGGAGGGGCTTACTCTATATCAGGGAGTAGGCAAGGTTGGGTGGATCAGTTAGTGTTTGCCCTACTGTGGTGTTAGGATCTATTACACTGGTATCAGAGCCATCTCCATCCTAGGGAACTCAGTTTTCAACAGTGGAGAAAGTAGCTAGATTGCTCTGAACTTCTTCAAGTTCTCAAAAAGAAATAGAGGAGGAGACTCGCTGTAGGAACAATCTCCTACTGAGGAAATCTTGGTGGATTTACTTGCTGGTCAGAGAGAAATTACTTAAAATTTCTAGAGCAGGTCCAGCGCTGTAAATTTAGTCTTCATCTCTGATTTTTGCCATCAGATTCAGGGAATCAGAGCGTATTTCTGAGGAGAAAGGGTGGTGCTGATCCATCGCTGAGGGATCAGAAATTTACCTCTGAAATTTCAGAGAAATCTAAGGAGATTTGAAGGGTTTTCAAACACTTTTTCTTAGCAGGGCCAGCACTGGACAGGGAGATGAAAAATTAGTTTTTCATCACTGTTTTTGAGGATTTTTCAGTAGTTTGAACATCAAACTAGATTGCCACAGACCAGCGACCTACTACTTGAAGTCAGATCAGAGTTTCAAGCAAGTTTTGGGCCTTAAATTTTAGAAAATTGGGCCAGACAGGTGGCTGTCCAGCCAGCGAGGGTAGGGAGACACCAAAATCAGAAATTGAAATACTTTTTGGGTCTCAAATCAGAAGTAAACGAGCCAGTTGGGTTGCAATCAGACCAGCGAGCTACTATCCTCAAAGAACCGGGAAATTTGCCACCGTTTTGAAGCTTCAAACTGGCATTTTTCGGGACAGCAGGTCTGAAATCTTGGAGAAAAGAGCTGAAAGGGTTCCTCTTCATTCTTTCTTTGGAAGTACAGTCCTCAGAAACAGCTAAGTCATCTTTCCTTTCCCTTGTACAGTTGTAAATTAGTCTTTTAGACTTTTTTTCCTTCAGAAGTTAAGGTAGCTCTCTTTCAGTTCCGAAGATGATCACTCCTCAGGGACCTGATCAACCCCCGGAGAGAGGCTTCGACAAACTTGAAACAGAAGCCTTGGCTTACAGAAAAGGGAAGGAACCCATGGAAGTAGAAGAACAGGAACAGTTCTCCGAAGAACTCGACGAACTGGTTACCAAGGAGCAGTTCCTCCAATTGGTAACAGAAGTGGATGAACTGAAGTTGGCATTAGCCAATTTCAAGTCCAGTGTGGACGACTCGTTCGCTGAACTCAAAAACTTGATTTTGAGTTCCGCGAAAGGAAGCCTTCCCTCCACTTCTCAGTTATCCCCTTCTCCACTTCCATCAGTTTCGAGTGAGACTTTACGATCTCACCCCAGTGTTTTTAAAGACTTAAAACCTCCTACTTTTAATGGGGAAGAGAAGGATAGAAATGCAAATATTCTACAAACCTTCCTCAGCAAATGGAAGAACATTCATGCTCTTAAACAGACCCCTGACCATTTGCAAGCTATTGAGGCCAGTCTTTCCTTAGGGCCTATGGCCTATAAGTGGTGGTTAAATCTCCAGGAGACTGGGCAGACTCCTCGATCATGGAAAGCTTTTGAAGAAGCTTTCCTAAGAGAATTTCTACCAGAGAATGAACTTGATAGAGCCTGGGAAGCCTGGGAAAGAACAGTAATGGACAAGTCCCTCATCCAATATATCTCGCAATATCGAGAAGCAATTTTAAAGATTAAAAATATGGATGACTATCAAAAAATCAGGGGATTTGTTCGTGGCCTCAAAGATGAATATAAAGTAGAGGTCCAGAGAAACTCGCCTACTACCCTTGAGCAAGCTCTCAGATATGCTCAAATCTATGATGATTCAGTGGCTAGGAAGAAGGCGAGACAACAGCCACTTTCTGAGCAGCCTTCTCAGAAAGACTTTCAATTCAAAAAGAAATTTTTAAAAAGAAAGAAAGAAGATAAATTTAAAGGTGAAGCTCCTCAGAAACGCCCTTCACTCATACAGCCCTTAAAACCAGATGATTTTGAGAAAGCCAAACAAGAACGTTTGTGCTTTGTGTGTATGGGCAAGGGACACACAGTCAGACAGTGTCCCAAGGGGCCTTTCACTAAAAAAGATAAGAAAGATAAAAAACAAGTTCATCTTGTTCAGACTGTATGTTTTCCCAGTGACTCGGCAGCTTCCGAGATCAAAGTGTATCATGAAGATCATGAACACTGTTGCCAGCTGACCTCTGCAATGCTAGCGAGACCCTTCAGCTTTGGGCCGCATGACCTAGTACGTATGCATGGGAAAGTTGGTAACCAGTCAGTAAGAGTCATGGTTGATGATGGGGCAACCCATAATTTCATCAACCACACCCTGGTTGAAAAGCTTAAACTACCAGAAGTACCTAGTCAGCATAGGTACATAGTTTCATTAGCTAAGGGTGAAGATAAAAAAATATGGGAAACTATGGTAAGTAAGTTAAATCTTGGTATTCAGGGGTACCAAGATGAAATAAACTTTCAGATAATGCACCTGGATCGAACATACATTGTTCTCGGGAGAGATTGGCTCTACAGTTTAGGACCTTCCCTCCACAGAAACTATCAGAAGAAAACCCTCAGCTTTCAGCATAAAGGCCGAGAGATCCAGTTGCATGGGGAGCATGATGTTCCCAACAGCCCTATGGTCTGCAGTTCGGAGCTCTGTCAGCTAATCGGAGACGAAGACCATCAGGTATTCTTATGTGACTTTCAGTTTATTCCTGAAGTTTCTATTTCCAGTTCTATTCAGCAAAAAATCAGTAAATTAGAAACTTTATTGTCTAAATTTAAAGATGTTTTTCTTGAAGAATTACCACATGGTTTACCACCTAGCAGAGAGGTAGATCATGTAATAAACCTAGTACCAGGTACAGCACCTGTTTCTAAACCTCCGTATCGGGTCAGCCGAACAGAGGATGAAGAAATAACTAGGCAGTTAACAGACTATCTTGGGAAAGGCCAAACTCAAACCAGTAGTTCACCATGGGCCTCACCAGTCCTATTGGTGAAAAAGAAAGAGGGGTCTATGCATCTTTGCGTAGATTACAGAGCCCTCAATAAAGTCGCAATTAAGAATAAATACCCTATGCCTCGGGCAGACGAGTTGTTTGATCAACTCGACGGGGCTAAGTTTTTCAGCAAAATAGACCTCAGATCGGGATATCATCAAGTCCGTATAAAATCGGAAGATGTCTCGAAAACAAATGCTTAAGGTGATGCCATTTGGGCTCACAAATGCTCCAGCTACCTTTATGACCTTGATGAACAGTGTCCTCAGACCATACTTGGGTAAGTTTGTAGTCGTACTTTTAGATGACATCCTCGTCTACAGCAAAACGAGGAAGGAGCATCTAAAGCACCTCAGAAAGGTGTTTCGACTGCTCGGAAAGCATAAACTCTATGCTAAACAATCCAAGTGTGAATTCTTCGTTGAGGAAGTAGCATATTTGGGTCACATTATCTCTTCAGATGGGATTAAGATGGACCCAAATAAGGTTAAAGCCATACTCAGTTGGCTGAGACCTCAGAATATTTTGGAACTTCAGATCTTTCTTGGTCTGGCGGGATATTACAGACGATTTGTTAAGGAATATGCTCAGATAGCAGACCCTATGACAAATCTCCTTAAGGGGAAGGGAAAGGAGTTCATTTGGGAGTCCGCGCAGCAGGAGAGCTTTGATGCTCTCAAAACAGCCTTAGCTACAGCACCAGTTTTAAAAGTCGTCGACCCTAATCAGCCATTTGTGGTCGAAACAGATGCTAGCGACTTTGCAGTAGGTGCTGTGCTAACTCAGGGTGGACGACCAGTTGCGTTCGAGAGTAAAAAACTCGAGCCAGCTCAGACTAGGTACAGTGCCTATGAAAAGGAACTCTTTTCTATAGTCCATGCCCTTAAGACTTGGAGGCATTATTTGTATGGTGCCAACTTTGAGGTCCTGACAGACCATGAGAGTCTCAGATACCTTTGCAATCAACCTGAGCTTAGAGTTCGGAAAGCTCGTTGGGCAGAGTTGATGCAAGAGTTTGACATGTCTATCAGATATAGGCGTGGAAAATTCAATACAGTAGCAGATGCCCTTAGCAGAATGCCTATGATAAACGAGCTGAGTTTTACTCAGATTCGTAATGAGTTACTCGAGTCCTTGAGAGGGAAATGCCAGCATGATGCATTCTTCTCTATTATCTGGAACTCAGTCCAGAACAGACAGTTACAGACTCCAGAACCAGTTCCCGGGCTGGTGCCAGTTCATCCAAGAATACGGCAGCTTCCGTTGAGGATGATGATGAGTCCGAGTATACGTCGTCAGATGACGTTGAGGATTCTGAGCCTGTATTACC
The DNA here is from genome assembly GCA_029204225.1 of Diphasiastrum complanatum. Taxonomy (NCBI): domain Eukaryota; kingdom Viridiplantae; phylum Streptophyta; class Lycopodiopsida; order Lycopodiales; family Lycopodiaceae; genus Diphasiastrum; species Diphasiastrum complanatum. The sequence goes on along the minus strand of CM055092.1, from coordinate 14,133,661 downwards.
CAAGCAAACCCCAGTGGTTGAGGGTCAGTTGACTCAAGGATTCAAATGGAAACAGTATTCCATTCAGGATGAGTACTTGCTCTATAGAGATAGAGTATGTGTCCCCAATTCAGAGGATTATAGGCAGCAGGTCCTATATGAATGTCATGACAATCCTAGCGCGGGACACCCAGGCATACAGAAGACCTATGAGCTTCTTCGTAGGCAATTTTTCTGGCCCAGTATGAAAAAGGACGTCCAACAGTATGTAACCAGTTGCCAGAAGTGTCAAGTAAATAAAGCAGAGCGTTTAAAGGCAGGAGGGTTGTTGCATCCCTTAGAAATACCAGCTGGTAAATGGGAGAGTATCTCCATGGATTTTATAGTAGGCCTGCCTAAAACCCAAAAGGGTAATGACGCTATATGGGTCATAGTTGACCGTCTGACCAAAATGGCTCATTTTATTCCGACCAAAACAACCGTTAGAGCTCCAGAGTTAGCGAGGTTGTTTGTAGACGGGCTATTTAAATTGTACGGTCTACCTTCCGGCATAGTCAGCGACCGGGACAGTAAGTTTATTGGAAATTTTTGGAGGGCAGTATTCCATCATCTCCATACTAAACTTAATATGAGTACCACCGACCATCCACAGACAGACGGTCAAACAGAAAGGGTAAATCAAGTGCTGGAGGATATGCTTCGTGCATACGTCAGCAAGAAGCAGACTAATTGGGAGGAGTATCTCTCGATATTAGAGTTTGCTTACAACAGTACCAAACATTCAGCTACGGGATACAGCCCATTTATGCTAATGTACGGTTTTCAGCCACGCTCACCCACAGCTGTAGGGTTTAAACAAGAAAAAGTTGAAGCAGCCAGAAACTTTTTAGAGGACCTAAACCAGATGATAGAACATGCTAAGCGTAGCATTAGACAGTCCCAGGATCGAGCCAGACATTATGCAGATCCACACAGACGGGATGTGCAGTTCTCCACTGGTGAGAAAGTCTACTTGAGAGTCCCAGTTGACTCTAAAACCCTCAAATCAGGAGTGTGTGTTAAGTTGTCTCCAAGGTATTGTGGTCTCTTTACCATCAGTAGGAGACTAGGCGAGGTCACCTATGAACTAGAACTCCCACACAACAGTAAGGTTTTTCCAGTCTTTTATGTAAGTCAGTTACGAAAAGCCTTAACCAGATCAGATAATCTGGTAGGGGATAGTGTTCTAGTTCTCCCATTGGATCCTCAACAACCTCCACATGAACCAGAGGAGATTCTTGATAGTAGAGAGACGCAGACTCGTCATACTCTATACCGAGAATATCTGGTTAAGTGGAATGATCAGCCTGTTGAGAATGCCACTTGGGAAAGAGGCAGCGTCCTTCGCAAGATTTTTCCAGACTTTGTCGTAGAGGACCAAGACGGTTCTTAAGGGGGAGGGAGTGTTACGAGCTCGTAACCAGTGCCGAACCCTAGAGAACACAGATAGGTCAGATACCACAGTCAGGGTCGTGTCCAGCGTACATGACCAACATGGCAAGACAGTGTGAGTAGTGTGCCCCAGCACGATCCATAGCCATGGCGAGCCTAACACAGTCTAGGGACCCTGTCAGCAGGATAGGGCCCCCAGTTGGGTCCCGACGTGCAGTCGGCCACATCAGTGCCACGTGGCCGACACTTGGCAGTAGCATGCTACCAGTCCTCACACTGGGCTAGGAGGGGCTTACTCTATATCAGGGAGTAGGCAAGGTTGGGTGGATCAGTTAGTGTTTGCCCTATTGTGGTGTTAGGATCTATTACAACGACGAAGAGTATCAAATGCTGTCTGACAATCAGGAGTCCAAAGAAAAGTACTAGACTTCTTCAAAAGTGCATGAAGAGGAGCTGAGATAGTGGCAAAATGAGAAACCGGACGACGAAGGTGAGTGGCTAACCCAAGAAACATACGAACATGATGAATATCAGTAGGTATAGGCCAATCCTGGATGGCCTGAACCTTATGAGGGTCCAGACGAATGTGACCATTTCAAATAAGAAAACCAAGAAACTCAATCTCAGAAACAACAAAAGCACATTTAGACAACTTAGCAAATAACTGGTGGTGTACAATTAACTGAAAGACAGAGGAAAGATGGTTAACATGCTCAGCAAGAGACTGACTAAAAATAAGAATATCATCAAAATAAACCAAGACACAATGACCAAGAAGCGGACGCAAGACGTTATTCATCACATTCTGGAACGTAGGAGGGCCATTAGTAACACCAAAAGGAAGCACACGAAATTCATATAAACCAAGATGAGTACGGAAAGCAGTCTTATGTTCGTCAGAAGGGTGCATCCTGATTTGGTAATATCCAGAACGAAGGTCTATCTTGGAAAAGTTTTTAGAGGTACCGAGCTGGTCAAAGAGGTCATCCATGTGTGGAATAGGGTACTGATTACGAATAGTTAACTTATTTAAAGCACGGTAATCAATACAAAGGCGTTTGGTACCATCTTTCTTATTAATAAGGAGAACAGGAGCACCAAAAGGGCTGTGACTAGGAACAATGAGACCCTGATCTAACAAAGCAGTAATATGGAGCTCAAGCTCATCACGCTCAGATCGAGACATACGATAAGGGGGACGGGAAGGAGGAGCAAAACCATTACGCAAGTCAATATGATGGTTCACGTCACGTAATGGTGGTAGCATCGTAGGTTTTGAAAAGACAAAAGCATACTGATTTAATAAGTCAGAAATCACCTGAGGAACAGCTGCTGGTGTAGAAACTGGAGGAACTGGTACTGCCCGCTGAACACATAATAAGGCAACACAATGAGCCTTCGGCAGGCTGCGAATAAACTGCTTCCCAGTAATCAACTGGAAGTCTCCCTGAGAATCAATGCCAACAAGTGAGTGTGTAACTGCATCATGTACAAATGTCAATGTCTGTTGTGTCAAGTCCAGTGTAACGGCTCCAAGAGATGCAAACCAATCAGCACCAAGGATAAGATCATAACGCTCCATAGGGATAATGTAAAGATCTGCCTGTCCAGAAATCTCCAATGCGGTATGGTAAACGCTGAAACATCTGAGAACTAGGAAAAGAATGAGAACTGGCAACCTCAACTGTGAGAGGCTGGGAAGCAGGAACAGGTGAAGCACGGATCCGACTAGTAATATAACTGCTAATAAAAGAATGAGTGCTACCAGTATCAACTAAAGCAATATACTCACGACCTGTAATACGCACACGTAACCGAATGGAGCGAGGACCAGGACGCCCTGTCCAAGTAGCATAGGCAAGCTGAGCATGGCAAGCAGCAGGAAGTAAATCAGGGGAAGGCTTAGAGGATAAGTCTGGCTCATCAGAAATATGAATGTAGATATAGGAATCATCTGGAGTAGTGCCCTCATGGTAAAAAACAGCAGTAGTAGTAGGGAGAGGCTGGCGGCAATCACGGGCAAGATGGTCAGGACTCTTACAACGAAAGCAAAGACGCTTCTGCTGAAGATCAGCGAACTCTGCAGACGTGTAACGTCGGACAAAAGCAGGTCAAGGAGTCGGAGGACGAGGAGGCGAAGGGGCAATGGAGAGAGCTGGAACAGAAGGGGCCGGTGTAGGGGTGGACGTAGCGGGAAAAGATGAAGCAGAAGGACGGGGTCGGGAGAAGCGGGAAGGAAGGGTGTCAGAGTACTTATGCTGTAAAGTACTGGCAAGAGACATCGCCTCAACAAGTGTGGTAGGACGGAAGGAAGAAACATCATAACGTAAAGCACCACGAAGCCCAGCAATGTAACGAGAAATAAGCTCAGTGGGCTGTAGATCTGTGAAAAGATAAGAAAGCTCCATAAACTGATCTGTATAAGAAGCAAGATCACTGGTCTGAGTGAGACTACGGAATGTATCACGTTGGCGGTCAAGCCACTGAGGATCAATCATAGCATGGCGGAGGTCACGGCGAAAAGTATGCCATACATGGAGCCCTTCCCGATCAGGATCAACTCTATAAACTCGCCACCACGTGGCGGCACGTCCATCTAAATGTAAAGCAGCCAACTGGATCTTCTGAGGATCAGTCTTAGGGTAAATCTGAAAATATGTGTCAAGCTTAGCAAACCAATTCTCTAATAAGTTCCCGTCAGAGGAACCGGAATAGGTAGCAAGCTGTACCCTATCACGAAAGTCTCGAGCAAAGTGTGGCTCAGGAAGGGGGGGACGAGGAAAGAAACCAGGAGGTGGGTTAGATGGAATGAACGGTCCACCACCAGGCTGACTAGCAGAAGAAGATGGAAATCGACATGGAGGGGGAGTCCCAAATGTAGGAAAAACAGGAGCTTTACCAGGACCATGAGGCTGTAAAGAATCAATCTGTGACTGCATAGTGGCAAAGCCGGTCATAACTGAATCGAAGCGAAGAACGAGGCCAGAAAGGGTCTCATCCATGGGATGAAACTGATCGGATAAGGTTTCCTGAGTAGTCTCACTCAGGGTAGGTGAATGTGCCATAATGATAGTGGAAGGAATAGACGAAAACTTGAGGGAGCGGACTCTTGTCATCACCCCAAATTAGCCTATTACAACCAGTATTATCACAACTGAAAAAAAAAGGCAGCTATGAACAATGGAGAAGCTGTAAAAATGCGCTGGACAGCCAGGGATAAAATGTGAATTTGAAAGGTTAAACGGAGTCAGAATTCCTGTAAATGTGGTGGAGAATGAGTGCGTGACTGCCTTTTGATAAGCTGTAAAAGATGGTTGGAAATGGAGAAAAAAATAGGCAAAAGTGACAAGTTGGGAGTGCTGAGGCAGCGATTTACAGGTTGAAGAATTTTAGCTGTTTGGAATAGCAAATGATGTCGGAATTGGGTAGTTTTTGGATGAGGATGGGCGCTGGACAGTCAGGGAAATAAGTGTGGCTGCAAACTGCAAAAATATCAGACGAAAGTGACAGGTTGGAAGGCAGGGACAACGATGGAAAGGAAGAGGAGGAGTGCTGGGCAGCAAAGAAAAGAGGGGACAAAACAGGGGGAGCGCTGGGCAGGAAGGAGTGGAAGGAGCAACGATGGAACAAGGCTGTCAAAACGACAATGGAGCTGTAGGAACAACGATGGAGGAGCAAGGCAAGGCAGCAAAGAAAAAAATTCCAGATTGTGCTCAGAAAAGCGTTCTGAAACCAAGTTACGAATAGAGCCACAGCTGATCTAGAGCTAAGCTATGAAAGCATCACATAAGCAAGACTTAAGCTATGAAAGCAGCACATAAGCAAGACTTAACCCTAGAAAGCAGGAAAGAGAGAGATTAAGGAGGCTAAAGAGAGAGATCAATATCATCAGCTGAATGACAAATGACACAGTTTCCCTACTTATAGCCAAGATGAAGCCCTAAAAGGAAGCTTCCAATGGCTAGGGCCCAACTGGGAGGGATAATAGTGCGCCCTCCAAGAAGGCCCCCACTCTCCAGTAATATGTCCAAATGGCCTAATAATGAATAATAAGGCCAAAGGCCAACCATATAGTCTGAATGTCACTAATGAATAAAAAAGGGCCCAAGGCCTGCTTATGCATGAAGTAAAGTAACTGTAAATGTAAATGGACGTGGCGAATGTAATGAGCCGAGTCCATAACTCAAGCTCTTCATTCATCCACTTCTGAATCGACTGATATGCTTTGGCATTTTAGATTAGGCCATCTAAACTTTAATAGTATTTAGCAAATGTCGACTCAAAATCTAGTGCAAGATCTTCCTTCTGTCAGCAAACCAACTTCTCCATGTGAAAGCTGTATTATCAGCAAGCATGCTAGAAGTCCTTTTATTTCTGATTCAGTTCATACTTCCAAAGGTTTGCTTGATCTTGTACATAGCAACATTTGTGGCCCTATGCAGATTGCTTCCACAGGGGGAGCCCTCTATTTCCTAACATTCATTGATGACTGCTCTCGAAGGACTGCTACTTATTGTCTGAAGAACAAATCCGAAGCTTTCAAGTTCTTCAAGCAGTTCAAGGCGTCTGCTGAAAATTAGACCCAGAGAAAAATCAAGGCTCTACGTACTGATGGAGGGGGAGAATTCATCTTCACCGAATTCAAGGACTTCTGCAAGGTCAATGGAATACATCTGTATGGTCTGAAACAATCACCAAGAGCCTGGTTTCAGAAAATCAATGCATTTCTAATCGAGAATGGTTTTATTCCAAACTCGGCAGACTCGAATGTTTACTTTAAGTGTGTTTTTCCTTCCTTCATAATCATCACTCTTTATGTGGATGATACATTACTTTTTAGTAACAATCTAAATTTATTGAAGGATACGAAATGCATGCTAGCACAGGAGTACAAGATGACTGATATGGGTCCAGCCGATTACTGCCTTGGAATCCAGATTCATCGAAATCGATCCAGCAGATAGATTTATATCAGTCAACAACGATATCTCACTAATGTGCTGGAAAAATATGGAATGACTAATTGCAAATCAGGTTACTTTCCACTCGACCCTGGTCTGAAATTATCGAAGGAACAATGCCCTCAAATTGAGGCAGAAAAGGAGGAAATGAAGCAATATCCATTTCAGTCCATTATCAGCTCACTGATGTATGCAATGCCCTACACTTGACCAGACCTTGCATACTCAATTAGTTCACTTAGCCAGTTCCTAACGAGAATCCAGGTTCAACCCATTGAAAAGCTCTCTTAAAGGTCATGAAGTATGTCCAAGCAACAAAACATCTTAGCATCTGTTATGGAGGCAGCCAACCTGCCAATATTCTCGAAGGATACACAGATGCAAATTGGGCAGGAGATATCAACACTAGAAGGTCAGCTTCTGGATTTCTATTCTTATACAATCAAGGCCCAATCTCATGGAACAGCCGAAAACAGAGCTCAGTAGCATTATTATCGACCGAATCAGAATACATAGCTGCCACAAATGCTACCAAGGAGGCAATTTGGCTAAACAGATATCGACCTTGCTCAGCCACACCCAACGACAATCTATTGTGACAATCAAAGCACAATTGCACTATCTCTAAATCCGAGATTTCACTCTCGAAGCAAACATATCGAAATCAGGTATCACTACCTTAGAGAAAAAGTGCAAAGCAAGGAAGTGTCATTGGTTTACTGCAAGGAAGATCTTATGGCAGCAGATTACTTCACGAAAGCTCTATCAAAGGAGCACCATCTCAAATTTAACGACACGCTAAATCTGAAGATCAAAGTTTTTTGAGATCCACATTAAGGGGGAATGTTGGATTTCTATGCTTAGGACCAAATCCATTTGGTAATGAGCATCCTGAAAAATTCTGACTCAAACAACAAATATGAAGAAGCCGACAAATCTATCTCAACCGACAAATCTGATTCGGCCGACACATCTAACCCGGCCGACAAATCTGACCCAGCCGACAAATTTGAGGCAACCAACAAATCTGACTCTGAGGCAGCCGACAAATCTGAGGCAACCAACAAATCTGACTCTGAGGCAGCCGGCAAATTTGAGGCAGCCGACAAATCTGAGGCAACCAACAAATCTGAGGCAGCCAACAAATCTAGGCCGAACAATCTGACTAGGCCGAACAATTTGACTTCGTCATCAGGGAAAAGTCGATCCAAGACTTTATGGCAGTTCACCTACTTGTACATAGTCTTTATTACTTAAAAAGCGGTTACCAACTACAAGGCGGCTGTAATTAATTAACTAGGTAGAAAAGCATTGACCTGAAAGACTTGAAAATATCTTGTAAATAAATATCTTTTCAGTTACTTTTCTATATAGAGACGGAAGCTCTAAAATTTCTGTGCCTCACTGAATTGCGCTCATCAGCTTCATGCCCATGTACTCACCTTCTGATTTTTATCACGAGTACATATTTTCCCACACTACTGGTTTGTTCTATTTACAATCAGATAGGATGTCATCCATGAACCCAATCAAATATGCAAGTGATAGAGCATCCCCAATAGAAAGATACAATGATACTCCCCCTCAAATATTTTCTCAGCCACTGAGGATCAATCATAGCATGGCGAAGGTCACGGTGAAAAGAGGGACAGAAATGCATCCCCTCCCGATCAGGATCAGAACGAAAAACCCGCCACCAAGTGGCAGCCCGACCATCTAAATGTAAGGCGGCTAATTGGATCTTCTGAACGTCAGTTTTAGGGTAGATTTGGAAATAAGTGTCAAGCTTAGCAAACCAAGAAGATTCCCATCAGAGGAACCAGAATAGGTAGTAAGTTGTATCCGGTCACGGAAATCACGAGGTGTGGCTCAGGACCTGTCGTACGTGAAAAGGGGTGAAATCCAGGAGGTGGAGGAGCCGGAATGGGAGATCCACCAAGATGGCCACCAGGATAACTGGATGACGACGGTGTCCCGAGGATAGGCGTCATAGGAGCCTTGCTAGGGCCATGGGGCTGTAATGCATCAATCTGGGACTGAAATGAGGCAAGATTGGTCATGACCGTATCTAAATGAGAAGAGAGGCTAGAAATAGCAGCGTCCATGGCCTGACGAATATGATCTGTCAAAGCATCCTGAGGGTGTTCACTCGTGGTCGGAGAATGAGCTTCCGACATACTGAAAGAGAAATGAAACTAGAGCAAGAGCGAGGGACGTACGGAATCCAATGGACGAATTGAAGGAGAGGACATAAGTCGTCACATCAGGTACGCCATAAAAAACATGTAAGCGACTCGCACAAGAACTCGTAATAGAGGTAAGTAGTCACGAAGCAGAAGATAGTGGAAAAGGGAAATCGGCTTCTCCAGTCCAAGTTCCCAGATCGAAAATACCGAGGAACCGTTCCTTATTCTGAAAGTCACTCGATAGGGAGAGCGAGGGATGGTGAAGGTGTTGTGATCTGCAGAAAAGATAGAATGCAATCGACCCACTGCCACCTGTATAATGTACCAAGCTTGCAAGAATATTATCTGAGAATAAGATATCGGGTCAGCAAGCAAGAATCCAGTGGTTAAAAAAAAAAGTGTGCATGCAAAGAAATCATCAATGGAATCAGAGATCACTTTTCCATTGTTTTGAATCGGCAAATGTGACAGTCACAGTCAGTCGCATCTGTGGCCTTCAGCTATATGCAGTGGCCCGTGAGCAACGAGTAGGATGTCTGTTGGTGACTCTGCAACGAGCTGGAACGGTTTCTTGGTTGCAAGCAGGAACAACGAGCAGTTTGCCTCCAGAGCAACTAGTGGCAGGTATTGTGTAGCAAGAGCCGGATCAGGCCACTTGGATCAGGGGGCTGCTATGGAGCAGGATCAAGGGGACGCTATGAATCAAGGGGGGGGGCGGGGGCTATTGATCAGGGGGGGGCGCGATGGAGCAGGATTAGGGGGCCGCTATGAATCGGGGGGGGGGGCTATTGATCAAGGGGCCACTATGGAGCAGGATCAAGGGGCCGCTGAAATCGGGGTGGGCTGCTATGGATCAGGGGGCCGCTGAAATCAGGATGGGCCGCTATGGATCGGGGGGTGGGGGGCGTATAGAGCCTGGGGCCCAAGCGAGGGAGGGCAAGGAGATATGCACGATGATGGATGGGTGCCCTTCGAAAAAAAAAAGAAATTTGCTCAGGAAAGTGCTCAGATGCCAAGTTACAAACGGATCCACAAGTAATCTAGGGCTAAACTAGAAAGTAGCACAAAAGCAAGACTTAATCCTAGAAAGCAAGAAAGAGAGACCAAGGAGGCTAAAAGAGAGAGATCCATATCATAAACTGAAAGTGAAAGTGACATTGGAGTCCTACTTATACCCAACAGGAAGCCCTAAAAAGGGGTCCAGAGGATAAGAGTCAACTGGAAGGGAAAATAGTGTGCTTTCCAAGAGGGTCCCCTCCAAGGTGATATGTCAATAGATGAATAATAGGGCCCAAGGCCAACCATATAGTCTAAATGTCAGTGAACAATTAAATAGAGGGCCCGAGGCTTTCTTGGTGCGAATGGACGTGGCGAATGGGAAGAGCCAAGTCCATAATTGATCCAAATGAGGTTCATAACCTCTGATTTTAACAATGTATTGAGGATTTCAGGTAAAATTAAGGCACTGGTAGTTTGGGTGATAGTAAGGCACTAGTAGTATCTCAATACTTCAATGTATAAGGACCAGAATAAGGTTCTTAGGCAGTTCGGGATCTGATTATAAATCTGAGCATTCTTAATTAGTGAATGGAGTATGTAAGGGATAATGCCATCCAATTTTGGAATCTATGACTCTTTCGCCTTTTGAAGCTTTTGATTTTTCGTCCCTCGATATTGACTGTCCAGCCATTGTGCAAAATTCAGGTTCTCACAAATAAAACTAGGATACATATGATCATATATCCAAACTGTCTATTGTGAAATAAATCATTTTAATAAGCTTAGTGAATCTAATGTCCTTGGAAACTTAAACTTTAGAATCCTGTATTTGTTCTATTGATTCTAAAATCCGTTACATTAGAAAACAAGTGTGGGTTGCTTGGAAGTCAACATCCTTCAAACTTTGTAAGGAACATAACTTTCAAATTCTCGGTTGCTGGATTGTCATCGCTCATGTCTGATGTCCAGATCTTCAAATGCTTATGTGTTATATAACTTGAGCTGACTAGATTTTGTTGGTATTCTGGGATATATTGGTACTGCAGTAGCTAAAGCCTTTCTGTACTGCAGGAAAAAGACAAGCATGGGTCTGAATATTGGGTGCGAACAGAAGTTAACCTTGATGATCACATAGTTGTACCCCTAGCATCAGCTATGAATCTGGAATCTGACAGGAGAATTGAAAAATATGCAGCAGGACTCGGTTTGGCACCACCACTCGATCGATCTCGGCCATTATGGGAAGTTCATGTTTTAAATTTTGAATCTGCAGATGCTGCAGCAAGTTTGATACTTAGGCTTCATCATTCTTTGGGTGATGGCATATCTTTAATGTCTTTGTTCTTGGCCAGCACCCGAAGTGTGGCTAATCCCGATTCCCTACCATCTGTTCGGCCTGGCCTAAACTCCAACCAAAAAAAGGCCGAATCAATGAAGGGTTACATTTTTCTATTCTGGAGGATGCTTATTGTTATATGGTGCACACTTATTGAGGTTGGGAAGTTTTTTCTATTGCTGTTAGGTGTTAAAGACAGCCAGACACCACTGAAAGGTTTCTCTGGTGTTGAACACAGTCCAAAATCTCTCTACACTGGAAGCATTAGAATGGACGATATGCGCATTGTGAAGAATGCAGTTGGAGGGGTACCTAAACTTTGTGACTTTCTTACAAGATTCCCTCAAGTCATAAAACGTCACTGCTTTATGTGTAGATGCTTAACATAAGATTGCTGCAATTTCTTTCTAGAACTTAATCAAGTCAAAACTACAGCTATCTTTCCTTTGACAATAATGCAGACTGTAAATGACGTGTTTTTGGGCATAATTAGCGCTGGTATAAGGCGCTACTTGGAGCAGCATGCTGATGAGGTTTCTGTCCATCCTTCTGAGAATCAGGGTATGTATCAGACTTGCACATCATTTCATGATTGCTGATCGATGTAACTTGCTTGTCAAAAGTAGTCTCAGTGTGTGGCTTGAATATGATGAAGACTAGCAACGTAGCTCCAGCCATGGAAATGTTCATTTTAAGCATAAGGTGGGCAGCAGCAGACAGCATCTAGAACAGGCACACAAATTCAACCACTGTTTTTTGTGTGTGCATGCGTGCGAGCGCATGTTAAAGACCTCCAAAAAATAATTACAAGATTTTGACGTATCATCGCAATGCCAGCACAGCTTGTTGCAAAGAAGAAATTTGTAGCAAACGTAATGATAATGTCCCGATATTTCATTCAAAAAAGATGATTGAATCGCAAAATATATATGCCCATTTAATTTTTCTGTCCAAGCTAGAATAAAAAAAGTGCGCAAACACCAAAGCTCTAGCTCCGTGACAAGAGAGATGGATTTTAACAAGTGAATAATCACTTAGTGGGAGAGCATGGTAACCCCTCAAGATCCAAAAGATCTTGGGTGCCACATGTGATACATGCTCTATGGGTTTGCATGAGACGTATCATACTAAATTCAGCTCTAGATGTCAAGTGGACCATGTGTCCTACTTGACCTACTTGCTAAATTTGCATAAGTGGGGTTCACAATGTATTTGATTCATAACCCTATTGCATATGCACAACTTACAAGTTACAAATATACAAAGCTGGTTAGATAGGCATTCATTTTAACATCCGGCCTTGATGGCTATATTATTTACACTAACACCTAGCATCCATTGAAATTTCTCAAATTTCTCTTAACTAATAGCTATATTATAGATGGTTGCTGGTTGGTCTAGTGTCACAATGAATGAGCTAATTTTATCTCTACACCTTCTCTCTATGAAGTGTTGATCCACCTCTATGTGCCTTGTATGTTCATGAGACATAGGCTTGGCCAGTTGAATACAACTTTGGCTATCGAGACATCACCAAGTAGCCTCCTAAGCCAAATTTCCTCACAAGCAGCCTTCGAAGTTTCCTTGTACTCAGCTTCCATCAATTATAGAGCCTTGGTGGGCTGCTTCTTACTACAATAAATTGTCCAAGAAGCAAGGGAAAAAGCATAGCTCGAAGTAGACCTATGATTTTCTCTATTATTTGTCCAATCTGAATTGATGTATCCTTCAAGCTGAAGCTTACCTGCAACCTTGTATCCATACGCTTGTCACTCTTCTCATTAGTGTGTGCCCTAATCAACTTTTGACTTAGGTCTAACTTTGACTCTAGTCTAACTTAATTTGATGTAAGCCTAAGTCTAAGTCTATCACTACCAAAAATAGGCCATCTAAGAATAGCTATCATCTACCCATGATACGCTACCCTATGCATGACTATGCTTTTACTTGCTTTTTTCATGTATGTACACTTGTCACTCTTCTCATTAGTGTGCTTGCATGTGCCCTAGTCAACTCATGACTTAGGTCTAACTTTGACTCTAGTCTAACTTAACTTGATGTATGCCTAAGTCTAAGTCTATCACTACCAAACTCAGCCCTAGTCATAGCACGCAGGCTTGGCATTAATGTCCTAATTAAACATTAATGGGTAACAATTAAACATTACTTCCAACACTCCCCCTTAATGTTTACATTGTTAATAACATCTATGTGTAACATAGGTACGCATGTGTATCCTCTATCACAATCATGCAATGAAGATCCTCAATTTTGATGTAAGATTTGTGATCACATGACCTCAATGTCTTTATTGACCTCCATAAACCATGAGTGTAGCATATCACCTAATTCTTTGACTCTCCTTTGATCAATAATATTAGCCTTTGTTGTAATTTTGAGAACTTCGTTGCTTGAAGATTGACTCCTTCGGTCTCTTTGAAGTTTGAGCATCTTCGAAGTAAAGATCTCACCAACATCCATAACAAAAATGTGACTCTTTGATTACCATAGCACCATCACAGCAATCAAAAATAAGAAATGGATCTACAAATGTCATACAAAAGATCTTCAAATCTCCTGCATCAACACCCATGTTAAAAACTTGTACTTCATAAGTAATTGGCTCCACTTGTGTTGATTCCTGCATTGCTCCTTGGCAACTTCGTCTTTCTCAAACTTACATAAAGCAGAATGATAACTCGCTTGTTGTGTCCAAGTACAAAAAATACATGTTAATGGACCAAACTCCCTCTTGGAGTTCAACTTGCTTTTTGAACTAAACTTCCAACATAGCTTGTTACAAGTGCAACCTATAACAATGAACTTATCGTTTGCGACAATAAAAAATTGCAAACAAATTTTAAAACCAACTCCCTTGCAAAGTTTCAAGGAGTAATTTCAAAACAAATTACTTTACTAGGCAATTATCCCTCTAAGATAAAACCTTTTGCACCATGCAGCATGTACCAAACAATGGTATTCTTAATAACACCACATATAGTGCTTTGCTTGCACTCTTGGTACTTTTCCAATATAATTGACACCCTCTTGAAAGTTCTGTAACTTTCACCTTTTGAAGTAGCTTGATATGGTCGACCCTAGTGGTACTTGTATCATTCACTTGAGTATGCTTCATATTTCTCATAGAAATCTCCAACTAACCAAAACCAATAACATGCATTCTTGCATGTAACCCTAACTAGGTCTACTTTTGGTGTTTAGGTCTTCTTAGAAATATCTATCGATAACCTCAACCAACAACATGCACATCTGCATGCAACCCCAACTGGGTTTACTTGACATTTTGGTTTGATTCCACACCTTTGACAAAAAATTAACTTTATTTGCATACCCTTCTTTGCTTAAACCTAATTTTTAGTTTAACACCTTTTCCTTTCATCGTGCATGTCCTCGTAGATAGCTTGATCTTTGAACAAGTTTGACTGAGTCAAGCTTTGTTCCAACTTGATTTTAGGGTTCTAATGCCCTAATTCATCCAATGCCTTAAACCATCGTATTGCCGTAAACACTTGTCACCAACTTTGATGATTTTTACAAAATCTTCTCCGGTTCTTCTTCTTAATAAAGATATCTTTACAAACTTTGAAATTTTATTTTTCAAACAATGGTGTTGCTTTTGAACTAAATGGCATCGTGACAAATCATCAAAACTTATAAATTCTTGCCAATTCTTCTTGTTCTTTCCTCTATCCAAACCAATGTCCAAGTCGAGAACTCTTTCACCTGGAGTCTTGAGGCTTGAACCGTGAAGGCTTCCCAAAGTGCCACTAACAAAGCTTCTGAGTCAACCACTTGTGGTTAGGTCTACTTTTGGGTGTTTAGGTCTACTTTTGGTGTTTAGGTCTTCTTAGAAATATCTATCGATAACCTCAACCAACAACATGCACATCTGCATGCAACCCCAACTGGGTTTACTTGACATTTTGGTTTGATTCCACACCTTTGACAAAAAATTAACTTTATTTGCATACCCTTCTTTGCTTAAACCTAATTTTTAGTTTAACACCTTTTCCTTTCATCGTGCATGTCCTCGTAGATAGCTTGACCTTTGAACCAGTTTGACTGAGTCAATTTTTGTTCCAACTTGATTTTAGGGTTCTGATGCCCTAATTCATCCAATGCCTTAAACCATCGTATTTCCCTAAACACTTGTCACCAACTTTGATGATTTTTACAAAATCTTCTCCGGTTCTTCTTAATAAAGATAAACCCCCAAATCTTTACGAACTTTGAAAATTTTCCTTTCAAACAATGGTGTTGCTTTTGAACTAAATGACATCGTGAATCATCAAAACTTATAAATTCTTGCCAATTCTTCTTTTTCTTTCCTCTATCCAAACCAATGTCCAAGTCGAGAACTCTTTCACTTGGAGTCTTGAGGCTTGAACCGTGAAGGCTTCCCAAAGTGCCACTAACAAAGCTTCCGAGTCAACCACTTGTGAGACCAAACTCTAGGCAAATTCTGGACCTAGGGCCATTCTTGAGCCAAGTCTCACTTCATAAGATATAACTCAAGACTCATTCGAACTACCTCCAATAAAATCTGCACATGGTCCACTATCGTTGTGAACTTGATCATGAGTGACTAGTGAGGTAACGATTCTCCAGCACCTGGATTAAAGGGGGATTTCTCCACTTTTCTTGTTCCTATTTCCATGCTCCATCATCTTCAAACCTACAGACCTCAAATACCATGATGGAAAACCGAACTATGGATCAAACTAAACATATAGTTCTAATACCATGTTGTAAGCTCATGAATTCCTAAGATTGAGTGGCTCAATCATATCAGCACTCACACAAGAAACAAGAGCATAAACGCAATGAATTGGAGAGAGCCACCTCAAAGATGTCGTTCAACTAGTAAGCATCCATTATATGCAACTTAATGTACAATGAAATTAGATTCAAGTACTAACAACAGGTCATTCAAGAATTTCTATCATCTACGGTCCACAGTATCTAGGTGACAACCCATCAGCAGACACTATATGACCAAGATACTCAATCTCTGTTTTAAACAATTCACTTTCTTGACTATTGGCAAACAAAGTGTTCTCCCTCAAAGTAGACAACACAGTTCTAAGGTGAGCCATATGCTCCATCTCACCTGCACTATAAATCATAATGTCATCAACAAAGTTTATGACAAAATTACCCATATACGGTTTGAGGACATCATTCATCATCATCATGAATGTAGCTGGGGCATTAGTCAATCCAAATGGCATCACAAGATACTCATAGTGACCGAACCGAGTTCTGAAGGCAGTCTTGTGTACATCCTCTTCATGAACTCTAACCTGATGGTATCCACTCTTTAGGTCTATTTTACTGAACAAAGTGGCACCTGTCAAGGCATCAAGCAGATCATCTATACGTGGCATAAGATATCGATGTTTAACCGTTACCTTGTTTAAACCTCGATAATCCACACACATACGCCATGATCCATTCTTCTTTTTTACAAGAATGATCGGAGAGGCAAAAGGGGAATAACTAGGTCGTATCTGCCCCTTGGCCAGATAATCATCGTCTCACTTCCTCTGGAATGCTTTCTCCCATTTTTGCAACCAATTCTTAACGACATCTATAGTTCTCATAGATACTGCTCCAGTGAAGTTCAGAGGTTTTAGATCCTTAATAGTAGGTAGCTTCCTCTTTCGAAACCCCAACTCAGCTTCATGGCCCATTGACAATGTCCTTTTTACTTCCATAGTTGTACCACTGACCCTCTTTGGAACACTAGCCCCTTTACCTTTGAGTTGATCCAAAATCAGCTTAAGAGTAGCTTCGATAGCATCCACCTTGGAACATACAGTATCTAATCTCTGTGAATCTTGAATGGTGTTGCTTGCGGATGCCATAGCAAAAGAATAGGTAGCAGAAACAAAGCAAAAATAAGCTCTCAGCACCTCAAGTCACTACACAAATAAATTACCCTGAATTCCTAGAAGAACTGGATAGAATAGACCTCCTACAGCCAAGTTCTAACTACACATAGACTCTTCTCCAAATATCAGCAAACTAGGGTTGAAAATTGGCAAAAAACAATCAATGATCACCGAATCAGAAGGCGAAAAGCCCTACCCTACCAGCGACCTACCACAAGAAGCTTATTGCAACTGATAGATCTGAAAAATATTGAATATTGAAGAAGTTACAAACAGATTTAAGAATCCTATGTGGGCTGGATTTTCACAAAAAGCGAAGAGAATCAAGCCACGTAGTAGAAAATGCTCAAAGGCTGCTAGAAGATCAGCACACCATAGGGCTTCAATCTGCTATCTTATGGGCTCCTAATCTGCAAACAGATCACCTCAGTAGGGCGCTGGCTCTCCAAGAATGCTCCAAACCCTAATTGAAGATGCCAAATCCCACACAAGTCTCAAAAGCAACTACTTTGATACCAAATGTTGCACACAAGCTCACAAACCCTAAGTAAATACACAGATTTACCCAGCAAATCTGTCACTTTATTAATCTCAAGCAAATGTACATAGATCAACAAGCAAACATGAGAGCTCTGCTGCAAGTCTCCTCCCAACCATAGCTGCTAGGAATACCATCATGAGGAATGCCTGACAAGGCTCACACTATATCCTTGAAATTAAGTTGGTAGGGACTCATGGGTCCACTTGGCTTAATAGTAACATTAAGTACCCCAACTTGACATATTGGAGGTACCTTATTCTTTCTATGTAACTTATAGAAAGTTGGATAGTCAATAGTCAAGTAGTTGGATAGTCGATAGTCATGAAGTTAGATAGTCATCTTGGACTATGTATATGTGTGCATCCCATTCGTATGAGATACTTTTGTAAGCAATACTGACTATTCTCCTTGGCCGTCCACGAGTTTCTACAAGAGGGTTTCTAGCCATCTCTCTCTTTCTTTTGAGAATGCTTTGTGTGATTGAATAGTTAAGATTCTGGATCCTTAGGCTTCTATTTCCTACATGGTATCAGAGCCTCTAGGCGATCAGATTGCTTGTAGGAGGGTGCCCTATAGGAAGCTATCTTGTTCCCCTTTTGGTAGCAGAAAATCATCAAGCTGCTGATTTTTGCAGGAGAAGAATCTGTTCATCTTCTTATAAATTTTCTGCAGGAAATTGCAGGGCACCTTCACCTATTTGAGAGCTAGCAGTAGGGCGCCCATGCTCAAACCAATTGCATGTGATTTTGACTCAACTACATGCTGAAACTTTTAGATTTACTTCTTTGTAGGAGGGCGCCCATCTACAAATGAAAGATACATGTGTTTTGGACACATTTTTTGCTGAAATTTCCTTGTTGGTGAGCTTGGAGTAGGGCGCTACCATTAGCTCTATATGCACATAGTGTGCACTCTTTTTAGCCACAAATTTCTGGTTTTGGTTTTGGCTTCATTTGAAGTCTACCTATTTGTGAGCATTTTGTTTTTTGTGCAGAAATCAACCACCTATTTCATTACTTGTTGAGCAAATTGCATGTGGAGTATTGCAATCTATTGTGCTCATAATTTCAGCTTTGAGGTTGCTGCCCTTTGAGTAGATTTTGTCTTGGAAAGTCTATTTCCTATCTACTACAAGCTGATTTTTATGTTATGGCTAAAGAATCGGAGTCTATTGGTTCTTTATTTAATGAAGATAGGCTGGATGACAAAAACTATTCCTTGTGGTGCTACATGATAAAGAACCTTCTAATTGCTAAAGGTTTGTGGGAAGTTGTTAATGGTGACGAAGAGAGGCCGCCTACCTTGGCACCTATTACACCATCTAGAACAACTACTTCATCATCTACGGAGTTGTCTTCCGATGAGCAAAAGAAGTGGGATCGACGAGATGCACAGGCACATTCCGTCATTGCATTATCAGTGAAGAGATCTATCCCTCCTCATATTAGATCATGCAAGACTTCCAAAAGTGCTTGGGAGACTCTTGCCAAGATGTTTCAAGTAAAGAATGTGGCAAAAGTGGTATATCTTCAAAATCAACTTTCTATTTTGAAGATGCAAGAAGGTGATTGGCTTACAAACCACTTGACGAAGATCAAGGATCTTCGAGGGGAGCTTCTTAGTATTGATGAGATGATTGAGAACTCACAATTTGTATCTATTACTCTCAACTCTCTTCCTAATTCTTACCTGCCATTTGTGTCATCATTGAGCATTTCTCTTAGGGGACAACAAATCTCCTTCGACGAACTTGTTGGCTTACTTTCTCAAGAAGAGCAAACAAGGATCAACTTTGGTGAACAAGAAGATCAAGCTTTCTTTGCAAAAGGAAAAGGCAAAGGCAAGTGGAAAGGGAAACCTTCTTTCCATACCACGTGCACAAGGATTTTGCGAAGAAGGAATTCCGAGAAAATCCAGATCGCTTCAAACAACATTGAGAGGCAGCTAAGAAGCGACTGGAGACTATAGGGCCTTCTCACCTTGGCAGTGGTGGCCAAGATTCTTTGCATGCCCATTTTGTAAGTCTCCCCACTAATAAAGACATGTTTAGTGAAAATGAGACTAGTTCAATATTTTGTGTGTGTGACATGTGTGAATAGATTTTTAAGTTAAAAGAGTGTGTTTGAGTCTTTGAGAGAGAGGGAGGTAGACTTAGGGGTGTGTGTGTGTGTGTGTGTGGAGGGAGGTCTGAGGGAGAGTTAGCCTTTAGGTGTGTGAGTTGAAAATCAGAATTTAGGAGGGGGACCCGGGAGAGAGACTAGTGGGGGGAGAGAGACTAGAATCTAGATAGTAGATAGCATGCCGAGAGAGAAGGATCCCTTGTGGGATCATGTGACAGTTGCTTCTAATTATGGCGCCTCAGGCACTAAGAGGTGGACTTGCAAGTATTGTGGCAAGGACTACACAGGGGCCCCCACTAGAATAAAGGCACACCTATTGCGTCTACGTGGTTATGAGATCGCAGGTTGTGCGCGAGCACCTGACTCATTGATGATACCTGCAGCTCCATCTACGGCTACCTCGGAGGGTCATCATTCGCCCACAGGTTGGTGAATCGTGATCGTAAATTGTAATCAATGATTGAAGATTCAGAATTCTGAAGCTGTTAATAGTTATAACTTATAACTTATACATCCATTAATGATGATTATCCTGTGTTGAGATTCTTGTCATCGGAGTTATTGACAATTGTAAGTTGTTGCTAGATGCTAAATAGAAAATATTTGCATTGATGATTGTGTTGTAAATTATAATTCATTGCATATGCCATATCGTATGTACTTTGACATTACTACAATTTACAGACTACTACAGTCTACCACGATTCATCTATCTCCACTGTAATTTGTCGTAGATTCTAGAATCTAGATAGTAACTAATAATTTGTGGCCATTGGCAATGTGCAACAGTTCCAGCAGGCCCTTCCACATCACAGGTTCAGACTCAGAGTCAGAGTGATGCGGTGGCACCATTACGAGGCTCTTCCCATGCCCAGAGCCGTACTGGTACACATCTTAGGGGTAGAGATGTGTATGTGAGACATCCTTTCAGCAAAGTAACAAGGACATAGCCACTGTATCTGTTAGGAGGTGTTTCTATATGTGCAACCTCCCCTTTCACTTGGTTGCGACCCCTGCATGGAGGGAGATGATGAGACATGTATCTAGGATTGGTTCGGAGTGGGAGGGACCATCCATGCAGCAGTTGAGGACGACTCAGTTGGCTGCCGAGCGAGACTCCGTGGATAGGGAGCTAGAGCCTATCAGGAGATCATGGGCCATGTAAATCCTGATTCCTAAACCTTACTTTAATGTAATTAGTAATTAGTAATTACTAAATTAATACTAATATGTATTGTCATTTATGTTCTAACTTCTAACTTGAAATTCCAAGTTTGAAGTGGCGAGTGCCAAGTTCTAACTTCTAAGTTCTATCTCTGGAGTCTTAACTTTTATGTTTTAAAAATTAAGAATGATTGAAATAGTTATATTTATTGACCAATTACATAAATTGTTAAATTTTAATGCAATTGACAATTGCCATCTGAAATCTGAATTTTGTGGGCAATGAGATCTTTTGAACTAGGTATGGGTGCTCCATCATATCAGATGGTTGGACTGATACCAGGAAGCGCCATATTGTAAATATATTGGTTTCTTCTTGCTTGGGCACGATGTTCTTGAGATCCATCGACATCTCGGGCTTAACCTTGGATGCCCAGACATTGTTTGGATTTATTGACACGGCCATTGTGGAGGTCGGCAAAGAGAATGTTGTGCAGGTATTGATTCTTGACTTTCAGTTGTGTAGTCAGAAATAAAAATGAGTGAAAACTTTTTACTTACACTAGTTGTTCAATGTTGCTTCTTAAATCATGGACTTGTCACTTCAGAGAAGATCGATGTCGGATGTTCCGATGTTGCATTGATGATTCTTGTGCTTTGCAGGTCATCATCGACAATGCGGCAAATTGTGTTGCCATGGGGAAGCTCGTAAATGAAAAGTACCCTTGGATCTTTTGGTCACCCTGTGCTGCACATTGCTTAGACCTCTTGTTTGAGGATATAGCAAAGTTGCCATGGATTGCAGAGGTACTAGACATAGGCCGGTTCTTGGTGAGGTTTGTCACCAAGAGACCGAGGGTCCTGAGTATGTTTAGGGAGTATTCTAGCCTCGACATATTGAGGCCTGCCCCCACCAGGTCCCGTTCTAGGTTTGGCTTTATTTTCATTGTTTTGGAGCGCCTCGTGAAGGTGCATGATGGCTTGAGACAGATGGTGGTCTTATAGCCTTGGCGACAGTGGAGGCACTCACGAGAGCCTAAGGCTCAGCGATTTGAGAGGATTGTGCTAGCATCTCCTTTTTGGGATGATGCACGGGCCATTATCATAGCGTTGCAGCCTCTTTACACTGTCCTGCGCCTTACGGAGAGAGAGGGCTGCACTTTGGGCCTTCTCTATGAGTTCATGGACAGGCTGGGAGAGCAGATTCGCACTTGCACTGCCATCGATGCAGAGAGGTCTGTATTATGCATTATCTCTTATCACGATTGATGAGTGTTTACGTAATATGTAGTATATAGTAATAAGTATGCACCATGTGACATGTATGATGTATGATTTTCAAATTTTATAGGGTTGAAGAAATAAGAGAAAAGTGGCAAGCCAGGTGGGAGTGGTTCCATCAGCCTCTACACGCTATGGCTTGCATTCTTCATCCTCTATGGAGGAATGAAGATCAGTTCCATGATGCAGAGCTCCGACAGGGATGGCGCACATACATTCAGAGGGTCTATCCTGATCCTGTCATGCAGGATTCACTCAGGGATGATCTCAATGTCTTCAGGTATAAGCTTAGTCATGACAATTCTCTAACATTTGTTATTTTTTCAAGTCCTTTGTCTTTCTTGAATCCCAATGAAGTGAGTGGCCACATTGTCACACTCGGCACTCACTCATGAATGATCTTCAATGTGCATTGTCACAACTCACGTGTGCATTGTACAGGCGTGAGGCTCTTGAGTTTGGGTGTCCAGGAGCGCGGCTTAGAGAAGGACAACTGCGCCCGTTTCATGGTGGGACAAGTATGGGGTTGATTGTCCTCAATTGCAGAAGCTCGTCATACGCATTCTCTCACAGGATTGCACAGCGAGTGCATGTGAGAGGAATTGGAGTTTGTTCTCTCTTATTCATACGAAGAGGAGGAACAAGCTTAGTATTGCACAATTAGACAGGTTGGTGTATGTGCACGCCAATCTGTGGCTTCTGAAGAAGATGAAGGGGGCGAGGGAGCCTATGCAGGTAAATTGTAATTTGATAGTTGCAATTGTGTTTGAACATTGAAATTTGAATCCTTAGTGACATTCTAAATGTGTTGTTCTACTGTCTACATACTGCAGGTAAATCCAGATGACATTGATGTGACGAAAGTTCCAGACCTACCACCAAGGTCACAGGAGGTAGAGGACATGTATGCACTACTCTATGATGACGCCATGCAGTTTGCAGGTGAATTTCAAGCTTTGAAATTTGAATTAGCCCTTGAGCCTTGAGGCTTGGGCCCTTGCAAGTTGGTCCTTGCCACTTAGAAGTTTGAACTTTGAGCTCCATCCCATGTTCTAAGTAGTAAGTTCTAGCTTTAGAAATTAGAATTGAAACTTGTGATTGTGAATTGTAACCCTTTGCCAATCTCTGCATGCAGGACCTACAACTCGGGCTGCTGCTCGTCGCAGGACAGGGGGAGAGGCTTCCAGTTCTCGAGCCCACGAGGACGAGGAGCCACTAGAAGACGAAGACGACGCAGAGACCTTGGAAGATGAAGCCGACAGCGAGGATTCCTCAGAGGATGAGAGTGATCCATCTGATGATGCTGATAGCATTGATGAGGATCCTGTCTGAGCCTGCACGTACGAGGTCACAACTTCCACGGGTGACTAGGAGGAGGCTACATTAGGCTTTAGTGACTAGTCTACCTTAGGGGGACTCAAGAGACCGGCCCATTTGTATTTACTATTTAGTATTTAGTATTCTGGTTAGTTTATAGAAATTAGGAGTTGAATCTGAACTTTGAAGTTTTGAGATTATAAACTTGAGCAGGGTTATTACAATTTACCATTTGGCATTTATGGATGAGTTAAAACTACATATATGATTCAAGACTCAGGTAACAAGTTTACATTTTGGTAATGTTCAAATGTGGAATGTTTCAATTATCAATGTTGAATGTCGAATGGGATTTGTACTCACAGACTACGGCAAGTTGTAAGTTGTAACTCAAGAGTTAATATTTAGAAGTTCGTACGTACTACTTAGTATTGTAACTTGTTACTTGTAAGTTGTAAGCTATTAGAAGTTAGAACTTAGTACTATAATCTATTTCTTGTTAAAAGTTACACAATGCACAATGCACATTGTATACATTGTCATTTTCGTGAAATTTGAATCATTGAACATTTGCTAATTTACCACTAACTAACCATGCACATGGTACATTGGAATATGACATATGTAATATGTATGATGTGAGTCGTGACAATAATGTTTAAAAAAAAAACCCTAAAACCGATTCGTCGGTTCGAACCTGGAGAAGCCGATTCTTTTCCGATTCAAACTCGATTCAAACACGGTTCGAAAAGGCGATTCGAAAGGTACCCTCAAACATTGTCCTTAGGT
Organism: Diphasiastrum complanatum; assembly: GCA_029204225.1. Taxonomy (NCBI): domain Eukaryota; kingdom Viridiplantae; phylum Streptophyta; class Lycopodiopsida; order Lycopodiales; family Lycopodiaceae; genus Diphasiastrum; species Diphasiastrum complanatum. Next base: position 14,109,642 of record CM055092.1, on the reverse strand, counting down.
ATCCGCATCATTGTCTCCCTATATTTGTCCGCATATTCCTGTACGAACGCATTGCCTTGCTTGAGACTGGTCCATGCTTGCATCGCTTGGTTTTTCTTGTCCAACGGCACCCAATTCTCTATAAACATATGCTTGAACTCTTCCCAAGTTGCAGGTACTAGATTGTCCTTCTTGACTTTGCACCACCAGCATTGTGCAGTCTCTTGTAGTTGATTAGTGGCCTCGGCAATCTTCTGATCATCATCCTCAATACCACACATCTGAAAAGCCTTTTCCCACTTTTGTATCCAATTTCCCACCACATCTGTATTCCGCATAGCAATTACTCCAGTGTGTTTCAGCGGTTTCAAATCTTTGATCGTAGGTAATTTCTACGCTCTCAATGGAAATTCTTTGACAACTGCCACTGGTTCAACGGCTTTCATAGCCGTTCCACTGACTCTCTCCGGTTCATGTGGGGATCTGGTCGACTTCAACTGCTCAAGGATTTATTGTAGAACCATCTCTATGGCGTCAACCTTGGCTGCCACTTCCTCAATCCTCAGTATCTCAGTGCTAGAACCTTCCAACGGATCCATATTTACAGTATTACAAACTTGTCCACTTGCTTAGAGGTTGAAATTATCAACAAACAAGGGTTTCTGACCCTCGAAACCTCCTCCAATGAATCAAACCAAGTCTGTCCCTGCTGGTTGTGTCGTACACACTTTTCGGTTGTTGAAATATCAAAATCAGCACTTTCGAAAGCCTTGCCCACTCAGCCACCAGCTGTTTTTATGATTTTGAAGGAATTTCGGACCTGAAATCAATGTCTCCGGCCCCAACCTGTCAGCGCTGGAACTGCAGCCCCCTGTCCAGAATTTTCAGACCTGATTCTAATCCACAGATGTAACCTGATTCCGATCCGCAAATGTAATCTTGTACCATTGCTGAAATTTTTACCTCTCTCTTCCGAACGAAAGGCTTGCTCTAATACCAAATGTCAGGCTTTTCCTGATCTTCCTACCAACACTGGTCAACGCATAACTGATCACCAGAATGTAAACAAATAGCATCAATCACAAACACGGTGGAGCTGGTTGCGTCGTTTTCCAGCCTTTGCTGCATAGATCACGATGAGGAATGCCTCTCTCTAGGCTCACTTATCCATAACCCTCAAGCACCCCTTAACCCTGACCCTTCCTATCGTCAACACATGGGCAATTCCATGCACAATCGACGCTCACCACTCGGTAGTACCGTGACACATATGCAAGCACGTAGGTTGACACGTCACTAATACACTAGACCAAGTGTCCTAGTGAGCATGTGACGTGTCATGTTTGACCAGTCAACCCTGACATGTGTCACTCATGGACCAAGTGTCCCAGTGAGCATATAACAAGTGTCAGTTGACCAGTCAACCCTCTCCTACAAAATAGGTGGTCAGTCCAACCACTCCTAAATAATGACCCAGTACCCTATACCAAAGCTCAGCATGCGACTCAGAGGCATAGTATCTCAAATAACCATTTTATTTACATTTCTTTTACAAGTGTCACCACAGGCCAGTGATAGCCATTTACAAATGTCACCATCGGCCGGTGACTTGGCCATTTCACTTTACTACAAAAGTACATCTATAAGTAAACAACCGGGATATGGAGTAAAAGCTGTAACACTATCACTACCAAAAATAGGCCCCTAGTCATAGCACGCAAGTTTGGCCTTAATGCCTAATTAAACATTTAGGGGTAAAAATTAAACATTGCTTCCTACTCCTCACAACTTGCATACAAGGTGTATAGCCAATTTCCTAACCATCAAGCCTTATGTCAAATAGATGAGCCTTGAGCCATGTAAGTGTTCTAGAAAACTCAATGACCACAATAGTGGCACGGCGGCGTGACTGTTAATCCCTAAGCCTAAATACTAAACAAAGAAAATCCTCAAGGGTTACCAAGAAAACTTCAATAGAAAATTGTAGATGGTCTCGTATACTCACCCTTTTGCATAAAATCAAAAATCCCTCTAAATTTTGAATATATCCCTATTCCAAAATGTTATTATCTAAAAGTTAATATAGTTTGCAACATCGATCTACAACAAAACCCCCTTCAAATTGTGCTCCAAATTTCCATCCACCTTGTTGTGCGCAACCCTTCTTCTCTGACTAGCCTTAGGTTTGGAGCACTCTAAAACAAATTCAAATGCATTGTTCTTTTCATTCCATACATATGGAGCGAAACTTCCTGGGTATGTAATGCTTGGAATGCGAATCGTTACTTAGAACTATTTAGTATAAAGTGTGCATTGATGTTTAATAAAGTGTGAACCATTTTTCCATATCATACATTTATTTTGAACTTCAAATTCGCTTTTGACGTGAAGAGTATTGGAAATAGATCTACCAATTTATTGATTGTGGGTTTCTTTAGTCAACACTTCTACAAGGATGATAATTTTGTCGTTTGGTTTTCTTCTTGCTTCACTTTATGAACTTGTTTAGAAAATTGTTATCAGGTAACCTTATAGTAAATGGAGCTAGGAAAGCAACTGCAGGTAAGGTAAGTGGACAACAAAAGTGCACAGATTTTCTTAGGATTCGAGCAACAGTTTTGGTGAACACAAGACCAAAAGCAGGCTTACAGGTAATATATTTCAAGGCTTTTAGATTTCAGTTGACAAATATTTATGCACTGAAAAATTTATTTCACCTCGTAACAATATGGTGGTGTGGTAGTGAAAGAAAAATCCACTTGGTGATACGTTTCATAACATTGTTTAATCTACTATTGGTTGCATGTAGATTAGTGTAAAAAAATCCTATCGAACCGTGTTTATTAAACTTTTTAGGAGGACATGTCTTTTTGAAGAGTTTTTCATTGTTGAGCCCATGTTGTTTAGGGATTATATGACATTTGTGCATTCTAAAGTTTCATATTGCATACTTATAACTACCAAGAATCTATATTTGATTAGTAAACTAGTTTCCATTTTGACACATCAATCGACTAGGCCTTTAGACCTTTGTTGATGAGTAAAAATCTACACAATTAATCAATCGGAAAAGCTTCATGAAGGAAATACTCACCATTTGATCTAGATTCAATTGTTGATAAACTAGTAGATCCAAATTGACTGTTGATAATCCATTATAGATCCTTGATCCTCTTCTGATCTAGCATCTCCACTTTCAACAACTAGTTTTTGTTTTGATCGTAGATCTTATTGTTGCCTAGCACAAGTTTTTTCTTATCAAGGATAAACCTTTTTCCTCAAAGCACCACATTGAATGCTTGTGAAGCTTTACTGTTGCTCTTGAGAATTAATAGGAGGTAGATGTTTTTCTTTTGCTTTCATATAGGATATTACAAATATAGAATATGTATATTGTTCTATGATACCGTATTTTAGGTCATATATATACAGTGTGTCTAATTCAATATGCCCTAATTGTAATTTATGGATACATTGTGTGTCTCTAGATCATGCCATACTATATTGTACATAGGAGCTATATTTTTCTCCTTCGCTTTCATATAGGATATTACACATATAGAATATGTATATTGTTCTATGATACCATATTCTAGATCATATATCTACGATGTGTTGCACTGTGTTCTTATGCAATATAATCTATATCATATGTGCCACACTTTATTGTATATGCCACCGTATATATATATGATCTAAAACATAGTATTGCATGTTTTTACAATGGTGGCACTTCTTACCCATTTTGTGCCTGTCCTTACAATTTATCCATAGTTTTGGTGTTAATGTTTGGGCCACTACATGACATTTATGGAAAAAAGATAGATCACATGAATACAAATATCATGTAGGACTAGAACAATCTTTCCAACATCCCCCTGAGGACTATATTATTGTGTTTCTTGTTATCATTTGTAAGCATTCACAAAAATTCCCCTTGTAAATTTTTTTAGTGTGCCTCAGCCAAATTGCCTTGGTACATGTTGTGATTTAATTACAAAAAGTTTTAACCTTAGGAAATCTAAGGTTAGAATAGAATTAAAAAAACAAAAAAAATATAAAAATCAAGAGTCAAGGTATATTTTAAGTTGGAGACCCTTCTTGCAAGATGTTGGCAACTCCAAGGTAGTTAAAAATATAATTTAATTACTTAGGTTCCAAAGGTTTAGAAGTTAATTATTTTAAGTTGGGTCCAAACTCGACATGTAAGAGTTTACTTGGGTCCTAACATTTTTAATCTCTCTCTAGGTGCAATTCGTGGGTCCTTGGGACTCATGCATGGAGAGAATGCATGCAAACACCTAGAGGAACTCTTGATTCTCAACAAAAATTATAAAAGGGGCTCTCCACTCCTCCATCGAGTATCCAAGAGAGATCATTTGTGGAGGAGAAATCGATTGGAGAGGGTGGAGAGCCTCCCCCTTCCCTACATTCTTGTTTTTGATGTCTCGATGGTATTTTATCTTCCATTTATGTTCATTCATTTCATTTAATTCTTTCCATACTTTAAAATGTTCTTCTTGCTGTCCTAAATTATAGATCCAATCTGCCATTTTCTAGGATCATAATTCTTCATCATTTGGTGATCCAAATTGTGTAGATCATTGCACATCTATCCATACACTTTCTAAAGTGTTTTTAATGCATTTTGATGATCTTGTTGAATCTTTTAGCTTTCTGCCACAGCCACACAGATCTGGATTGCATGGTCAGCGCATACTCTTGCATGTTGTTGCATGAGGTTGCATGTTGCTTAAATGTTCTTGCATGTCAATGCATGTTAATTGCATGTGGTCTTTTAAGCTTCAAGGCAACTTGTGGGCTTATTAGATCCAAGATCCTGAAGCTTCCACTAAACTTTGGTGTCTCGAATTGTGTTTTTTACAAGCTCTAGGCCATCCCGATTTGCATCATTTCTCACACAATGAAACTTTTTTACTGAAATGGGTTCTTTTTTCTTGAAATTTCGTGAGTAGATCATACTCTACAAAACTCGAGTATAATGTCTCTACAAAACTAGCCTCAAATGGCTTTGGTTGCACCTTCTTGCTTATAGACTTATTTACTCGATTTCTCGCCTTCACAAGATTTGATGTATTCATTTTATCTTTTTACAAACAAGTAAGTAACACTTTTTGGGTATAGAAGCATATAATCTATCAAATCTATCTCTCTTCACTCGAGCCACAATGTTGGAATTATGTCTAATATACTTCACTAGACAACCTCTTGCATCAAATTTCATTGCAGTTATTGATAATACTGCTTACAAGAAGTGATTCTAGTGGGGCCAAAAACATAGAACAAATTCTTAATATATATTTTTTTCCACACGTTAAGAATCTTACAACAACAATTTTTTTGTTCAGTAATAGTAATATCTACAAGATACACTTGTTTTCATTATTCACTCCATTAAAGTTTGTGAGCCACTCTTTGTGTGGGGTCATGCATTAGGTGTTACTAAATCAATACACCAAAATTATTCAATATAACCAATAGCTTTATCAATATTCAATAACTCCAACCAAAACCATATACCAAAATCATTTTTGAAAATGAGCAGCTATTATGACTAAATCAAACTTTCTTTCTCAATAACATGATAATCCTCTAGATGAGTAATAATACTTTCGACAAATCTTTCATCCCAACTTTCAAATTTGGAAATTGTTCAGTATCAAATTCTTTTAAAAGCATAGTGACGAACTTTACCAGTAGAGAAACAATCACCCTTTTGTGACTACGTCTAACTTTCCTTCTTATCCTTGGCTCTTTTTTGTTCATGTTGCATTGAGGATCTGAAAGAACTACCTTCAAACTTTATACTTGACTTTTGGATACCTACGGGCCACGTCTTGTGGCGGGGGAGAACACCATTTCGGAGGGTGTTCTTCGGTTTTGCGCCGCTCCTTACGTGGTTGACCCCGAGTTGCTGCCTGCTTGGCTGGCACGCACGAGGAGAGGGAGTGCATCCTCGTCCAGTCCTTTTGCCCCTCGTCCCTCTCAGACAGTTCCGCCTCACGCACCCCCATCTGCACCCATTCTGGTGGATCCTGTCCCACCGCGTCCGCCAGTTGCCACTGTGGTTCCACCACCACCTACTGTTGCTCGCACTCCCCCAGTTTACGACTTTCTCGTGGACTCTCTGCCTCCCGAGCAGGAGCAAGCCCCGGATGCCAGTGACGAGGCCTTCCAGGATGTTGAGGAGATCCCTTCCTCCCTCCCTTCACATCCGGATGACCTCCCTACCCAGCAGTTTTCGTATCCCATGCCAGATGTCCACCCTCCACCAGTGTACCCCACTTACGCCGCTGCATCCATCCCGGCCAGTGCATCCCACTCTCCCCATTCCACGTCTACAGCTGATGCATCCACTAGTGCCCAGCCTGTCGCGTCATCATCCATCCCCGTCACGTTTGGTGCACCGTGCTGGAGGTCCGCTACCCGTCGCCCAGCTGGGAGAGTTCTTAGGCAACAGAGCATTCGCGGCGCGCATCAGCCGCACATGGATAGAGAGGCCACACAGGTCGTGGCCAGCCTGATTTATGAGCTGAACCTTCCATTTGCCATCACCGACTCCAAGCCCTTCAGAAGGGCCTTTCGCCTTGCACAGTCTGTCAGCCCTAGCTGGAGAGTCCTTAGTTCAGAGGTTGTCCGCACACACATGCTGAGGGATAGGGTCGAGTCACTGTCTAGAGAGATGGAGCCTCTACGTCGCCATTGGGCCACTTACGGTTGCAGCCTCATGTCCGATGGCTGGACTGATGTCAGGAGGAGGTCGATCCTCAACATACTGGTCTCCAGCTGCATGGGCACATAGTTTTTGAGGGCAGTGGATTGTAGCAGGGGGGGGAGAGTCATATTTGCAGAGTTCATGTTTGATGTCATTAGGTCTTCCATCCTGTCCATAGGCCCATAACATGTCGTCACAGTGGTGACGGACAATGCCACGAACTGCACTCAGATGGGTGTACTGCTAGAGGCCGAGTTCCCTCACATTGTTCATACCCCCTGTGCCACGCACGACATAGACCTTCTGATGGGGGACATAGATGCACTTCTCTGGGTTAGAGCCATCGTCCGTGAGGCCCTCTTCCTGGTGACAAAAGTCACCAGGAAGAGGCGTGTTCTTGCCATGTTCCGGGTGTTCAGCCATCTAGACCTCCATAAGCCAGCCCCCACACGCTTTGCATTCGACTTGGTGGTCATCGACCGTCTGATCAGGTGCAGGGCGTAGCTTCTACAGATGGTTGCCAGTGATCTTTGGTGTGCCAGTACATTTCCGCGCACTGAGGATGGGGAGCACTTTTCTTCCACGGTGAGGGGAGACCAGTTTTGGAGGGATGCACAGACATTGTCAGGACTGCTTTGACCACTTTACATTGTGCTCCGCATGGCTGACAGCGAGGGGTCGACACTTGGACTGGTATATGAGCTCATGGACCGGATTGGACAGTTCCTGCAGCTGCCCATCTTGCAGCCAAGAGGTAAGCGGTATAGTAATGTAATTGGCCTTTATCTTTTTAGTAATTGCTAGTTTGTTTTTCTGTCAATGTTAAGTTTTTTCGTAATGCCCTACACCACATGCCTCTCACCTGCAGGATGACAGAGTTGAAGTTCATCTGGGAGACGCGGTGGAACTACTTCCACAGGAGTATCCACAGCGTTGCACACATGCTGTATCCCCTCTTCCTCTCTCCGACACAGTTCGCAGACAGGGAGCTGGAGGCCGATTGGCTTCAGTACATTCACAAGTGGGTCCACACATAGGTTTGGATCCTATCAGGCTCATGGAGGAGCTCGCTGCATTTCGTTTCGGCATGGGCACATTCGGCCACCCGGCTGCTCAGGATCCAGAGAGGAGGCAGCTACCCATTACCTGGTGGACCATGTTCGGTAGCACATACCCATCTATACAGCGTCTTGCACTGCGTGTCCTTTCTCAGGTATGCATCTCATTTTATCCTCCATTGTTGTGTTTCGTTGAAGACAATGTGCTGAAGTATTTCAATGCACGCACCACAGGACTGTGCTGCCTCCGCGTGTGAGCGTAATTGGAGCACATGGGCACTCATTCACACGAGGAGAAGAAACCGGTTGTCAGTGAGTCAGTTGGAGCGGTTGGTGTTCTGTAGCACCAACGCACGTCTCGCCAGGAGACTTCCGACCATTACGAGCGCATTGCAGGTGATAAGCTAACCTTTGTTGGTTTCATTTCTTGATAGAGTTGTTTCTCTGACATGCCAATTTTAAACCTTGCAGACGAAGATATCTGATTTGGAGCGCTAGGTTGACTTGCCTACGGACAGCACCCATCCCATGCCTGCAGATGACCTGGGCACACAGTTGATGGCAGAGAGAGAGAGGGAGCTTGCCGAGATGAGAGAGAGAGAGAGCTTGGGCTTGAGCACAGAGAGCGTCCATTGTACGAGGCAGATGATCCAGTGTCAGAGGATGATCAGGATGAGGATGAGCCCATTCGGGTTGTGTTCGCCAGATCAGAGCGGGATGAGGCATATGATACAGGTGTTGGGCACACGCCTAGAGCAGGGGTCACAGGTGCATCACGTGGTAGAGGTGGGACACATGCCACAGATTATACCGGGAGACGAGCAGGGCACACAGGGGGGGCCAGTGGCATACCTTCTTATGTTGATATGATGGAGGAGGCTCTTGATAGGGGGCAGAGTGATTTGGGTTTACCTTCCGCAGCTGCTTGGATACGTGCATCACAGAGCCATAGGCATTTCTATGACAGCACACCAGAGGAGTCACCAGATGACTTTGATTGTACCGATTGGGAGGCCATGCAGGGTCCGCATGGTGCACAGGATGAGGCACGGGATGTTCTAGAGGATGGTGCTCATGATGAGTCCCAGAGCCCAAAGCATTTGTATTCGGATGCCCAGCTGGACGACTTGATTGTAGACTTGGATTCAGAGGCCCAGCAGATGCCGAGCGTCAGGGCACTAAATTACAATACGTATTCCCGCCGCATACGGCTGGGGCTGTTCTTTACACCATGCTAGACACTAAATACTGCCTCATCTATTGATGAACATTACATAACAACAGTCAGCCACATACGGCTAGACCCCATCTATGCTAAACATTCCTATGGATCCTCCACTGACTCCTCGCCCTCATCAGGTGCATTGTTTTGACGCTCTCGCTCTGCCTCCCGGTTAGCCCGTGTTGCCTCCTGGTCAGCCTGACGGTGGGCAGCCCTTTCCTTGACCATGATGAGCTGTCGTCGTGTGAAGTTCATTCCGATCTGCTCATCCAAATCCAGCTCGACAGCGGGGGCGGGGGCCACAGCGGGGGCGGGGATCTGCAGCTCTGGGTGTCTCTGCCGAGTCTATCGCAGCATCTCTGCAATGTCTGCCTATTGCTTCCGATGCCTTTCGTTGTGCCTTCGGACATCTTCCTCGAGCTTCCTCCTGGCTTCGCCCTCCGCCATCTCACGACACCCTGTTGCTCGAAATGACCCTCACAGCCTCTCACAGCCTCTCAATGGCTCTCACTGGCTCTCTCACAGCCCCCCTCTCACAGCCTCTCACTCGGTCTGTCACACAGCCTCTCACAATGCCTCTCTCTCACAGCCTCCCACTGGCTCTCCCTCACAGCTTCTCACAATGCCTCTCACCCCCTCTCACTGGCTCTCTCACTGTCTCGTGAGTGCCTATTTAACCCCACAGCCTGTTTCCCAATTTGCTTTTGTTGATGATCCCATGTGCTACTGTACCTGCCCCATGTGCTGATCCCCCACATGCTGCACTGTGATTGGGTCCATGGTCTGCTCCTCCACAGTGCCCATGTGACGGTGTACCTGTCCGGATGTATTGCTCCCCCACATGCTGCACTCCGATTAGGTCCATGGTCTGCTCCTCCACAATGCCCATGTGCTACTGTACCTGCCCCATGTATTGCTCCCCCACATGCCGCACTCCGATTGGGTCCACTCTCCCACAGTGCCCCCAGTACAGTCCCCCTGTACAGTAGCATAGTTTTTACCTAGTTTTAGCCTGTTAAAAGGGTTTTTTTTTTTAAAAAAAAATAATAAAAAATATTATTTTTGTGGTGCCGCCCTGGTACCGCTGGTCTGAGGGCGGCACCATAACTGCGTGTTACGAGCTCGTAACCAGTGCCGAACCCTAGAGAACACAGATAGGTCAGATACCACAGTCAGGGTCGTGTCCAGCGTACATGACCAACAGGGCAAGACAGTGTGAGTAGTGTGCCCCAGCACGGTCCATAGCCATGGCGGGCCTAACACAGCCTAGGGACCCTGTCAGCAGGATAGGGCCCCCAGTTGGGTCCCGACGTCGGTCGGCCACGTCAGTGCCACGTGGCCGACACTTGGCAGTAGCATGCTACCAGTCCTCACACTGGGCTAGGAGGGGCTTACTCTATATCAGGGAGTAGGCAAGGTTGGGTGGATCAGTTAGTGTTTGCCCTACTGTGGTGTTAGGATCTATTACACTGGTATCAGAGCCATCTCCATCCTAGGGAGTTCAGGACAGCAGTAGAGAAAGCTATCAGAAGATAGGAAAGATTTCTCAGATTCTCAGGAAAGAATTGAGGAGGAAAATCGCTGTAGGAACAGCTTTCAAATCCTTGAAATTTGCTGGGAATTTACAGTTGTTTGAGGCACAATCCCTTGTAGAAGCTCAGCGCTGAAAAATCAGGGATTTACCCTTGATTTTTATGTATCAGTTGTGGATTTTTGAGCACATTTTATATAGAAAACGTGGAGCAGGTCCAGCGCTGCCAAATTGGGTGGAAACTTCGAATTTGGAGTGAAATTTTCTGGAATTTGGAGCGGATCTGAGACAGAATCGTGGGTGCAGGTCCAGCGCTGAAGGTCTTTGGCAGGAACCACAAGTTTGCAACTGTTTTGGGTCCTAAAACGGGAATTTTGGAGCAAAAAGTATACACCTCAGACAGCGAGGGAAGGGGCCAAGACGATCAGAAGTTTGTTTCTTTTTCTTGGTACCTTGATCTCTGATTTTTCCGGACAGCAGATCTGAAAGCAGTGGAGGAAGAGCTGAAAGGGCTTTTCTTGATTCTTTCTTTGGAAGTACAGTCCTCAGAAACAGCTAAGTCATCTTTCCTTTCCCTTGTACAGTTGTAAATTAGTCTTTTAGACTTTTTTCCTTCAGAAGTTAAGGTAGCTCTCTTTCAGTTTCGAAGATGACCACTCCTCAGGGACCTGATCAACCCCAGGAGAGAGGCTTCGACGAACTTGAAACAGAAGCCTTGGCTTACAGAAAAGGGAAGGAACCCATGGAAGTAGAAGAACAGGAACAGTTCGCCGAAGAACTCGACGAACTGGTTACCAAGGAGCAGTTCCTCCAATTGGTAACAGAAGTGGATGAACTGAAGCTGGCATTAGCCAATTTCAAGTCCAGTGTGGACGACTCGTTCGCTGAACTCAAAAACTTGATTTTGAGCTCCGCGAAAGGAAGCCTTCCCTCCACTTCTCAGTTATCCCCTTCTCCACTTCCATCAGTTTCGGGTGAGACTTTACGGTCTCACCCCAGTGTTTTTAAAGATTTAAAGCCTCCTACTTTTAATGGGGAAGAGAAGGATAGAAATGCAGATATTCTACAAACCTTCCTCAGCAAATGGAAGAACATTCATGCTCTTAAACAGACCCCTGACCATTTGCAAGCAATTGAGGCCAGTCTTTCTTTAGGGCCTATGGCCTATAAGTGGTGGTTAAATCTCCAGGAGACTGGGCAGACTCCCCGGTCATGGAAAGCTTTTGAAGAAGCTTTCCTAAGAGAATTTCTACCAGAGAATGAACTTGATAGAGCCTGGGAAGCCTGGGAAAGAACAGTAATGGACAAGTCCCTCATCCAATATATCTCGCAGTATCGAGAGGCAATTTTAAAGATTAAAAATATGGATGACTATCAAAAAATCAGGGGATTTGTCCGTGGCCTCAAAGATGAATATAAAGTAGAGGTCCAGAGAAACTCGCCTACTACCCTTGAGCAAGCTCTCAGATATGCTCAAATCTATGATGATTCAGTGGGTAGGAAGAGAGCGAGACAGCAACCACTTTCTGAGCAGCTTCCTCAGAAAGACTTTCAATTTAAAAAGAAATTTTTAAAAAGAAAGAAAGAAGATAAATTTAAAGGTGAAGCTCCTCAGAAACGCCCTTCACACATACAGCCCTTAAAACCAGATGATTTTGAGAAAGCCAAACAAGAACGTTTGTGCTTTGTGTGTATGGGCAAGGGACACACAGTCAGACAGTGTCCCAAGGGGCCTTTCACTAAAAAAGATAAAAAACAAGTTCATCTTGTTCAGACTGTATGTTTCCCCAGTGACTCGGCAGCTTCCGAGATCAAAGTGTATCATGAAGATCATGAACACTGTTGCCAGCTGACCTCTGCAATGCTAGCGAGACCCTTCAGCTTTGGGCCGCATGACCTAGTACGTATGCATGGGAAAGTTGGTAACCAGTCAGTAAGAGTCATGGTTGATGATGGGGCAACCCATAATTTCATCAACCACACCCTGGTTAAAAAGCTTAAACTACCAGAAGTACCTAGTCAGCATAGGTACATAGTTTCATTAGCTAAGGGTGAAGATAAAAAAATATGGGAAACTATGGTAAGTAAGTTAAATCTTGGTATTCAGGGGTACCAAGATCAAATAAACTTTCAGATAATGCACCTGGATCGAACAGACATTGTTCTCGGGAGAGATTGGCTCTACAGTTTAGGACCTTCCCTCCACAGAAACTATCAGGAGAACACCCTCAGCTTTCAGTATAAAGGCCGAGAGATCCAGTTGCATGGGGAGCATGATGTTCCCAACAGCCCTATGGTCTGCAGTTCAGAGCTCTGTCAGCTAATCGGAGACGAAGACCATCAGGTATTCTTATGTGACTTTCAGTTTATTCCTGAAGTTTCTATTTCCAGTTCTATTCAGCAGAAAATCAGTAAATTAGAAACTTTATTGTCTAAATTTAAAGATGTTTTTCCTGAAGATTTGCCACATGGTTTACCACCTAGCAGAGAGGTAGATCATGTAATAAACCTAGTACCAGGTGCAGCACCTGTTTCTAAACCTCCGTATCGGGTCAGCCGAACAGAGGATGAAGAAATAACTAGGCAGTTAACAGACTATCTTGGGAAAGGCCAAATTCAGACCAGTAGTTCACCATGGGCCTCACCAGTCCTATTGGTGAAAAAGAAAGAGGGGTCTATGCGTCTTTGCGTAGATTACAGAGCCCTCAATAAAGTCACAATTAAGAATAAATACCCTATGCCTCGGGCAGACGAGTTGTTTGATCAACTCGACAGGGCTAAGTTTTTCAGTAAAATAGACCTTAGATCGGGATATCATCAAGTCCGTATAAAATCGGAAGATGTCTCGAAAACAGCTTTTAGGACTCGTCACGGTCATTATGAGTTTAAGGTGATGCCATTTGGGCTCACAAATGCTCCAGCTACCTTTATGACCTTGATGAACAGTGTCCTCAGACCATACTTGGGTAAGTTTGTAGTCGTATTTTTAGATGACATCCTCGTCTACAGCAAAACGAGGAAGGAGCATCTAAAACACCTCAGAAAGGTGTTTCGACTGCTCAGAAAGCATAAGCTTTATGCTAAACAATCCAAGTGTGAATTCTTCGTTGAAGAAGTAGCATATTTGGGTCACATTATCTCTTCAGATGGGATTAAGATGGACCCAAATAAGGTTAAAGCCATACTCAGTTGGCTGAGACCTCAGAATATTTTGGAACTTCAAATCTTTCTTGGTCTGGCGGGATATTACAGACGATTTGTCAAGGAATATGCTCAGATAGCAGTCCCTATGACAAATCTTCTTAAGGGGAAGGGAAAGGAGTTCATTTGGGAGTCTGCACAACAGGAGAGCTTTGATGCTCTCAAAACAGCCTTAGCTACAGCACCAGTCTTAAAAGTCGTCGACCCCAATCAGCCATTTGTGGTCGAAACAGATGCTAGCGACTTTGCAGTAGGCGCTGTGCTAACTCAGGGTGGACGACCAGTTGCGTTCGAGAGTAAAAAACTCGAGCCAGCTCAGACTAGGTACAGTGCCTATGAAAAGGAACTCTTTTCTATAGTCCATGCCCTTAAGACTTGGAGGCATTATTTGTATGGTGCCAACTTTGAGGTCCTGACAGACCATGAGAGTCTCAGATACCTTTGCAATCAACCTGAGCTTAGAGGTCGGAAAGCTCGTTGGGCAGAGTTGATGCAAGAGTTTGACATGTCTATCAGATATAGGCGTGGAAAATTCAATACAGTAGCAGATGCCCTTAGCAGAATGCCTATGATAAACGAGCTGAGTTTTACTCAGATTCGTAATGAGTTACTCGAGTCCTTGAGAGGGAAATGCCAGCATGATGCATTCTTCTCTATTATCTGGAACTCAGTCCAGAACAGACAGTTACAGACTCCAGAACCAGTTCCCGGGGCTGGTGCCAGTTCATCCAAGAATACGGCAGCTTCCGTTGAGGATGATGATGAGTCCGAGTATACGTCGTCAGATGACGTTGAGGATTCTGAGCCTGTATTACCCAAGCAAACCCCAGTGGTTGAGGGTCAGTTGACTCAAGGATTCAAATGGAAACAGTATTCCATTCAGGATGAGTACTTGCTCTATAGAGATAGAGTATGTGTCCCCAATTCAGAGGATTATAGGCAGCAGGTCCTATATGAATGTCATGACAATCCTAGCGCGGGACACCCAGGCATACAGAAGACCTATGAGCTTCTTCGTAGGCAATTTTTCTGGCCCAGTATGAAAAAGGACGTCCACCAGTATGTAACCAGTTGCCAGAAATGTCAAGTAAATAAAGCAGAGCGTTTAAAGGCAGGAGGGTTGTTGCATCCCTTAGAAATACCAGCTGGTAAATGGGAGAGTATCTCCATGGATTTTATAGTAGGCCTGCCTAAAACCCAAAAGGGTAATGACGCTATATGGGTCACAGTTGACCGTCTGACCAAAATGGCTCATTTTATTCCGACCAAAACAACCGTTAGAGCTCCAGAGTTAGCGAGGTTGTTTGTAGACGGGCTATTTAAATTGTACGGTCTACCTTCCGGCATAGTCAGCGACCGAGACAGTAAGTTTACTGGAAATTTTTGGAAGGCAGTATTCCATCATCTCCATACTAAACTTAATATGAGTACCACTGACCATCCACAGACGGACGGTCAAACAGAAAGGGTAAATCAAGTGCTGGAGGATATGCTTCGTGCATACGTCAGCAAGAGGCAGACTAATTGGGAGGAGTATCTCTCAATATTAGAGTTTGCTTACAACAGTACCAAACATCCAGCTACGGGATACAGCCCATTTATGCTGATGTACGGTTTTCAGCCATGCTCACCCACAGCTGTAGGGTTTAAACAAGAAAAAGTTGAAGCAGCCAGAAACTTTTTAGAAGACCTAAACCAGATGATAGAACATGTTAAGAGTAGCATTAGACAATCCCAGGATCGAGCCAGGCATTATGCAGATCCACACAGACGGGATGTGCAGTTCTCCACTGGTGAGAAAGTCTACTTGAGAGTCCCAGTTGACTCTAAAACCCTCAAATCAGGAGTGTGTGCTAAGTTGTCTCCAAGGTATTGTGGTCCCTTTACCATCAGTAGGAGACTAGGCGAGGTCACCTATGAACTAGAACTCCCACACAGCAGTAAGGTTTTTCCAGTTTTTCATGTAAGTCAGTTACGAAAAGCCTTAACCAGATCAGATAATCTGGTAGGGGACAGTGTTCTAGTTCTCCCATTGGATCCTCAACAACCTCCACATGAACCAGAGGAAATTCTTGATAGTAGAGAGACGCAGACTCGTCATACTCTATACCGAGAATATCTGGTTAAGTGGAATGATCAGCCTGTTGAGAATGCCACTTGGGAAAGAGGCAGCGTCCTTCGCAAGATTTTTCCAGACTTTGTCTTAGAGGACCAAGACGGTTCTTAAGGGGGAGGGAGTGTTACGAGCTCGTAACCAGTGCCGAACCCTAGAGAACACAGATAGGTCAGATACCACAGTCAGGGTCGTGTCCAGCGTACATGACCAACAGGGCAAGACAGTGTGAGTAGTGTGCCCCAGCCCCGACGTGCGGTCGGCCACGTCAGTGCCACGTGGCCGACACTTGGCAGTAGCATGCTACCAGTCCTCACACTGGGCTAGGAGGGGCTTACTCTATATCAGGGAGTAGGCAAGGTTGGGTGGATCAGTTAGTGTTTGCCCTACTGTGGTGTTAGGATCTATTACACTGCGGTACCACCATTATGGTACCGCGGTACCATAATGGCGGTACCACGTGCCACTATGATAACAACCAAATGATCCTTGAGATCTTTCACCACTATCATATATTTTATTGTTGTCTTTCATATCCTTTTTTAAAATGTGTAATTGATCTAATAGATACATGACCCTAGGTATCTTTGTTGTCTCAAATATTGCTCTTAGTATAGTATATCCATTTTCTGTAGGCCCTTTTGCATCCTTGATATATGGAGTTAAGAGTTTTCAAACACACCAAAAAATTTCATCTCTTCACAAGCATCAAGATGGTCTAAAGTCTCACAAAGTCTTTGAGTTCATTTTAACGAACTCTTGAGGCAGGATCTCTCCTATCACAAGGCATAGATTACAGTAGAGTTTTACACGTGTTTGAAACAACAAAGTAGCACAAGCTCATAGATACACTTATTTTCCTAACTTGGTCACTTGAGGTAGATAACAAGATCATGGGATAAGGCCCTCTTTTGAAACAAATTTACTACTATGTCATATATACCTTCTACTACTAGGTTATTTTATCTTTATCAAGATAATATAGGTTCGTAGTGGCCTCTTTTACCTCATGTGCCTAGCAATGGTGATGTGTACTCCTTCCATTTATTTGATTTGGATTCACAAGCATTGTCTTATAACATACTAACTAAATCATGATTAAACTTATTTTTGTCCCCCAAAAAAGAAGGGTTCTGGAAACAAGCATTCTAGAACTTTGAGGGTCTGGAACAACATGCTGATGCAACTTAGGTCTAGATGTACATTGGTGTGATGCTTGTAACCTCTATTAGTCTAGATTTAAGGGTACTCAGAGTCCCTACTTATATGATTAAAAACATATTCTTGGTAGGTTATTTCATATACATGTCATCCAAAAGTTTCACATAACCATGAAGATCAAATAGATTCACTTCTGAGAATGATCCATAGCTAAATTCCATAAACCGCTTCTTAAACTTACAAAACTATTATGGGGGATTTAGTCAATCTGTTGCACTCCAATCTCCTAGAGCTCTCAAAAAGTCTGATGGCCGGCGTGTAGAATGATCCACCCAACCGTAGGTGCCCTCCTCTTGAGTCTATCTAATTACTATTATGGGCCAGGGACACATGGCTACCATGCTAGGGTTTCCCCATGGCCATGAAATCCGCTACCCACAATCAGTGCATGATTCTGAGGCACCACCATGCCTCGTCATGGACCTGTGACACACACGGTCACCCAGCGTACGGCCAACTAGCTGCTCGTCCAACAGAGGCATCTCTGTTGCTGATGACTAGGGTCCATACTTTCATAACTTCGCCTATTGACATCCGATCAGGTAGTCACATTGGGTCACTGCCAGTGATGCACCGAACCCAACGGGTCCCTTGGTGTCCATCCCAGTTATTGGCCCTGGCCAATGGCATGGCCCTCGACCCCAAGTAACTGGTCGTGTCGGGAATATGCTAGAGCACAACTGGCATCTAACAATCCTTCTCTCTTCTGGCAAGTCATCCAACCAAACCTAGATTGATGGGATCTAGCCCCCAAGCTGTGGATCTACCAATCAATGCTCAATAGGAGAGATGTCACTCCGGCAGCATACTGATACCATTGCCACAATCAGGCATACACTAGTGAGAGCCTAATGGGTATACTTATACCCTCCAAGGCCCATCCACCACTAGTAGTGCACTGTGACATCTCACTGGACACCTCAGTAGCCTAACTGGACCTTGTCATCCAGTTTCAAGTTAGGGCATCCTACTATAGTGCAAACATGAATGGTCAAAGTGCTTTTAATGAATTGATAGCATTTAAGCCTCTTCAAAAGAAAGTACCTTATCGTTTTGTAGCATAAGGGTGATGCTTTCATTCACCAATGCACTTGTGTGTTCACATTGAAGTGAAATTTCTCACAATCCTATGGACTCTTCAATCTCACTTTTGTGCTCCCTTGAGTTGATGAATTCTTACACTTTCCATGAAGACGTCCATGATCAATTAGTAGAATGGTCAGAAGTTGTAAGGAACCATGCGTAGGCCTAACTTGTTGGTTTCACCTTTCTTTAGACTTATGAATATCTTGATCATTTTATCATGCCTAACTAGTTTATTGCTGGTATGTTCGGGCCTTATATCATGAAGAATATGGTTAAGAGAGGAGTACATAATACACTTATGATAAGCTAAATCCAGAGTACATTTGACTCCAATATTTGAAGCTCACAGAGCTTAGCCTATCAAAAAATAAACTCTATGGTTTCACATGCTGAAATTTTGTAATGTTCATGGAAAGCTTGGAGTTTGGACTGATTTTTCTTATGCCTGCTTTAAGCCAAGTTGGCTCTAAACTATTGCTTCTTTGAAAGGTTTGAATAAAATAAAATTCGAGATTGGCATGACAACTACTATTCAGACCGTTCAAACTATGTACACCCTTAAAGGACGGTAGAACTCATTCCCATGTCTTCTTGCTAGCCAATGTTAAAATGCATTTGGGATATGGGATCCATTACAAAATGCATATGGGATATTAGGTCTATGATCAGATGTTACTTCATCATTTTGTCAAGTGATCACAGCCAAATGGGGAGTGCTTCTATCTCTTCTTGTTTACAAGCAACCAATTATGGGGCTGCAATCAGTTTTTGAGAGCACTTGCTACATAATTAATTAGATCAGATTCGAAGATGTCTTGAATCACAATTTTTAAAGAAATGGTATAGAAATCTTGTTTTTCATGATAGGTAATGGTTTCCTACATGAATAAGAGTTTTTAGGGCTAAAAGTTTCACACTTTTTCAAGTTTGAAATTCAAATTTGCCCAAAAACGCATTTCTGGAAAAAAAATGTTTCTAGAAACACGTTTCTGATCCCCAGAATCGCTGGAAAAAAATCAGAAACAGGTCTTTAAAAATTCATAGGGATTGACAGAATCCAACAAGGATTGCTGCACCTAAACTGGACCATACTGTAACCGAAACACTCGGCAACTTACATAAATGCAATGCCCTTGATTAGAGCTGTAATTTGATACCCATATTGCCCACAAAAATCAAAAATATAAAATCTAAAAAAAAATGTTTCTGAGAGACGCATTCCTAAACCAGGAACGCGTTTCTAGAAACGCCGTGCATCTATGGTTTGAATCAACTCGAATCTCGCTATGTATAGCATTTTGAACTGAAATCAAATAAATTTCTTCTTTCATGTCACTCTTTATATATTTAAATGGATTTCCGATGACTTTCTATTAGTATCAGACTTGATTGAGGATGTGTTTGCTGATATTTTCCCTTTGTGGTTCTTCAT
The DNA here is from genome assembly GCA_029204225.1 of Diphasiastrum complanatum. Classification (NCBI taxonomy): domain Eukaryota; kingdom Viridiplantae; phylum Streptophyta; class Lycopodiopsida; order Lycopodiales; family Lycopodiaceae; genus Diphasiastrum; species Diphasiastrum complanatum. The sequence goes on along the minus strand of CM055092.1, from coordinate 14,090,063 downwards.
CCTACTAAAGGATTTTGTTTTAGGTGTAAACTAGTTTTGAAATGGATGTTTGGAAGCATATTTGTATTGGAGGGTCTCCAATTAAGACAATAAATTCTCTCAATTTTTAATACCATATCTCCTTGCACATTTATGTGATTGGATTGTAAGAAATTGTGAATTCCACAGGATTTGTAGAAGCGTGAAGCCAAAATATTTGCTAATCATACTTTTATTTTTGTGAATCCAGGAACTAGCATCTATGATGAAGGGAGGCTCACAAGCAAGATGGGGTAATAATGTTGGATATGTTATTATTCCTATGTGCGTAAAGCACTTTGATGACCCCCTTGACTACATTCGCAAGGCAAAGGAAGTGAGTGATCGGAAGAAATACTCCCTCGAAGCCCCTTTCTCGTATGCGAGTGGACAATTGGTCATGAAGCTTTTTGGTGCTAAGGTACTCTCTGCTAGAGCTTTATGATGTGTCTTGTAAATTTCATCCCAAGAGATTGCACTATATGTTGCAAATTGTTCTAATGACCATCACTTGCTTCTCACACGTTTATATGATTCTTGTCTTCCCTAGGAACCCTTTCAATGCGTATCTAGAAACCTTTCTCAAAGGAACAATTTGAAACAAGATTCACTTTAATCTAAAAAATGGCTTCTAGTATAAGATTTCACCATAGATCTCAATTTTGAAATGATCATGGTATAATAATCTGAATACACTTCAAAACCTTTTGAGAAACGTGTGCATATCTATTAGTGTGTCGCGAGAGAGAGAGAGAGAGAGAGAGAGAGAGAGAGAGAGAGAGAGAGAGAGAGAGAGAGAGAGAGAGAGAGAGTTGATTTGAGTTTTTTTATTGTCCATTCGAGACCAATGGTCTATTGGATAAGCACTTATAGCAATCAAATCAATGCTCATAAATTCATCTTGAACTCAAACTCTACTCTATGAAAACATTATAATATTCAAATTTCATCTTTAACACAAGAATTTATTCTTCTTGTATTTATTGAAAATAGTCAAAAGAGATCGCCCATGTTTCTAGCTCTAATGTTTTCATATGTTGGGTCTAATAGAAGAGAATCCTCTTCATCTTCCACTTTAGAAGCACCACAAACTTGACAATGTGGGTCCTCTCTTTGTACCTCCATCTCCCTTGTTTGACTAGTAATATGTGAGAGCTGACCCTCAAACTATTGATGAGTTTTCTTTTAAGCAATGAGATTGAGGAGTTCAAATATAGCTGAGCTTTGTAATCATTTAATCGATTTACCTTTGTATAACATCATTTTAGTTGCTGGATTCAACCGAAATTTATCAAGAAACTTTTTCTTGATGTATTCCTTACATCAATAAGGATCTAGTGTCATCAACTCTGCATTCATGTCCCATTTTGCTAGGTGCTGCTTCATGTGGTAATACCATCCATTATGTTCAGAACAATGTAATGCTTTACCTGCAAACTTATCTTCTGAAGTTGACAACCTTCTAACATAAGAGACATGGATGGTAGAGCTTTTCATTTAGCAAGATGCATTTTGGTTTCCATGAGCATAACAACTATTGAAAGCTGACTTTCAACTCCTAATTATTCATGTAAATATCGTTTTTGTACTTGCTCTAGTTTTCCTCATGTGTGTTTGAACAGCTTTGGTCCCCCAACATTCACATCCATATAGAAGAAGAGGTATCACAATGCACTGATATAACTTCAGTCACTGCCAAGCCTACTAAGTGGTTGAGGAGTCAGGACTCGTTGAAAAGCCCCTTGAAATCTTCTTGAAGTGTTTGTAGGCAGTTACAATAAAAAATATTGTGATGCTCTATTTGCACTTGGTCATTTTTGCAAAGTAGGCAGATGCATGCCTCCCGAGAAAGCTTTGGGCTCTTCTCATTTCCATTGAAGTTTATGTGAATTCATGCATAGTCCTGAGATTACCTGCTTTTTCTTCATAGAGATAATCTCTTCAATATCTCTTTGTGTAGATCCAATAAATCTAGGATTGAACTAATCTTTGCAGTATTGCATTTTCGTCTTCAAAGGCACTTTTCACATGCATGCTATGAACTTCTTTTGCACAAAGAATTTTAGTTAGGAGCTTGCTTGGGCCATTCATTGCGCTGAATTTTCAAAAAGTAACCCGCGCGTGACTCAACAATATCCAACCACCAATCATTGTTTAATCTTTGGGGAAGCATGCAACTTTGGATTGCCACATTTGAAAGATGATCATCATGCAACGAGTGTGCTCTTTCCAATTATTTTATGTTTCTAATTAAGGAAACCACTTTCAATGAGAGTATATTTGATTTAGCCAACAAAATAGCATGTGAAGTGATTTTCCTGATACCCAAATATGAGGTTAGAGACCGTTTTGGCACCCTCTCAATTTCAATCCACTTGGCACATGATATGCTGCCACCCCCAATCTCACAACCATATATAGTAGGACCAATGTCACCAATTATTAACCTCTTTTTTTGCCATATCCAAAAATCTTTGCATGAAGTTGTCATACCAAATAATGATTTCCAGCCACCAATGAGTCGTTTACATGGAAGATCCCAACTCCTATATATATTTATTGTGCTCAATTTTAGCCACATCATATAGTAGAACAAGATCACTTACTTTTATTGGGACATATTGCCCACAAAAAAAGGAAAAAAAAAAAACGTTGCTTGAAATCATAAACACGATCCAGAAACGCGTTTTTGGACGCATTTCTGGAAATGCTATGCAACTATGATATATATATCTATATCAAAGGTCGCGGGACCCGGACGCGGACGCGGACGTGTGTCCTGGGACACGTTCGGTCGTGGACGCGAAATGGCCACGTCCGGGGTGTGGACGCGCATGTCTATATATATCTATATATCAAAGTTGCAGGTTCCGTTCCAGAACGTGATCTAGAAAATCCAATTAGGGTTTCCCATAACACAATTTTTTTTGTTTTTTTGGTGCCAATATGAGTATCAGATTAAAGGTGTTTTCAAGAGCAATTCACTTATCTACTTAGCTCGGAGTTCCAAGAGGAGTGCGGTCCCATTTTGGGCCATTAAGTGATTCTTTATTGAACATCTCTATTTCCATATTATGTGAAATGAAATCACATGGAACCGTATTAAATGGCAGCAAACCGACAACAATTATGAAGCATAAGCACCCGTCTCAAAAGCATAAGCATAAGCATCCCTTCAAACGGTCGTGTGTGTGTGAGTTCTCTGTGTCGAGAGTCTCTAATCTTCTTTCATGTGCCATTTGTAACAAAGTTTATAGTTGTTTCAACTCCAATCTTGGATTGTAATCATTCCATCATGTACACCATCGAAGTTCAGTTAGTATTAAACTATCAAAAAAAAAATTGGCCATTAGTCTTTTTTCCACAAAAAAATAAAGTAAAAATAAATAAATTCGCGATCCGGGTCGCGGATCGGGCAATCCGGAACGTTCTTTGCAGCGGATCGCGATCTGCTGCAACTCTGCTATATATATACACATATCGTAGATGCATCATGCAGTATAGAACCACGAATCGTAGTTTGAAAACACACTTTGCAATTCTACCTAGGTTTTTGAGAATCGTTTTTATATTCGGTGGGCAATATGGGTATCATGTGGAAGCTCTTGTCAAGAGCAATGCATTTATGTAGGTCCATTTCAAGATATATATGCTAAAGCAATGTTTTATGCTAGATTCGAAATATCTCTCTCTTTCTCTCTTTCTCTCTCTCTCTCTCTCTCATGGATTCTTCTATACCTTAAGACACCTCCCTATGTCAAATCACGCCAAAAAAAAGGCTTCTAATTTAAAGGTCCTAAACTACTACCACCCCTAACCTCTATTTTACTATTCAAATTTTCCCACCAATTTTTGTTAGATAAGCTCTAAGTTGTGTAGGAAATAGAAGCCTAAGGATCCAGGATCTTAACTATTCAATCACACAAAGCATTCTCAAAAGAAAGAGAGAGATGGCTAGAAACCCTCTTGTAGAAACTCGTGGACAGCCAAGGAGAATAGTCAGTATTGCTTACAAAAGTCTCTCATATAAATGGGATGCACACATATACATAGTCCAAGATGACTATCTAACTTCATGTCTATTGACTATCCAACTACTTGACTATTGGCTATCCAACTACTTGACTATTGACTATCCAACTTTCTATAAGGTACCTCCAATATGTCAAGTTGGGATACTTAATGTCACAATTAGTGGACCCACAAGTCCCTACCAAGTTAATTTCATACTAACTTGGCTAACTCTAAGTTTAGTTGGCCTAATATAATAAATGACCATGGTTACACAACTCTCGACCTTTTGGGTCAAAGTAACCTATGGTAATGTAAGCAATTCCATTTACATTCCAACACCCTCCTTAAGTGGAAATGCATAACATAACATGAAGTAACTTCTTGAAAAAGAAAAATGCAACTTGATGTCCGAACTTCATGTCGCCAAATAAACTTCGCACCGAAGTAGTCGAAATCTCATCCTCATTCATGTCCAATATATACAAGGAAAAGAGATTGAGATCTGAAAATCATCCATAATGTCAACCATAGAACCCACGGTTCCCAGAACCGTGGGTCCTGGGAACCGTGGAAGGAACCGTACCACAGTTCATTGACCCATGTTACGGTTCCAGTAATTAATCAATTAATTAATTATTTAACTACCAAATTATTACAGACACAGATTTGGACCTGATTTGGACACAGATTACCTGATCCACACAGACCTGATAATCCACACAGACCTGTTAATTCAGATTCCACACAGACCTGTTAATCCACACAGATACTGAAAAAAAAAAATTAATTAATTAATTAATTACCTTCACGGTTCACACGGTTCCTGCATAAAAGTTCTGAGAACCGTACGGTTCTCAGAACCGTACTGAACCGTTAACGGTTCATTAATTCTATGATGTCAACCAAAACTCCCTTTGTATATATTCATTACATGAACAAAATCACATTTTAATACTTTTGGACCTTGTAATAACATTCTCTTAGCATCAAAAAGCAATAAAAATGCATTTTGCAACCAAGTGGAACTTTTTTTGAAGCACTTCTATCTGTGAGGGAAAAACTTCAATACTGTGGCAAAAGATCTTTACAGAACTAATTTTTGTTTCCTCTGTCGCAGGGGGGGGGGGGGGGGGGGGGGGGAGGGGAAGGTTCTCTTGTGAAATACAAGTTTACACAGTTATCACACAGAAAGTTCAAACATTCTTGATATTCTTTCTCCTCCTCTGAAATTATTTTCTTCTTCCAGTCTTGGGGTCCATGGCAGCGGAAATTAAAGTCTTGATTACTTGGGACATGTCAATGATGAACTGAGCTACTATCCATATAAGCCTGCCTGAAACTCTAGGAAATGCCAGAGTCAAATTTGACATCTTCTGTTGATTTCAACTAATGCTTTCAATTGTTGTGATAACGCTGAGCTTGATAATCAAAGGGCATTTCTTGCATCTCCATCCAAGTAAATAATCACGTCCCTCCACTTTGACAACCTCCCAGGCTGACTCGTTTCTGAATCTTCCAATGCACCTACTGATTAACTCATTTTACAGGTTATTAGAATGTCGTTTGAGAACTTGATTTGACAAAATGAAATGAACCACCTAGCTGCTGCAATTCTTTTCCTTCTCCTATGAGATCTTGCAAAGTTAGTGACAGTGTTCTTTCTCAGCTTCAACACTATCAAGTTTCAACTATCGCCTCTTCAATCTGTCTCACTTGCCCTAGACAGCTCAAAAATCTCTTTAGAATCCCTTTAATTCTGCTTCCCCTTAAAATACAAAATCTTGTCACGTTGAATGCACGAGTCTCCCCCACTTTTTCTCTGACCTCTTTTAGGACAGTTCTTAACTTCACTGCTGTTTGAATCATTCAATAGGGACAGAATAAGCTCTACTTGAAATTTTTCATCTGCATGAACTGTCTGGTATTGGTGGCCACTCGAAACGTTAAAATATCGGTCTTTGCAGCCATGTTTTTGCTATAATCTTGTACAATCTTTTGTAGTGTTACTTTAGCATGGACCGGATAGGTATTCTTTAGTAAAACTTCTGTCTGTTGTTTCATCGCAATGTCTGTTGCTTATGCATTTTTTTCAAGATACTTGGCAGATCAGATTATTGCACAGTTTTGTGGGTTTTATGTGAGATCTAATATTATATTTACATTTTTCATCATGAGTAAGCACTCATCCATTGCTCAGTGTTCATGAGCAAGAGTGCAAGAGAGCAAGAGAACAACCCAAATTATGCTATGAAGTATTCAGAAATCTTAAAATAAAGAGCAAGAAAGTATTCAGTTTTAAGGTGTCTGTCCATGCATTTCAATACCTTTATGAACATTATGAATGAAATAGGAAAGAAGACTTCTCTGACTGTGGCTTCTCCATAATCATCATAGTAAGGAAAGACTTGGCCACTCAAATGTAAGATAAAGTTTATTTGTCTCTGAAATTCATACCTTTGAAGCCTATTGGTTTTTACTAGCTTAATTACAGCTATGAGGCTAGAAGATGTTTTTTAATTGTCCTGTAGAAATCTGAGCATTAGCTAAGGTTTTGTTGAGTTGATACAGCATCATTTCGGAATTCTGAAAAAAAAAATTGAATTGTACAGCACCAGCTGCACCTGAAATGTGTATTGTGTTCTTTGCAAGAAATGTTGGATCCTAACCACTATGTATCTTGATGCTGTCCTGTTACAAAGAAGATGGAATCAACAAGCTCTTATGGCAGGAACCCCATTGATATGCTGGTTAATCTGATTGGTACTTTGCATTTTTCTAAAAATAAGTTTGTCTCGCTTTTCAGGCTGCGGCCAACCTGACTTACAGGTCTGTGTTACACACAACATTGTCAATATCTAACATGATTGGACCACTAGAAGAGGTTATGTTCATGGGAAACCCAATCACATACATTGTACCCACTAGTTATGGCCAGGCTCAGGTGTGATTTAAATTCCATGAGAAGAGTGTGAACTTTTGAAATTTGGATTTAGATGCTTCTTTCTAGAAGTTCATGCTCATCAGAGGAGATCTAAGCCAGTTGCATGAGCTTAACCCAGGAGATCTAAGCCAGTTGCATGAGCTTACCCCCTGTTCATTGTGGTGTTTTGTCAGTCGTTATGTATCCATTTGCAGACTTATATGGGAAAAGCAAAGCTTGTAGTGACTGTTGCAAAAGATATTATTCCAGATCCAGATGTCTTGCTGCAGCATATTTTGGATGCATTAAAAGACATGAAGCAGGCAGCATGTGCCAGAGGTCACTAATATTCTGAAGCAAGTGCCTCAAAACTGTGGAAGGTTTACAAGGTGCATCTTTCCACCAAGTCATGATCTCTGATTTGCATATTCTTCTTTCTCCTGTGGCAATGGTGTCGTCATGAGTAACATTTGGACCAGAGGGGAAGGCTGTACATAAACTGTCTATTTATTGAAGTTATCCATTCATATTCTTCCTGGGGATATATTTAACATTTTCCCTTGTATTAATTTGAATTCATTTTCATACTTCCATGAAAATGAGCAGGTTTGCATCTATGACCTGGACAGCTACATTGATCAAGTGCTGCAAACATTTAGTAGCTCAGTTCGTTTCATGGCTGCTTAGTTAAAAGATCACCTCCCAAAAATATCAAACAACCAAAAAGTGACTCCATATTAGGTTGTACATAGTAGGTTGGCCTTGCAAACTGAGGTCGATGGAAAACAAAACTTAAGCATCTGATCGTGAGAAGTCGGAGGTAAATGGAAAATGAGCATCTAAGTTCATTTCAACTATTAAAATCTGATTTCTGACAGACTAAGGCCTTTCCAAATATTTGCTTTTGAAATCAGAAGTCAGTTTTGCTTTCGAAATATTTGCTTTTCCAATAGATATGAGAAATCAGTTTTGAAATGGAGTTCTGAGGCCAATGGTTTGCAAGTCTACTGATTCCGTTTTTTGTTAGCAAACGATAGAAAGAGTTAGAAGGAACCATCCTTAGACTGGTGGGAATTGTATACTTCTTGTGTAATAGCTGAAACCATTTACTGATGTCTAGATTTTTTATGAATGTAGTCTGCAGCCATCTGAAACCAACCAACAGATCTGCATAACAATCGCTTTTTTGATATCCTTTCACATGATACCCATATTGGCAACTTTCCAACAAAAAAAAAAATGCGATCCGAGAAACCCTAACGGGAATTCCCGGATTGCGTTCCAGAACGTGGCCTGCAACTATGGTTGGGAGGCCTTTATGACATATTTTATATGGAAAATTAGTTTACCCTGCCTATTTTGATCAGTTCAGATCTATCTTTCCATCCTTGGAGAGATCTTCCCTTCCTCATTCTATGTTCATTAAGGATAAGCCATTCTCTCTTAACATGGCATAAGGCTTCATCATATGACAACTGCCCATCAGCTTTGATTGCTTGATTCCAAACAATCTTCCAACTCCTCCAAGCATCGCTTATTTCTATAAATGTTTCTCTATGTAGTTAAAGCAGAAACCTTTGTCTCGAAGTGACATTAGGATATATATTGATGCCAGTTTGTAAAATATGACGAGTCTCAAGTCTAATTGAGCATTTTTAGATTTGGGGTTCAAGGCTAGATTTTCTAATAAGGGTAATTGAGTCTTCTCCCCTATAATAAGGAGACATTCTTTTGTATAAATGCTCATTTAAATATTTTTTCTCAGAATCTGCTTCTTGTGTTGCTTTCATAAAATCAATAGAGAAATTTTTGTCTCTATTTGAGTAGTAGTTTCTTGTTGGTTTTTTAATTGAATTTTAGTATATTGAAGAGAAGGCTTTCATTATCAAATATTAGCAAGATGTTTGAAAGTGAAAAAGGAAAAGCCTTCAAAAGCTGTAACTAAGATTTTATAGAGGCCATGTGCCAAAGATAAATATTTTTTTGCAAATTGAATGCATTTGCTTGTGGTAAGCAATGCTTGATGGTATAAGTTTCCATTTTTCAGTTTTTCTTAGTTGTTTAGTTTTTTCAAAGAAGAAGTGCATCTACATTGAAGTTTTCATTTATAAAAGACATGGCAACATATATATTTTTAAGGCTTTGACTCATGTTAGAGCAATGTATTGTGAGAAATTGTCAACTAGTTTGAGATTTTTATGTGGAGTTCATTTGGCAAATTTGGCCAATATGCATTCTAAACTTAGAGATAAACTTTATAAAGTTAATAAGGCCTAAGAATAGTGGATTTACTATTTTTGACAATTTAGGCAAGCTAATAAGGTCAAATTTGGACCCATTCTAATTGGTTAAAAGAGGTACATTGAATCTAGTCAAGTTATCTAGCTTTTTAGAAAAGATTCTAAAAACTTCCATAAGTTGATAAGCTTGAGCAAGAGCATCCACATAGGGCAAAGGGCTGTTATAGATAGGTTACAAACATGGGAGCTTTTTTTTAATTATTCTCATGGAAGATATCTCTTTGGGGCAACCATTTTTTCATTTTGATGATGATATAGTGGATTCTTGTGTATAGAATGCTATTTCTCTTATATGTATTGAGTTCCCATGTGTGAGTATTGTTATTGTACGGCCATTGTACAGAAAGGAACAATAAATTATCATACATAAGGGATTTTGACAAGTTCTTATTCAGTTTACATCTTCTATGCGTAATGATGCTAGATGTGCTCTCCTACTAAGCCAAAGATCAAAGGGCATAATTAGGTCTTTGTGATCTGATTTTCTTCACATGGTATCAGAGCTTTGTTGTAGGCTATATTTGGAGGAGAAGCCATTTCTAGTGAGTGATTTGGAGGTGTCACCAATTCTAGAGTGTTAGAGTGATTCCTTGTCAAAATCAAGCATTTTCATGTGTAGAATGAAAAATTTTGTAAACCAAACTCAATTTAGATCAAAATATTTGTAGTAGGCCGATTTCACTTCCTACTAGTTGGATTGTGGCGAGTTTTAGTGCACAAGAGGAAAAAAATCATCCTTCAAGATTCTATATCAAGTTTCTAGCTTTTGCATGTAGAATGCAAATGATTCGATTTGTGTACTTCTGTGAAAACTTTAAAATTGACTAGATCTCTTGTGTTTGAAGTTGTTGGACTTTTCAAGAGTGTGTTTCAATCTTAGAGAGTGCAAGAGTTCATAATATTGTAGGTTGATCATTTGTTGATCAAGAGTCATCAATTCTATGTGTTGGATTTGCTAATTTTGTGCAAGAAAGAGATTTGTGAGGTTCCATATCTTTGTGATTTTTTCTTGGATTCATTTGTTGACTTTCAAAAGAGTGCTAAGTGCATTGGCACAGGTTGAAAGGAAACAACTATTCAACTTGGAAGGTGAGAATGAAGTTTCTCCTTGAGATGAATGAGCTGATGGATATTGTTGTACGTGTGGAGGTAAGACCTTTGGCACCTCAAGAACAATTGAGGTATGATAGGAGGGCAAAGAAAGCTCTTCATATGATTGAGATGAATGTGACTAATGAACTTTTCAAGGAAGTTGGTAAGCGTACTACATCTAGTGAGGTTTAAAAATCTTTAAAGAAACTTTATGAGTCCAGGTCTATATCAAGAGTCCTAACTCTCAGGAGGCAAATCTTTCAAAGCTTTCAAAAGAAGGATGAAAGTGATCATGCTTTTGTTTTGAGGGTTAAAGCATTCAATGATGAGTTAACATGATGATGAAAGCATTAAGGAGATAGAATTTGTTCAAGTAGTCCTTAATGGCTTGTTGGATGATCACGCTAATCTTGTTCAAAGTGATGCTATTCAAAAGACATTGTCAAGTATGGAGTACTTTCAAAAAATCCTGGTGAATAAGGAGTTTAGGCTTCAAGAGGAGGATTTATTTCCGTATCTCAAGTTGGAGAGGAGGCTATGTTCTCAAAAAAAGTGGTCTAAAGGAGAAGATCAAGGTGAGCCTTCTACTTTTGTTGGCAAGAGGAAAGATAGATCTAAGCTAAAATGTTTCTATTGTGGAATCAAAGGACATTTTGCTAGTGAGTGCTTAAAAAAAAAAGAGATCAATGTGAGAAACAAAGAAATTTCACTCTTGATGAGGATGGTGTTGATAAGCAAAATTCAAGTGATTCTTTTTTTATGTCTTCTTGTTTGCTAACCAATGATGGAAATATTGATCCATGGTAGTTTGATAGTGGAGTTTTCATGTTATAGTTACATCTTGATATGTAAAATTGATATAAGAAATAGTGAAACATCCAATATGGACACTACTATCTATATCAATTATGAAAGCTATTATAAAACCATAGAAAGAAGGTCTATACTTAGGATGGAGATCATTCTAAAGTTAGATCAAAGTTGTGTGCTAAAACTAGTTGAAGAGGGAGTGTGAGAAATTGTCAACTAGTTTGAGATTTTTCATGTTGAGTTTATTTGGCAATATTGGCCAATATGCATTTTAAACTTAGAGGTAGACTTTATAAATTTAATAAGGCCTAAGAATAGTGGATTTACTATTTTTGACAACTTGAGCAAGTTGATAAGGTCAAATTTGGACCTATTCTAATTGGTTAAAAGAGGTACATTGAATCTAGTCAAGTTATCTAGTTTTGTAGAGAAAATTCTAGAAATTTCCATAAGTTGATAAGCTTGAGCAAGAGCATCCAAATAGGACAAATGGCTGTTATAAATAGGCTACAAGTGTGGGAGCATTTCATCTCTCTCATTTTTGTGAAAGATTTGGGATCATTTCAGATCCAAACCTACTAATGATCTTTGGTTACAAAAACAAGCTAATCCACCAATCTTGCCAATGTAGAAAAATCAGCATCTACACAACAAATGAGATGCAAACTTTAATAGAACTTGATCAAACATGAATCAAAACATAAATAGAAGCTACTGTCCGTACAGCAACAGGCCCTATTGTATCACACGTGTTAACTTAAAAATAACAAATATTGATCATTCTACACATAGAATTGCAAGATATCACAAATATAGTGCACCAATGGATTGTATAACCAAAGAGAACCACGTATAAGCATGAATGAGATAAGAGAGAGAGAAAGATATCTCTTCCCACAAGTTTCATCCTTTAATAACAGGTCCTAAACCTAAGTTGCCACTTGGTTTCCCTCCAAAATGTAAACCCTACTATTTTTGGTACTAGATTCAATGTACCCAACATTCAAATTTGAATTTACTCAAACTCGACTTCTAAACTTTCCCACACTTTTCAAAAGTGTTTATTCAAATGCATTTAGACTAATATAACTTTGAAAAGTCAAACTCTAATTCTAATATAAAGTTGGTCTCAATTGGCGTATTTGGCAATTTTGTCAACTATGACCAATATTGACTAAACTAGTTGATAATTTTTCACACTTTCTCTTCAACTAGTTTTAGCTTAATCATCGAACTTTGATCCACCTTAGAATGATTTCCATCCTAAGTATAGACTTCCTTTCTAATGATCTAAAGTAGTTTCCACAATTGATATAGAGAATAGTATCCACTTGGCATGCTTCACTATTTCTTACATCAATTTTTCTTGTTAAGAAGTAACTAGTACATGAAGAATCAAATAGAATGTAAATGAAATGATTCCACCATGCTTTCAACTCTGAACTCTTTGAAAAAATACAGCAACCAAATAATAAATGTGAGTGATCAACCAATGCTTGCTTGCATCTTCCATCTTTGTCCTTTCTTGCCACCATGAAACTTCATGAATGAGCCTCCATCTTCATCTTGCCACAAGATATCATCATACTTTGATGACTTGATCATGAATGAGTGACATAATGAATTTCCAATAGATTCATTTCCATCAATAAAACCAGTGAAAAATGCTAATACAAATCCAACACCAAAATGATGCTCACCAATGTAACTATTTTAACCATATATTGACAATTTGCACACATCCACATGAAAGTGCTTAAACATGAGATAGAACAAGTAAAGTAGACTTGAACAACACTTTCTTGCTGCTCCTTTGACGTTAATTGAGTCTTCAATAACCTGCAAAAATAAATCCAAAACATCTTTGCCATTTGACTCTCCTTGGGTGCTCTTGACTAGCTCTAAATTGCCAACTTTCTTTTTGCCTTGTTGAAGCCCTTTGAGATCAACCTCTTGATCATCAAAGTCATTGAACAAACTTTGTCTTCCAAATCCATTACTTGATTTTACATCATGATAACGTCCATCCACTTGCATAGCATCATATATACAAGAAGATTCAACAAAAGATGTTTCATTTTTCAAAAGAGCTTGATACGCAAGATCCATTACTTGGATTTACTCCTCTTCTTTCCTTGCTTCATCTACACTTGTAGGTTCATCAAAAGAGGTCAACAAAGCAACATAATTTTCAGAAACTACTTGCTTATCCTTTTCATCATATGTGAGCCTTAAAGGCATTTGTCTTTCCCTTGATGTTTTCCTTGGCTTTTGACTTGATGAAGGTCCATCATCATCATCATCTAAAGTAGGATCCTTTACATCAACATCAAGAATGTTAGATCCATCCACATCATCATCCATAGTACTTGAAGACATTTTTGGAATGTTCCCCTCATCAAAAATCACGTCTCTACCAACAATCACATTGTTAGTAGTAGGAATGTAAACCTTGTAGGCTTTACTCACCTCACTATATCCAACAAAAATACCTTTCCTCAAAGATGAATACTTCTTGGTCCTATCATCAAGAGTGATGTTGACATAGCATGTGCATCCAAAAGTTCTTAGAAAGTTGACACTTGGCCTCCTCTTGAATAGCATCTCAAGAGGTGTCCTTCCATCCAAAATAGCACTCAACCACCTATTGCACAAGAAATTGGCACACAACAAAGCTTGATCCCAAAATGGTTTATCAAGAATAGCACTTAACCTCATGGCTTTTGCACTTTCACATAAAGTCCTATTCTTCCTTTCAGCCACTCCATTTTGTTGTGGGGTCCTTGGTGTTGTATACTCCCTCTTGATCCCATGCTCATCACAAAAGGCCTTGAACTTGGTAGATATGTACTCACCACCATTGTCACTCCTTAAGCACTTGATCCTTGTGGAAAATTGGTTTTTCCTTGCATTCTTGAACTTCACAAAGACATCATACACTTCATCCTTGCTCTTTAGTAGATAGATTCAACAAAATCTATTAAAATCATCAATGAAAGTCACTATTGCTAATTGTAGTAATTCCATGAATATCGGAATGTACAAGTTGAAAGGCTTTGTAGATCTAGTATAAGGTAGTCTATGTGACTTAGACAAAGCACAAGACTCACAAATATGATTGATGTCACTTAAGGAACTTGGAGGACTATCACAACCTTCTTTCTAGCCATTGTCTCCACTGACTTGAAGTTGAGGTGTACCATCCTTTTATGCCAAACCTCTCGAATAATGAAGTTGATGGTCTACAACTTTGTAGTTGGGCTCCACGTCTCCTTTTTTACGTGTGTGTGATTCTTGTGGATGATGAATGTTTGTATTGTTTTTGTTAATCATGTTATTACAATCACAAATGATCCTTAGCACTTTCATTCATCCAGTTAGTTTCTAAACTAAAATCCACGCTCAAGAAAAATAGGTGCTAGAATCTCATCTTGGAGTAATCATTAAGATCCATAGCTAGGACTTCCCTTCATTGTTCACCTCCCTTGAGAAGGTCAACCTCTTGAGGAGAAGATCTAGGTCCATTTAGTGTTGGGGGCTAAATGGCAAGTTACTCTTGGATAAGGGGTACCCTTAGGATTAAGGGTAGGTACCTTAGATTAAGGTACTAGTGTCCTTGGATAAGGGTAGGTAGGTGTCTATGCCTTGGATGGAGGTATGGAACCTAGAGAGGTATTAGAAAGTCATTGGATGATTATTTTTCTAAACCTTGGGCCTCAACCTTGAACCATATCACTTTATTGGTCTTGGACCAAAGTATACTTGCACAACTTGGGCAATGGGTCCTAGTAGGAGGCGCGCCCTCCTAAAGGGTCCATTGAGTTTCAAGTTCCACAATAATAGCATTCAAAGAGTCATAAGTTATGGAAGATGTTTGATGACCTTCCATAAGCCTATGAAGGCTCTTGAACTCCTCTAGGCCTCTCTCTTTCTCATTGGATGTGCATGGAACTCCATAGTGTATTGGAGGGTACAATTGCCATCTATATAAGGGGAGTAGGGTGCCCATTGGGAGGAGGAGAGATCTCTTTTGCTTGTATTGTTTATGCTCTACTGTGGCTACTAGTGTGTAGAGTACTTTCTTGTCTGTAGTATGCTGAGGGTTTGGATCTTGCTTATGGTATGGAACGTAAGTGGGCTTTGGATCTTGAGTATGCTCTGGAGTGTTGTGGTATGCTTGTGATTTGTTTATGGTTAGCAAGGGGGTGCTAGATAGGTCTTTCTTGGAGCTTGGATTTAGCTATGGTTGGGGTGGTGAATACTTGAGATCAGCTTGTTATCTAGCCTTGTGTTTAAGAGTAGGGACACAGGTGGAGGAGAGATCTTTGGAGGCTTGCAGATCCTTATTTGCAAGTGGAAGCATCCTAGTTTGGAGTTGGGGAGCATCTTGGAGCTTGCAGGTTGCTTGCAAGACATTTGGAGGACTTTCTCACCTTTACTTGTTAAAGTGATATCAGAGCTAGACAAAGGATGGTAACCTTTCTAACCTTCTTCAAGTTTTATTAAGTTTTTTTGGGAAAGATTATTGGCTTTTCTAGTTGTAGGAAGCTTGTAGTTGAAGTACCCAATGAATCTAGTTCTCTTTGGAAGAGAGTAGTGATGCTTATAAAATTGTATAGGGGCTAATTTTTTATCATGTTAGAGAAGTTTTGAAATGGTCTTTGAGTTTTTAAAATTTCAAAAAAAGATTTGTGGGATGGTTAGAGGAAGTCTTCTTCTACATACACAAACTCTTTTTTGCAAAAAGATTGATTCCAACTATGTGTTTCGATCAAAACTAGTGTTTTTTTTTTGCATAAATGAAGCGCTTGAAGTTTTGATTTTCATTTTGAAGTTCTGTTTTTCAGACCTGTAAATCTGAAAATCAGATCTAAAAAGTGAAGATTTCATCCAAACTTCATTAGTTACACCTTTCTATCTCCTAGTTTCATGAAGATGGCAATGTAGGAAGAGAATGGTAGTGTAACTTTGTGCATTGAACAAGTTTTGAAGTTCTAATTTTCAGACCTATAAAATGTGAAAATTAGATTTGAAAATTGAAGTTTTCGTAAAGCTTCATTAATTTTTCTAGACACTAGTTTCATGGATTTGGAGATCTAGAATAGTGAGAAATGTGAAAATTTTGGTTTCTTTTGTAATGACAAATGGAAATGGAATTGGATTGGGATCTTTATGTAAACATTAGCTTGGGTTTAGTTAATTAAAGTTTACATAAAGATTTGGTTTTCATTTTTGCTTTGGATTAAGGCAAAGGTAGCTTGTTGTTGTTGTTCTCTTAAGTTTGGATTGAGCTTGTAAATAGTAGGCTTGGATTGAGCTTACAAACAATAAGATTGAATGAGTAGAAGTAAAATGTTTTTTATTTGCATTGGATGTAGGAATTAAAGAATTTCTATCATTCTAATTTGAACCCTTGTTGTTATATTTGCATAATAGGAAAACACACAAGCAACACCAATGGATCAAACCAATGATAACCCAACTTTTGATTTATCATGTCCATCCAATGTGGCACAAGCTCTTGAACTTTTATACCAACAAATTCAAGCCACTAATAAACAGCTTCTTGAAACTAATCAAAAGAACCAAGACTTGGAGTCTAGGTTAGCCAACCAGAAGAAGCATGTAGTTCCACCTCCTGTAAAACTGTTTAAGGGGGAGAAGAAAAATAAGAACTTGCAAGTGGTAAGTTCATGGCTTAAGGTTTGGAACAAATACTTTGGCATGAATCAATTCCCTGAATGTGAAAAGTTATCCATTGTAACTATGTTTCTTGAAGGAAGGGCCTTAGTATGGTGGGATGACCTAGTTGCAAAAGGCAATCAACCTTGTACATGGGATGATTTTTGCATAGTTTTTAGGGATACTTTCTACCACTGTTAGATGACTATGAACACTTTCAAAAGTTGAGTCATATAACAATGAATAAAGGTTTGGAACAATTTATTCAAGATTTTCATGAGTACCTGAATTCACTTTATAGTGACATTCCACCTAACGTACAAATGTTAATGTTTATTGATGGGTTACCAAAAGATTATGAAGTGGATGTTCGTAGGAAACATCCAAATACCCTTAAGGATGCTATTAAGGCTGCAAAGTTTTTTGATGACACACCTAAGCCACCTAGGGGTCAACAGCCTAATGAGCAGAAAAAAGGTTTTCAATCTAAGAGGAAGGATAGAAAAGCTGTTAGTGAAACACATCCCAATTCCAATAATCCTAAGAAAGCCAAGAAAAACTTTAAAAACCATCAGGGTGGCATTGATAAAGTTGAAGCTCGTAAGAAGAACATGTGCTTCAAGTGCAATGGCGAGGGTCATCTTGCACAAGATTGCGTCAAAAAACCAGCTTCTACCTCAGGTAATCTATCTCGAAGTAATGAGATGGATGTTTTTTTCCTTAGTTCTTTAGTTTTTGGTCTTAATGACCTTATTTACATTAAAGGTAAAGTTAAATATCAAGTTGTTAATGTCCTTTTGACACAGGATCCACTCATAGCTTTATTAATGTAAATTTGGTGCAGGCGCTAAATCTTCCCACCAGAAAAAGTGAGAAAAAATATTGTGTGACAATAGCATCATGAATGAATTATGCATTTATGGATTATGTTGTTCCTGATTTAGAATTGCACATACAAGATTACTCTGAAACACTAGAATTCCATGTTGTTGCATTAGCAAATGTGGATATTGTTCTCGGGCAACAATGACATTTTAATAAGAATAAGTCAATGAAAATTGATTTTGTTCAAAAATCTTTAACTTCTATGCATGAGAATTTTTTAATTAAGATCATGGCTAGTTTAAATGTTAACCTTTATTTTAAATAGGAACTGAATTCTATTATGAAAAATTCTGCTTTTAAAGTTTATTTATGTTTTCATAATGATATCATTTGCTGCAATGATGAAGAACTTATCATAAATGCCATGAAGATACCCAGTGAGAACACTATAGAATTTGAAGCCAATAATGAACTTAGGCAAGAATTCAATGATGTTTTTTTAGACCTTCCTGTAGGTTTACCACCAAAAAGGACAGTTGCTCATAAAATTGACCTAATACCTGGAGCAATTCCAATTGCACAGCGTCCTTTTAGGATGAGTGCTTTGAAAGAGATTGAGGTAAGCAGACAATTACATGATTACCTAAAAAAGAGGTGGGTACAACCTAGTAAGTCTCCTTGGGCATCACCAGTGGTTTTGGTTGCCAGGAAGGATGGGACTATAAGGTTTTGTATCGACTATAAGAAATTGAACAAGGTAACCGTGAAGAATAAATATCCACTACCACAGATGGATGATCTAATAGACTATCTTGGTGGTGTTGGGTACTTTTCCAAGATAGATCTAAGATTGGACTACCATCAGATACGCATTAAGACAGAAGATATACCAAAAACCAGGTTTCGAACTCGCTTTGATCACTACAAATTTTTGGTGTTGCCTCTTGGTTTGACCAATGCACCAGCAACTTTCCAACAGATGATGAACGATTTGTTTAGACCATATTTGAGAAGATTCGTAGTGGTATTCTTAGATGATATCCTAGTGTTCAGTAAGACTTTGGCAGAACATAAAGAGCATCTTAGGATTGTCTTGGACATCCTAAGAAATAAAAAGCTCTTTGCCAAGGAGTCTAAGTGTGACACTTTTTGCTAAGAAATTGTCCTATTTGGGGCATAAGATTTCCGAACGAGAAGTGAAGATTGAGCCCGATCATATCCAGAGGGTTATTTATTGGCCAATTCTCACCACAGTTCTAGAAATCAAGTCTTTCTTGGAGTTTGTTGGATTTTTCCATCAGCATATTCCCCAATTTACTCGATTGGCATTTCTCCTTACCTAGGCCTTGAAAGGCTATAAGAAGCTAAGCCGGAGGGCTAAGAGTCCACTAGTGGTGTGGACGGAGGATACGAATAATTGTTTTGAGTTGCTTAAGAAAAGTGTCACTTCGACACCAATAATAATCATTGGCGATCCTAATAAGGCTTTTGTGGTTATGACCGATGCCAATGATTATGCTACTGGAGCTGTTTTGATGCAACATGAACGTCCTATGGCTTATGAAAGCAAAAAAGTCAATCCTGTTCAGTCTAGGTATTGTACCTATGAGAAGGAACTGTTACCAATGGTTCATTTTTGAAAATTTGACGACATTATTTGTATGGAGCCAGATTTGAAGTTTTGACGGATCATCAGACTCTTCGATATTTCTGTGATGCTACAGATTTAAAGGGGAGGCAAGCTAGATGGACTGAATTCATGCAAATCTTTGACTTTTCTAAACATTATTATAAAGGAAGTCAAAATACTCTAGTAGATGCTTTGAGTCGGTTACCGGTTATTAATCAGTTGTGCTTTACTGTTATAGAATGGAGGTTGTTTCAGTTTCTTCAAGGACTATATGAGTCCGATCCTTTTTTTGAAAAGTATTGGCAACAAGTACTTTCGGGGGTCAATTTAGGTTTGCAAGATTCCTCGAATCAGGGAAAGATTGAAATGGATTTTCTAATTCGAAACAAGATTTTGTTTCGTAAAGGAAAGGTGTGTGTACCGAAAAATGACACTATAAGGGCCCAAATCTTGCATGAGTGTCATGATAGTCCATGCGCATGACATCTGGGTATACAAAGAGCACTTGACTTAGTTTTAAGGTAATTTTGGTGGCCTAAGATGAAAAGTCAAGTAGAGACCTATGTACTTAAATGTACTAAGTGCCAGATAAATAAAGCAAAGAGACTAAAAGCTAGTGTCCTATTACATCCTTTAGATATTCCTACTGGAAAGTGGGAAAGTATATCTATGGACTTTGTGGTCGGGCTTCCACGTACAGGGAATGGCCACGACTCGGTTTGGGTCATTGTAGTGGGTTTCTTTCCTTGCCTATCCTCAACCTAGATCTAATCAATCTAGTATCAAGGAGATGAAGTTAGTTATCATGCGTAGATTCGTTCCCATGAGAGTGATAGCATAGTTCAGATTTCAACATGAATGAAAGATTCACATCTAACTCTACCATCCACTAACCCTAAGCATTAACACTACATCCATTAACACTAGATCCACAATGAAGATAGCTTATTCTTTCTCTCTCATAAAAAGTATAAGAACATGCAATCCCAATAACAATCAGATCCAACAATTAGCAAAACACAATAAAAGCATGAGAGATGGAAGAAAAGTGATAGAGAGCAAGGACATTCATAAATCCATTTCACAAGAGATCCAATTTGCTTTATTGAAATGAAGATATGTACATGTGTAGGAAACTCGAGTTGGTCCATTTTTATAGTAGAAAGGAGGACCCTGGCCTCTGAATCCTATTGGTCCATTTTTGCCTCCCTAATTATTCAAATTAAAAAAAGAGTGAGAACCATCCAAATTGAAGGAAAACCCAACTTTAATAACTAACTTGACATTTAGGCCCTGCGACATTAAAAGTTCCGCAAAAAGACATAAAGTCCTGTTATTGACTTTCAACTAATCAAATCTCTATGTGATCATCGGGTTGGACTTACACACGTAGGGTGCCAAATCCCTCTCACTTATTAACTAGGGTTAGTGTTGCCTCGGAATCCGCAAACCCTCCAACAGTATGCCCCACCAAAACTGGTGGCGGTTCCATGACACCTATGAGATGCAGTTACTGTGCGGCAAAAAACAACGGTGGGCTCCGACGATTGAAGTTGTCCAGGTTGTGAATCGAGATTTTCAAGAGCCTCCCATCATTGCAGCATGAGAATACAGTTTAGCAACCGGCAACTGATCCTTAATGTTCTCTAACACCATTGGCTTATTTGGATCGAATGCCAAAAGAGGAAGACAATCATTCCATCGCATTGCCACGAATGCCAATAGAGTCAAATCTTTTGCAAAGAGCACCGATTGCCTCACTGTGGGATGAGGAGAGTGTATATATTTTCGCTGGTATGCTTGTAGTGCCCGGTGGAAATCCACTAAAATTTTTCAACTATAGAGTTGGTGGCTGATTGGCCAGTTCGGCATATGGATAGTAATTTTGTTCATGGCCAATCCCAAATCCTTCCACCTATTCCTACGTGACATTGGTACGTAATATGGATGTACGTGCAATTGGCGAGGGCTAGCCACATGACTTCTGACTGATGGATTCTGGAGTTTTCTCAAAAACTAGCTACTCTCCCAATGCGGGTATTTTATCCAACTCTTTGTCGACCTCTATTTTAGAGGTCCTAAACTTGAGGACCCAACCACCACAAGAGGACTCATGAGGATGTTGTGCTAAAAAGCTCTGGATCTGGCCCTCGACGTTGATTGCTCTTCTGGACAATGGTGTGGTCCTTGATGAAGATGGACCTGGTTGCATTGCCTGTGGAGCTGGCTGTTCTTCTGCAACTTCAGGGGCTCCACCTTGGTCCATGCCCGAATCCAACCATGTATCCATAGGTGCATCAGCTTGGTGCAAAGAGGAGAACTGCGGCATGACCGGAACTGAAATTTGAGGCCCGACTTCCAACACCTGAGTGACAGCCTTTTCATATTCGTTGATGGTTGCTTTAGCCTTTGCCAACTTGCATCATGCACGACCCTATCCACTTGGTCTTGGGCGGTTGTGAGGGCATTCTATAGGGAACTAACATAATCCTCTAGGCGATCAACCAATTGTTGTGCCTTCTTCTTCTCAGCTTCAAACTTAGCTTCATGTTGCTTGGAGATTTTCAATTCTTTGTCCAGCCGATTTACTTTCTGGGTAATGAGTGTATTATCAAATCCCATATCTGAGATGCGCTATTCCATTTCTTTTTTCTTCTCCAGCATAGACTGGATCACTTGCGCAAGGCTTGAGACTAAACCAAGAGCATCACCAGAATCTACTATTGTAGAGGTGATAGTAGCAGAAGGACCAGGTGGTACCGTGTTTGGTTGGCGTGGAGCAGGTGTCTACAATTCTTCTTCGTCATAGTCCTCAGGCACTGTGGTGTCGAACTACTTTGGTGATTTGATAGCTTGCCCAACCCGAATTGTGGCTGGTGCATCTTCAACTTGATCTTGTTGGTTGATTTGAAAAGAGTCGTCAAAACTAGTAGTACCATGGATCTGTTTGAATCCTCTTCTAGGGGATTGGAGTTCAAAGGGCGCAGGGCTCTGGGACTTTACAAAAACTTCTGAGGCCCCAAGGGGATCGGAATCATCGAACATGTCCATGAAATACTGGGTGTTTCGGGAAACAACTTGGATCTGTGGGGGAGAGGCAGCCTGGGCAGCTGCGATGGGAATGGTAGTCCCAATGGTCACATACTGTCCTTGAGAAGAAGTAGAGGCGAGGGAAGCATCAGAGGCGGGGGGAATAGGTACTTTAATGGGAACAGCAGCAGGGGGTGGAAGTGTAGCTGAAGATGTTTGCCTAATATGACGCCGTGATGTGGAAGGCGAGTCAGGAATGACGATCTCGTTGCATGGATGACGTCAACTATGTGAGCTGGATGCCTGTTGAGATGACTTTGCCGGTGCTTCTTGACGAAGGTACCCAAAATGGCATATTGCTGATCATTCGTCTAACTCAGAAATAGGTATTTTTTTTGGAAAAGAACCTTCGCCCAAGTCAGTATAGATATATCTGAAGTGGATGTATAATCTGAAAGCTCAGCGAAGGTTTCCAATACTGTATGGGCAACATATGACCGAAACAATGATTTTATAAGTCATTTTCCATAAAAAATTATCTTCTGAAAATACTTTCTTTTCTCTTTTCCACTTTGATGACTTTTCTAACTTTTGCTCATCAGTCTTTTCTCATTTTTTCTTCTTTTCTCTGTTTTTTTTTACTGTCTTTTCCAAACAAAATTAACAATTAAGTAGTGAAAAACAAATAAAAATGAAAATCATTGGGATCATGCTTGCTGAACTGGCGGAGGAGGCTGCCAAAACTTGCGTTATCGGCTGTCATTCATAGGAGTATCAAACTGTTTTTCGTCCAAGTGCTCAAGAATCACTGTTTCATAGTTCAGGATTTCCTTCACTCTATACGGGCCTACACCGGTAAACTTCAATTTTCCCTTGATCAGCTTGGTTTTGTACATCAATGCAAGATTTCCTACTTTCAGATGTTTTTTGTGTAATCGACGATCGTGCCATGTCTTACGACGAGCTTTCTCTGTTGCTAATGCATGAACTTCCATCAATCTTGTTTCACACAATTTGTGCAATGCTTCATGACGTAGTTGTAAAGACTTATCATCATTTAACCATTCTGTTGCTGCTATGCGTAAAGATGATATTAAAAATTCAATCGGCATGACAGCATCTTGACCATAAATTAGTTAAAAGAGTGTTTGAATTGTACTACTCTTGTAAGCGGTTCTGAATGCCCATAATGCTGCATGCAATTTATGTTTTCAATCAGATCGACTCGCTTCAACTATTTGCGTCATAATAGTGCAGAGAATCTTATTGGAAGGTTCAACTTGGCCATTCCCTCTGGGATAATAAGGAATACTAAATTTTTGTATAACAAAAAAATCTTTCAGTAAACACTTTATTGTTTGATTAACAAAGTGTGTACCCCGGTCGCTGACAATTTCATTCGGACATCCAAATCTGATAATAATATCTTCATAGAGAAACTTGGCCATAGATTTCGCATCAAAAACTTTGACAACTTTGGCTTCAACCCACTTGGTCATATAATTAGTTGCTACGATAATGTATTGGGCGTGAGATTCTCGCGCAGCAGAATTGATAGGATCAACATAATCCAGTCCCTATTTTTCAAATGGTGCTTGTGATAAAACCGGATGTAAGGGTTCATAGTTCTGTCTAGTAAGCCATCGTGTTCGCTGGCAAACACCACATGCCTGAATATAATTTTGTGTCCTTATGAAGTGTAGGCCACAAACAACCTGATTGAAAAAGTTTGCGAACAGTAATATCTGTGGAAAAGTGTCCTTCGCCCATGCCATCATGTGAAAACATGATT
The DNA here is from genome assembly GCA_029204225.1 of Diphasiastrum complanatum. Taxonomy (NCBI): domain Eukaryota; kingdom Viridiplantae; phylum Streptophyta; class Lycopodiopsida; order Lycopodiales; family Lycopodiaceae; genus Diphasiastrum; species Diphasiastrum complanatum. The sequence continues at coordinate 14,065,950 of CM055092.1, read as the reverse complement.
AAATTTGGTATTTCATGCGGTAAAACACATCTACGTAGAATATTGTGTGATCTACGACGATACAATTGTCCTGCAATCAATTGATAAGGTTGAGCCTGATGAATCAATTGCCTCTTCTATACTTTTGTCAAAGAGTCATTCGGTTGTCCTAGCATCAGATACTCAACAATATCCGCTGCCCACTCAGGCACTACCTCTACATAGAATAATGCAGCATCTGGTAATTCATCATTCACTTCACTATTAACTGGTGTGGATTCAATTCGCGAAACGTGGTCAGCTAGATAATGTTGCTTTCCCTTATGAACCACAATTTGAAAGTCAAATTCAGTCAATAACAGTAACCATCATGCAATACGCCTAGTATTGCACATCTTGTTTACCAAGTAAAGTAACGGTTGGTGATCCGTATAAAATGCAAAGTGCGTTTCCATGAGGTAATGACGAAATTTCCATACAGAAAAAATCATGGCTAACGTTTGTTGTTGTTGAATAGTTCTTCTCCGGATCTGTAAGCTGTCTGCTTGCAAATTGTATTGGATAGTCCTTCTTATAGTCACCTGGTTGTGTCAAAACTGATCTAATTGCATATTTCGAGGCATCAGTGTAAACATGAAACTCAATCATCCAATCTGGAGAACGTAGTATCGGTGCTGAAGTTAATGCTTTTTTTAATTTTTCAAAGGCTTCTAACGCTTCTACTATCCAAATAGGAACAATAGTCAATTTGTATATAGGTCATGCTAAATCCGAAAAGAAGATAATAAAAATTTGGTAGTAGTTCGCATGACCCATAAACATATAAACTCCACGAATTCTTGTTGGTGGTGGCAATTCCACAATAATCTTGATTTTAAAATAATCTGTGGCAATGCCATGTCTCGATATTACATGCCCAAGCACAACTCCGTGGGAAACCCATATCTGACATTTTTCTGGATTTAGAGAAATTTGATACTTGCGACATCTTTCAAATACTTTCTCCAATCGATCCAGGTGGTCTATATTTGTGCTATGGACTCCAAGGTCATCCAAGTAAATTTCAAAAAAATTCTGTACATAATCTTTAAAAGCAAATTGCATTACTCTTTGGAACGAACTTGGTGCATTACAGAGTCCAAACAGCATTACTTTGTAAGCATAGGTGTCCCATTCTGTTGCAAAAGCTGTTTTGTGACGATCTGCAGGTGCAATATTGACCTGGTTGTAACCACTAAATCCATCCAAAAAACTATAAGCTTCCGCTCCAGCAAGGCGGTCCAAAATGCTTTCAGTAAAAGATAACGGAAAGTGATCCTTCTGCATCACTTTGTTCAAGGCCTTGAGATTCACACAAATTCTCAATTTCCCATTCTTCTTAGAAACAATGACAATCGGTGAAACTCATTCTGTATGTTCGATCTCATAAATGAAATCGGCATCAAGCAGTCTTTGAAGCTCTTTCCTTATCAAATCCGCAACATTAGGATTACAACAATAGAACTTTGTAACCTTTGGAACAACATCAGGTATTAAAGGTATGGTGTGTTCAATTACTGACGTCAGAATACCTTTGAGATCTTGATAAGTCCATGCAAAACAATCTTGATACTTAATAAGTAACGTTCGTAGCACTTGAAACTATTCAGGATTAAGTTGTGATCCAACTTGTACAATCTTTTCTGGTTCTCTTTGTTCAGCAAGATTCATAGGTTGTGTCCTAGCTAGGCCATCGTAAACATCTTTCGATTCTGGCACCTATTCTTCAGGTTCACGATGTGCTTTGGGTAACATGATAACCACATCATCTAGTGTATAGCGTTTAAAATGTTCAAGCATATCATGCTAGACTACGCCTGCTTGTTCTTTATCAGAAGGACTTGTCTTGGATCTTCGCTTAGCCTTCTTAGCAAGAATTGATCATGGAGATGATGACTTCTGGGAAGATAAACTCTTCTTCGAAGGTGAAGACTTCCTAGACGATGATGTCTTGCTAGAACTCTGACTTGTAGAATCATCATTGACTTTTCCTTTGTCTTTATCTAGTAAGGGTGGCACATTATTCGAATCAATATTTTGAGGAGGATTTTCCCATTTCAGGACCGTATTATAACGTTGTTGGGCTTGTTTCTTCGTCATTGACCCTATGATCCTGTCTTCCTTCAATATAACTGCTTTTGACGGTTCTATTGTTTGTTCATCAGGAATATTACGCACTCCAAATCGGGTCGGATCCATATGATTTAGAATCTGCTCATCAGTAAGTTTTGCATTGCCATCATAAGTCAAGGCATGACTCACAAGAATAAGTTCAATCGGATCTGGTATAGGCTCCGTTGATATCCAAGCTACATTCAACACATTCAAAGGAAAAGTGATCGGTGTATTCAAGGTTCGATCCAATAATGAAATCTCGCTCGAATCGGACTGATTATCTTGTTGACACATATATCCTACTTTACAGTCAATCGTTGCAAAATCTTCTCTCTAGTTGACAGTATTGATTTGAGAATCGTAATGAACTCTCAATTTTTTTACTGGTCGGTCACAAGTATGATTCGTTGTTGATGAATCATCATACTCTTTTTGAACCACTAGTTTGATAGTCCAAGTTGCAGGATCAACCTTGACTGCACGTCCACAATTTTCAAAAGTGGTTTTTTCGGTACCCCAGTTATGAATTACTTGCGCAACTTGTAACCATGGGCGTTCCAATAGGACTCGGTAGACATTTGGTGCTTCTGGTTAGTCCATTACTACGAAAGTAATGACGAACTGTACTCCGGAAATTCTGACAAGTATATCTTCAACCATTCCTCGCGGACGAACTGTTGATCAGCTAGCTTAATGGCAAAAGTCGCAGGTTTTATCTTTGTAGGGCCCTATTTTGCACATAGCTTTGTAGAAATCAGGTTAACTCCCGAACCGCTATCTATCACAGCTACTTCATTAGGAAATTGTTTATGATGTATCGGTAGGGTGATATTTTTTTGTTCACTTTCCCAAGCTGCTCCGACATGGAGTACTTCATTAGATTCTTCAAATTCAACACAAAAAAGTGGCTCCTGATGGACTTCTGGTTCAGCTTGAGTTAACTTTTGCGCTAATACTTCTTTTGCTTTTGGCACCAACTTCAGGAACTCTCTCAACAAAATATTGATCTTACGAGACAAAATATTCATGAGTAGTTTTGTTTGCGGTGCTTCAAGTTTAGTCATCTTGAAGGGTTCTTCATGATGATGCAACTGAACATTCATATTTGCACGCAAATTTTTTGGTGACTGCAATTGTGAAGAATGAGCTCCGGATGTTGCTTTAGCAGCTTCAAGCTTTTGTTCTTCTCCACTTGACAAGAATCAGATTCCTATATCGTAAAAAAGATTTCGAAAATCAACCAATCGATACTTCTCAAAAATGAAAAAAATTTCAGAATCAAAATGAGACTGTATCAGATTTGACTCAAAATTTGATAGAGACTTGATCTATAAAATCAGAATCTAAAAATAAAACTAGCAAAGGTTTCCTAGGCGAAGGTTCAGTAGTGCTATCTATGCATACTCTGGGTGCATGTGTCTGATTCAACGAGAACTACTTGAAGCCAAGTTCGATGTACACTTCTTGTTTTGACTGTGAGGCAACTGACCAGTGATGGAATTGTGAAAGTCAAGTTTTGTGCGACGGACATGGTGCTTCAAACAAACGCGAAGAGATAGTTTGGATGCGGATCAAACTGGTGTGACTCTTTGGCTTTCCACGAGGTAAATGGTTACATTTGGGCTGATTCAAAGAGCTATTTCAAGCTAAGTGAGAGGTGCATTGCGGAGTACTCAATCTTTGCCTACCTTAAAGAGCCAAGATGGAAAAGTATCAAGATCAGACTGGGACAAGGAGAGAAATCAAGGTGCAGAAGCAACAAGGCACGGAGTGGACCATAAAGTGGGCAATCAAACGATAAATCCTTTGGCTCAGGGAGCCTTGATACCTGTGCGGAACTGATCAAATCTGGAGCTCAGGGAGCTCAACACAAAGTGCATCAAGGACAAATCAGGAGCTCAAAGGAGTTCCAAAGTCGAAAGTCAGAAGCGACAGGGGCGAACATTTCAAAGAAAGGCCTCTGTCACCAGTTAATAAGGTTCTTGGGTTTTACGAAAGCGATATCAAATCTACACTTTTCCAGACAAAGATATATTTTCAAGTTATGTAATTTTTTAGTACAAAGAGCTGAGCCTCCGACTTGTGGTGTGCCAGCTTCAATGTTAATAAAAAGTGGCCAGTAAACTGAGTACTATGCTAAGTAGCGTAAAATGTATAGTTATTTTAATTGGGAGACACCTTTACTTTAATCTGACATCTGATGAGGACATCAAATTTTATAAAGGTGGGGTGGATGTTGTAAAGCTATCTTCATAAGCTTTACTTCCGGTGCCACTGGCGCCAGCATTGTCTCCGGCGTCCCTGCTGCTCCCGGCACCAACGGCGCCGGTGCCACTGTGACTAGAATCCAGCCGGTGCCAAGTTCCTATGGCTGAAAATCTTTGATTGGTTCTACCGAAGTCCAAAGAGCTCAGATCGATGTGCAATCATCTCACACGATCTAGACATGATTAAAGGAAACCTGGGGATCAATAAAATCTAGAGAGACAAAATGACTTTCTAGAAAGAGAAAATCCTAGAGAGAGAAAAATGTGTTTTACCAGCCTGGTTAGAGTGCTTGGTATGAGGGGGGGGTGCCGAATCCCACCAATACTATAGGGGAGTGCGGGTTGCGACTCAGGGTGAGCTCCAACCAAGTCTCAGCCTCCCTTGCTGGAATGTTGTCATGGCTCTCGCCTAGGCATGCTAGCGCCCGAAGACTAGGGTCGGTCACACACTTGAAATGTAACCGTCTCAGATTTATCAATAAAGTGGCATTTTCCTCAAACTGACTCTGATTACCTTCTGGGTTTCAGTGTTCGGTAAAAGCGCCAGTTGTAAGGCCGCTTTCAAAAATTTTAACTTGGCACATAGCTGAGGGTCGTATCTTGGGACGCCAGCGGTATGCCGTCGGGACCATTCGGTTCGTGGCACCAACAGTATATTGTCGGGACCATTTGGTCCAGGAATTGGTTGTCTACATATTTGTCGTTGCTTGTGGTTCTGAGTGTTCGTTGCATGAACGTGAATGGGTTAAGCTCTTGGGGAACGGGCTCTAACCTGTCGGCTGAGTTGGATGGCTTGCTTGGGTGGAAGTTACTTGTTTATGGCTGTCCATTCTGGCGTGGCGCCAGGTTGGCTTCCAGCGCTCGTGACGAAGCTTTCAGTTGGTTAAGTATGATGTAAGTCAGACCGCTTGCTTGGAATGGATGTTACTCGTTTGTAACAAAGCTTCGAGTTGGTTAAGTTTGATGTATGTCGGACGGCTTGCTTGGAGGGAAGTCACCCACATCGGGACCCTTGATCTGGCATGGCGCCATGTTGGATCTCAATGTTGGTTTTCGGAACTTCAAGTTGGTTAAGTCTGATCATTGTTGGCAAGTTAGCTGCTTGTATGTCAAGTGGGTTTGGATGGCAAGAGTTGAAGGCTGGGAAGCTAAGTCGTGGTTCCCGGTTCCCTTTGGGATGCCTGCGCTACATATTGATACTCTTAATTTTTAAACTTAAGAGAAATAAGAATAGTCAAGTAAGCATGTATGCAATTTAAAATAAAATGATGGCTTTAACTCTCTAAGGATTTGATTGTTTAAGCTCCCATACTATATTGTGAATGTAATTACATAGTTAGAATTGATACAATTGACCTTGCAACTCGAGCACTTCTTTTACAAGATAGTATACTAGTGGCTTTTGAGAGTAATAAGTTGAGTTATACCCATATCATCTATACTACACAAGAAAAAATTCTTTTTGTTGTTATTCATGCTCTTAAAACATGGAGACATTATCTATAATTAGACTAGTGTATTTGGAACATCACTCATGATAAATATGAAATTTCTAGCTCATTCTAGCCCAGGTAAAGCCCAAAAATAACACATATTGTTATTCTTTTAAGTAATTTTTAAAAGACATGTAATGCACAAGTCAAAATAAGTGATATTAATGCAATCATCGGATTATCATCCTAGACTCATGTAAAACCCAAAATCAACAAAATATTATATATTTCAAAGTAATTTATTACTTGAATTTGAATGCACCACAAGTCAAAAGATTTGAAATCATTGCTTGCATCAATTAGATTAAGATAGAATCACAAAAAGAAAAGAAGTCTATAACTTATAACCACGACTAAATGGAAGAAATAGGCTTTTTGGATAGGGTTGTATGAACGTGGACTTGCCAATGGTGGTTAGGACATGAGATTGGCACGGCCCATGACACCTGCACGGCTGACCATCGTGCCTTAAGCAAATTAGGTGAGCTAAGTCGCAACAGGCAACATGCATGCACACTCAGAACTTAAAAAGCAACATGCATGCACATTCAATGGAACATAAAACAGACAAGACTTTGTGTTAGTTACTTAACCATTTTGGAATCAACCCAAATTTGGGATCATCACTGACACTAACTAAAATTTGCAGTAAAAAATTTGCAATTAAGACTTGGATTAATAAAAGCAGGTTTGGGATGATCAGTAACTAGAATTCACCAGTACAAGATTTGCTATAGATACTTGGATTAATAAAAGCAGTTGGATTAATAAAAGCAGGTCGGTTTTTCTTTAAAGTACCTTAATAATTCTTTTGACTGACTGTGATTGCATTTCAAATTTACAATACAAATTGTGTCACTTTGCTTGGAAACTTCCTTTCTGTGTAGTTTGACTCGAACTTATTTATCTTCACAAATCTTTGAATGATGAAAAGAAGAGAAATCAAATGAAAATCTTTTCAATTCACTTTACTTATATGCATCAACACTTTGCTTTTTGAAGATGAAAAGAAGAGAAATCAAATGGAAATCCTTTCAATTCACTTTACTGCAATCTTGTCTGATCTCGCCATCATTTCCCACCTTAACTCCGATGCTGCCCATTTTGGTTATGGCAGCCACAAAAGCATTAGAGAAGGTGCCACTCTTCTTCGCATACAATGTAACAAGGCCTTTCGTCCTTCCGTCCGTGAATAGAACCTCATCAGATGTCAGAACGCCTTCGCCAGCCCTCAAATTCTTATAGTACGCATTGTCAAACTTGGTTGGCGTAGTCACGTCAAAGTTCACCACGACACTTGGATCAACATTCTGTGGGCAAGCAAGCTGAAGGCTCTTTGCGAACCCAGGATTCATGGTTGGATCGACTCCATTATTGCTGCTAAAACCAAAGATTCGGTTTGAAAACTGACTGCAGTGAGAGAAGCCTATGGTATGGGCACCTGAATTTCAATAAGAGTAAAAAATATAGTGTTATCAGCCTGGATATAGTCTAGATATCGAACCAGAAAATTTTTACATAATCAGAGTTGAAAAATCCACCACCACGTAGAAAATTGTACGAATCGCCATCAAGCAACATAGGCATTCAGAAATATATCCTTTCAAGAATGACTGAAATCGTCTGCGTGTGTTCCAATTAGCCATTACCCGAGAGAGTAACAACGTCGGTTTGATTTAGTCCCTTTTGTGCAAAGATGGCAACTAGTTGATCGACGCTGTTATTTGCATGCGGTAATTTAACTGCGGAAGCCACAGATATTCGTCCATCTCTTCGACCAGTTTGCACTGGATACTTGGGCCCTCCAACCTATCAATCACACGTAAGTCATGTCTCCAAAATCAGGAAATCACTATGCTGGTCTGAAAGGAAACGAATAACTACACAATAGTGACCCGAGTATAGCGCCTTTCATATGATCTTCCAAAAGACTTTCCATAAGACCAAGAAACAATACCAGGGCAACTAAATCACGGGTTGCTAAGGCGAGAACATCAGCACAAGAAACAATTCCAGGACACTTAGCCTCTACAGCCTCCTTAGCCCGAATGACGGTGTCAAAACCGTCACCTGCTAGGGATAGGTTGTCAGGAGCGTCCTTCTCCGCAGTGTTTCCTGGAGTTGAAGCAATGATCACGGATGCATCGCAACCCTGTAAGACAACCAGAGCTATAATAAGCAATTGAAGATCTGCTAAAGATTTTCTCAAATGAAAAGTGACCTGTTCCGACTAAACAATGCTTTTCTGTTGTCCGTTCAAGCCTCCAGAAATTTTTTTCAGAGCTAATTAGAATTTACAGGTATTGCCAGCCACGCAAATCAGCTTGAACGATACTGAGATTTGTAGCGAGACATTGGGAGTTTACAAATAAATGAGGGTGGGAGATAATTTCAGATAAACGTTATGTTTCAAATTTACGCGCTTAGTACAAAGATTGAAGCGCTCCTCGATTGATTCAATTCGTGATTCTCTCTGAGTTCTTTTGAGTTCGTTTGAACACCTATTGAGTCTGAGATACTTGACGTGTGCTTGTATCAAACGCCACGATCAGTTTATGCATCGTTGCATAAGAGAAGAGTAGTGTCTTCACCATCAGCATGATTTCAAAAAAGCACCTTTCCGATGCTCGACCTTACACATTTTACTGGTAAGCACCACTAATAACTAACGTCTAGGTGATTCCGAAGCGTGGTTTTAAAAACTCACATACAGAGGAGGGTTGACTTCTGCAGCTTTACAGAGACGACAGGGATATTTGAAAGTTTCAACAAAAATCATACAGTAACTGGTTTTTTGGCTCATAATTGTCCAACTTTTTGAATCAGTGTCGCTGATCTACTTCAAACTTCAATTGCAATAGTTGGATTCACTCCTGGTTTCAAATTAGTTTTTTGTTTGAGCTGCAACACAGCAATCGACGAATCTTCGTATGATATTACGAAAATTTACCTAATTCCCTGTGTGGGGAATGTGTCAAGTATAAGCATGTTTATGAAAGAGTAAGAATGAACATTGAATTGTGCAAAGACCGAAACATAGTCTGTTTTAAGACCGGAATTCAGCTGCTTTATTTTACATTGTACTTATGATGCGATGCATAGCTGTTCATAAGCAGATCCACGCGCAGATTGATACTACCGCGTGTACGTAAATGTAGTAAATCGCACCTCAACCATACAGTCATGAAAAAATAGTCGAAGAGTCGCAGGTGCGCTTGTAGGAGCTTGATTGAATTTTTGTGTGACTGTCTCTGTTATTATACTTTCCGCGTTTGGACATGTATTCGCGTAAAATCCCACTGCGAGCTGCGCTGCGGAACTTTGAATTGCAGCATTAACCAACAAAGCAAGAACTAGGCACCGCATGATTTGCAGCTGCAGTTTCTCGCCCATTGTGTTTCAATCACCTTCAGCGTAGAGCGATATTATCAACTAATCATGTATGTGAAAAGATGCATCCGATGTCGCGGAAATCTATGCTCCGATATAGCAATGTTAACGCGGGGGGAGAGAGAGAGAGAGAGAGAACGTTATAAACATCAACTTATGATGGATTGAGGAATATGAAGCGGGACGGACTGACTAACGTTGGATCAAGACAACTTCGGAATGATATGCGTTTCATAATACAGTTAGTGGCTTATGTTAATCACTTTGTTTTTCCTTTTCAGCTATATCGTCCTTTTAAGCAGGTGATTGGCCTAGATGGATAGAAGAACTTTACCAACACGCCGCTCAGCAAGAAATTTCTACCTGCCTCCCTTTCCATTGCACAGAATAACCAAGCCATGAAACTTATGACTATGAGTAATGAAACGAGGAAAGCTGAAATGTGCGTTTAAGGCAAGAGACAAAACAAAAAGAAGCTGAAGCGGCCAGCTGCTCTCTAGCAGGCGCCAGGTAAACAATATCCCCCCCACACAAAAATCTTCTTCGTTTACCCTGATAAGCATCGTTGAGTCATAAACAGGCTTCAATAATTGAGATCGTGACGAATATTTTAATGAGAGATTGAATAGACTGATCAGATCAGAGAATCGCTAAACATGGCGTCCTTCACTACCGCGTTGGGAATAGAGTCCTCCGATGTTTGTCAACCGTGTGTCCAAACAAGAATGCGTGTATTGCAGAACAAGGCAGGAAAGCCGACGCCGAAAGTTGAAGCCAGACAGAAGCTTGGTGGCTGGCACTGCGCAGGAATGTTAGAACAGGTCTTTGTTACACCGACTCGCTACTGGCTTGGCTGCTTCAGCTGCTGCTTTCTCTGCCATCTCCGGAGTCCGTAGATGATGAGTCGTGGCGGCATTGGGCATCTGTGGCTGGCCCACACTGCACTGCACGCAGATCGATTATCCATTTCGATTTTGAGCAAATCCGTGATGGTAGCTGCCTTCCTCCTCGTCGCTCGCCACTCGCTACTGGCCAGCTACAAGTAGTAGAATCTGGGGTTGCTCCAGCGTCCGATGGCCCCCACCCTTCACTATTCACAAGGAGGAGTTGCGATTTGCGACAGCTAGAGTTGGGCTCTCGAATCCGGATCCAACGAACTATATCTCCTACCTCACATTTGTGAAAGTGGAAAAAACACACTCGTGGCATGTCGTAGTAGGTTAGAGGATCTTGGACATAGCAGGCTTCACAAAGAAGTTCATCTTCAATCTACAACCATCTACAACTGCTACAAAGAAGTTTATCTTCATCTACATAATCTAGAGTTTATCTCCATCTGCTACGCAAGGTATCCTTTATTTGACAACTGGCTATTGTCTTGTAGCAAGTTTCGCAACTCACGCGGCTCAATCTCCTACCACCAATTAGCCAGCCCAATATTCTTGCCCTCTCTCTCAAAGCTTGAAGATTGTATGGTAAATCTTTCAACCACTTTAGAAGAACTAATATTGAGGTCTTGCCATTTCCTTCTCAACTTGCCTAAAATTGTTTTTCCTTCATTTTTTCATAAATATAATGTCTAAAAGAAGCCTAGAAATACTCACAATTGTATGTGTGTGTGTGAAGTAAATCTTCCTTATGTCTTAATATGCACTTCTACAATTGTAGCGCAAGCATCCCAAAGGGAGTCGGGAACCACGACTTAGCTTCCCAGCCTTCAACTCTTGCCATTTAAACTCACTTGACATACAAGCAGCCAACTCGCCAACAACGATCAGACTTAAACAACTTGAAGTTCAAAAAACCAACATTGAGATCCAAACTGGCGCCATGCCAGAGCGGGGGTCCCGATGTGAGTGACTTCCCTCCAAGCAAGCCGCCCGACTGTTGTAAAGCTACCTTTACAAGCTTTACTTGCGGCACCAACTGCGCCAGCTATGTCCCCGGCGCCAGCAGCGCCCCTGCTGCTCCCGGCGCCAACGGCGCCGGCGCCGCTCTCGGCGCCACTGTGACCAGAATCCAGCCGGCGCCAAGTTCCTATGGCTGAAAATCTTTGATCGGTTCTAGCGAAGTCCAGAGAGCTCAGATCGATGTGCAATCACCTCACACGATCTAGGCATGATTGAAGGAAGCCTGGGGATCAATAAAATCTAGAGAGAGAAAATGACTTTCTAGAAAGAGAAAATCCTAGAGAGAGAAAAACGTGCTTTACCAGCTTGGGTAGAGTGCTTGGTATGAGGGGGGGTGCCGAATCACACCAATACTATAGGGGAGTGCGGGTTGCGACTCAGGGCGAGCTCCAACCAAGTCTCAGCCTCCCTTGCTGGAATGTTGTCATGGCTCTCGCCTTGGCATGCTAGCGCCCCGGAGACTAGGGTCGGTCACACACTTGAAATGTAACCTTCTCAGATTTATCAATAAAGTGGGATTTTCCTCAAACTGACTCTGATTACCTTCTGGGTTTCAGTGTCCGGTAAAAGCGCCAGTTGTAAGGCCGCTTTCCAAATTTTTAATTTGGCACATAGCTGAGGGTCGTATCCCGGGACGCCAGCGGTATGCCGTCGGGACCATTCGGTCCGTGGCGCCAGCGGTATGCTGTCGGGACCATTTGGTCCAGGAACTGGTTGTTTCCATATCTGTCGCGGCTTGTGGTTCTGAGTGTTCCTTGCATGAACGTGAATGGGTTAAGCTCTTGGGGAACGGGCTCTAACCTGTCGGCTGAGTTGGATGGCTTGCTTGGGTGGATGTTACCTGTTTATGGCTGTCCAGTCTGGCGTGGCGCCAGGTTGGCTTCCAGCGCTCGTGACGAAGCTTTCAGTTGGTTAAGTCTGATGTAAGTCAGACCGCTTGCTTGGAATGGATGTTACTCGTTTGTAACGAAGCTTCGAGTTGGTTAAGTTTGATGTATGTCGGGCGGCTTGCTTGGAGGGAAGTCACCCACATCGGGACCCCCGATCTGGCATGGCGCCAGGTTGGATCTCAATGTTGGTTTTCGGAACTTCATGTTGGTTAAGTCTGATCGTTGTTGGCGAGTTGGCTGCTTGTATGTCAAGTGGGTTTGGATGGCAAGAGTTGAAGGCTGGGAAGCTAAGTCGTGGTTCCCGGCTCCCTTTGGGATGCCTGCGCTACATGTGGTATCAGAGCCGACTGGCCGGTCAGCTATGCGGATCTCACGGAAATGGCCACGGTTTGGGGTTCATCAAGACAACTGTTGTGCAAGGTGCTGCCCACAGTGTAAGCACGGGTGCGTCCACGGTCGGGGTGGTCGGCAGAACGGGGGACTTGATGAGTCAAAGTGCTGCCCTTGAGGTGTAAGCACGGTCAGTTCTCGCGGTTCGGGCCTGGCGCTGTCTGCACGTAGGACGGATGAGGCAAAGTGCTGCCTAGGGAGGTGAAAGCACGGTCTGTACCTTGTGGGGTGCGGGGCGACATATTCGAACTGTACGGGTTAACCATTGATACAGAGATGCTGCTCGAATTCGGGTGTAAAGCACGGGTGGTTAGCTGCCGGTGCGGGATAGTTGCCGATCGTTTAGCTATAAGGGCTATCGACCAAAAAGTGGTGGGGCGTGACTGAGGCAATGTGCTGCTTAATGGTGAAAGCACGGATAGTTGGAGGGGTGTCCTATGTGGGCTGATTCTGTGATCGATTTGTATGGGCGCGGCCAGGCAAAGGTCCGTTGGCAGGACCATCTCAAAGGGGGACCTTGCCTTTGTCACTTGTTAGTAAACCTGCCTGAGTGTCTTACTTGTACGTATTCGTGGTGAGTCTTAGTACTCGTGCTTTGCCTGGTTTGCATGATTGCTTGTGATACAAGGAGCTGATGGCTCGAGAAGGAACCTTTTCTTTTGAAGGCTGATACCATTAAACAAAGAGGACTACAGAATCTGTGGGGCGGATTTGAAGTTCAAGTACTCACACGTGAACGACAACGAAACGACTCAATGTTTGCAAAGGATGGATGGCTAGCCTGTTTCTTGGGTTAGTTTCATTTGCAACAACGCCCACCAGACGCAAGCAGGAAGTCAAAAGTTGGAAAGGGCCATTTCAGGGGAGATCTTCTATGGAGCAGTTGGTCTTCATTTTGGGACGGCCACCTTCGGAACTGAAACTCACTGAGCATGGGCGATATCCAGAATCTGTGCGGCGGATTTGCAGTTCAAGTACTCGCACGTGAACGACAACGAAATGACTCAATGTTTGCAAAGGATGGATGACTAGCCTGTTTCTTGGGTTAGTTTCATTTGCGACAACGCCCACCAGACGCAAGCAGGAAGTCAAAAGTTGGAAAGGGCAATTTCAGGGGAGATCTTCTATAGCAGTTGGTCTTCATTTTGGGACGGCCACCTTCGGAACTGAAACTCACTGAGCATGGGTGATATCCAGTATCAGTTGGGTTTTTCCTCAAAGGGGAAAAAGACTAGGATCCTCTTCAGAGATTGGCAACAAGTTGGATCGAGCCATAATCCTAGCCGATGGGAAGCAAAGTGTTGGAAAGGCTTTTTGTCCGAAGAACTCTACTCTAAAGTCCGATCAGCTGATTTATTAAGTGGAGGGGAACTATCACACACACCTCTCTCTTGGGGCAAATTTTGAATTAAAGTTGATCAAAATGGGGGCAAATTCAAGGTGACCTAGCCATACTCACACGAGGAGACTGGCGAACTTTGGACCTAATAAGTTGACAAGTTTTTGTTGTGGAAAGGAAAGTTTGTTATAGGCTTTCTCTGGACCAGCAATGATGAGGAAACATATGAGTACGCTGGCTTGTGTTACGTGTAAGGCAGCTGATCAATGAAGGAACTGTGAAAGTTGAGTCTTGCATGAGAGACTTGGTATTTCGAACGGACGCTAAGGGACAGTTCGCGTTGAGATCGGATTAGTGCAAACTCTGGGTGCATGTTTCTGATTCAAAGAGAGCTACTTGAAGCCAAGCTCGATGTACACTTCTTGTTTTGACTGTGAGACAACTAACCATTGATGGAATTGTGAAAGTCAAGTTTTGCGCGACGGACATGGTGCTTCAAACAAACGCGAAGAGATAGTTCGGATGCGGATCAAACTAGTGCGACCCTTTGGCTTTCCACGAGGTCAATGGTTACATTTGGGCTGATTCAAAGAGCTACTTCAAGCTAAGTGAGAGGTGCATTGCGGAGTACTCAATCTTTGCCTACCTTAAAGAGCCAAGATGGAAAAGTATCAAGATCAGGCTTGGACAAGGAGAGAAATCAAGGTGCAGAAGCAACAAGGCACGAAGTGGACCATAAAGTGGGCAATCAAACGATAAATCCTTCGGCTCAGGGAGCCTTGATACCTGTGCGGAACTGAACAAACCTGGAGCTCAGGGAGCTCAACACAAAGTGCATCAAGGACAAATCAGGAGCTCAAAGGAGTTCCAAAGTCGAAATTCAGAAGCGACAGGGGCGAACATTTCAAAGAAAGGCCTCTGTCACCAGTTAATAAGGTTCTCGGGTTTTACGAAAGCGATATCAAATCTACGCTTTTCCCAGACAAAGATATATTTTCAAGTTATGTAATTTTTCAGTACAAAGAGCTGAGCCTCCGACTTGTGGTGTGCCAGCTTCAATGTTAATAAAAAGTGGCCAGTAAATTGAGTACTGTGCCTAGTAGCTTAAATGTATAGTCATTTTAATTGGGAGACACCTTTACTTTAATCTGACATCTGATGAGGACATCAGATTTTATAAAGGTGGGGTGGATGTTGTAAAGCTACCTTTACAAGCTTTACTTGCGGCACCATCGGCGCCAGCTATGTCCCCGGCGCCAGCAGCGCCCCTGCTGCTCCCGGCGCCAACGGCGCCGGCGCCGCTCTCGGCGCCACTGTGACCAGAATCCAGCCGACGCCAAGTTCCTATGGCTGAAAATCTTTGATCGGTTCTAGCGAAGTCCAGAGAGCTCAGATCGATGTGCAATCACCTCACACGATCTAGGCATGATTGAAGGAAGCCTGGGGATCAATAAAATCTAGAGAGAGAAAATGACTTTCTAGAAAGAGAAAATCCTAGAGAGAGAAAAACGTGCTTTACCAGCTTGGGTAGAGTGCTTGGTATGAGGGGGGGTGCCGAATCACACCAATACTATAGGGGAGTGCGGGTTGCGACTCAGGGCGAGCTCCAACCAAGTCTCAGCCTCCCTTGCTGGAATGTTGTCATGGCTCTCGCCTTGGCATGCTAGCGCCCCGGAGACTAGGGTCGGTCACACACTTGAAATGTAACCTTCTCAGATTTATCAATAAAGTGGGATTTTCCTCAAACTGACTCTGATTACCTTCTGGGTTTCAGTGTCCGGTAAAAGCGCCAGTTGTAAGGCCGCTTTCCAAATTTTTAATTTGGCACATAGCTGAGGGTCGTATCCCGGGACGCCAGCGGTATGCCGTCGGGACCATTCGGTCCGTGGCGCCAGCGGTATGCTGTCGGGACCATTTGGTCCAGGAACTGGTTGTTTCCATATCTGTCGCGGCTTGTGGTTCTGAGTGTTCCTTGCATGAACGTGAATGGGTTAAGCTCTTGGGGAACGGGCTCTAACCTGTCGGCTGAGTTGGATGGCTTGCTTGGGTGGATGTTACCTGTTTATGGCTGTCCAGTCTGGCGTGGCGCCAGGTTGGCTTCCAGCGCTCGTGACGAAGCTTTCAGTTGGTTAAGTCTGATGTAAGTCAGACCGCTTGCTTGGAATGGATGTTACTCGTTTGTAACGAAGCTTCGAGTTGGTTAAGTTTGATGTATGTCGGGCGGCTTGCTTGGAGGGAAGTCACCCACATCGGGACCCCCGATCTGGCATGGCGCCAGGTTGGATCTCAATGTTGGTTTTCGGAACTTCATGTTGGTTAAGTCTGATCGTTGTTGGCGAGTTGGCTGCTTGTATGTCAAGTGGGTTTGGATGGCAAGAGTTGAAGGCTGGGAAGCTAAGTCGTGGTTCCCGGCTCCCTTTGGGATGCCTGCGCTACACCGACATACATCAAACTTAACCAACTCGAAGCTTCGTTACAAACGAGTAACATCCATTCCAAGCAAGCGGTCTGACTTACATCAGACTTAACCAACTGAAAGCTTCGTCACGAGCGCTCGAAGCCAACCTGGCGCCACGCCAGACTGGACGACCATAAACAGGTAACTTCCACCCAAGCAAGCCATCCAACTCAGCCGATAGGTTAGAGCCCGTTCCCCAAGAGCTTAACTCATTCACGTTCATGCAAGGAACACTCAGAACCACAAGCTGCGAAAGATATGGAGACAACCAGTTCCTGGACCAAATGGTCCCGACAGCATACCGCTGGCGCCACGGACCGAATGGTCCCGATGGCATACCGCTGGCGTCCCGGGATACGACCCTCTGCTATGTGCCAACTTAAAAATATTGAAGCGGCCTTACAACTGGCGCTTTTACCGAACACTGAAACCCAGAAGGTAATCAGAGTCAGTTTGAGGAAAATCCCACTTTATTGATAAATTTGAGAAGGTCAAATTTCAAGTGTGTGACTGACCCTAGTCTCCGGGGCGCTAGCATGCCAAGGTGAGAGCCATGACAACATTCCAGCAAGGGAGGCTGAGACTTGGTTGGAGCTCGGCTTGAGTCGCAACTCACACTCCCCTATAGTATTGGTGGGATTCGGCACCTCCCCTCATACCAAGCACTCTGCCCAGGCTGGTAAAGCACGTTTTCTCTCTCTAGGATTTTCTCTTTCTAGAAAGTCATTTTCTCTCTCTAGATTTTATTGATCCCCAGGCTTCCTTTAATCATGCCTAGATTGTGTGAGGTGATTGGACATCGATCTGAGCTCTCTAGACTTCGCTAGAACCGATAAAGATTTTCAGCCATAGGAACTTGGCGCCGGGAGCGGTGCCGGCGCCGCTCCCGCCGAGAGCAGCAGGGGCACTACTGGCACCGGGGACAATGCTGGCGCCAGTGGCGCTTGAAGTAAAGCTTGTAAAGGTAGCTTTACAACATCCACCCTACATTTATAAAATTTGATGTCCTCATCAGATGTCAGATTAAAGTAAAGGTGTCTCCCAATTAAAATAACTATACATTTAAGCTACTTGGCACAATACTCAATTTACTGGCCACTTTTTATTAACATTGAAGCTGGCACACCAGAAGTCGGAGGCTCAGCTCTTTGTACTAAAAAATTACATAACTTAAAATATCTCTTTGTCTGGGAAAAGCGTAGATTTTATATCGCTTTCGTAAAACCCAAGAACCTTATTAACTGGTGACAGAGGCCTTTCTTTGAAATGTTCGCCCCTGTCGCTTCTAACTTTTGACTTTGAAACTCCTTTGAGCTCCTGATTTGTCCTTGATGTAATTTGTGTTGAGCTCCCTGAGCTCTAGATTTGATCAGTTCCGCACAGGTATCAAGGCTCCTTGAGCTAAAGGATTTATCGTTTGATTGCCCACTTTATGGTCCACTCCGTGCCTTGTTGCTTCTGCACCTTGATTTCTCTCCTTGTCCCAGCCTGATCTTGATACATTTCCTTCTTGGCTCTTTAAGGTAGGCAAAGATTGAGTACTCCGCAATTCACCTCTCACTTAGCTTGAAGTAGCTCTTTGAATCAGCCCAAATGTAATCATTGACCTCATGGAAATCCAACGGGTCGCACCAGTTTGATCCGCATATGAACTATCTCTTTGCGTTTGTTTGAAGCACCATGTCCGTCGCGCAAAACTTGACTTTCACAATTCCATCATTGGTCAGTTGCCTCACAGTCAAAATAAGAAGTGTACATCGAGCTTGGCTTCAAGTAGCTCTCTTTGAATCAGACACATGCACCCAGAGTTTGCACTAGTCCGATCTCAACACAAATTGTCCCTTAGCGTTCGTTCGAAATACCAAGTCTCTCATGCAAGACTCAACTTTCACAGTTCCTTCATTGATCAGCTGCCTTACACGTAACACACGCCAGCGTACTCATATGTTTCCTCATCATTGCTGGTCCAGAGAAAGCCTATAACAAGCTTGTCTTTCCACAACAAAAACTTGTCAACTTATTAGGTCCAAAGTTCGCCAGTCTCCTCGTGTGAGTATGGCTAGGTCACCTTGAATTTGTCCATGTTTTGATCAACTTTCATTCAAAATTTGCCCCAAGAGAGAGGTGTGTGTGATAGTTCCCCTCCACTTATAAAATCAGCTGATCGGACTTAGAGTAGAGTTCTTCGGACAAAATGCCTTTCCAACACTTTGCTTTCCATATGCTAGGATTATGGCTCGATCCAACTTGTTGCCAATCTCTGAAGAGGATCCTAGTCTTTCCCCTTTGAGGAAAACCCAACCGATATTAGATATCACCCATACTCAGTGAGTTTCAGTTCCGAAGGTGGCCGTCCCAAATGAAGACCAACTGCTTCATAGAAGATCTCCCCTGAAATTGCCCTTTCCAACTTTTGACTTCCTGCTTGCGTCTGGTGGGCGTTGTCGCAAATGAAACTAACCCAAGAAACAGGCTAGCCATCCATCCTTTGCAAACATTGAGTCGTTTCGTTGCCGTTCATGTGCGAGTACTTGAACTGCAAATCCGCCCCACGAATTCTGTAGTCCTCTTTGTTTGATGGTATCAGCCTTAAAAAGAAAGGTTCCTTCTCGAGCCATCAGCTCCTTGTATCACAAGCAATCATGCAAACCAGGCAAAGCACGAGTACTAAGACTCACCACGAATACATGCAAGCAAGACACTCAGGCAGGTTTACTAACAGGTAACAAAGACAAGGTCCCCCTTTGAGATGGTCCTGCCAACGGACCTTTGTCTGGCCGTGCCCATACAAATCGATCACAGAATCAGCCCACATAGGACACCCCTCCAACTATCCGTGCTTTCACCATTAAGCAGCACATTGCCTCAGTCACGCCCCACCACTTTTTGGTCGATAGCCCTTATAGCTAGACGATCGGCAACTATCCTTGAATATACCACCCCCGTGGACACACCCGTGCTTTCACCGTTAGGCAGCACATCGCCTCAGTAACGCCCCCACCAAATCTAGTCGATAGCACTTATAGCTAAACGATCGGCAGCATACCCCCCAATCGTGGACGCACCCGTGCTTTCACCGTTAGGCAGCACAACAGCACTTTGCCTCATCTATCCTACGTGCAGACGGCGCCAGGCCTGAACCACAAGAACTGACCGTGCTTATACCTCAAGGGCAGCACATTGACTCATAAAGTCCCCCGTGCTGCCGACCACCCCGACCGTGGATGCACCCGTGCTTACACTGTGGGCAGCACCTTGCACAACGGTTGTCCAGACAAATCCCAAAAAGTGGTCCTCCCTGTGAGACTTGCGTAGCTGACCGGCTAGTCAGCTCTGATACCACATGTTGCACCGGCGCCTCAAAGGGCGCTGAGACTTGAGCGGTTTTCCCAACACGTGCTTAAGTCTAACATTCATCCATCATGCACTTACGTAAAAGCCAAAAGAAATGTGATGCAATTATCAGTGTGAAGGGCTTTGATCTCTTGCTTGGTGTACATTGGTAATATGACGTATGTGATTGGGGATGTGCATGTGGGGTTCAACGAATGGATCAGGGAGATGTCTCTCCCTCCTCACGCTCGAGGG
The DNA here is from genome assembly GCA_029204225.1 of Diphasiastrum complanatum. Classification (NCBI taxonomy): domain Eukaryota; kingdom Viridiplantae; phylum Streptophyta; class Lycopodiopsida; order Lycopodiales; family Lycopodiaceae; genus Diphasiastrum; species Diphasiastrum complanatum. The sequence goes on along the minus strand of CM055092.1, from coordinate 14,046,092 downwards.
AGGTAAAGATGGTGGTGTTTTGGGATTTTGATGGCGATGTCGCAACATTAGCGGAGGTCCTGGATGATGAAGTGGGGCTGGATGAAGGGCTTTCCGAGGCCGGTGCCACACACTTCTTGTGAAGCACACACGCTATCCTAGAAGGGTGGGGCATCCGACAGATGTTATTTTAGTTTCATTGGGATAGATGGGAAGGCAATGAGAGTGGATCTGATTAAAATCAAGGTTAGATGGCTGATGGCGAGTAATTGGGCAATATGCAAGTAATAGGTCTGATGGCAAGTAATGGGACGAGTAATGAGGTGTATAAAGTACTCAAAACAGGATTCTAGCCTAAGCATACCATACAAGAAATAACACAAGGGAACATGTGGTGTATAAACCAACCCAACCAAACCTAGATCATACAGATCTAGCCCCCAAGCTATGGATCAATCAAAGTCATGGAAAGAGGAGTCACACCAACAACATTTAGCTACCAATCACAAAATCAAGCATACACTAGTGAGAGCCCAGCAAGTATACTTATACCCTCGAAGGCCCATGCACCACTAGTAGTGCATTGTGACACCTCACTGGACACCTCTGCAACCTATCTTGGCCATGTCATCCAGTTCCCTAATGACTCACTGATATGTCAGAAAGTGGTGTGCAGAATGAAAATAATTCGTGTGTCTAGAAAGAAAACTTTTCGTGCATGGCGGAATAAACTATCTTCATCTTTCCAATGCAAGACAACGCCTATCAATCTCAAACAAGACAATAGTGATAGAAATCACATTTGAACTTATAGTAACTAACCTTGAAATCACCAGTACTATAGTGATTATGTAGCCAAACAATTATGCATCGAAAATTATCAAACAAATAATTAGTCGTGAATTGTTCGCGAATTAGTCACGAAGAAATACAGAAACACATACATTTTGAGACGAAAGCTGAACGCAATGAAGGATAGTACTGATTCAATATGAAAACGAAACAGAGGTAAATGAGTACAATAAGCTGTGGATCGAAGCCACGTACTCTATGCTATCTCTGAGCAGCTAAAATGAAAGTCTGAATTAATGCGCAATGCTGATAAGCAGTAGTGCAATAGCAATATCTAAAACAACTCTAAGAAGTGAGCTGGAATGCTCAAAAGTGTACAAGCTCGTAGGCTTGAGAGAGAGAGAGAGAGAGAGAGAGAGAGAGAGAGAGCTAACTATTCAAATGCTTCTTGTTTATGACTTGAAAACTGTATGAATATGAACAACTATTTATACTTCAAAATTAGGTCGTCAAATGCGATCGCCAGTTGGCTGGTGATTTGTTGCCATTCATCCAATCCTTGTTATTGATTGCTGATAAGCGGTGAAATTGGCCATAAACGTTCTGTCTGCATAAATGAACCAAAATTGTAGCTCTGCAAAAATAAACTAAAACAGCCACAGGCGACACTATCAATTTGTTCGCGAAAAAGGAGAAAAAAATGAAGGTGCCCTTAAATCTTATTTAGAGTTGCCTGACACTTTTCCACAGTCATTTTTTTAATATTTGAGGCTCTTTGGAAAAAGCAAAAAATGCGACTCTGTGATTTTACATGAGATTTCTATCAGACGAAACATGCGACATTGTTGTAAACTCCGTGTAATTCCGCAGACTATGTAAAAACTCTTGTAATTCTGCAGACTTTGTAAACACATGGAAAAAATCGCAGAACTGGATAAACAATGGATGAAAATTAAAAATGATTAGTCGATTGGTAAGAAGGAGAATAATTCAACACTCCCCCTTAATCTGAATCCTTGAATGCCTTGACCTTCAAACTTGGTTCTACACAAAATCTTTTGTGTGACTCTAAACTTATTGCTTTAGTAAAATCATCTGCTGTCATATCTTGCGTTCTATAGTACTGCAATCTGACCTCTTCGTTGAGAACTTTGCTTCTGACGACATGATACTTCATTTCAATGTGCTTACTCCTGGAATGAGATCTAGGGTTGGCTAATAAAGCGATGGCACTTTGATTATCACAAAATAATATCGTCGGGGCATATTGATTCAGACCGATATCTGAGAGTAAGTTCCTCAACCAAATTGCTTCCTTTGTAGCTTGAGAGGCTGCGATATACTCTGATTCAGTGGAAGATAGAGCTATCAAAAATTTCTTGCGACTATTCAAGAAAATTGGAACATTGTTGCGGAAGAATGTAAATCCGGAAGTAGATTTACGAGTGTCTACATCTCCTGCCCAACTCGCATCTGTGTAACCACTGAGGGAATTGAGTTTGTCGTTGCCGACTGCTCCATGATGTTAAAATTGGCAAAAGCTAACTTGGTTAAATCTTGTAAATACCATAATGACTTGTACCTATCATCATTAGACATGTGTGGAGCCTGTTCCCACGTGTGAAATCTATGCCTAAGTCATTTAGATAGATCATAAATGTTGTACATATCATTTAAATTGGAAACTAGTGGCTAAATTGGCCAAAAACTAGTTTAGTAGTATTATGACACTTGGCACCATTCTAGTGGTAGAAAATGCTATATCACATGGGTAGGAGTGGTCTCCCACGTGTGAAATATCATATAGAAAGTTCAGATCCATTGTATATAGATTTCATACATGTCAAAAGTCAAATCTCCTAGATTGTAGGACCTATCTCCTAATTTGTAGGAATCTAGAAGGTCAACACTAGCCACCAATGATGATGTGGCAAATTAATGGAATCTTAGCCAAAGTGGATATGGATAAGCACTATGACCTGTCTCACACGTGCTGGAAGTGTCTTAGAGAGAGAGTATGATGATTTTTGTATTTAATCCATGATGGATCCACTTTGAGAAATCAATGAGGCAAGATCTTGGTTTTGGAGGCATATCTTGAGTATTCTCATATTTGTGTTGTGATTTTATGGTTCTATTGCTTTCTAACACTTGTGTACTTCACTCTCTGCTGTAATTCCGTACAGGTACTGTTCTTCACACGTGTGAAGGCAGTAGGTCTCAAGTTTAATCATTTGCTTGTTGTTCTTGCTAGATTTTTGATGGGGAATTGATCTAATTCTAGATCTAATCATTGGTTGATTAGTAGACCATGTAATCTAGCTTCCAACACCTCTTGAGGATCTGATCTAGATCCATTCTTGGTCTTTATTTCTCTGAAATTTCACACATGACAAATCAGAGCCAAGTACAAGAGATTAAAGCATTGATCTAAACAACACCCAGATTGGCAAGTTTTTTGAGAAAACTCACTAATCTTGAGTGGGCGAGTTTGAAGAGTTAGTTAGCCTTGATATTTGTGCATCAAACTTGGTTGTGGGATGCAGGGTTACTCTTCACACGTGTGAGGACGTACAGTACCAGTTTTGGAGCTATATTTTTCAGTTTGATGCTATATCTTACTCATACACCCAAACTAGCAGGTTTTTTGGAAACTAGCTAATCTTGAGGTAGCGAGTTTGAATAGATAGATAGAATCATTATATTTGTACCAAATATTTTTGTGGGCTTCATGTGTACTTACCACACGTGTGAGGCCGTACATAACCTGTTATGAGCAATAAAATTCAGTTTTGGTGCATTTAATGCCTCATACACCCAAAACTAGTCAATCTAGTGCATTTTTCAAGCTTTGTAATGCATTGTTTCTATTCCTTTGATTTGTTCTTGGTATAGATCAATCATATAGATGATTTGAATCTTTATTACAGTACATTAAAGCTGATCTTCATATGCTTTGGGTGTGCATTAAAGTTGAGAGTGAAAGATTGCCAAAAACCATAGATTAAGGAGTGATTTGCAAGGGAAGAGATTGAAATCCATTGTATCTTCACTCTAGATGTGTTCAAGAGTGAAAGGGTTGAGACTAGAAGCATCTAAGTGCTAGAAGTCAGCCTTGGATAAGTCCTCCAAGTGAAATCTTAAGTGAATTTCTAGAGCACAAACACTCATAAAGGCAAAATCTACCAATACAAGTGATAAGCATTGTTGGAGAGTTCTAGAAGTGATTTTTGAGATCTAAGTCACATTGTTCCACTCCTACTCAAAGAGTTGAGTTTTGTTTGGCTTGAAAGAGAGTCATAGAGGTGTGTAAGTCACATGTGTAGTGTTTGATCCAAAAATCCTAAGAGTTCCTTCCTTTGTAGAGGGCAAGTTCTAGTAACTCATTTCTTGACTTTGGTGGAAAAATTGTCTCCTTCATTGTGATCAAATCTTGCTAAGTGGCATTAGCTCTTTGTAAGCACATATCTTAGTGAGAGAGAAGTATCACATTTTTGAATTTCATTCCAACTCTAAAGAGGTAGAGTCATTGGTACTTGGTGGAGTCCAATAGGGGTGAATGAATTCAATTTTTGAGCACAATTTGACATTGTATGTATGAAACTCAAATAAGTTCTAATTCAACTTTCTTTGTGAGAGGGTGAGGGTCAAGTTGTGATCCCATTGGGAGTATAGAACAAGGAGGAGTCCATATTTGAGTGTTCATACATGGTTGGGATCTTTGTGAATCTCTAGATGTCTAATTTTTAAGCTTGGTGAAAAATTATTGACATAGATTGTTATCAAACCATTTCATGTCCATTCCAAATCTCAAGAGTGAGATTATTTGGGTCAAGAGGATTCCAAAAGGCGTGATTGGATCTGATCTTTGTGTGTTTGAATCAAGTATACATGTCAAGTTTATGTGATCTAGTGTAGATCATTTTTTTTTTTTTGTGAAAGTTAGTGGTTTAATTTGTTGTCGAATCAAATCAAATTCAATCAAAATCTTAAGAGTGAGATTATTTGGGTCAAGAGTGAGTCCAAAAGAAGTGATTGAGTTTGATTTTCAAGTATTTGAAACAAAACCCATCCTTTGTTCAAGAATATCAAAAGTTGAGTGAACTAGTCAAGAGAAAAGAAAAATCTAGGAGTCAAATCTTTTCAAATCCATTCCAACTCTCAAAAGAAAGAGTCATTGGTGTTTGTTGAGTCCAATAGGGGTGTTTGAATCTGATTTTTGTGATTTGATAGAGTGCTTTGGTCTTAGTGATCAAAGCAAAAATTAGTTTCCAATTGACTAGGTTGAAAAGAGATATGATTCAAAATTTGTCTTGTGTAGATCCTTCTAGATTGTTGAATGTGTTCAAATCTAGTTTCTTGAGAGTCACAAATTACATTTTGAAAAGTCATATCACAAAGTTTTACTTCCTCATCATGGCATCAATAGGTGGCAACCTATTGGAGGCAAGTAAGGATCCTAAATGCAACCTTTGTGGCAAGAGAGATCATTTTGTCTCAAGATGCTACAAAATGAAGACCAATCCATCCAAGGAGAACCAAAGCAAGGGGGGCGAGGTGAAGGATGGAGATTCAAGTGCAAAATGCAAAGGCAAGAAGGACAAATCTAAGGAAATGTGTTTCCTTTGTGGAAAGATGCATGAGGCTTGGAGTCTCACAAGGACTTACAAGAGTTGTCTTCAAAAATCCATCACCACACATTTCAAACCTCTAGAAGTTTTTCATTTGGAAGTGCATTGTTTGGTTCAAGATGCAAAGAAAGATGTTTCTTTCATGAATGTCACTTGGATTTATTTCATGTTCTTGGAAAGCATTTTGTTTGGAACTTTGGATAAGTTCAAAGTTATTGTTATGATCCAAGAGAAACCAAGCAAAATTAAGGAGGAGCAATCACAAAATGAAAATAGTTCCATTTATGCTCTCATGACATCTTTTGAAGAACTATTTTGCTTTGAAGAGATTTTTGTATCTCAAATGTGGATTAAGGCAATACTAGTTGAGTGTGATGCCTTAATAGATAGCAAAGCATGTTTTCCTTGTAAACTTACATTGAGTATAAAGACAAGGAAATGGAAATGTCTTCATGATGTATTTTCTTTTGGTTTCAATAAGATCAAGAATGATGTGTTCATTCATAATGTTGAAAGTTGTAAATTTTCAATTTTAAAGGCAAGTTGTAAACTTCTTATGAGAATAAGTGAAGCATCCAAAGTGGACACTTATATCCATAAGCAAGTAGTTAGCCTTATTGAGATGGAAATAGTTCTTGATTTCAATATTAGAAAAATCATGTCAAGTTGTGGTGATTTTTGGACTTATGGTTCTATCATAAGTAATATTGTTGATCATAGAAAGTGCACAATGTATGGTCATGTTTATTGTGATCATTATGAGACATGGAGGTCTCGGATTTTCATCAAGGAGGAGCACCAAGAAGTTGATCTTAAGGAGTCATCTCAAGGTTCAAGTGTGCCAAGGATTGAGGAGGAGAGTCCTTCTCAAGTTATGATTCCAAGAAGAATATCAAGAGACATGGTTGAGCTCATATGGCTCACATTTCAAGGGAAAGAGGAGCACATTTCAAGTGGTATAGATCTTATGCTTTCTTCTCATATGTCATTTGGTGAATCAATTTGCTTTGGTGAGACTTTTGCAACTCAAAGTTGGAGTAAAGCAATACTAGTTGAGTATGGTGTCTCTCTTGAGAACATAGTTGATGTTCTTAATGATTTCAAATTGATTTTAGATCAATTAGAAAGCAAATGGTTATTTCATCAAATGTATGCTCTTGAATCTTGCAAGAGCAAGAGTGATTTGCTCATTCATAGTATGAAAATTTGTCTTTTTTCATGTATTGAGGCAAATTGTAAACTCTTTATGAGAGTAAGTGAATCATCCTCTAAGGACACTTATCTCCATAATAAAGTATTTAGCCTCATTAGATCTGAGATTAGAATGGAAATCAAGCATGAAGATATGATGCGAACTCTTGGTTATTATAGCATGCATAGTCTTGCCAATGTTGATGAGCCAAATTCTCGAGATCTTGGTAACATGATGTTGGATCTTTGTGATCCTTATGAGTCAAGAAGGACTCTTTATTTTCTCATGAAATTTCAGCTATTTTTGAGCTTTTGGATCAACCATATGTTTCAAGGATGGAACAAATCAATGGAAAAAGTGATCAAGTGGTGCAAAGCTCTCAAGTTCATCAAAGAAGTCAACATCAAGGAGGCACTATCATGGATATGGTGATCTTGGATCTTCATCAAACTCATTGGCTGATCTTCACACCTATGAACCTGCAATGATCAGCCTTAAGTGTTGTAAATAGATGTACCATAGATGTATCAAGTTAGTTTTGAGGAGGAGTGTTAAAATTGGCAAAAGCTAACTTGGTTAAATCTTGTAAATACCATAATGACTTGTACCTATCATCATTAGACATGTGTGGAGCCTGTTCCCACGTGTGAAATCTATGCCTAAGTCATTTAGATAGATCATAAATGTTGTACATATCATTTAAATTGGAAACTAGTGGCTAAATTGGCCAAAAACTAGTTTAGTAGTATTATGACACTTGGCACCATTCTAGTGGTAGAAAATGCTATATCACATGGGTAGGAGTGGTCTCCCACGTGTGAAATATCATATAGAAAGTTCAGATCCATTGTATATAGATTTCATACATGTCAAAAGTCAAATCTCCTAGATTGTAGGACCTATCTCCTAATTTGTAGGAATCTAGAAGGTCAACACTAGCCACCAATGATGATGTGGCAAATTAATGGAATCTTAGCCAAAGTGGATATGGATAAGCACTATGACCTGTCTCACACGTGCTGGAAGTGTCTTAGAGAGAGAGTATGATGATTTTTGTATTTAATCCATGATGGATCCACTTTGAGAAATCAATGAGGCAAGATCTTGGTTTTGGAGGCATATCTTGAGTATTCTCATATTTGTGTTGTGATTTTATGGTTCTATTGCTTTCTAACACTTGTGTACTTCACTCTCTGCTGTAATTCCGTACAGGTACTGTTCTTCACACGTGTGAAGGCAGTAGGTCTCAAGTTTAATCATTTGCTTGTTGTTCTTGCTAGATTTTTGATGGGGAATTGATCTAATTCTAGATCTAATCATTGGTTGATTAGTAGACCATGTAATCTAGCTTCCAACACCTCTTGAGGATCTGATCTAGATCCATTCTTGGTCTTTATTTCTCTGAAATTTCACACATGACAAATGCAAAAGTCCATAGTAGCTCGAAGATATCTCATGACTCTGATAAGAGCCTTCCAATGTGTTACACCAGGATTAGTCATAAACTGACTGAGAGAGCTTACTGCAAAAGCTATGTCTGGCCTGGTATAGATCATGGAGTACATAAGAGATCCTATAATAGAATGGTAAGAATACTCACGCATCTGTTGCTCCTCATGAATTATTTGGGGACACTGGTCCTTTGACAATTTGAGTCCTGGTTCCATTGGTGAGAGAGCTAACTTGCAATTCATCAGATTATATCTGACTAACATGTTGTAGATGTGCCTCTGTTATGTAATGTAAACCAACTTCTGTTTTCTGTCTCTATGAATTTGTATATCAAGGCAAAAATGAGCTGCACCCAGATCGGTCATGTCAAATTCGGAAGATAACATTGTCTTGGCTTCTTTTATCAGATCGATACTATTGCTGAAAAGCAATATATCATCCATGTATAAAGTGATAATGATAAAAGACTATTGCATTGCTTTGAAGTAAATGTTTGAATTTGAAGAGCTAGGTGCGTCCCGTGATCAATAAGAAAAGTATTGATCCTTTGAAACCATGTTCGAACGGATTGCTTCAAGCCATAAAGTGCCTTATGGAGTTTGCACACATGATTGTGTTTACTCTCGATAATATAACCTTCGGGTTGCACCATGTAAATGTCCTCTTCGATAACTCCATTGAGATATGTTGTTTGTACATCCATTTGATGTATTTCCAAATCAACTGCAGTGACAAATGATAGCAATAGTAAAATAGAAGAATGCTTGACTGCTGGACTGAAGGTTTCAATGTAATCGATGTTGTATACCCGAGAAAATCCTATGGCAACAAGTCATGTCTTTCTTCTGTTGATGCTTCCATCTGCGTTGTACTTGACTTTGAAAATCCATTTGCAATCAACTACGCTTCTGCTAGCAGGTAATTCGACAATCGTCCATGTCTGGTTCTTGATAAGAGATGAATACTCTTTATCCATAGCTTCTTTCTAGAGATCAGAATCAGGTTGAATGAGTGCCTCTTCGACAGACGTTGGTTCCTGAACAAGGTAGACTGTAGACTCGTCGATATACCGATTGGGTGGTCTGCTGGTTCTTGAAATTCTTCTGGGTAATAGAGGAAGTTGATCGTTTCTATCATACTGTAGTTGCTGAACTACAACATCATCATCTTCTGATTCATCGTTGATTCGTTGTTCATCAAAAGTAGAAGAGCTTGGACCTTCAATGAGAATAGTCGCTTGTGGAACTGGAAAGTTCAAAGCGTCAGGAGAATCTCATAGGTCGGCTACATGGAAACTGCCCTTTCCTTTGAGGTCTTGAAATTGATCCTTGATGAAGATGACATCTCGGCTAGTGAATATCTTCGACTCGATGGGGTTGAACAACTTGTAGGCTTGATCTGAAGTAGTGTAGCTAATAAAAACACACTTGATACTCTGGAAGTTGAGCTTCTTCTTGAGATCCCGAGGAATCTGCACAAAAGCAATACATCCAAAAGCTCGTAGGTTTGATAAAGAAGGTTTGGTACTTGTCCAAACTTCAAATGGTGTTTTGTCTGAGAGGCCTTTAGTAGAACATATGTTCTGAATATAGGTTGTTGTTGAAAGAGCCTCAGCCCAAAAGCATTTCGGAAGTGTCATGCACTTTGCCGATTCAACTAAGGTTCTGTTCTTTCTCTCAACAAGACCATTTGACTGAGGCGAATAGGAGGTAATGTATTGTTGCTCAATGCCGTTGTCAAGGCAATACTCCTTGAATTCAGTGGAGATGTATTCTCCCCCGTTATTTGACCTCAGTACTTTGATTCCTTTGCTAGTTTGATTCTCAGCATGCTCTTTAAATCGTCTGAATTTGATGAAAGCCTCTGATTTCTGTTTAATGAAATAAGTAGCTGTTCTTCTGGAGAATTCATCAATGAAAGTGATGAAATACTTTGCATCTAATAATGAAGGAGTTTGCATAGGTCCACATATATTTGTATGAAGAACATTTAACAGATCTTTTGCTACATGCATATGGTTTAATCTAAAAGGAATCCTAGCCTTCTTTCCAAAAATGCAGCCGACAGACAGGGAGATCGACCTTACCATAAGGATAGTCGAGATCAAGAACCATGGATTGTCTAGACATGTTCATAACAAATGCATGATTCAAGTGTCCTAAGTGATAATGCCATAGTAATGCTTTATTGCCTAGAACAGAGGTTTTCAAGACTTGACTAGACTCTAAATAACAGTGTGCCAATCTATATAAGTAACCCTACTTCTTACCGAGTGCAAGGATCTTACTCCTATCAATAATTTTGCATTGATCAGATTCAAAATCTACCTTATGACCTAAATCTATAATTCTACTCACTAATAACAGATTTGTAGAGAGTTTAGGAACATATAGGCTTTTGATAGTAATTTGAATTGATCGTGCAGGAATCGCAATCTTACAGTACCTTCACCTTCAATAGTGTGAATACTATTGTCACCAAGATGAATAAATTTTTTCGTGTTGTAAGACGTGTAGGAGTTGAAGATCTCACATTGATTGGTCATATGTTGAGTTGCTCCAGAATACAGAAACCATGAGTCATCCAAAAATGTGTTTTGATCTTTGACCATGAATGCACCTTCGTCCACTTTGACCTGGGGAGATGATGAAACTGTGTTTGCTTGTTGATCAGGTTGTTTGGCTGCATTCTTTGCTTGGAGAATTTGGCAATCCTTGATCTCATGGTTATTGCGCTTGCAATACTTGCAAAAGATCTTCTTCTTTGATTTTGGATTTGATGATTGTGCTTGACTTTGAGTCTGTTTCTGAGTCGTTGCAGCCTTCTTGGAGCTTTTCTGTTTCTGTCGCTTAGAGCCTTTGTTGACATATAGAGCTTGAGAGGAGGAAGTAGACAAAGTGCCTTGACTTCTTCTATTATCTTCTTGCAGCAACATAGTGATAACTCTAATAAAAGTTAAGTCTGAGTGTGTCGATATGATCATCACTCAGTTGTCATATGTAGAGGGCAAGCTTGAAAGCAATGTCATGATTGCATCTTGATCCGACAACGACCATCTATGACTGATCCGACAACGACCATATGTTGCAAGAGATTCTTAAACTGGTTAATGTGATTCTGAAGAGAATCACCAACATACATCTTGAATGTGAAGAATTTCCTTCGTAGATGTAACTTGGTAGCTACGTCCCTCACGTCATATAGTGAGTTCAAGATGTCCCAAACACTTTTGATGTTTTAACTTCAGCTATGTGTCCAATCTGTGTATCTAATATATTGAGGATAATAAGCGTGAAATCTTTACCATCCTTCGCTTTCCATTTTGAGTCATCGTCTTCAGGTTTTACTTTTGTACCTGTAACAACATCCCATCATTCATTGGCAATTAACAAGGTCTTCACTTTAAATTTCCAAAAATGATAATTGGATCCATTCAGCCTGTCTACGATAAGACCAGCTTTACTTTGAGAATCCATCTAGAACTTAGTCTGTTGATTATATCGATGACGCTAAGATATAGTAATCCCAACAATAGGAAAACAATTTTTTGATATTGAAAGGTTGGAAAGAACTGGAGAGTTTGATATCAATTTGATATCATGAAAGATATCAAGTATTAAAGCTTTTGCTTTGATATCATGAAGAAATCAAATAAAGAAGTAGCGAAATATCTTTGATACCATGTCGAAAAGTGGTGTGCAGAAGATAGGTCTAGCTCAAAAAGAAACGAATGAAAATAATTCATGTGTCTAGAAAGAAAACTTTTCGTGCATGGCGGAATAAACTATCTTTATCTTTCCAATGCATGACTATGCCTATCAATCTCAAACAAGACAATAGTGATAGAAATCACATTTGAAGTTATAGTAACTAACCTTGAAATCGCCAGTACTACAGTGATTACGTAGCCAAACAATTAAGCATAAAAAATTATCAGACAAATAATTAGTCGTGAATTGTTTGCGAATTAGTCGCGAAGAAATATAGAAACGCACACATTCTGAGACGAAAGCTGAATGCAATGAAGGATAGTATTGATTCAGTATGAAACCGAAACATAAGTAAATGAGTACAATAAGTTGTAGATTGAAGCCGCGTACTCTATGCTATCTCTAAGCGGCTAAAATGAAAGTCTGAATTAATGCGCAATGCTGATAAGTAGTAGCACAATAGCAATCTCTAAAACAACTCTAAGAAGTGAGCTAGAATGCTTAGGAGTGTACAAGCTCGTAGGCCTGAGAGAGAGAGAGAGCTAACTATTCAAATGCTTCTTGTTCATAGCTTGAAAATTGTATGAATATGAACAACTATTTATACTAAGAAATTAGGTCATCAAATGCGATCGCTAATTGGCTGGTGATCCGCTGGCATTCATTCGGTCCTTGTCATTGATTGCTAATAAGCGGTGAAATTGGCTGTAAACATTTTGTCTGCATAAATGAACCAAAATTTAGCTCTGCAGAAATGAACTAAAATAGCCACAAGCGACACTGTCGGTTTTTTCGCAAAAAACACGAAAAAAATGAAGGTGACCTTAAATCTCATTTAGAGTTGCCCCACACTTTGCCAGAGTCATTTCCTTAACATTTGAGGCTCTTTGGAAAATGCAAAAAATGCAACACTGTGATTTTACATGAGATTTCTACCAGACGAAAAATGCGACACTGTTGTAAACTCCGTGTAATTATGTAGACTGTGTAAAAACACTTGTAATTCTGCAGACTGTGTAAACACATGGGAAAAACCGTAGAACTGGATAAACAATCGATGAAGATTAAAAACGATTAGTCGATTGGTAACAAGGAGAATAATCCAACATGATAGACCCATACCAACTCCATTAGTAGTTCCTCGGAATATTAAGGACAATGCTTTTTTTGGAATGTCGTTGGGCTCAATATTGACAAGCAAATTCAATGAGTGTATCATGATGAACAATAGGAGTTCAAATGTAAAGTGCAAAATAACAGAGTCTTTGATAGTGTGCCTTAATCCACCTTTAAGATACAAAAAACTCTTCAAAGCAAAATGGTTCTTCATAAGTTGACATGAGAGCATAAATGAAACTATTTTCATTTTGTGATTGCTCCTTATTCTTGATTGATTTCTCTTGGATAATAACAATAAGTTTGAATTGTCCAAAGTTCCAAGCAAAATACTTTCCAAGGACATAAAATAGATCCAAGTTACTTTCATGAAAGTGAGATCTATCTTTGCATCTTGAACCAAACAATGCACTTCCAAATGAAAAATTTCAAAAGATTTGACATGTGTTGTGATGGACTCTTGAAGACAAATCTTGCAAGTCCTTGTGAGACTCCAAGCCTCATTCACCTTTCCACAAAGGAAACACCTTTCCTTGGACTTGTCCTTCTTGTATTTGCATTTTGAACTTGAAGCTCCATCCTTTACCTCGGCCCCCTTGCTTTGGTTCTCCTTGGATGGATTGGTCTTCTTTTTGTAGCATCTTGAGAAAAAATATCCTCCCTTGCCACAAAGGTTGCACTCAGGATCCTTTCTTTCCTTCAATAGGATGCCACCTATTGATGTCATGTGAATAAAAACCTGTGATACGATTCTACAAATGTAAATTGTGACTTTCAAGAGACTAGATTTGAACATCTTCAACAATCTAGAAGGATCTACAAAAGATCTAGCTCACAAACCTAAGAATCAATCTTCACAGTAATGACTAGTCACTTGGAAACTTTGCTTTGATCACTAAGACAAAAGCACACAATCTTTGAATCAAATCAGTAAAGAAATCATATCCAATCTCCTATTGGACTCATCAAATACCAATGACTCTTCCTTTTGAAAGCTGAAATGGATATGAAAAAGATTTGACACCTAGATTTTCCTTTTCACTTGACTAGTTCTCTCAACACTTGAGATTCTTGAACAAAAGATGGGTTTTGTTTCAAATACATGAAAATAAAACTTAATCACTTCTTTTGGACTCACTCTTGACCCAAATAATCTCACACTTGAGATTTAGAATGAATTTCATTTGATTTGACAACAAACTATACCACCAAATTTTTACAAAGCTTAAAAAATTAGACAACTAGAGATTCACAAAGATCTCAACATGCATGAATACTCAAATATGGACTCCTCATTCTAGACATCCAATGGGATCTCAAATTGACCCTCACACTCTCACAACGAAAGTTGAATAGAACTAATTTGAGCTTCATACATACTATGTCAATTTTGCTCAATAAATTGATTCAATCACCCCTATTGGATTCTACCAATTACTCTACCTTTAGAGACTTGGAATGAAATTCAAAATAAAAAATTGTGATTTTCTCACTAAGATATTGTGCTTCAAAGAGCTAATGCCACTTAGAAAGATTTGATCACCTAGGAGAAGACAAACTCTCCACCAATTACAACACAAAATGAGCTTCTAGATCTTGCCCTCTACAAAGGAAGGAGCTCTTAGAGAATTGGATCTCTCTCTACACATTTGTCATAGACACCTTAATGACTCTTTTCAAACCTTACAATCACTCAAACAAATTGAGTAGGGTTGAACAATGTGACTTGGATCTCAATCTCTTTTCTAGAACTCTCAATTTAAGCCAATCTATGTTAAATTCTACAAAAGATTTGCATAGATGCTCTATATGCAGTAGAAACTCTCAAAGGTTTCACTTGGAGGACAGATCCAAATATGTTTTCTAGCAAATTGATGCTTCTAAACTTGACCCTATCACTCTTGAACAAATCTAGAGTGATGGTACAATGGATTTCAACCTCTCACCTTGCATATCACTCCTTAATCTATGATTTTTAGCAAAATCTCTCTCAACTTCAACATGCACTTCAACATGCACTCAAAAAATCAGAGATGATCAATTAATGCACCTATTTCAAGTTTCAAATTTAATTTCTTGGCTGATCTAATCCAATAACTAATCAAGGGATTAGATTCTCTATAGAAAATGCTTGATTTTGCACCAAAAATCTCTAAAATTGGGTGTGTGAGTCAAATTGTACAAATTTTTGAATTTTCTCAGCCAAAATCGGAGCTGTACGGCCTCACACGTGTGAAAAGAGTTCCTACATCCCACAATAAGTTCTGGTCCAAAAATTTTGAGAGCATCTATCAAATCCAACTCGCTACCCAAAATTTGACTAGTTTCCAAAAAACCACTAATTTTGGCTTTGATTTGGATTAACCCTATCAATTTCAACAAAACCTCTTGTACTAGGCTCTGATACCATGTGCAAAAAGTACAAAAAGGACCAAGAGTGGATTCTAATCTGATCCTCAAGAGGGATTGGTTGTCAGATTACTTGATCTATCAATCTATTTCAAATTAAGATCAATCTAGATCAATTCTAGACACAAAATCCTAACAAGAACAATCATTAATTGAAGGTAAGTGTAATTTATGGTTTCACACGTGTGAAACCCTGTCTGAGTACGGAATCCAAACTGAAAATCAAGTACACATTGATAGCACCTCAAAACAATCAAAACAAATGTAGACAAATGGAGAGAATCACTCAAAATTGCTTCCAAAACCAAGATTGGTGTCTCACATTGATTATGGCCAAATGTGGCTCTATATATACAATAAGTGGGAGCTCGTGGTACTGATCATCCCTTTTATCCCACATGTGTGAAGGTGCTTTGTCATATGATGATTCATCATGCAAAACTGACACTTGGACAAAACCTTCTATTTTGAGCACTTTTGGCCCATTTTCCTTCTATATGGAGATCTACTTGAAAATCTTCTAGAAGTCAAAATTCGTCTACTTCAGCTTATTCCACACATGTGAGATGCCCTCTACACATGGGATGTGACACCTAACCAAAGGATGTGCCTCATGCAAGCAATAGACTGATGTCATGTGTCATATGTCTAGAAAACTAGTTTTTGGCCTTTTTGGCCACTAGAACTTGAATTAAATCATATGTACAACCTATATGATTATGGTACATGACAAGTACACTATTTTCACACATGGGAACAGGATCACACATGTGTGTTTATCTATATACAAGATATTTGGCCTCTACCAAGCTTATTTTTGCATTTTTCACATCATTGAATCTGAGATGATGCTCCTTTGATAGAGTCTGGAACCTTTGGCAGCTCAGTGACTATCCACGTTTGATTCTCCATCAAAGAGTCAAATTCTGTGTTCATTGCTGCTTTCCAATGTTCAACATCTAGACATTGCCTCTGAAACATTGCATCATCTATAAATCTGGATGGAAGCTATCTGTGTCGATTTGACCTTCTTGGCTGGATTTCTTCTCTCTGTTGATCAGACTCATGTTCAAAGTTAGTATCGATTTCTTGATTTTTGATCTTAGGGTCAAAACTTGACTATTTGACACTAGGGTTAGATTCTGACTGTTCGACCCTAGGGTCGAATTTTGACTGTTCCGACCCTGGGGTCGCAGAAATTTGTGCAGCCTTTCTCTTGGGAAGTCAGCTTGCTGACAGAAGACAGATTTTGTACTAGTCCTTGAGTTGACATTTTTTGAATACTATTAGAGTTCAAATGGCCTACTCTGAAATGCCAAAGCATATCAGATGATTCGAAAGTAGAAGTGTGAAGAGCTTGATTGTTGGAGGAGTAATTGTGGATGAGTATGTAAAGCTTGCAACTCCTTTTTTCAAAATCTAGAACTTTTTGGGATTTGTCAAGTATTGTGCAGCCATTTGCATCGAAGTTGAGCTTCCCACCTGAATCAGTGATTATGCTAACTGAGTGCAGATTCTTGGTCAGATTTGGTACGTGGAGAACGTTGGAGAGTAGCTTGACTTCACCTTTCTGAAATTCGACCTTGATTGTTCCTTCACCCTAGATCGAATGTGATGAGTTGTCTCCAAGTTGTACAACTCAAGAGTGGGTGATAGATTTATAATATTTGAACCAGTCATGATGGTGAGTCATGTGTTGTGTTGTTCCAGAGTCAAAATATCAAGAATAGATATCTTGTTGTTCTCCAACCTTGGTCATAAAAGCTACTTCATCTTCCTCTTGTTGTTGGGTCAAAAAACTGGTTCAAGCAAAATTTGCTTGTTGTTGGAACTGCTTCTTCTTCTCATTATTAAATTTCAAAGTTTTATAGTCTTTGATTTCATGTCCAGTTCTCTTGTAGTATCTGCAGAATAGTTTTTGCTTTGGTTGGAAGGCTGAAGAGTTGGAATTCGACCTTGAGCCTGAATTTGACCCAAAGTCAAAATTTGACCAAGAGCCAAAATTCGACCCTGACTGCATATTGCTCTTCTTTTTGGATCTGAACTTCTGATTTTTTGAATATAGAGCTTGAGGATCCGACCTTGAGTCTGAGGAGGATGCAATTTTTTGATTTCCTCTTGTAGAAGCATTGAAATTGCTTTTGATAGAGCAATTTGCTCATGGGTCGAAATTATCATGACCCAATTTTCATTGGCTTCAAGAAGACTCAATAATAGAGTCGTAACAACATCGAAATCTTCAATCATTGAGCCAATTGCAGCCATTTGCTCCATAAATTTTTTCAAGGTGTTGATGTGACTTGTAACACTTTCTGCTTCAGACATCTTCAAGTTGAAGAATTTCTTCCTCAAGTATAATTTAAAAGTATCATCCCCAATATCATACAGGGTTGCTAGGATGTCCCATGCTTCCTTGGTTGTCTGAGCATTTTGTATGTGAATTATCTGTGTATCCTTGATATTGAGAGTAACCATGGCAAATGCCTTGTCATCTCTCAGCCTCCATTTGGTGATAATGGATGCATTACCTTCTGGCTTGACTTTTGTGTCATCAACAACGTTCCACAGTTCCTTGGCTAATAGCATGACCTTCATTTTGAACTTTCAGAGATGATAGTTCTCTCCATTGAGTCTCTCGATTAGAGAAGACGGATCCATTATGGGTGAGCGAGATCGTTAGTAGTAACAATGATTTTAGAATATTGTTGGTTGCGCGCTTGCTAGAACGTTGTCTTGATAGAAACAAAACTAATAGTCCGTAATGAGGAGTAGATTATTGAGAAGCCCGCTCTGGTACCATGTCGAAAATCAGTGGGTATGAGTAGAAGCTAGGAGCGAGCTAGATGTGTGGATCAAAAGTGCCAAATTAGCAGCAAAATAATTCAAACGAAGGATTCATACAAATGCACAATAGAACAATAACAGTAGTAGGACAAATTGCACTCAGATAATTATCAATAATGAGTACAAATGGCATGAAGTTATAACTTTAGCTTGTTGAGCGTGATAACGCTGATACTAATTAATGAATTATTGTGGTGGCCTGGTTTCAACAATTTGTTTATGATTTTGGCTTTTTATTACTAAATCTTAAGACGTTTCTCTTTGTCGTAGTGCATAGCATACTCCAAAGCTGTATTCAATGCTATAGGTGTCAAATCTGTTTTTAAAGTGCTAAGGAATAATTAGTGCTTAGTTATTTTTTTTTGTCAAACACATTTGCATTGGCTCCAGCTATGGCATTAGTCATTGCCAAAGGTAATTCATGGGCACCGAATGATAAATCTCTAATGGCAGCCGTTAAGATTGTTATGCCTAATATAATTAAAAGTTGTTTGCTTTACAACTTTAAAGACACATTCGTTCCTCAAGGCAATGCACTTTTGAGCACTCTGCCCACACACTTTTTATGAAGGCAGTCACATATTTTCGAAGGCTTAATCATCTAGTGGCATGCCGAAATCAGTTAGAGCTCTTCATATTGCAACCCAGTCACATTCCAATGAAGGGAAACAGTCGCATTTCCTATAGTCTGTCCACCTTCACATTTCATGAGGGCAGCTGTTGCATTTTTTCTCTCTTTCTCTTCGGATTTTCTAGGGCAAGCTTCGCTCTCCCAAACGTAGATCTGAAGACGGTTTTCCAGCCCACCATCGCATTCTTCCAATGCAGGTCTTCAAGCAGTTGTTTCTGCTCATATTTCTACACTCCTTCAGTGCTCTTCACACATCTTCAAAAAGTAGTTTTGCAGATTCAAAGACAGTTTGCAGATGGCCAACGACCCTCATTCATCACTTCAAAGGCCTGTTTTTCCATGTTTGAGACAACCACTTTGTTCCTAACTGCTGATGCTTCTGTGGCAGCATTGTGTTGGACAGCAAACGACCTGTTCCAGATGGAAAATGACCATTTGCTCTCTCTTTGCAGACAGTTATCAGAGCCCACAGCTTCTAGCAAGTTTTTCCTTGGCTATATCATGCCAAGTTTATGCTATTGTAAATCATTCAGGCACAATGTAGAACAGAGGCATGTGTTGCTCTGTTGGTGCTATAATGTAGGTTTTTTAGATTTGTTATTCATCTGCAAGTTCTAGAACAGAATGTGTTCCTTTTTTCTTGTATAGAGGTGTAGCAATCCCTCTTTTTTGCAGTGCTTAGACTGTATATATCTTTGTAATCTGCAAATGATGAATACAAATACTGTGAATCTAAAGTGTTTCTGGATCACTCAACCTGTTTCTATTGTGAATACCTTCTGTGCTTTTCATGGTGATTCAATTTGTTAATAGGAAGTTTATGGCACTATATGCAATGCTTATTACACAGTGTTTGGTCTAGAATTGTCTAGTGAAGTGTTTCTAGCCTACAATCTTATGATTTGCGCAGGTCATAGGAGATAAATTCATGATAAGCTACTATCAAGATAAAGGAACAGATTTCACAGTGTAGCTTCTTCTTTGTTGAAGTATTTGCTTCCTTGAGTTCACTCCCGTTTGAATCTGAAAACCATAAAGAAGTGTTCATTATCTTTTTCCTTGGTGTTTTGTCTTCTTTGCAAGGTTGTACTGGAAGCCCCTTATGGAAACATCTGTTGATGACCAGATTGCAATCATTTCATATTACATTCTGTCCATTCTCGGTTATTCTCTATTTTGTACTAATAATGACTATATTAGCCCTTTTATTGCTTCCCAGTAGGAACAATACCCATTTGTACTACAAATATCTGCCATTTTGTTGTTGGTATGTCACGACAATTATCAGACTCAAAATTAGTTTTTTGATGAAGATTTTAAGTTTGATATACTAAAAATATCTACAACTAAATTTCCTGTAGTTATTACAACTGCCTTTATGCCATAAATGCATGTACAAAGTTGGCGGACATCAATGCAAAGTCGCAGGGTCAAATTTCTAACTGACAGTATCGAAAAATTATATAGGATCAGATTTTATACAAAGGGTCAAGAAATATACACTTGGTCAAAAAATATATTAAGAGTCGAATTTTTTGGGTTTGAAAAAAATTAGACCTGATCCGATCTGATCTAGGGTCAAAGACGTCTAAATAATTTAGTGAAGGTTCAAAAAAATCCAAATTGATCCGACCCAACCGAAAAATCTTTGTTTGTTCATTGGGTCAGAAAAATCCCATACTGGATTTTTTTATCTGCTGAAAAACTCGAGCCTTCTGTTTTTTGGGTTTTGTAAAGTTTTCAAGATGCTCATTAATAAATGGATTTGAGGCTGAGCATTGAAATCCAACACACTCTTCATCATTCGTTTTTGTATCTCCTTCTATGGTTGTATTGTCATGAAGAAATTCTCTACTTGAGTACGCCTTTGATAGATGCGCATTATCTTTGTTTCCACTAAGTTGAATATACGTAGAGTACAATGAATAATGGGAGCTCCTTAAAGGAACATTCTCATCAGTAAAACCTAGAATGTTCAAGACATAAGATCTCTTGACGAAAATAATCTTATTTGTTTTAACAAATTTATGTCCTCCTAAATAATATGATAAAGCCTTAACATCCATTATTAGTGTCTCCCCAACTTGAGTGAACTTCGAATGAGCAATACAAATTTCATTCTTTAGAAAATGTCTCAGATAGTGCCCAAGTCCACTATCCCTCTGGAACGAGAAAGCATGTTGTCTGAAACCACCTCCTCTCGCAGCAAAGTCATCAATTATGAGTGCATCCTACAATAGAAAATAAGAGTTAAAAAAAACAATTCACATTCAAGAGATAACAATATTCTTAAGCAATGAAGTTAAAACACTTACACATTCATCATCATCAGCATCACCCAGATTCGGATGATCAATATTATGGCTGCCTACTGAAGAAGAATCATCTGTGAAATGCATTAACGATGGACGAGGGAAGCCCATCTGGGATTGAAATGCCATGAATTCTTCATCAGATGGCATGCTTCGTCCATGATCAACAAAATTTGATAAAGCTTTTGTCAGACATTCTTCACTGGTCATAAGTCCATCTTCCTCATCATAATTAATTCCGAATACCAAGTCTTTGGTTTCAAAATCTACAATGTCGGAGAATTCAGAAATTGTGTCGGAGTGTAAACAAAGCACCTCATCCTCACGATAGTAAAAAAACTTACATGTTGTAGTTATATATACATCGTCATTTATATGATACATAGGTAAATTAAAAAAACATTTAGATTCATCTCCAAACATTGATTCATCAACAGTGATATTAGAGCCAATGAAAGAATCCTGAAGTACTTCAGTATCAACATCAAGGAAATCACTATCCTTATTAGGGATGTCGATAAATAAATGACTGATGTGAGAAATTATGAAACCAGTCTAGTATTCAACAAAATGACATTTTCTCTTATAGACATAACACATCGTAGTGCATCTAAATTGTCCAAACAATCTAGTAAATATCCAATCTAGTCTTTGCTTAAAAAGCGAGAAGAAATGGACAAGATCAGTGAAATGCATGAACAATGCTCTCATGGCTAGATCCCGAGGATGACGCCATCGCTCTCAGGCAGATATCGCTTTTGTGCACGGAAGAACGCGCACAAGAGCGGTATGTATGAAAAATGCAGTTGGGATATTGCGCTAGTGCGTAGGAAGAAGACTAGCAACAATAGATACTACAAGTAGCGCGCACAAGAGCGATATACCACGAAAATCGAGAAAGAAAAAGTAAAAAATTAATCGGGTTGCATGTCTTTTATATGCAATTTTTTCACATGTGTGGGTCAACGGTCAACCAAACACGTGTCGACTCCCTAATGGTCCATACTACTAAACATGTGTGATCTGACTACTAGACACATGTCACGAGTTCATTGGTAGAAAATGCGATGTGTGTCACCTCCCTAATGGTCCGTACGACTCCACATGTTTGATTTGACTGTTGGGACATGTGTCACGAGGTCATTGGTTGGAAACGCACCACATGTCGTCTCCCTATTGCAATGTACGACACCACATGTGTGACCTGACATGCGAACACATGTCAGATGATCATTGCATGGATGAGGCGACGTGGTAGAATATCATAAATTGACAGTTCACATGTGCGACAAGACGTGCGCGCACATGCGAACCGTTTGATAAAACTCCTCGACCCCGAGGCATTTTTTTTCAATATTTTTTTGTTCCGTCTTTCCACATATCGCTAATGTGTGACGCTAGTTTATGTGCCTTTCTGCACAGATCCGATATACTGTACCTGTGCGTTATCGCTCCTGTGCACCCTTTTTTTTCTTCTTTTTACTTGTTATCCCCATTGCACACATAAGTGATATATCCGTACATATCGCTTCTCTACAACCACTGTTACACCCTTTTCCGTCATATCTTACTTCTCGCACACAAGCCTATTATCCCTCTGACTACTACCAGTATGGATAGGAGAAAGGAGGTTCAAGAGAGATTTTTTCTCTGTTGGTACTTCCTTAGATAATGTCGTTGCCATTAATCCACCCAGATGAACTAGAAGGCGCAATCATAGCAGGTGGCTATCTGATATTCACAAATATAAAAAATCCACCAAACTCCTAATTCCCAAAGCACCATTTTACCGTGTTGTCTGCCAGATCACCAGGGAAGATCTCGGTAGTATAGTTAGGTTAGTATGTGAGCCTTGAAGGCTCGGCCTTGCTCCTTGTGGATCTTCTTAGCGCCTTTGGAACTTGATTTTGATCTTCCAAAAGATCATTTTCAGGAGGCTCCTCCTCGGCTGTTGCAAGATCTTCATCATCTAAAAGATTAGATGCATTTGGAGACATCTTGTAACTTTGAGATTCATCAAATAAGACATCCTTGCTAACTTTAACTCTGCTTGAAATAGGATCAAATATCCTATATCCTTTGCTAGTTTCACTATAGCCTACAAATATTGAAGAAAGTTGCATCTTCTTTCCTTCTAGTTTCCGAAGGGATGTGGACATAACACATACATTCAAACACTTTAAAATCTTTTACATTGGGCTTATTGCCAAACAAAGCTTGAAATGGTGATATCCCACCAATAGCACTACGGACTAAGTCCAAACTTAAAGCTAATTAACTTGTGCTAACTAGGAATTAAACTTAACTTGAACTTAGGAATTAACATAACTTAGGAATTAAATCTTAAACTTAGACTTTCTAAGTTGAACCGTTACAAATGATTGTTTGTAAAAGTTAAACTTAAATAGTAAAAGATCTAAGCATAAGGTTTTCCTAATCCAAATATACTTGTGGGCTTACAAAACACATGCCACAATAAATTCCTATGTTGGGCTTGTTAGATTTCTTATGCTCAGCTTTAAAAATCGTTAAGTAATGAGCATCTTGAAAACAGAAGGCTGACAACATGATTTCGGACCTTCACATTTTTCCCTTTAAGTTTTTCCCATTTATGCCTTAAAACGATTTAAGGCACCTTTGCTTTTCACCTTCTTCGCACTTTTTTCCGTGCCTTCACGAAAAAAGCGACTCATTGGCCAGAATGACTTAAAAACCATTTTTGGACCACCTTCGCCTTTTTCTCCTCTTTGTGAAAAATGTGACACAAAACCCAAAATGCCTTAAAACCATTTTTAGGCACCTTCGTCTTTTTCGATGTCTTAAAACTAAGGCACCTTCGGCTTCTTCGTTGTCTTAAAACCCTGGGCGTCTTCAGGATTTGCATATCTTCAGTCTAACAGACACCTTCGACTTTTTCGACTTTTTCGCATTCTTCTACATTGGCAAACCGACGTCGCCAAACGTATCAACAACTCAAAAAAAAGATAGACAACCAAATATCCAAAAGGTGGTGAAGCGGTTACCAACTTTGTACATATGCAAAGGCTGGCGTAAATAGTCTTAAAGGCTTGTAATTCTCTCTTGTAAATCTCTATATTAGTTGAATCAAGCTATGTAAGTGTTAATTGGAAATTCTCTTTCAATCAGAGTTATCAGTAGCCAGAGTTATCACGCTCAACAAGCTAGAGTTATTACTTCAAGCCATTGTACTCACTGTTGATATTTATCAGAGTGCAATTTTTGTCTCACTACTGCGTTGTTGTCTGAGCAACCGAGCTTCCACTGCGCTCATGACCATCGTTTTACGACATGGTATTTCAGTGATCAGCATTTCTACTACGGATTATCAGTCTTGTCTCTATCAAGACGACTTTCTAGCAAACGCGCAGCCAACAATATTCAGACAATCGTTGCTTCTACCAACGATCTAGTCCAACCAGAATGGATCTATCATCCAGTTCATCTCTCATTGACAAACTCGATGGAGATAACTACCATCTTTGGAAATTCAAGATGAAGGTTATACTTCTAGCCAAAGAACTGTGGGACATCGTTGATGACACAGAGCTCAAAGCAGAAGGTGATGCAGCCATCATCACCAAGTGGAGACTGAGAGATGGCAAAGCATTTTCCAAGATCACCCTCAACATCAAGGATACTCAGATCAGCCACATACGTGTTGTTCAGACAACTAAGGATGCATGGGACATCCTAGCAACTCTCTACGACATTAGAGATGTTACATCCAAGTTCCATCTGAGAAAGAAATTCTTCGACCTCAGAATGTTTGAATCTGCTCTCAATTAGCAGAATCATCGATTCATATTGGAGGGTCGAATTTGACACAGAAGGCTACACAATCCTTGACAGATTCTAGAAGGTTCTAACCTATGGAAGAAGAAGCGGCTATCTTTACAAACTCAGCCATTGCTATTCTTCTAACAGTCAAGCTCTTTACATAACCACTTCTGAATCAACTGATATGTTGTGGCATTTCAGACTTGGCCATCTTAACTACAATAGTATTCAACAAATGTCATCTCAGAATCTAGTACAAGACCTACCTCTGGTCAACAAGCCAACTTCTCCATGTGAAAGCTATATTATCAGCAGGCATGCTAGAAGTCCCTTTAGTTCAAACTCAGTTCATACATCCAAGGGCTTGCTTGACCTCGTACACAGCCACATTTGTGACTCGATGCAGACTGCTTCCACAAGGGGAGCTCTCTATTTCCTAACCTTCATCGACAACTTCTCTCGAAGGACTGCAACCTAGTATATGAAAATCAAAAGCATTCAAGTTCTTCAAGCAGTTCAAGGCTTCTATAGAAAACCAGACCCAGAGGAAGATCAAGGCTCTACACACAGATGGAGGAGAGTACATCTCCATAGAATTCAAGGAGTTTTTCAAGGCCAATGGGATATTCCAACAATACACAACCAGCTACTCACCTCAGTCCAATGGTGTAGCTGAGTGGAAGAACCGAAAACTCATCGAAAGTGCCAAAAGCATGATGGCCCATGTCTCTCTTCCAAAGAAGTTTTGGGTAGAAGCTGTTACTACAACTTCCTACTTAAGGAATCGATCCATCACCAAAGCCCTGAATGGCAAGACACCTTATGAGGTGTGGACAGGATCAAAACCATCACTCAAACATATTTGAGTGTTTGGATGTATCGCTTTTTCTTGAGAATCTAAGAAGAAAGCTAGATGACAAGAGCAGAAAATTGATCTTTATGGGCTATTCCCCATACCACAAGGCATACAAGCTCTACAATTTGGATACCGAGAAATCATTCACCAGTAGAGATGTCATTTTTGTGGAAGACCAGTTCATCGACCAGAAAGGAAAAGTTGCTGATAAATCCGACTCCGGGATTGAGCAACCAGTCAATTCTGATCTAGAGAATCAACTGCAGAATCTCGACGCTGACTCAAACAATGAGTCAGAAATCTCAACGAGTCAATCCACATCAGAGGACTGAAGTTCAACCCAGAAGGTTGAACAGATCCAGACAGCCTCCATCCAGGTTTATGGATGATCCGTCCTATTACTTTGTGCAGGAACCAAACACCGTTTCTGAGGCGATCTCCACTCTTGATGTTGACCAGTGGAAATCAGCGATGGACATCGAATTTGATTCTCTATTGGAGAATCAAACAGGGACACTCACTGAGTTGCCCCTAGGCATGGCAAACTAGTATATGCCTAATTAAACTTATATAAGGGTTTACCTTAGTTCACATTGAACATTGACATCATTTGATTAAGGTATATTGTAAAGTTCTACATAGATTCTTTTGGGAAATTCGACATCTTCAACATGACAACCAAGTATTACTTACATGTGAAATTAGAGAAGGATTATGCGACAACCAAAGCTACATGGGGTGTTAACTTAAATTCGTATGAGATGCATTGTTGGAGATTAGAAGGCAAAAAACATATTGACCTATGGGTAAGAGGTGATTTATACCCTCGCAATCCACTGGTAGATGCTCCTCCTAAATTTTCTAACATACATAGTTTGTTAAGGTTCATTGGGGATGGTGGTAATGGACTCCTTGTTTATTGTCAAGCGATAGATTCTCGAAGAATCCAAGCTGAGACATTGGCAAATATGGCAAACATTCATACCTTGGGTATGAATGACAATTTAAATAAAGTAATAAAAACTTTATGTGAACAGCACATCTTCTATGCTCATGGACCTTGGTTTATGAAAACCTATGGATCATTAGCTATCTAGAATACGCAAGGGATGGAGAAGAGTCATTACAAGGCAAAGGCTACATATTTCAAAAATTCACGACACGACGGAGGAAAGGGTCTTAGTAACGCATTGATTGAGATATTCCAATGGATTTACAGAGGAGTTTTGGGCAGAGAACACTTAAAAAACACAACTAGAGAGTTGAGTTCAATGATCTCCAATTCAAATTCAGTTAGAAAGATCACATGGCAATCCTCTAATGCTAAAGCAAGGCATCAAGAATGGAGGATGTCCAAAGTCTGAGTTGGAAAGCGATGGATGTCGAGGCCACCAACATCCAATGTTTTGGAAAACAATGCTAGAGAAGCAACAAAAACTGATGAGATGGAATAGAAGGAATTTAAAAATGATAGATTGTGCTTCGAATATTCCTCTGTGATAAATATTATTGACTAATTGGATTGTTGTTATAAATAGAAATTGCTTTATTTTGTTATATAATAGTATCTATTTTTGGAAACACATCCCTCTATATAAGGGTGTGGGTTCTCATTCTGTTGTCACTTCTACTCCTGCTCTACTGAAATTTCTGCCCTCGTAGTTTAACTTGTCTCGTGCAAATAGACTGGTAATTTGCTGGAAGATTAGCATTCATCCTTGCATCACAATGTCGTCCTCTAAAATAGAGCTGGCCAATGTGGTAGCCCACACACAATTTTTAAATCAGTTAGATTGTAGTTATTGTATGTTCACCGGTATAATAGATACGCTTGCCACTCTACGGGCTAATGCGGATGCATTCACGTATGTGAGTGAGTATATAGATGAAACTTTGAAGCCTTATGCCGTACAAATTTCTGGCTCAACTATCATGTGGATCTCATATAACTTGTTTAGTTATATATGGAAAGGAGATAGACCCTTTATCGCTCGTCTCAACAGAATTATCAGTCACTTGGGTAACGATCATTTCTTGGAGCTGACTAAGGATCAGCTGAAAACTTTTGATCTGGAAAGTGTAGGAAGGAAGTTTCTATCCGGTGAAATTACTGTTATTTTTTTTGCTTAATGAGTTTCCAGTGAATGTGGCCCACAATGAAGAGAATCCTAGTATGCAGATGAACGAGATGGACAACCCGGGTGAAGAGGAAGATTTATCCCCAGAACAGGAAATTGTCTTGGTAGCACAAGTGGCAGGAGGTGCATCCACATCAACAGAGCCAATGGATATAGATGAGTCCAATGATGTGGTGCTTTGTATCCATGGCCTTGCTCCAATCATCATTGATGGGCAAGAGTATGTGTTCATGCATGATTTGCAACATATTCTTGGCTTGCGAGAAGATGAGATGTTGGCAGCATTAGTAAATTTGCAGAATGGCAGTTCTACATTCGACCACACATAGCCCGATGACACGTATGAGCAGCTGATCGACCATGACACAGACACCACCGAGCAAACACTCGCAAGAGTACTTCTCCAATTGAAGACGCTTCAACCACCACCAGTTCAAACAAGGCCATTCAAGATACTCGACGGGAAAAACACCGATGCGGAGTACAAAGGCAAAGGAATTGAGCTTGTGCAAACCGAAGCCCTTGATGAAGGGACCGAGGCAAGTTTGACCCAACAATTCAACTTGTGTGTTTTCGTTATGTTTGATTGTCTTCCATATATCATTTTGAGTTAATTTGAACCAAATGCAGGATGTAGTGGAGATTGATGACTATGCTATGAAAAGGGGTGGCGTTCAGAAGAAAGTTGAAGTAGCAACTCTGGATAAGTCTCTAGCCCACTACGTTGGGAGATTGCCCAACAACTTTATTTTCGGCTTCAGCAACAAGTATAGTCCAAATAGACCAACGGAACTTCTAAAAAATGCAAAGCACTCTCTAAGCACATTGGAGAGGTAGAGCTATCTCCATCAGCGCCAAAGGCTTACTGTGTCCTCCGAAAAGCCATTTTGAATGATTTTTGTCCTGGATTCGAGACCTGCCTGATTCTCTCGGGTTTAATTGGCTCTTATAAGAATGAGAGTGATGCTCCAAAATTAGCATCAGATATGTTAAAACCAGTATCGTCATCAACAAAGCGATCAGAGAATCTGAAGTCTTCTCTGGAAAAAATGTACCGCTCTTGAATGGACCCCATGTGAATAAAGACATCATCATTTGTTTATTGTTGGCTCTCCTAGTTATCTATTGTAATTATTTAATGTTATTATTCTTGTCGGCTCTCCCGGATTTTTTAGGATATAATATTTTTATGTTTGATGAAAATGGACCAGAATCACACCCTGGCATGAAAATCATGCCAAGGTGCGACCCAGGCCACTTTGACCTAGTCAAAGCTGTCCTGGCCGTGCCATGGCGTCATTTTCATGCCAGGGCGCGACATAGGTTTGATTGACATGGTGAAAGGTCCCTTGATTGTGCCCTGGCGAGAAAATCATGCCAACGCGCAACCAATGTAGCTTTGACCAGGTCAAAGCTACCCTAGTCGTGCCTTGGAGTGATTTTCATGCCAGGGTGGGAGAATGGGCCTTTTTGTTAAAAATACCACTTCCAACTTGATGTACTTTGTAGATCTTAAGATATTTTGATCTTGATAGGATCTCACACGTGTGGAGTCTGTTCCCACGTGTGAAAAAATGTACATAACTCACTTTTATAAAGTTAGATTGATTTTAGCTAGATCTACGCAAGTGTGAAATTGACCTTTGAACAAAATCTTGAAATTGGTCAAATTGGTCAAACTTTATATAAATAGATTGGACTTCCATGTGAATGAGTTTTTACTGACACATGTCAAGATGCCATTCACACGTGTGGATAAGCTTCTAGATGATAAGATATGAAGATTTCATTAGATCCTATTTTATAGAGAATATTCCTATAAATGTGGAAGACTAGCTTTTCTGTTTCTAGCCAAAGAGGAGTGTGAAGTTCGAGTGAGCTTTGCTGAGCGAGCTTTATCAAAATTGTGAGCGAGCTTGTGAGGTGGAGATTTCTTTAGAGAATATCATAAAGTGAAAAAATAATCCCTCATGACATTTTCTTATGTTGTGATGCTTGTTTCATTATTTTATTTTCATTTTGAATATGTTTCAAGTACTATATATATATATATATATATATATATATATTCCAGGTATATCATTTGATAAAAATCATTATTAATGTGCAATTTTGGCTTTGACTTTGTCAAATAAATGGGAATATATCACAAAATAGAACCAAGACTCTTAAATCCATATTGTTAACAAAAATAACTATATCATATAACAATGTCTTGATGTCATGAAACTATCTAAAATAACCCAACACAAATATCTTTTTACTCAACACTTAGCTCAACTACATGCGAAGCTACGTTTGCAAGAAAGCATGTGCAGTAAGTCCTTTTTTTTCAAACTGAGCTTGATGAATACACATATTGTGATTCATGTCTAGCCCAAGCACACGTAAGAGAATGTAGTACATGTGCTTGCATGCAAGAAGGTAAGATTTTTCAGTCCTTTGTCACCACTAAAAATTTTCACATGTGTAAGAGGAGTGCAGATATGCTCACGTCATAGGCTTCAGCTCTGTGGATTGAATTCTTTGTTTCTATTTCAAAAATCTCGTGCTTAGCCTGTTCAATTATGGTGACTGATAGAACTTTGGCTGATAGACTCAAGGCCAAATCTATTTTCTGGAGGGCCAAATTTGATATCCCTGTACATACACGAGTCCTTCTCTGGCTACTCTCAAGAACATCCTCTCCCTCATTAGTTGGAATTCTATTTTTTGGAACATCAAGTCCTTGAGCATGAGGAAGAACAAATCCAGCTCTTTGTAACATCTCTTGCTCCTCAGGTTGTAAGCTAGTTCCCTTCTGTATAGACCATATCGTGGGTATTTTAGGACTTCCACACACAATTGATGTGCATGGTGTCCACGTATGGTCCACATTGTCATTACAGAATACATGAATTGTTTTCTATTTCCACCTGTCCATTGCTACATTCCCAAAAAACAAGGGACATGAACTCCCTTTGAGCTATTCTTGATCTATTTTTTACACTTGCCCAATCCAGATCCAAGCCATCCCATACAAGTGACCTTACTGCCTGGCTTGGTTCGACAAATTGCCCAGATGGTATCATGAATATCGGTCTCTGTGACAACACTAGATATTGCTCTATCAATATGGTCAGCATGTGTTTGATTATCATGTTTTGTTTCTACATTGACCACATTGGAGAAATTAATATATCTACCACCATGTTTTCTAGGTTGATTGATATTTACAAATTTTGGCCTATGTAAGCTGTTTGCTTCAACATCAACAACAATTGTTGGATTCTTTTTTCTTCGACCAGTGATTCGATCGCTTTGAGATCCGAAATTATTGTACATTGGTGTGCTTCCCACTGTGTCTGATACAACCTTGCCTGTCATCAAAGGACAGGGTGTGGCATTGGTTCTACAAGTGGCTCTATCAATGAGTGCCTCCAAGCTAGGGGCCACTTCCATATGTCTTCCTTGTATGAAAGCATGTTGTTTTGTGCTTTGCAGCAATGCATTTGCAAGATCAGTGACTGCTGCGTCATACAGGCTGATTTGTGTTTTATTACCTTCACCTGCCAACCAGCTTGCATGCTTTGCCTCTGCCATATTGGTTTGGGTTGTATTGGCCACTTCATTGATATCAGTGATGTATAAAAACATTCAGAAGTAAGGGCACATACACAATATGATGTGAAGAATGTGATCAATTTAATGTTGAGTTCTATATTTTAAAAGTAGCTAGAAAGAAGTCTTACCCCAACCAACAAATTTCTCCAATGTGTGTAGCGCACATTCCACCAACTCAACCAACAATCCGTTGCCACCATTAGCCATCTTTCCACTGGCCCACCATGCCCTTATAAACCTAAAGCTTCATCTAACGTCAATACATTTTTCCACTTGCAACAAATGTCTTTGTGTTCATCTTGATGTCGCTTGAATACATATTGAGTTGTGTGTATTTGAAGACTTTGCTCCCAGTGGAAAAGACATGATCACTCCCGACCATGCATCACGTTCTTTGGTCTCCCATTATACACTGTGCAAATGGCTCTCCAATTTGCTTTTGCTTCATCTGCCATGAAGCCATGAAAGTCTGGCTCTTTGAAGCCCTTTTTTGTTACCACCTTATTTACTATATTCCAAAATAGAGCCTGTGCCTCAATGTCCTCTTCTTTCATCTCACAAGTGGCAATTGTCATGAGGTCTTGCACACTGTTTCATAAAAAAGCTGTCAAATAAAATATTGTAAATGTGTAATGATTCTACAAATAATGAAGTTCTATGAATTGCTCTTGAAAAACAATTCTGTGATTGTGGAGAAAAAAAAAAAGATTCAACACCTAGGTACAATAACATGTGCTCCCATAGTTGTCCAAACTTGCCTAACATGGTCAAAGCAAACCCATGACCTTTTCAAGTCGCCATCTCTAGTTTGCACCATTCTGTTCACTAGATCAACACCAGATGTTGGTGCCGTTGTGGACATTTTGAACACCAAGCAATGTTTATCAATATCTTCACACTGTCCTGGAAATTTACTTTCGTGGAAGAAATCATATACACACAATCTTTTTAATTGTAGTAAACTACTCTCTACACCCTTTCCCATAGTTCTTTTTTTGCTCTCAGTCACTATTTTCTTGAATCAGGTCATCTGGAGTGCCTTGAGTGGCCACCATTGCAAACAACTCGATTTTTGTGCATGGACAATCCATGCATTTTGCCAAGATTGTTGTATCCAATGCGACACGACCACCAAAGTTTGTAAGCTCAAAAGATTTCTCTCCAATACAATGGCATTAAACAACAAAGTCTTTCCCTGAAGCCATGTAGCTTATATCCAAAATATAAACACGGTTACAACATCTATGAATGATAAGCTTTAGGTCTTTTGCGGAGCACAAATGACTACTATAATACGAATCACAAAATAGCCCCTAACACAAAAATAAAAAGACAAAAATTCCTCAAATTTTGCACATGAACCATCCACTAGATAAGAATTCAGTAGACTACATTTTATTGACATCCCTGCATGAAACCAAAACTGGTCTAACACATTCAATGTCATCACTAGATTAAGTGGCAAAGTTCTCCATGTTTTCTGTTATTTAATGTATGATAAGGCTTGGGCCATGTTAGATGGTCAAGTCACTATCCAAGTTTGATAGAATAGAAGAATAATAGTGATGAGTTATATTTGAGTAGGATCACATCTAATGACTTAGTAATGATTTAGGTCAAGATGGATTTTGGATTAAAGTGGTGATATGTATAGAAAAAGTTCAAGAAGGCCGCACATTTGGAAATCAAGGCAAAATCACTAGATTAAGTGGCAAAGTTTTTGAAATCACTAGACAAGTATGGAGTTTTCAGTCAAAATGTAACTAAAAGCTAATTTCTCACATCCTGTCTTCCTATCCATAGCATGCCTCTAATTTTATGTCCAATATTGTCTTATATTAATATTAGTTAATAAATGAGTAAAATCGAAAATGAAAAAATGGCTATTCCCACTTCCATAATAAACAATTTCAAGACTTTTACAACCTAACGAGTATATGAGTTCAACCGAACTTGTGAGTACATAATGAACTAGAGGATGAAGATTCAGATGATGAGCCGAATGTCAGTATGTTGCCTTATACAGCAGGGCAGACTACTACAACATCCACCACTATTGCATCAACAAATGCCAATGCTACTGCAGAAATGATGCTCAATGAGTTCGAAAAACTTGGGAAGACCCAGCAGAAATAGATGGAAAAATTGCAGTTGCAATTTGATGAGAAGATCAAAGCATTGGAAAATTTCCACAAAGAAGCGAACAAGGAACCTGAGAAGTTTGCAAAGACTTTTTCTACCAGGGAAAATGTCTGGTGTTCTATTTGTACAGGAACTCACACAGTGAATGAGTGTCCTCAATTGAAAAAATGAATGGAAATCAGTGTTTGCCATCTGTGTAATTCACCTGACCATGAGACTGCCTTTTGCAACTTCAATTCTCGGATGATTCAGCAATGGTATGTCCAGATGGGATATTGAGATCCACAGTATGGAGGCAATCCAACAGCAAGACTACGACAATCTACTCTTGGATACCTGGAGTATCTAGCCTTGCCTGCCCCACCAAAGCACTCCGCTCCTCCTGCCAATTTGATGGAACCAGAACCTTACGAAAGTGCTGAGCAATGGAGCTATAGTAATGATCAAGAAGGTGGATCTTCAGAACAGTATGCCATTTATGCTGCCACTCAACAACAGGCCTTGAAAAATAGGGCCAGAGCACCACTTGGATGCTTTGCATGTGGAGAAAATCACAGAGTTGCAAAATGCCCAAATAAAGAAAAATTTGTACCATTCTGTCATGATTGTGGATATGGGCATTGCTATAAAGACTGTCCAGCAAGACCGAAGCCACCACCAGCTACAGCACCTGTAAATCTCGGTAGCTCATAATAAACCAGGTGCACCCTTGATGGTGGTCACCAGAGCACAAAAGCAAAAAGAACCAGTAGTGGATTCAGTACCTGCTGATTCTATACCATTGAACGATACACCAATAGCATCGGAAGTTTATCCAAATCTTAATGTAGAAAAACGAAGATATCAGGATATGAGACAGTGGATTAAGCATCTGCAAGAAGAAGAGGAACTTGAAGATGCTAAAGTAATAGCTGAAGTTCGGTCTTCACCATTGAAGCCTCCAAGAAATTTACGTACGGATATGAATGATCAATTACATCATCACAAAGACCCCTTCAAGATGACGGAACTGGAAGCACCACATACAGAATTAGTCATGAATATTTTGTCTAGAAAGATCAATATTTCATTGGGAGAGCTCCTAAAGTTGGTGCCAAAAGTAAAAGAAGTCTTAGCACAAAAGTTAGCTCAAGAAGAATCTGGAGACCATCAGGAGCCGCTCTTTTGTGCTAGATATGAAGAATCTAACGATGTACTACATGTTGGAGCAGCTTGGGAAAGTGAACAAAAGAATATCACTCTGCCAATACAACATAGACAATTTTCTAAAGAAGTAGCCGTGATAGACGGCGGTTTAGGAGTTAACCTGATTTCTACAAAGCTATGTACAAAATGGCGCCTTCCGAAGATTAAGCCTGCTACTTTTTCTATTAAGCTAGCTAATCAATCGACGGTTCGTCCACGAGGAATGGTGGAAGATATACCTGTCAGGATTACAGGAGTACAGTTCTTCATTACTTTTGTCGTGATGGACTTACCAGAAGCACCAAATGTCAACCGAGTTCTCTTAGGACGTCCATGGTTATGAGTTGCGCAAGTAATTCATAACTAGGGTACCGGCAAAATCACTTTTGAAAATCGTGAACGTGCAGTTAAAATACGATCCTATGACTTGGACTATCAAGCCAGTGGTTCAAAAAGCGGATGACGATTTATCAACAACGGATCACACTTGTGATCGACCAGAGAAAAAATTGGGTGTTCGCTACGATTCTCAAACGGATACTGTCAATTAGAATGAAGCTCTTGCAACAATTGATTGTACAGTAATATATATGTGTCAACAAGATATTCAATTAGAGATGAGCGAGATTTCCTTGTTAGATCGAACTTTGGATATGCCAATCATGTTTCCACTAAATGTGTTGAATGTAGCCTGGATATCAACGGAACCTATACCAGATCTAATTAAGGATGATCTCATACCAATGACCCATGACTTAACTTATGATGGCAATACAAAACTTACGGATGAACAGATTCTACATCATATGGATTTGACCAGATTTGGAGTGCGTAATGTTCCTGATGAACCAACAATCAAATCGCCCAAAGTAGTTATATTTAAGGGAGATAGGATGACAGGTTCGATGACGAAGAAACAAGCAAAGCAATATTATAATACGGTCCTGAAATGGGAAAATCCCCCTTAAAAGATTGATTTAAAGACAAAGGAAAAGTCAAGAATGATTCTTCAAGTCAGATCTCCAGCAAGACATCATTGTCTAGGAAGTCTTCACCTGAGAAGAAAGATTTATCATCCCGAAAGTCATCACCTTCACGATCAATTCCTGCTAAGAAGACTAAACGAAGATCCAAGACAAGTCCTTTCGAAAAAGAACAAGTAGATGTAGTCCAACATGATATGCCAGAGCATTTTAAACGTTATACATTGGATGATGTGGTTATCATGTTATCTAAAGCACATCGTGAACCTGAAGAACACATGCCAGAATCTAAAGAGGTTTACGATGGCCCAGCTAGGATGCAGCCAATGAATCTTGCAAAACTAGGAGAACCAGAAAAGATTGTACAAGTGGGATCACAACTTACTCCTGAACAGTATCAAGCACTTTGTTTGCTACTTATTAAGTATCAAGATTGTTTTGCATGGACTTATCAAGATTTTAAGGGTATTCCAACATCAGTAATGTGGAATATCTGATAAAGAAAGAATTTCAGAGATTGCTTGACGCCGATTTCATTTATGAGATCGAGCATACCGAATGGATTTCACCGATTGTCATTGTTCTTAAGAAAAATGGAAAATTGCGAATCTGTGTGAATCTCAAAGCATTGAATAAAGTGACACATAAGGATCACTTTCCGTTACCTTTTACTGAAAGCATTTTGGATCGCCTTGCTGGAGCGGAAGCTTATAGTTTCTTGGATGGATTTAGTGGTTACAACCAAGTTAAGATTGCACCTGCCGATCGTCACAAAATTGCTTTTGCAACAGAATGGGACACCTATGCTTATAAAGTAATGCCATTTGGACTCTGTAATGCACCAAGTTCATTCCAAAGAGTAATGCAATATGCCTTTAAAGATTATCTGCAGAAATTCCTTGAAATTTACTTGGACGACTTGGGAGTCATAGTACAAATACAGACCACCTGGATCGATTGGAGAAAGTCTTTACAAGATGCCACAAATATCAAATTTCTCTAAATCTAGAAAAATGCCAGATGTGGGTTTCTCACAGAGTGGTGCTTGGACATGTGATATCAAGACATGGTATTGCCACCGATTATTCTAAGATCAAAGTTATTGTGGAATTGCCACCGCCAGCAACAATTCGAGAAGTTTATGTGTTTATGGGTCATGCAAACTACTATCAAATTTTTATTATCTTCTTTACGGATTTAGCACGACCTATATACAAATTAACTATTGTTCCTATTTGGACAGTAGAGGCGTTAGAAGCCTTTGAAAAGTTAAAAAAAGCATTATTTTCAGCACCAATACTGCGTTCTCTAGATTGGACATTAGAGTTTCATGTTCATATAGATGCCTCAAAATATGCCATTGGATCAGTTTTGACGCAGCCAGGTGACTATAAGGAGGATTATCCTATACG
Organism: Diphasiastrum complanatum; assembly: GCA_029204225.1. Classification (NCBI taxonomy): domain Eukaryota; kingdom Viridiplantae; phylum Streptophyta; class Lycopodiopsida; order Lycopodiales; family Lycopodiaceae; genus Diphasiastrum; species Diphasiastrum complanatum. Next base: position 14,008,907 of record CM055092.1, on the reverse strand, counting down.
ATTTGCAAGCAGATAGCTTACAGATCCAGAGAAGAATTATTCAACAACAGAACGTGAAGAGCTAGCCATGATTTTTTTTAGTTTGGAAATTTTGTCACTATCTCATGGAAAAGCACTTTGCATTTTATACGGATCATCAACCGTTACTTTACTTGGTAAATAAGACGTGTAATACTGGACGTATTGCAAGATGGTTATTATTATTGACTGAATTTGACTTTCGAATTGTGGTCATAAAGGGGACGCAACATTATCTAGCCGATCATGTTTCACGAATTGAATCTGCACCAGTTAATACTGAAGTGGATGATGAACTGCCAGATGTTGCGTTGTTCTATGTTGAAGCAGTACCTGAATGGGCGGCAGATATTGTTGAGTATCTGATGCTAGGACAACCGAATGACTCTTTGACAAAAGTACAAAAAAGACAATTGATTCATAAGGACAATTGCAGGACAATTGAATCGTCGTGGATCAAATAATATTTTACGGAGATGTGTTTTACCGCATGAAGTACCAGATCTAATCATGTTTTCACATGATGGCATGGGTGGAGGACACTTCTCTATAGATATTACTGTTTGCAAACTTTTGCAATCCGGTTGTTGGTGGCCTACACTTCATAAGGACACAGAAAATTTTATTTAGACATGTGATGTCTGCCAACGAGCACGACGACCTACTCAACAGAATTATGAACCCTTACATCCGATTTTATTGCAAGCATCGTTTGAAAAATGGAGACTGGATTATGTTGGTCCTATTCATCCCGCTGCTCAAGGATCTCAGGCTCGCTACATTATCGTCGCAACTGATTATATGACCAAGTGGGTTGAAGCCAAGGCTGTCAAAGTAGCTGATGCGAAATCTACAGCTAAGTTTCTAAATGAAAATATTACAATCAGATTTGGATGTCCGATCAAAATTGTCAGTGATCGGGGTACACGCTTTGTTAATTAAACAATAAAGTGTTTACTGGAAGATTTTTTTGTTATACACAGATTTAGTACTCCCTATTATCCCAGAGGGAATGGCCAAGCTGAATCTTCCAATAAGATTCTCTGCACCATTATGACAAAGATAGTTGAAGCGAGTCGGTTTGATTGAGAACATAAACTGTATGTAGCACTATAGGCATTCAGAACCGCTTACAAAAATAGTACAAATCAAACACCTTTTCAACTAGTTTATGGTCAAGATATTGTTATGCCAATTGAATTTTTAATCCCATCTTTACGCATAGCAGCAACGGAACAATTAAATGATGATCAGTCTTTACAACTTCGCCACGATGCGTTGCACAAATTATGTGAAACCCGATTGATGGCAGTTCATGCCTTAGCAGCAGAGAAAGCCCGCCACAAGGCATGGCACGATCGACGATTGCAGTGAAGGAAATCCTGAACTATGGCGCAGTAATTCTTGAGCACTTGGATGGGAAACAATTTGATACTCCGGTAAATGGCAGCTGATTACGCAAGTTTCGGCAGCCTGCTCCGCCAGTTCAGCAAGCCTGATCTCAATATATTTCTGTTTTCAATTTTTTGTTTTCAGTATTTAGTTTGCTGATTTTTTTTGGAAAAAGACTGTTGAAAAAAAAAATAAGGAAAGATTGATGAGCAAAAGTCAGGAAGTCATCAACATAAAAAAACGGAAACACAGTATTTTTATGGAAAATGACTTAGAAAACCACTGTTTTGGGTCGATTTGGCCAACACAGTATCAGAAACCTTCGCTGAGCTCTCAGACTGTACATCCACCCTTGATTTATCTAAATTGAGGTGGGTGAAGGTTTATGACAAGAGAAAATTCAATTTTTGAGTCAGGCGAATGTTCAGTGATATGCCATTTTGGGAACCTTCACCGAGCATCATAACGTCATTGTGAACCTTCGTCGACCTGCTAGATGATCTTAAAATGTCAAAATCAGGTTGTCCATAGGTTCAGATTGTGGAAAAAAGCATTTATGACAGTACCTGGGCGAAGGACCCTCCTGGACGAAGGTCCATCCTTTTCCAGCCCTGAAAAACATTCGCCTAATAGGTTCAGATCCCTAGAAACCTTCGCCGAGATTTTTATAGTCTATTTTTACAATTTGTACATGCCTACAAATTTTTGTTCAGAACTGATCAGCCCAACTACTATTCAGTGTAATGGACCCACCAAATTTACCTATAAGTTGGCTAAATTCGATTCATTCCTCACTTGTGCTAGCGAAGCTCTTGCGAATTTTTCCTGTGACCAAAGCCTTCCAAATTTCCTGCATTGCCTTCTGATACATTCTCACGCGGTTATAATTCCTTTCTGATCATCATGTCTTCTACCGATACTTCCCAATATCCGCGCTATACTATCCATCGTGATGTCCCATCTGCAACGGACATCATGATTCTTCCTAGCACAAGCATGGTCACTCAGTGGATGACCCTTGCGGAGCCTCTACTTACTGCAATGGGTATTCATGAGAGAGCCTTTTCGAGATGTATCAATATGGATTTCATCACTCTTGCCTTCAGTACGTGGAAGGAAGAGAAATCCAAGTTTTACATGTGACAGTACTGTACTTTAGGACCATAAATGGATCTACAAAAGATCCACAAGAGTGATTGGATGCTTGCTTAACAATCTATCAAAAACCTAGACACAAAAAAGTTGATCTAGATTGGCAATTTGACAAACAACAAGCATTAACAATCGAAAGCATTGATAAACATTGAAATCCGAGCACACATATGTGTAATACAAGCTGTAATACGGCCTTCAACCTGAGAAACAAGTAGAAATTGATTTGGTTTCATTTGGATCACAAAAACTCAATGTACATAGTGAACTAGCTTGAGATTGCCAATGAGCTCCAAAAATTTTCTATCTTCTCACTATGGAGAGAGGGAATACATAGCAAATTTGACTTCCTTCTTGAAGTTAGGTGGATTTCCAGCATGTAATAAGGAAGTTAACTCACTCTCCTTGACCTAAAATGAAACCCTAGTCTATTTCCTAGAGTTATGTTTGGTAGGTAGCTAGTTGGTCAAATTTTCACCTTAAACTTAGGTGTAGGTCCTATAAAATAGGGATGACCACCAAATAGACATGACCAAATCTCTTGACTTGACCTAACCTACATTAGGATGGGTTTCCCATGTGGCATCATGGCCTCACATATGTGGGACCCACTTGTGTACACAATTTACACTATTCTACATGGTTTTTTATCAAGCTAGATCTGCCAATTTTTGGCAATTCTTCACATTACATCACCTTCCAAGGAGCCACACACAAGGTGCGCATCACTGATGCCGCACTTGCAGCTATAGGAATCTCATCCGGTACGCACGCCTCACCCAATCACAAGCACGCCAAACAGGCCATCAAGCCATACATTGACCTCATCAACGATCTGCATTGGACTAATGATGGTTACCTTCTGGAAGCCATCACTGAGCCTTCCATCCACGCCGCTGCCCAATTGTTGAATAATTTCCTGATGGTTGGCAACCTCAGGAAAGACTGCAACACATTTCAAATCCTTCACAGGATAGTGGAGTCCCACATCAAGTTGGCCAAAGCCCCTCTTGAACCATATAACTGGTTCAAGATTGTTTCTGGTGAGCTCAAGCGAGCTATTAAGGCCAATACAAAGCAGCAGTGTGCCGCTGGCTCTCTATTGTCCCTCTTAGTCGCTTCTCACTTAGAAAACAGAATCCATGGCTTCCACCTAGATTCTGTGCTTTCAGTTTACGAAGATTCACCAGTCGAGTCATCTCACCAGGCCTCAAGTTCTCATAGTCGTCGTCGTCCACACAGTGAAGTTGTAATTCCTGACTCGCCTTCCGCGTCACGAAGTCGTACTAGGAATACCTCGTCAACTGCGCTTCCACCCCCTGCTGCTGTTCGCACTGAACTTTCCATTCCCCTCGCCTCTGATGCTTCCCTTGCCCCTACTCCCATACAAGGACAGTCTGTGACCATTGGGCCTACCATTTCCATCACAGCTACCCAGGCCGCCTCACCTCCGCACACCGAAGCAACCTCACCCAACACACAGTTCTTCATGGATATGTTCGATGATTCCGACTCCCTTGGGGCCACCAAAATCTTTGAAATGCCCTAGAGCCCAGCACCCTTTGAACCCCAATCCCCTGGAAGAGGATTTGGGCATATCCATGAAGCTACTGTTGGTGTCGAAGATGCCAGTCAGCAACCACCCACACAGGATAGCCCAGCCACACATCGGGTTGACACAACTGTCAAGTCACCAAAGTAGTTCGACGCCACGATGCCTGAAGGGTTTGAAGACGAGGATATTTTTTAAGAAGAAGAGACTTTGGCACCTATTCCACGCCTACCACGGACAGTACCATCAGGGTCTCCTGCTGCTGCCACCTCCACGACTGTCGATTCTGGTGATGCTCTCAGGTTAGTTTCAAGCCTTGGGCAAGTGATCCAGTCTATGCTGGATAAAAAAAAGGAAATGGAGCAGAGGATCTCTGTTTTAGGATCCAAAAACACTTTGATCAGGCAAAAAATTGTCCAGCTGGATCGAGAGGTGAAGATAGCCAAGCAACATGAAGAAAAGGCTGAAAGCGAAAAGACATTGGCCCAGCAACAAGCTGAACGCTTGGAAACCTACATCAGCTCCTTGCAAAATGCCCTGACAACCGCACAGGATCAGGTAGATAAGGCAGTGCAAGATGCCAAGCAAAAGGTGCAGCTGCTGAAGGGGCAATTACAAATGGCCGAACAAGATCGCCCATGGCTTCAAGGTGAATTGGATGTGACCACCCTTGAGCGTGATGCATATCTGCAAACACAAATACCCAATCATCCGGTCACATCGACGGAGATTGCATATTTGTTCAAGAAAGTGGAAACATACAAAGTGGCCCTTCAGGGATTCCAAGGCCACGACATTTGATGGTAGGATCAAATTTTCGAAACTCAGCAGAAGATCGAAATATGTGGGCGTGAATCGGATCAATGGCTTGCTGAAGATCGATGCCCTCCTGCATAAGGAAAAGATGCTCTGACTAGATTGCGCTGTGATCAAAGCTCTGCATAATAATGCTCAGTGGATTGATTTTCTCCTATAGAAGATAGCCGCCAACCTGTGAATTTCCAGGATCGAATTTATTGAATGCACAGTGACGACCTGGATCGTTGAGATGAATCAATTTCTATAAGAGTCACTTTGAATAGCGACCTCCTTGAGAAAAGAAGAAAGGTCCATGCCCTTGAAGTATCATTGTGTCCTTAAGGTTAGGGTTGGTCTTGAACATAGGCTCATGCCTTAAAGAAATACATTACATTCATTTACCTTGTATACCTTAACGTGAGCCAACCTTCAGAATAGAGATAGTTCTTTGAGTAATAAAGGCTAATGCTAGCTTGTGAATATGATTCATGATCAAGCTCATTGGATCCATCCAATATCACTTTATGAAAATTCGACATTGCAGGTCGAAACCATTGAAGAATCGGTTGTCCATAACAGTTTGATAACAACCTTCTCATGGTAGTACCGGTTAACTCAAGGCTAATCCTTAGGAACTTTCATATGGCCTAAAAACATTGTATGGCTTTATATATGCCCTTATATGAATCTCGATCATGTTGTCCATGTGAATAAATAGTCGGAAAGTCGATGTCGTATTATGTCCCAAAGCTAAGGGCATACCATATGGTTCTGCCGAATAAGGATAACTGAGTTTTAGAACATTGTCTCCTAAGACATTATTAATTAAGGTTTTCCAGAGTGGTCTTCCATGGTCAAGGCATCAATATTTCCTTTAGATGTTTGACCAATTTACAACATAATGATACTTATAATACCCATGGAGTAGTTCAAGAATGTAATGAGGCATAGGCATTAACCATTAAAAAGCCGATAAAACGGGTAAAGTGCCATAGCAAGGCTATCACACGCAGCTTCTCACATGCTTTGCCTAGTGGATTGATTGCATGTTCTCATCATGTTATCCTAGCCGAAGTTGTTCTCGTGGTTGGAGCCATCTTTCATTTCGAGCTACAAGCAACAAGGGAAATACCATGTGTGTGCAATATACACATGCTTATTCGAGTGTGAATGCTTTCTTTTGCCTTTGTTGTCAGTTTCTTCAAACTGTCTAACCCCGTCAATATTTTCATGCAGGTGGCCTCCAGCTAGAGTTGCATCTATCCTAAATCAAATGTAGCTTTGGGACTACTGATTGTTGGGAGAAGGCATATGTTATGAAGCAACACCAACTCTTACAAATATGCTCAATCATCCCAGAGTTAAATGTTGATGTGAGGGAAGGGTGAGAGCTAAAATCAGCCCCCTTGAATCAACATAACCTCAAACAAACAATCACAACAAATTCAAGAATACTTAAAAGCTAATCAGACTATTTTTGGATAAATTTTTGCAATTGAAGATGATTTCATAGAGTAACTTAATGCTATTAGATCAACCATTAAGCATTACATTATTTACATGCACCGTGACTAAGACCCATTCCTAAAAATCAAATAAAGCACCAACTTTTATTAAGGCAAGGCCCTTGTGGCTAGCCACAATCCCTCCCTTGTTTTGTGCTGAATTTTGATTGAAACTCTTGTTTATTTTACATAGTGCATGTATAAACTCACACATTTACTGGTTAGCAAATGGTACATTGAGATGAGAATCACACTATATTTAGTGGAACCCATCATGTCATTATGAAAAGCTCGCTCATATTTCTGAAAAAGCTCGCTTGACCAAGCTCGCTCGAGGCCCATCCCCGCCAAAGAGAATAGCGAAATTTGTGAAATGAGCATATATGGCTCCCATTGGTGGATCTGGATGACTAGGCACTCTTCACACGTGTGAAGGCTTGCTGGACAATACACAGCTCGTGGATGTACTTTATCTATAAAGGGATCAACCAAATCAATGAGAAATTGGCAATTTCTAGTTTTGCTTGTATTTTCCACATTTGTCTTGTGTTTTTGTGATTGGAATGCATTTCTAAGCTTGAGTACTTTACTTTTTGTTTACAGGCCGTATAGGTACTGTCCTCCACACGTGTGAGGCCACTCCTCTAAGATTTTAATTATTTGATCCATTGCTTTTGCTTAAATCATAGTGTGATGCATCTAGATCAAGATCTAACACCTAGAACTTGATAGATCATTTGTTGTAAAGCTACCTTTACAAGCTTTACTTGTGGCGCCATCGGCGCCAGCTATGTCCCCGGCGCAGCAGCGCCCCTGCTGCTCCCGGCGCCAATGGCGCCGGCGCCGCTCCCGGCGCCACTGTGACCAGAATCCAGCCGGCGCCAAGTTCCTATGGCTGAAAATCTTTGATCGGTTCTAGCGAAGTCCAGAGAGCTCAGATCGATGTGCAATCACCTCACACGATCTAGGCATGATTAAAGGAAGCCTGGGGATCAATAAAATCTAGAGAGAGAGAAAATGACTTTCTAGGAATTGTGAAAGTCAAGTTTTGCGCGACGGACATGGTGCTTCAAACAAACGCGAAGAGATAGTTCGGATGCGGATCAAACTGGTGCGAGCCTTTGGCTTTCCACGAGGTCAATGGTTACATTTGGGCTTATTCAAAGAGCTACTTCAAGCTAAGTGAGAGGTGCATTGCGGAGTACTCAATCTTTGCCTACCTTAAAGAGCAAAGATGGAAAAGTATCAAGATCAGGCTTGGACAAGGAGAGAAATCAAGGTGCAGAAGCAACAAGGCACGGAGTGGACCATAAAGTGGGCAATCAAACGATAAATCCTTTGGCTCAGGGAGCCTTGATTTCTGTGCGGAACTGAACAAATCTGGAGCTAAGGGAGCTCAACACAAAGTGCATCAAGGACAAATCAGGAGCTCAAAGGAGTTCCAAAGTCGAAAGTCAGAAGCGACAGGGGCGAACATTTCAAAGAAAGGCCTCTGTCACCAGTTAATAAGGTTTTCGGGTTTTACGAAAGCGATATCAAATCTACGCTTTTCCCAGACAAAGATATATTTTCAAGTTATGTAATTTTTCAGTACAAAGAGCTGAGCCTCCGACTTGTGGTGTGCCAGCTTCAATGTTAATAAAAAGTGGCCAGTAAATTGAGTACTGTGCCAAGTAGCTTAAATGTATAGTTATTTTGATTGGGAGACACCTTTACTTTAATCTGACATCTGATGAGGACATCAGATTTTATAAAGGTGGGTGTGAAAAATTGTCAACTAGTAGTATTTTCCTAACTTGAGATTTTGTAGGCCTATGGCCAAATAAAAGTTAGAGATAGGTTCATACATGTATGTAGAGGCCCAAAGTATGTGTACACTACTTTTGAGGTCACATTAATTAGAGGAGGTCGAGTGTGGAGCTCTTCTATTGGCTCATAATTTGGTGCATTCCTATTTGACCAAATTTCTAGGTATATGGGTGAATCCTATTGGACCCCAATTTTAGCCTATCATAAGACAAGTGGCCAAGAGGCACTATGGCTGCTATAAATAGCCATCTCCACGAGTATGTACATATCTCATTTTCATTCTATTGAATGAATGTTATGCTCTTTGAAGGTCCATCTTCTTCTCTCTCACTTTTTTGTTCATATCTTGCATTCTAGCCACTAGAATTGTGATTTCTTTGTTGCTATGGCTTCACACGTGTGAAATGCAGGTTGTAGGCTCTGAAGTACGGACAGGGACAGCAAGTTTCTGTTTGTGGAAGCTTATGATCAGATTTTGATGTTTAGTTGATGTTTAGTATGCTTAACATCACAATTTCTATCATTTTTTCAATCTAGATGTGCATAACTTCCATGGCCAAGATCTTTATGAAACTTTAGCATCTTTTGGATCTGAGTTTTTCACATGGTATCAGAGCATTAGGCGGCCAAATGTGCAGGTTTTGCCAGATTTAGAAGAGATTTGTGGGCGAGTTTGCTTTTGTAGCATTCCAATCAAGTTTCTAGCTAAAAATCTTGTTGATTTATGTGTAGAAATTGGATCTTTGTGATCAAAACATCATTTGTATGCATTTCAATTGAAGTAGGGCGAATTCCCTCTGTACTTATCAGAATAAGGAGACAAAAATTGTTTTGGAAAGAGGGAGATGCAAGATCCAACAAGATCCTATTAGTTTTCCATTCTAGCATATAGTTTTTTGATTCAATTTCTTGCTTCTTCATGTCAAAAACTTCAAAATTGATGTAACCCTCTGATTTTCAGTTTGCTGAATGATTCAAGAGTGTATTTCAATCTTAGGAGTGAGGGAAAAGCAAGTATATTGAGGTTTGGTCTTGGTTTGATCAAGAAATCATAAAACTAGTGGCTAAAATTAAGGAAAAAGTGAGGAAAAGAGAGAAAAAGTAAGGTTTTAGGTTCCAAATCTTTGTGATTTCTTCTTGTGTTTCATTTGTTGATTCAAGAGAGTGCTTAGTGCATTGGAACAGGTCAAAGATCAGAGATCAATCATTGCAACATGGCTACAAATGGAGGCTACATGTTGGAAAGCAATGATAGGCTTACCTCCCTCAACTATTCTACTTGGAAAGTAAGGATGGAGTCTTTGCTTGAGATGAATGAGTTGATGGATATTGTTGTAGGTGTGGAGGAGAGACCTTTGGCACCTCAAGAACAATTGAGGTATGACAAGAGGGCAAAGAAAGCCCTTCACATGATCAAGATGAATGTGACAAATGAGCTTATCAAAGAGGTTGGTAAGTGCACATCATCTAGTGAAGCTTGGGAAGCCTTGAAGAAGGTTTATGAATCCAAGTCTACTTCTAGAGTGTTGACTTTAAGAAGGCAAATCTTTTCTTGTATGCAAAAGAAGAGTGAGAATGGACATGCTTTTGTTTTGAGAGTTAAAGCATTGAATGATGAGTTAGCATGCATTAATGATGGCATAAATAATGAGGAGCTTGTTCAAGTGATTCTCAATGGCTTGTTGGATGATCATGCTAATCTTGTTCAAAGTTATGCTATCCAAAAATGTTTACCAAGTGTTGGAGACTTGCAAGAGGTCTTGTTGGCTGAAGAATTCAGGTTGCAAGCAAGAGTGGGAGCATCTTCTACATCTCAAGGAGGAGAAGAGGAGGCAATGTTCTCTAAAGGCAAGTTCAAGGGCAAAGGTAAAAGCAATTGGTCTAAAGGGCAAGACCAAGGTGAGCACTCTACTTTTGGCAAAAAGAAGGATAGATCTAAGCTAAAATGTTTCTATTGTGGAGTCAAAGGGCATTTTGCTAGTGATTGTTTTAAGAAAAAGAGGGATCAAGGGGAAAAGCAAACCAATCTAACTATTGATGAGGGTGGGGATGAGCTTCTTTCAAATGATGCTTTTGTTATGTCATCTTGCTTGTTGGCTAATCATGGAGACATTGATCCTTGGTGGATTGATAGTGGAGCCACTTCTCATATGACATATCATAAAGAGTATTTTTCATCTTTAATGGCATTTGATGGTGATAGGAAGGTAATCTATACCGCAAATGATGGTGAGTGTGCAATCAAGGGGATTGGCACAATTCCTATTTCACTTTCTACAAATAGGAATATAGAATTGAAAGATGTTTTGCTCATTCCATCCATTACCAAGAACTTACTTAGTGTAAGCCAAATGCTTGACAAAGGATTCAAAGTTGAGTTTGATGGTGATGCTTGCTTGATCAAAAAGGGGTGTAGTATCATTGCAAAAGGGAAAAGGCAAGGGAAATTGTTCAAGCTTGATGCATGTGTTGTTGCTAACCAAGTTGGATGCATGGCAAATGAACAAATGTCAATTCAAGAGGTATGGCATAAAAGGATGGGACATCTCAACTACAAGGCCTTGGAGGTAATAGCCAAAAAGGAGGTAGTAAGGGGACTTCCCAAGTCTCTTACTTGCTTGAATCATGTTTGTGAAGAATGTGCTTTGTCTAAATCACATAGATTGCCATATACTAGATCTATATCTAGATCTAAGATGTCTTTTTCTCTCTTGCATTCGGATATTCATGGTGTTACTACAATTAGCAATGGTGGTGCTAAGATGTATGTAACTTTCATTGATGATTTTAGTAGATTTTGTTGGGTTTATCTACTAAAGAGCAAGGATGAGGTGTTTGATGTGTTTGTCAAGTTCAAAGTTGCTATTGAGACTCAATTTACAACCAAAATCAAATGCTTGAGGAGCGACAATGGTGGTGAATACATTTCTAACAAATTCAAAGCCTTTTGCGATGAGCATGGGATCAAGAGGGAGTACACATGTCCAAGAACACCACAACAAAATGGAGTGGCCGAGAGGAAGAATAGAACCTTGTGTGAGAGTGCAAAGGCAATGAGATTGAATGCTAATCTTCCTAAACCTTTTTGGAGTGATGCTTTGTTGTGTGCAAATTTCCTATGCAATAGATGGCCAAGTGTTGTATTGGAAGGAAAAACCCCTTTTGAAGCTTTGTTTGGTACGAAGCCTAATGTCAAGTTTCTAAGAACTTTTGGATGCATTTGCTACTTCAACATTACTCTTGATGATAGAACTAAGGAGGATCCATCTTCAAGAAAGGGCATTTTTGTTGGTTATAGTGAAGTAAGCAAAGCATATAGGATTTATGTTCCTTCAATCAAGAAAGTGTTCACAAGTAGGGATGTCATTTTTGATGAAGGTAACATTCCAAAAGTTGTTTCAAGTGATGATGGTGTTGTTGCAACTAATGTGCTTGATGACAATGGAGTTGATGACACATTGGATGTGGATGTTGAAGAAGCCTCTTCAAGTCAAATTCCAAGGAGAACTCCAAGGCATAAAGTGAAACCCTCAAGGCTCACTTATGATGGCAAAGGTAAGCAAGTGGTGGATGGATCCAACTATGCTTTCCTAACTTCTTTTGATGTACCTTCATGTGTAGATGAAGCAAGGCAAAAAGAGGAATGGATCCAAGCAATGGATCTTGAGTTTGAAGCACTTATGAAGAACAACACATGGAGATTGGTGGAGCTTCCAAAGGGCAAAAGTGCAATTGGATGCAAATGGATCTTCAAGGTAAAGACAAATCAAGATGGATCTATCAACAAGTTGAAGGCAAGGTTGGTGGCTAAAGGTTATGCTCAAGAGCATGGCATTGACTATGAGGAAACCTTTGCACCCGTGGCAAAGATGGTGAGCATAAGAGTAATCATTTCCCTTGCAACTCTTTATGGATGGGATCTTTGGCAATTAGACATTTCTAATGCTTTCTTGAATGGTGATCTTGAAGAGGAAGTCTACATGGAGCAACCCGAGAGCTATGTTTCTCATAGCAAGCCTAATCATGTGTGTTTTCTACAAAAAAGTTTGTATGGTCTTAAGCAAGCACCAAGGAGTTGGTATGCTAGGCTTAACTCTTTTCTACTTTCTCAAAACTTCACTATGAGTGAGTATGATCATTCACTTTACTTTAGAATTAGTGCTAATGATGTTACAATCCTTCTAATTTATGTGGATGACATTATTTTAAGTGGAGGGAACAAGGAAGATATAGAAGATATCAAGAAAGCACTAAAAAAGGAATTTGAAGTGCATGATCTTGGTCTTTTGAGCTATATCTTAGGAATAGAAGTAATTAGAACTTCTCAAATCACTTTTATTTCACAAGAGAAGTATGCTATTTCTATTCTCAATAGATTTCATATGGTAGATGCAAATCCTATTGATACACCTATGGAATCACATGTAAAGCTAACTATAAGAGGTAATGAAAGATCCTTCGAGGACATTACTCTCTATAGGAAGCTAATAGGTTCTCTTATATATCTAACCATCACAAGACCTGATTTATCTTATTGTGTTGGTAGATTAAGCCAATTCATGCAAGATCCTAGCATAGAACATTGGAAACTAGGAAAGAGGATCTTGAGATACATCTCGGGAACAAAAGATTTTGGCATTGTTTATAGAGGCTCATCACCTAACTTATTTGGTTTTTCAGATTCAGATTTTGCAGGAGACCTTATGGATAGAAAATCCATAAATGCACATGCTATTTTCATAGGTGATGGAGCTATCTCATGGATGTCGAAGAAACAAGCAACTATATCACTTTCTTCTAGTGAGGCCGAGTACAAAGCTTTGACATCATGCACAAAGGAGATGGTGTGGATCAAGAGGATGATTATGGAGCTTCATTTGCTGGATTTTTCAGAGAGTCCAATCATCTTTTGTGACAACCTTTCAGCCCAAAGTCTAGCAAGCAATCCGGTTTTCCATGCAAGGAGCAAACATATCGAGGTGGCTTACCATTTTGTGAGAGAACAAGTGTTGGCAAAAGAGATCAAGCTTGAACATGTCCCATCAAAGGAATGTGTGGCTGATATCTTTACCAAAGCATTGGGAAAGGACTTATTTTTCAAGCATAGAACAAGTCTTGGTGTACTTTCTAAATCTATGCTAAAACTAGTTGAAGAGGGAGTGTGAAAAATTGTCAACTAGTAGTATTTTCCTAACTTGAGATTTTGTAGGCCTATGGCCAAATAAAAGTTAGAGATAGGTTCATACATGTATGTAGAGGCCCAAAGTATGTGTACACTACTTTTGAGGTCACATTAATTAGAGGAGGTCGAGTGTGGAGCTCTTCTATTGGCTCATAATTTGGTGCATTCCTATTTGACCAAATTTCTAGGTATATGGGTGAATCCTATTGGACCCCAATTTTAGCCTATCATAAGACAAGTGGCCAAGAGGCACTATGGCTGCTATAAATAGCCATCTCCACGAGTATGTACATATCTCATTTTCATTCTATTGAATGAATGTTATGCTCTTTGAAGGTCCATCTTCTTCTCTCTCACTTTTTTGTTCATATCTTGCATTCTAGCCACTAGAATTGTGATTTCTTTGTTGCTATGGCTTCACACGTGTGAAATGCAGGTTGTAGGCTCTGAAGTACGGACAGGGACAGCAAGTTTCTGTTTGTGGAAGCTTATGATCAGATTTTGATGTTTAGTTGATGTTTAGTATGCTTAACATCACAATTTCTATCATTTTTTCAATCTAGATGTGCATAACTTCCATGGCCAAGATCTTTATGAAACTTTAGCATCTTTTGGATCTGAGTTTTTCACAGTGGGGTGGATGTTGTAAAGCTACCTTTACAAGCTTTACTTGTGGCGCCATCGGCGCCAGCTATGTCCCCGGCACGGCAGCGCCCCTGCTACTCCCGGCACCAATGGCGTCGGCACCGCTCCCGGCGCCACTGTGACCAGAATCCAGCCGATGCCAAGTTCCTATGGCTGAAAATCTTTGATCGGTTCTAGCGAAGTCCAGAGAGCTCAGATCGATGTGCAATCACCTCACACGATCTAGGCATGATTAAAGGAAGCCTGGGGATCAATAAAATCTAGAGAGAGAGAAAATGACTTTCTAGAAAGAGAAAATCCTAGAGAGAGAAAAACGTGCTTTACCAGCTTGGGTAGAGTGCTTGGTATGAGGGGGGGTGCCGAATCACACCAATACTATAGGGGAGTGCGGGTTGCGACTCAGGGCGAGCTCCAACCAAGTCTCAGCCTCCCTTGCTGGAATGTTGTCATGGCTCTCGCCTTGGCATGCTAGCGCCCCGGAGACTAGGGTCGGTCACACACTTGAAATGTAACCTTCTCAGATTTATCAATAAAGTGGGATTTTTCTCAAACTGACTCTGATTACCTTCTGGGTTTCAGTGTTCGGTAAAAGCGCCAGTTGTAAGGCCGCTTTCAAAAATTTTATCTTGGCACATAGCTGAGGGTCGTATCCCGGGACGCCAGCGGTATGCCGTCGGGAACATTCGGTCCGTGGCGCCAGCGGTATGCTGTCGGGACCATTTGGTCCAGGAACTGGTTGTTTCCATATCTGTCGCGGCTTGTGGTTCTGAGTGTTCCTTGCATGAACGTGAATTTGTTAAGCTCTTGGGGAACGGGCTCAAACCTGTCGGCTGAGTTGGATGGCTTGCTTGGGTGGATGTTACCTGTTTATGGTTGTCCAGTCTGGCGTGGCGCCAGGTTGGCTTCCAGCGCTCGTGATGAAGCTTTCAGTTGGTTAAGTCTGATGTAAGTCAGACCGCTTGCTTGGAATGGATGTTACTCGTTTGTAACGAAGCTTCGAGTTGGTTAAGTTTGATGTATGTCGGGCGGCTTGCTTGGAGGGAAGTCACCCACGTCGGGACCCCCGATCTCGCATGGTGCCAGGTTGGATCTCAATGTTGGTTTGCGGAACTTCAAGTTGGTTAAGTCTGATCGTTGTTGGCGAGTTGGCTGCTTGTATGTCAAGTGGGTTTGGATGGCAATAGTTGAAGACTGGGAAGCTAAGTCTTGGTTCCCGGCTCCCTTTGAAATGCCTGCGCTACATCATTGGATTAAGCAATCAATAACTCTTAATGATTGAATAGTACAATCATTATTGTCTTTTTTCTCTGAAAATTGACATGGTAACTAAGCCAAGTCTAAGAGTGATCTAATGATTAATGAAACTAGTGAAATCATTGACAAGGGGTTGTTTTTGAGCTTTACTTGAAAGGGCAAGTTAAAGGAGAGAGGTACCATCAATATTTTTAGTCAAGATCAATTTGTGGGCTGCTGATGTACTGTCCACACGTGTGAAACCATACAACAACCTTCAAATTAATTTCTTTAGTGTTTTTAACCCAAAAATGTGCATACTAGTCCAAAATTCAAGGTTTTTGGTGCATTGTCTAGATCTAGGTTCAATCTATTGAATGCTAATGATCAAATAGTGATTTGAGTCATTGAAGCAATTTATTTTGAAGCATTAGATCAGATCTATAAGGTTGATTTGTTTAGATCTTAAGTGTGTGTGAAATATCAAACAAAAATTGTACTAGAATCAAATTTTGGAGGAGTGATTTGCTAGGATATTTAAATAGATCTATTATACCATCATCCAAGTTAAACTAGGATTGATTGGGCCGAGATTAGAAGCTTCTTGGAAAGCTAGAAATCTATCTTAGATCACTCATTATCAAGAGATCTTTGTGCATCTCATAGGCTTTCATTCACAATGTCATTCAATAATGGTGGATATTTGTTAGAATCTAGTGAGAAACTAACTTTCACAAATTATTCCATTTGGAAAGTGAGGATGGAATCACTACTTGTGATCCATGACCTCTTTGATATTGTTTTAGGAGTTGGGGAAGAGCCTCAAACTGCCCAAGAACAACTAAAATACAAGAGGAGGGCTAGATTAGCCTTACATTGCTTAATGTTGAATGTTGAGCAATGACCTCTTGAAGGAGGTGGCTTCTTGTGCCTCATCAAAAGAGGCTTGGGATTCACTAAAGAACATTTATGAATCCAATATCACCTCAAGAGTGCTTATGCTAAGAAACTTGATCTTGCAAAGCATGAGGGGAAGTGGAGAAAATGGACAAGAGTATGTCCTGAGGATAAAATCTTTGAACAAAGATTTGGGATCTATAGGAGAGAAGATCCAAGACAATGAACTAGTACAAGTAAATTTGAATGGATTAGGAGATGAGTTATCTAATCTAGTTCAATCTTTTGCTATTCAAGACCAACTTCCATCAATTGATAAATTGCATAATGTTCTTGTGGCCACGGAGAGTAGGCTTCTACACTTCAAAACAAGAATGGGGTCCTTGTCACTACATAATGATGATGAAAAATCAAACTTCACATCAAAAGGCAAAAAGAAGACTCATCCTTTCAAGAAGTTCCAAGGCAAGGAGGTCGAGGCAAAGGATGGAGGATCTACTTCCAAAGGAAAGCAAAAGAACAAAGCCAAGATAAAGTGTTTCTTTTGTGGGAAGAAAGGACACTTTGCTTCTGAATGTTATAAGAAGAAGAATGCACAAGGGAGTGAAGATCAAGGAGACCTTGCACAAGGGGAGGAGGAAGAGGATGGCTTCAACACATCCTTGATGGTAGCATCTACACCAAGATCAAGCCAAGAGACATGGTGGATTGATAGTGGGGCTAGTACCCACATGTCATTCAACAAGCATTATTTCTTTCTTGTAATGATTCTAAGAAGTCAATCTACACTGCTAGTGATCAAGAATGCTAGATGGCATAGGATCTATTCCATTATGCTTAGGATCATCTAAGAGGATAGATCTTGATAATGTTTTGTATGTTCTGTCCATTACAAAAAACTTGCTTAGTGTTGGTCAATTAATGGACAACGGACTAGATGTACATTTCAAGAATGGAGTGTGTTCCATATTGAAAAGTGATATGTGCATATCTAGTGGCATTAAGCAAGGAAGGCTCTTTAAGTTGGATGCTAATGTGGCTATTGAAAGTGTGAATATGGTTAGGGAGGAGTTGAGTCAAGTGGAGCTTTGGCACAAAAGATTGGGCCATCCTAATCTTCATCAATGAAATCCATGGCATCAAAGGAGCTAGCTCTCGGCCTACCAAAAGCTTTCAAGAAGTGTGGCAAAGTGTGTGAGGCATGTGGCCTTGCAAAGTCACACAAGACTTCCTACAAGAGATCTTTAACAAGATCTACCTCACCTTTGGATGTTTTGGATGTCAAAGTGGGAAATCTATAATATTCCCTTTGAAAATTCAAACTTTCCCTCTAGTTTTCATCTTGATTCGTACTAATATTGGTTCAACGTGCAAACTTAGCCCAAAAAGATCCCAAGAGGTCGTACATCTACACACCGAATCGATATTGCATGTGTCCGTACATATCAAATCAACGCACGAATAGCCAAGTCAAGGACTAGGAGTCGTACCTATGCGCGCTGAATCGAAATCAAGTGTACAACCAAGGATATACGGTTCTGTGCTGTGATAAATTTGGAGACAAGTTTTGTGCTCAGATTGAGTCATTTTTGCAAGCCGGACTTATCTATGCAGTAATGGCAACACTAAGTGAGAGCGTCCTCAATGAGTCAAGCAAATTGGAAGGAGCCGACAACTACGCAGTTTGGAAATTCAAATTGAAGAACATTTTGATGGAATAGGAGCTATGAGGGATTGTGACTAGTGAAGAGACAAGGCCGTTAATTGAAGAAGATCAACGGGCATTTGACAGGAGAAAACGAAAAGCACAGAATGTCATCAACTTATCAATTAGAGTGTTGAGAATCTTACTGGCAATATATTTAGCTAATTTGCAAGAAAACTATCGTCAATCAAATAAGCAAAAAAGAGAGATCACACCACAACCCAAGAGGACACTTTTTGAACTATATTAACAAAAGAGACTTAAGGGTACATATACACAGTCTATTTTTGTGGGGTACCGTTGCATGGCAGTTCGGGTCCCCTTTACGGGACGTGCGTCTCAACTTTACATTACGTGTGTCGTTAAGTTGGCACTCATGCACACTATTACGTAAGCAGTAAAAAACTTGAAAACACTGCTGAAAGTGAAAATTCATGAGACTATAAGAGAAATCTGGGCTTACTTATTCTAACACTCTCCCTTAAGCCCTAGTTTATCTTTCTTACAAAGAAGTTTTCTCTAACAAAACACAAACTTATCAGTACTTAAAGCTTTAGTGAGTATATCAGGTAACTGATTCTCTGTCTTACAATGCACTACATCTTTTATAATAGATAACAACTTCTCTCTAATGAAATGATATTTAATTTTTATATGCTTCGTGCCTGCATGAAATTCAGGATTTTTAGCTAGTTGTATAGCGCTCTGGCTGTCACATCTGATCACTGTAGGCTTGTTCTGTGGAATTCCAACATTCTTTTTAGCCAAACTGCTTCCTACGTAGCTGAACATAATGCTTTGTATTTTGCTTTTGTAGTAGAAAGAGCAACTGTGTCTAGTTTCTTACGTGACCAAGAGAATACACCATTACCAACATGAAATACATACCCTATGGTAGATCTCCTGTCATCAATACAGCCTGCCCAAAGGACGATGACAATCAAGGATCCACATCAGGCAAGAAGAAGAAAGGTAGCTCTATTGCCAAAAGCCTGGACATTGGGCAAAAGGTTGTCGCAAGAAGAAGACAGACATTAAGAGGGGCAAGGCGAAGCGGTTGACCAATCTTGCCGAGGAAGAGAATGATAATGATAACGAAGATCAAGGCACAACATTTGTGACAACATTAACATTGCAACATTCCATTGATCACATGCATTGGTACATGGACTCAGGAGCAACGAGACACATGATTGGCAACAAATCAAGGTTTTAAAACCTAGAGCTTACTGATGATGGAGATAGAGTTGCGTAGGTGAATGATGATGGGTGCCAAATTTATGGAGTTGGTGCAGTGCCTATTCAATTTTCTGATGGACATGCGAAGGTAATTGAAAATGTGTTGTATGTTCCTGGTATTCAGAAGAGTCTATTATTTGTTGGTATAATGACAGATCATGAGTTGAAGGTGGAGTTCAACAACAAGAAATGCCAGATCAAGGATGTGAAACAAGGTTTCAAGGTGATTGCTAATGGCTTTAGGGATAAAACTTGTGGTTTATACAAGTTAAATGATGTTGTTATGAAGTACAATGCATTAGCATCAACATCTATATCTCAAAGTGATTTATGGCATAGACGTATGGGGCATTTGAACTTCAAGAGCTTGAGACTATTTTGTAAGCTCAAGATGGTAACAGGTCTACCTAGCTTCGATGACAAAGAAGAGTCCATTTGCCAGGAGTGCGTGCTAGGCAAGTTATATAAGATGAAGTTCAACAAAGAAGGAGCAACAAGGGCACTGACGAGTGCTTGAGTTGATACACTCTGACCTCTGTGGGCCAATGAAGGTAATGTCTATTGGTGGGGCATTTTATTTTCTAACCTTCATTGATGATTACTCACGAAAGATCTGGATCTACACCATTAAGCAGAAGTTTGACACATTTGGATGCTTCAAAAGATTCAAAGCATTGGTGGAAAATCAGTTAGGTGCTAAGATCAAGATACTTAGGTCAGATTGTGGTGGTGGTGAGTATCGTTCCACAACTTTTATTGACTTTTGCAAGGAGCATGGCATTAGACATGAGTTTGCATAGGTTGATACACCTCAACAAAATGATGTAGCTGAAGAAAGAATCGTACCATTGTCGAAGCAACCAGAGCAATGATGACACATATGGGAGTTATTGATTTTCTGGGGTGAAGTTGTCAAGACTGCTATGTTCTTGCAAAATGAGTCGTGATGTGTTATTTGATGAATTCCATAGATTTGGAGATGAAGAAAAGGATAATAATGAGCTATCCAAGCTTCTCAAAGAGGATGAAGCAATTCTACCACCACAAGAAGATCATCGTGATGACGATGAGGGACGTGGTACTCCTCCCACCATAGAGACGAGATGGAGAGTTAGAGACAAATCTATTGGATCGAAAAATATTGAGGTTGCGGTGACAAAAGGAAAGAGCAAGATGCACCATGGGATTCCTATTCACCTTGCAGTGGTTCACCTCAACGTAAGTTACCTAAATGGTATACTAAAATCATGAGTGACAAGGAAGGAGAAATTGTCGATTCTAGTAAGGAGGGAGAGTTACGGCATTCCACAAGAGAGAGGAAGGAACCTGATAGGTTTCGGATAAATCTTGCACTTATGAGTGATATTATTTCCTGCCATTTCGTCAATAATTGCTCCTATAGCGCCTTAATGAGGCCCAATGACAAGCTTATAGAGCAATTTGAGCTTTAAAAAGTCAACTTTAAAATCTAACCAAAAAACTTTTAGGCCCTCTTGTTGCTCAATTTGGCCTAGCGCACCAAATTCCGTGGAATTTTTGAAAAACGCTCCAATGCGAGATCGGCAGCTACCTTGCCCCTAGAATAGTGTGATTTGCCCCTTGACATGCTTTCTCCTCGCTATACAGCAATCACTCTGTTCTTAACAAGTTGTACTTGTAGGGTACAATCCTTTTCTGCCCTTAATTTGGAGACTTTTCACTTTTGGACGGCCTTAAACAGAGCTTTAGACCAAAAGTTATGGGCTCTTGAAGAAAACACACTATTTCTTCACTTTGAAGCAAATCACTTCTTGAAACGAATTTGCACTTTAGGGTCCCTCTCAACTTAAATTTTTTTTAAGAAATTGAAGGTTGATTTGGTCTTCAACTTTTTAGGGCCCTTTTAAAAAATTCTTTTCAAGCCCATCCCGCGACGGGTTCTCCATCTGACGGCTCTCGTTCTTAGAATCTACACCATCGATTTCATGAGCTGCGATCCAACTATTGGAGACCACTGTGTGCATTGATCCAAAGTATTCAACACAAAATGCACATAGAAACACCAACGTTTCAGCCGCCCTCCACGCGCGCAATCCGTGCCTCCTCCTTCCTCTACTATGCTTTCTCCATAGCTTACAAGGGTTTAATGGCAGCCCTCAAGAATACGCTCTTGCTCTCTGTCTGGCATGTGGCCACCCACGGCTTCTTGAAGGCTGATTCTCCTCACTAGGGCGTCCCATACTGTAGATTTACAACTTTGAAATATGTTGTCTGTAGAGAAAGATCCACATTTTATCAGTTAAAACCCTAGTTGTATGAAGGATGGAGCTTTCTTGAGCTGTACTCAATTTTTTTCTGAGATTGTACTTGCAACCCTTTACCACACTGAGGTCGCTCTTCTACTACTCACAAGTTGGGACTGTTAGATTGCCGATTGACGAGAAATTGATTGAGTACGGAGTGATACCGCTCCAAAACCTGCTCTTCAAAAGAGGCTTACAATTTTGCACTCCTAATTCTTGAACTGCTCACGGCCAGTCCAAGTGCCCCCTAATACTATAAATCAGTATCTGCCACAAACCAATCCAGCAGTCTGTATGCTTGAATCGGTATCTTGAGACAGTTTGCTTGCTCAACCAACTACTAGACAGTTCTTTGAATTCTCCAAAAATCCGATTTCCAGCTAACATAAAAGTACTCCTCTCCCAGGCTCTGATACCATGTTGAGGATCTTATTGGCAGTATATTTAGCTAATTTTCAAGCAATCTATCATCAATCAGATAAGCATAAAAGAGAGATCACACCACAACCCAAGAGAATACTTTTTGAACTATATTAACAAAAGAGACTTAAGGGTACATATACACAGTCTATTTTTGTAGGGTACCATTGCATGGCAGTTCGGTCCCCGTTACGGGACGTGTGTCCCAACTTTACACTACGTTTATCGTTAAACTGGCACTCATGCACACTATTACATAAGTAGTAAAAAACTCAAAAACACTGCTAAAAGAAAAAAGTCATAAAACTGTAAGAGAAACTCGGGCTTACTTATTCTAGCACAGAGATGCAATTATTCCCTACATTTCGGATTCAAAAGGACCGAAAGAAGCTTGTAATATGTTGAAGGTATTGTTTGAAACCACAAACACATCTCAAGTGCTATTTTTGAAGATGAAGCTGCACACATCACGAATGGATGATGGTGCAACCATTGCCAATCACCTATTGAAGGTAAAGGAGATCCATGATCAACTAGTCACAGTTGGAGAGCGAGTTCAGGACTGAGTGATTCACATCAAATGTTTGTGACAAGTATAGCCACACAAGAGAATCATCCAACCTATAAAGAGTACGGTGGATTGCTTTTGCAAAAAGAACAACATCAAGAGAACTTGAGCCATTCGCCATAGGGGATTTGATCAAGCTCTTGCAGTCAGAGGACGTGGTGGCAGATTTGGTCATGGAAGACACCAACATTTGGTCATGGAAGACACCAGATTTGGTGCAAACTCAAATAGTGAATCATTCCAACAATTTCAAGCCAATGATGGCCCAAATTGAGGTAATTGGCATCAAGGTCGAGGTGAAGGACACGACAATCCAATGTAGAAGAAACTTGTGAATTGTCGATATTGTAACAAACCTGGTCATTGGGAGCGTGAGTGCCTCAAAAAACAAAAGGAGTCAGCTCAACGAAAAGACAATTGGCAGGTAGGCAATTATGTTTATCAACATCAATTTGATGATGATCAATGCGAGGATGATGCAGGTGAGAGTTCAAACTTGCTCATTATGACACTAATGACAAGTGGTGATGAAGCCAAGGATACTTGGTACATTGACAGTGGAGCATCCAAGCACATGACTTCGAGGAAGGAGTGGTTTTTAGAATTCAAGAAAATCCACAATGGCGATGAAGTTGGACAAGATGTGTTACCTATTAAAGGATTTGGAGTAGTACCAGTGAAGCTAGCCAGCAAGATGATAAAGTGGGTAAGCAATGTGCAATATGTACTTGGTTTAGCCAACAATCTACTATCAGTTGGGATGATGGCCAATCAACAACTCAAGGTTGAGTTTGATAGCAACAAATGTCTCGTCAAGGACATCAAGAATCACTAAAAAGTGATTGCTATAGGAGCTAGAGTCAATAGAAATCGACTCTACAAATTGAATACAAGATCTTTTGATCAAGCCATGGTAAGCACTGTTGATAGTCGAAGTGATCTTTGGCATCAATGATTTGGTCATATTTGTACTCAAAGTTTATAGCTTATCAAAAGAAATAATCTAGTCTTGGACTCCACAATAGAAACATATTAGCTTGGATCTATCTTATTCTTGCCAACAAAAGTAGAAAGCTCACCTTGATCTTGCCCTTTTGACCATTTGCTTTTGCCTTTGCCCTTGAACTTGACTTTTGAGAGCATAGCTTCCTCCTCTCCAACTTGAGATGTAGAAGATGATCATCCTCTTGCTTGAAGTATAAAATCTTCAGCCACCAAGACCTCTTGCAAGTCCTCCATATTTGGCAATGTATTTTGAATAGCAAAACTTTGCACCAAATTAGCATGATCATCTAACAACCCATTGAGAACAACTTGAACAAGCTCCACATCCTTAATGCTTTACTAATACATGATAGTTCATCACTCAAAGCTTTTCACTTTCAAAACAAAAGCATGAACACTTTCATCCTTTTTTTGAAGACTTTGAAGATTTTACGTCCTTAGGGTTAAGACCCTAGATGTAGACTTGGACTCATAAAACTTCTTCAAGGTTTTCCAAGCTTCACTAGATGTTGTGCACTTACCAAATTCCTTAAGAAATTCATTAGTCATATTCATCTTGATAATGTGTAGAGCTTTCTTTACTCTCTTATTATACCTCAATTGCCCTTGAGGTGCCAAATGTCTCTCCTCCACACCTACAACAATATCCATCAACTCATTCATCTCTAGCAAAGACTCCATCCTCACCTTCCAAGTAGAATAGTCGACTGAGGTAAGCCTATCATTGCCTTCCAGCATGAAGCCACTTGAGGTTGCCATGTTGCAATGATTTGAACTTCGCTTTGAACCTGTTCCAATGCACTTAGCACTCTCTTAAAAATCAACAAATGAACTCAAGAAGAAATCAGAAAGATTTGGAAACAATCTGGCCTATCCTTTTCTCTCTTCTAGCAAATCCTAGCACATAGAATGATGATCTCTTGATCACACTTGATCAAACCACAATACAATGAACTTTTGCTAACTCCTAACATTGAATCCCACTCTTGGAAAAGTCCAGCAACTTAAAAACAAGAGATTCTATCAAATTTAGGGTTACTCCAAAAATACAAAATATTGAATCAAAAGCTATATGCAAAAGCTAGAATATTGATATATCATCTAATAGAATGTAACATCCACAACCATGAGCAATTTTTGTTTCCACATTCCAGTAAGTGGTTTCAAAAATTGGCCTACTCCAAGTGATTTGACTTAAAAAAAAAAATTCATATCTAGCTTTTAAACTTGCATGGCACATGGCATGTTATCAAATATGGGCTTTGCTATCTTTCATATATAATGCAAGATATCTGAGAAAGCCATGGATATATCTTATTATCCTTCGTAGACCAGTCTCAACTTGTAGTCAAATAAAATACTAATCTGATTACACTATCTACATAAAAAAATAAAATATTTTTTCTTTTTTAGAGAATCTCAATCCGAGCCTGCAGCTGAAATTGGTAACAGGACGACGTGCTCTCAATTCATGCTGCCAAGGGCAAATTTTTTGTAGCCTTCAAAACTTCGAACAACCGTCACTTTCTTATTATAGCTCGGATTGAGATGATCCAAAAAGCAAAAGTGTTCCATTTTGTATTTTGAATCAATTGGTTCAATCAGATTTATTTTTATTTTATCTTTGCAGCTGAAACTTTGAGCACGCCAGTGCCAAGGACAAATTTTTGTTTTTAACTTTGAATGACTATAACTTCCTTATTATAGCTCGGATTGAGATGATCCAAAAAGCAAAAACGTCCCATTTTGTATGTAGAATCCATTGGCTCAATCAAATTTAGGTTTTTATTTTGTCTTTGCAGCTGAAATCCTGAGCATGCTGGCGTGCTCAGTATTTTAGGTGCCAAGGACAATTTTTTTTTTTAAAAACTTTCAAAACTTTGAACGGCTCTAAATTCCTTATTATAGATTGGATTGAAATGATCCAAAAAGAAAAATTGTTCCATTTTGTGCGCATAATTCATTGGTTCAATCAAATTTGTATTTTTATTTTATCTTTGAAGCTAAAATCTTGAACTTGCTGGCCTGCTCAAGATTTCAAGTGCCGAGGACAAATTTTTTTCTTAACTTTGAAAACGTTGAACGACTATAAAGTATGTAGAATTCATTTGTTCAATCAAATTTATATTTATATTTTATCCTTGTAGCTGAAATCCTGAACATGCCGGCCTGCTCAGGATTCAAAAGTGTTGAGGACAAAATTTCTTCTTAACTTTCAAAACATTGAACGACTATAAATTCCTTACAATAGCTCAGATTGAGATGATCCAAAAAGGAAAAAAGTTCCATTTTGTATGTAGAATCCATTGGTTTTATCAAATTTCGATTTCTTTTTGGTTTTTTTTATTGTAGCTAAAATTGAGAACACATTGACATGCTTGAAATTTCAAGTGCCAAGGATGGTAATGATTGAGATACAAAATTTTAGCTTGAAAAAAATACACATGGTGGCAAGAACAAATGTCCACAAACCACAAAAAAATGGTAGCACCCCATGTGCTATCAATTTTATGTAACTTAAAAAATCCAAAACTAGCAAAACTCACAAATGATTTACTCGCAAAATCTGAAAGCCCTATTTTTGGCAAGTAAATTTGTGGATGAGGTCAGATTTGGACCCATTCTAATTGGCTAATATAGATTCATTGCATCTAGACTAAAATTCTAGGTTTTTTGATGAAGTAGCAAGAAGTTACCATTTAGGACAAGTTTAGGGCAATTGGCCAAGTGACATTTTGGCAGCTATAAATAACAATACCAATGTGGAGAATTTTATTCTTATTTTACATGGAGAATTCATCTTTGTTGATTCTGTCCATCTCATGTGTATTTCTCAAGATATCTTGATTTCTAGTGTGTAGAATGTGATTTTTATTGTTGATCTTGCACCACACGTGTGATTGACTGTAAATGGTATCAGAGCAAGTTACAGGCCAAAGTTGGAGTATTTTCCAAATCTAGTGGTGGATTTGAGGGCACCATTAATTCTATGTGGATTTGGAGGTGTTTCTAGCTCAAATCTTGCATTTTCAAGTATAAAAATTGGATCTTTGTGATTCTAGCATTATTTTAGGTCAAATCACTTGGGGTAGGCCAATTTTGTAAACCACTTATTGGAATTTGAAGACGAAAATTTCTCATGGTTGTGGATGTTACATTCTATTAGATGATATATCATATGACATTTCATAGTTAATACAAAGCCACAAAATCTAAAATCAATGGCTAGATACTATATTAGCCAGTCCTTGAAGAATATATCTCACTGCCAATTAGTTTTGGCGAATGAGAGTATACTTCCTACTAATTACTCTCTACTAGTATGAACAGTAAAATCCAAAGCTAGAGCTTATGGATTGAAAACAATTTAGCTAAGCTTGAGCCTTGACTAGTCATAAGTGGCCCACATGGTCATTATGGGCCAAATCTAGCTTGTGCCTTAAAAATACATTGAGATTACTTGGAATATCATGAATTTATAGGCACTATCCTCATCAAATACTAGATCTAGGTGGCCCATATGGTCATTATAGGCCATAACTGAAGACATCATGTCGTTCCATAATTGAATAAATAAAGAGATTCCATTTTACTATACCACACATCATTATCATTGGGAACAAAGTGTCAACAATTCTTTTATGTCCATACTAAGTGGCTTATCAAATTAAGTAACTTAGTAGTACATATTATCCTCGGCCATGGGCCTAGTGGGTTTCATCAGTTACTCTTGCTCAAGATTTTACCAAATGTAAAACCGTCAACTTCCCTTGGGCTCAGAATGCCCTGCTCATGCAAGTTGCTTGGCCTTTTATTGGTGTAATGCCCTACCCACAAAGGTTTCGAAGGTGTTTAGGTACCCTAGGACATGCCATGTACTTGCCATTATGATGTGTTTGCCTATCATTTCAGCCATGGCTCACCCTACAGGCTTGCCTTGACTTTGGCAATTGTTAGGCGTGAGTGCAGACCATCATAGATAAATGTAATGTGTTGTTCTATTGTTCTAAGAGTGGTATTCACATGGAGTGGGGGGTAGGCGCAAAGGGTCAAAATACTCACCCTTGATTGATGTAAGCCACTTCAAGATGCCTCCCCCCATTTTACAAGGAATGGAAGTTGCCCTTAATTAGCATCTTAGGTGGCATTAAAAGGTGCCAACCTCAGATAAGTTAAGATTCTAGGGGAATACCCTAGCCATCTTGAGTGGCCCTAGTGCCATTGGTGGGCCCTTTCTCTCTTTTCCGATAGAAAACAAAAATGCCTAATCTAATTTAAATTTAAGTATCAAATGCCCTTGCTTCCAAATGAAAGGATGTTTTACTTGGGATGACATGAGCTTTCAAATTGGGGGGTAAGGGCATATTTTGAAATAGACTCGGCCCCCTTCCATGTGAAACCACCCTAAGTGTAAGTACCTACTACAAAAAGCATCACCTCAAAATGACATGGAGCAAAGGGTGTTAAAGACTCTTTAGTAAGATTCTTTGCGTTTTGATTCTCTAGAAAATTGGCTTGCAAAACAAATAACTTGAATGTAAGTGCAATGTGGAGTTGGCACAATTCAAACAAACAATTCGTCGTAAACTATGGCACATGTTTAAAGAACAAGTGTCTATCTTGGTAAAGTATTAGTTTGCAGGATTTGGGACTGCTCAGCTGCTGCTTTGGCCGTTTTGGGGGGAGATTCTTTAATGCCTCCTCATTTTCCTATAAAAATGATTGGAATTTGGGCTCATGGCTTTTGTGTAACTCCTCATTTTTCATGCAACTGCTAAACAAAATTGGATAAGACACCTCACAGACTTCAAGGTCTAAAAGCTTACACTTCCCCCACTCCCACACACTCCCACATAGAATGAGCACCAGCTCCTCCGTCCACTTGGATGATAGCCACGCGTCAAAGCGAGCTTAGAATTGTAGTGTGCCACTGAGATACGGGACGACTCGGCAATTCTAACCCGTGACAAATGCACGAGAATGACGTCGAATCGTCGATCATCGTCGCTGCTGCTTCACGAATCATGATGAAGCAGCGATGGCAGAGCTGAGACTGGTCACTGAAAGTTTGAAAGAGAGTCCTTTCCAAAATTGCGATTGTGTTGAGGCCTGGCACTTTGTCCTGATCCAATGTCTGCCGCTAACCCACCTCTCAGTACCCAAGGATCTTCCACCTGCAGCTGTCACGAGATCTTATTACTCCACCAGGGGCCATTCCTCCACGTTCTTGTCTTTTCAGGCCCGTTCTGGGTCCTGCGTCTCCGTTGAGGCTTAGACACCTAGCTTCCGAATCCCAATCTGAAATAGACTCCAAAGATCCTTGAGTGGGTTGCTTCAATCCACCGACTACAAATTCCAATCCACACCAAAACCTCGCATGCACGGGTGACGAGAGTGTGACTGTGAAATTCAAATCCCTCCACAATGCAATTGCAACTTTTTGTCGAAGTAAGGTGGAAACATTGCATGTGTGACTATCCAATTTCTATTGCTTATAAATTAGACTTTAGGTGGTGTTGTTAGAGATGAAGATGCCACACCCAACATGTTGTGCAGCTTATGGAGTGTTGGATATGATGCATACCTTACTTCTTGTTCTAAAGCATGAATAGTTTCATGAGAAAAGTGGAGTGGGCAAAATGAGGTGGCATTGTGATTGCAATTGTAGGCCTTCCTTAGGTCCATGCCTAGTATTTGAAAGTATACCGAATTGTCCCATACACTCCCACCATGAAATAAAATTTAAATGAAAACAACCTTTGAGTATATGGAATTCGTTACCGGAAGTGATTTGATGGAAAGGGGACCGGTCATATGAAAAGCCCTTGTAGAGCGTAGTGCATGTAAGATTACATAACTTTTATATGGTCATTGACGTATATGACATGTTATCAAACCTGACACGACATGTTATCGAACATATGTGAAACCCTTGTAGAGCAACACATATTTATAGGTAAATAACTTTTATACTGTAACATCTGGTTTATGCTTGACATTCGCTCATATACCCTTGAACAGAGTATTCCATTGTTTTAATGTACCCTTCAAGTGCACTTGTAAACTTTTCTATAAGCTTATGTGAAGTTCGTGCTAATGGGGCAAGGGAGATAGGAAGAACGAGAACGGAGAAGAGAGCAGGAATATTGTGGAACGGTTCTCCCGTTCTAATCAGTTGCTAGGTGCAAAACCAGTCTAATAGACAGTTTATGCTGAAGATAATCATAGCTTTATGTGTTCTGATTGCCCAACAGGATCTTAAAAATTAATTCATACTCTAAAACAAGAGTACAGTCCACCGAAGAGATTAGAGATGGTTTGGGTGTGGTACTACTAAAATCAGATTCAATGTGAAGTATAGTTTGAAACAAATGGAAGAGCAGTATGATATCGCGAGTTCCTCAAGCGTCAAAGATAGCCATCGTCTGATCATAAATTGAACAGTCGTAGACGTCCATGTTCTGATTAGAGTGAGTATACAAGCGCGATTAAACAACAATGAAAGTGCATTCAATCACAACAAATCTACGTTGTACACAGATAAAAACGTGTTGCTGCTATATTACACTGAAGCACAATACAGATAGCAATTACAACAAAAAATTGACGGCGTAATTGGGAGGCTCAAATAATGCGTCTCATGGACGGAGCAACTAACAATCTATGCTTGGATGATCTATTTATAGATTTCATCCGTGTATTAATTACAATAAATAATTGTCACCTAATTAGATAAGCACCAAGGAGACAACTGTGTGCTTAATTTCCAACACATGCATGATATACAACACTCCTAGAGGTGAATTCCATTGTTTATTTTTAGCTTTGCCTCAATAGCATTAGGCTATCGCAATGATTATGTTAGAGATGAAGTGTCCTTTTAAAGGCAAGGTTGAGTTATAAATTGCATATAGATTCAATTCTTATATAGCTTGTTTTAGTTCAAAATTTGTGCTTATATTTGTTATTGCAATATTTCACCTATTCATTTTTATGTTTTCTTAGGTCTTTTACAAGGTTAGACAATAGCTCTTTTACAAGCACTAGTAGAGCTTTTTCTCATACATGTACAACTACCCATACTTGTACCCCCATACAAATGGATATTCATAAGTCTACTATTTTTTAAACTATAAAGGCATGTATGGACATACAACTCATATGACTGTACGGATTACAAATGAACTACTATCCATACAAGTCTTTTGGTAACGATGTATAGACGTAAGAACGGGCATTATTTAAACAAACTATGTTTTATTTAAATGTGTGAGAAGCTATTAGAAAGGACTCTATAGAACTTTAATTCAATGGTTGTATAGCATTTGTAATCAAGTTGATTATAGAGGAATCACTTTATTTCTTTTACATGTATACACATGTAGTGTAGCTAGGAGGAGGATCACAAGGTTATGCTATTAAATTGTACAACTATTACTACATCTCTACAAATTGAACAAGTAATACATGCACAAATGGTATAGAAAGAGTTAAGTTGTGGACACTCGCAAGTATTTTCTATCTTGAAAACATATTGCCTTTTAAGTATGCACTCCATCAATAGACTTACCAGGAGCATTGAGATAAGAAATGGACGGGGCACGTTTGATCAACCCACACCGATGATATTGTTTGGTGATACGAGTTGTAGGACCCACAACCATAGACATAATAGCCTTCGATAGCACTGCTAGAGAGATACAACCAAGAAACCTTGCCATAGAAATCAGTGCCAAGATTTTCTTGTCTTGGCCTCAGAATACATTTGTACTCATCATTGTTGGGTAATACGAGGGGAGGTGCCTATGCAATACGCATACGCAATGCACTGGTTGCCCTAGGTTTCATATAGGACTTGAACTTCACAGAAGGAGCTGATCAAAAACAAAACTGATACCCAACCAATATGCAAGAGATTGTGCAACATGAGGTTTGTCGTAAAGCAAAGGATCAAGATTAGGCCCCAAACTTCAAGACCAAAATTCGAACTGAATTATGTCGTCCAGCCTGCACCACCACCCTATGCTCCCCCAACACTAGCATCCAGGAGGAATGGAACTTGGTATGTAGCACCAATGAATACCGATGAATATCATGCATGGTATGGACCAGTAAAAATCCAACAAACTATTGACTTGGTAGAGCTAGTACGCAGAACTAGTTAACGAAGTTTGAGAGATCTATGAGATGAGTTGGGAGAAACACGAATCTCGCACACTATACCAGTTGAACTTTATCTAATAGAAAGGAGTACCACCCTAGATAGGACGTTATAGGGATACCATGACTGGAACCAAACGACTTCACTACACAAGTGAGATTACGACGTGGCCACTAGACAAGGTGGTTAGCATCACACAAGCACTAATCCCACTACTAGTTTGTTAGGGAGCCACGACTTAGCCAACCTGCTCTCCAATATCCGTAGAATGGGCTTGAGGTACCACACACCCCTACTATAATGGATCAAGGCCTCATATCTCAAAATGGTAGAGCTCCTAGTTGGACTATGGAAATTGTTGTGATACCAATTACTCAAAGGAGATTTCTAGAAGAAGTATGATGGTTAGGACCATTGTCTGCCAAGCCATAGACTCCGGTCCTAGATGAAGTCCACATCCTAAACATTCATTAGACAAGATCGGGAAAATCACGATGTCATGACTAAGAATATATCACTACTCAAGTGTTTAGGAGATATCAATGAAACAATTTTATCCCAAGCACTAGTTATAGTGTCCCAAACCTTTGGTCCCTAGGTATCTCACCTTATCAGAGGTCAGTTGATGAAGTTTCCACCATTGAATACCTCAAAAGAAGAGATAGAGAGCTACTCCACCTTGGATCAAGAATACGAATGTAGAGACACATCTATGGAATCTAACAACAAGTTTGAGGAAACCATTAATCTATTCTTAGAAAACCTTAATAATGATGAAGAGGATACACAACCAAATTATCTTAGGCCAAGAAAATCAGAGATGGAGGACATAGACGTTCAAGACAAACACATCATACTAGAGAAACTCTTGAGCGAATTTCACCTAGAGCTATAGTCGGCCACCACTCAACTAGATGTATTCTCATATACATAACTAGACCTGGCTATAAAAGTTTTGTTGCAAGAGGCCAACCTAGTGCCTAGAGAACCAAGTCCAACCATAGATAGCAGAGGAGGCTTAGTAGGAGATCCACCTCCCCTATCCACAAAAGTGGCTGACACTCAAGAACAATCACCACAAGAGCTCACAATGCCAATTCTCCTTGAAAATTAGGGGGATGGCTTACCTACAAATAGAAATAGCACTATCACTACAAAAATGGAAAACACATCAAATACCCACAAGGATGACCGCCCACCAGAAGTAGAGCTAAATGAGCCCTCGACACAATATGATAGTGAGGAGAAGATTCTTAACCCAATTGAGAGTTATAGTGATAGGTCTGAGTGCGAAACCACGTCGTAAAATGAAATTGAGCCAACTCTAGAGAAGGAAGACAAAGTATATGGGTGGGAAGCCATGTCTAAAAGCAAAGCTAAAATTTGGACGAAGGACATGAGGAAGAACTCATAGGTGAGGACCCAGTCTTTGATTGGAAAACAATGGCAAAGAGTGAAGTTGAATTGAACTTAAATTCGACCGAGACCAACCATGACAAGGAGAATGTTGTGGAAGAAATTTTAGCTAAGAATGATGATCTGCCTACAGCTCACCCAATTGTGCAAGCACCTAGCCCTACGCCTATCACTCCGAGGGTAAGGAGGTTCACCGAGCCAATAGTTGTCCCAATGACACCGGCGGGATACCTGAAATAGTAGGCACCTTATTGCCATTTCATGGGAGCGAGGATGAATATGCCCATGAGCATGTCGAGGATTTTGAAACACTAATGCTCATGAATAGGGTGAGTCTTGCACATCAGATGATGTTGTTCACCACTAATTTGGTAGGAACAACCAAGAGATGGTACCATACTCTACCTAGAGCTTCTATCATCACACTTGAAGAGTACTATCAAGAATTCTTTTGAGAATTTAGAGGCACTTATAATCTAGATAGTTTGAAATTTGCACTAGCTACCATACAACAAAAAATCTATAAAAACTATGTGTCAGTATGCTAGATGATTCAGAGAATTAGTGCACCAATTGGACTTGAGTTTTACGATGAAATTACACCTTCAAATACTACTTGGTAGATTTTAAGAGGACTATGAGGTAATATGTAGCTAGTGGTATGCCAATATAGAGTCTCATCATTGGAAGAGGCGATATCTAGAGCCACGATTGTAGAGAAAGCACACATCGCCACATGTGAATGTCAAGCCATGAAAAATTTGATGGCAGATAGTAGCTGACATATACTAAGGCATGAGTTGCCAAGTATGAAAGAATTACATCATACAAGACTACCACATGACACCTACAAAAGAGTTGTACCCTCAAAGTTACCCGAAGCAGAATGTGCTAAGGAAGGGAGAGTGCCAAGTAATGTTGAGTTATAACCTGACTTTGTAGAGGATTATGGAGGGACACATGGTAGTGCGTCAAATATACACCGTTATGGACTAGCCAATCAGGAAGCCCAAACTAGTGAGAATATAGACCTACAGTCTAGATATCATGAGAATACCCCTCAAGATAGATGAGTTGAGACCACTGACAATAGACCTCCAACACACCCGATAGAAACACTTATCCCTGAGGGGACTAGGGCATGCATACTGACAATAAATTGAAGTGGGTTGCACACAGACTCCCCTAGAAAAGAGTGGGTGAAAGAGTGTTATCGACAGATGAGTCTCGGACAAGGATTTCAAATTCAAGTAATTACGTAAATATCAAAATCTCATAGAGAAACAAAAGTCATAGTCAATATTAAGATGTAAATTGTAGTGGGTTTCTTTCCTACCTAACCTGAATCCAAGATCTAGTCAATCTGGCATCAAAGAGATGGAGTTAGTTGTCATGTGTAGGTTCGTTCCCGTGAGAGCGATAGTATAGCTCAGATTTCAACATGAATGGAGGATCTAACACTAACATCCATTAACATTAAGCATTAACACTACATCCATTAACCCTAAATCCACAACAATGATAGAAACTTACTTTTCTCTCTCTCCCTTTCTCTCTCACAAAAGGCATAAGAAATAGCAATCCCAATAATGATCAGATCCAACAATCAGCAAAATCCAAAGAAAGCATGAGAAATGGAGGAAAAGAGAGGAAGAGCAAGGACATTCATCAATCCATTTCTAAAGAGAACCAATCTGCTTTTATTGAAATGAGGAAATGAACATGAGGAGCAACTTGAGTTGGTCCCTTTTTATAGTAGAGAGGAGGATCCTCACCTTTGAACCCTATTGGTCCAGTCTTGCCTCTCTTTTTATTCAAATTTAAAAAAGTGTGGGAACCATCAAAATTGGAGGGAAACCCAACTTTATTCACTAACTTGACATTTAGGCCCTGCGACATTAAAAGTCCCGCAAAAAGGTGTTGTAAAGCTGACTCGGGTGCACCTAGCATGCCCCGTAAGACTCAAAGGGGTGACACTCTCTAAGGTCCCAGAGCAAGTTAGAACGTCAAGGACTGAGCCTCCGACCTCTGGTGAGCCAGTCAAGTAGTCACAAAGTCATGAGCTAGCTCTGGAGCTCGAGTCATGACCTAGTCAGGAAAGCAAGTTGATTCGACCGCCGAGACGGCTCCCGGGACCCATGTCCGGGAGCCAGACTGATTCTGCCAGGCTTGCCAGGCTTGCCAGGCTTAATCAACAAAATAAAAACTAAGTCCTAAAAAGCGTGCTTTACCAAAAAGCACTATGTTTCAAACCAGAGGGGGTGCGCCGAATCACAGTAGAACTATAGGAGGAATCCGGCAGACAGAAACTTGGACAGCTCAACCAGCGCCAGGAATCCAGTCGCCAGGTCTCAGCTCCCTCTTCCAGCACGAGCCAGGCACAATGCCCAGCACGTGTTGGTGGCCCCGAGACCGGTCAGTCTATGTATGAATGTAACCTCTTTCAAATCTAATAAAGTTGATCCTTGGGGATGATTACCATTTCGGTTTCGCCTCTGGGACTGGTCCAAGTGGAAGGACCCTTACAACAACCTTTTTGCGTCACTGGCGCCTAAGGGTCCCTGTCATCGACATGGGGATTGCCGCTATGCCAATTGGTCAATTTGGCAACCACTATGCCTTGGGTTTCATGTGTGACTTGTCTTTGCCTTTGGTTACCTTTTGGGGACGGATTCTGAGTTGGCTTTCGGGTTGGTTGGGATTCCAGTTTTCTTAAGTCTGAATGGTTAAGCTTGTTACGTTCATGAGTTGGCTTTTACATAAGGGCATGATGGATGAATGTTAGACTTAAGCGCGTGTTGGGGAAACTGCTCAAGTCCCAGCACCCTTTGAGGTGTCGGCGCAACATGTGGTATCAGAGCCGACTAGCCGGTCAGCTACGCAAGTCTCACAGGGATGGCCACGTTTTGGGATTTGTCAGGACAACCGTTGCGCAAGGTGCTGCCCACAGTGTAAGCACGGGTGCGTCCACGGTCGGGGTGGTCGGCAGAACGGGGGACTTGATGAGTCAAAGTGCTGCCCTCGAGGTGTAAGCACAGTCAGTTCTCGCCGTTCGGGACTGGCACTGTTTGCACGTAGGACGGATGAGGCAAAGTGCTGCCTAGGTAGGTGAAAGCACGGTTTGTACCTTGTGGGGTGCGGGGCGACATATTCGAACTGTACGAGTTAACCATTGATACAGAGATGCTGCTTGAATTTGAGTGTAAAGCACGGGTGGTTAGCTGCCGGTGCGGGATAGCTGCCGATCGTTTAGCTATAAGGGCTATCGACCCAAAAGTGGTGGGGCGTGACTGAGGCAATGTGCTGCTTAATGGTGAAAGCACGGATGGTTGGATGGATGTTTTCCCGTGGGCTAATTCTGTGATAGATTTGTGTGGGCGCGGCTAGGCAAAGGTCCTACGTCCGGTCTCAGGGGGGTTTGTGGCTTGAGAGGGATCCTCTGTGTTTGCTTTGGTTGGTATGTTCCGTTTGTTGTGTGCTTGCTTGGACACAAATGACCTGGTTCCTACTTGGCTCTCAGGTGATGTGGGCGTGCTAAGTTTGAGGAAGGGATATTTTCATTGAAGCTGATTTAATAAAGAAGAAAAGAGAGTTGTGGGGCTTGGCTGACAGAAGAGACAGCTTCAAATATAAAAAGGATTGAAGCGATAATCTGTTGGAAGTACACCTCTGACTATAATGGAGGACCATCTTGAAGAGTTACGAGCATTGACGGACGGAGAAGAGCTGGCTCGAGAATACAGCTCTCGCATGCATCGAGATGGCACCAAGTCCAAGTCGAGAAAGAAAGAGCGTATGCACTCCACAGTGGCGCCTCTCCAAGAAGAGATGGGTGGCACTTCTGTACCTACACCAAGAGATGAACCCTTGTCATAGGCGCAACAGGACCTCTTTGAAGTGAAGATGCGGCAATACTTATCAAGCGCAATGACGGCTATGCTTAGCGAGGTGAAGAAGGATAGAGAAACCGAAAGGAAAGAATGGCAAACATCCTTGCGAGCCATGAATCTTACTCAAATTAACCTTGCTAGAGAAATGAGAGACGGGCTAACACAGCTCGAAGCCAGGTTTGAAGAGTTGGAAGCAACTAGGGAGAATGCAGTGGCGCCTCCTCCACAGATACCAAGAGAACCACGAGTGCGAACCACGGAGGGCCCAAGAAAGACTGCCAAAGTGAAAGCACCACCTACTTTCAAAGGAGAGCGTGACATTCGAGTTGTGGAAGATTGGTTGTTTCACATGGACCATTACTTCTGTCTAATGAACACTCCTGAGGAAGAAAGAACTGACTTGGCATTAGCATATTTTGAGGGCTACACTACAAATTGGTACCGGATGGCAGGAATGCATTTTCAAACATGGGACGCATTCAAAGCCGCGTTACGAGAGGAGTTCATACCGAAGGATTCACACATGAGATTGAGGACAGAATTATCGGGGCTCAAACAGAAAGGGTCATTGCGAGAGTACCTCAATAGATTCAGACAGAGTGTATGGGTTATTAAAGATATGTCCGAGGCGGACAAAACTCATTACCTATTGTCTGGAATGCAATCCTGGACCCGACGTGCGATAGACAGCTACATGCCCCATGATTTCAATTCAACTATTCGAGCGGCTGAAATGGTTTGTGATTATGAGAGCACATTGGCACCAGCTACTCCCGCAACCTCAACAAGAGTATTTAGTGGATCCAGACCGAGTCCGAGCTTCTTTTCAAGGGGGGACTCAGCTCCAAATGGCAACCAAGCCTCGAGTAGCGTGAACAAATTCCCAACAAAAACAGGGTTTGGCAACCAAGGCAACAATGGAGGGAACATGTTCCAGAGAAGAAACAATGTTGGACCTTCAGCTAGTTACAGCAACATCTCACCAACAGTGGGTAGTTCCATGCGTTGCTTCAACTGTCATCAGCAAGGTCACTCTTGGAGGTCATGTCCCAAACCATTGAATAAGCAAATCATGGCTGCCATTGAAGGATTTGATAGGATGGAGAGAGAGGCATTTGATCAAGAAGATGGTGAACAAGATGATGAAGAGGACCCAGAAACGGATTTGACGGAGTCTGACCTGAATGCCTTGCAACAGATAGGGGCACTCGCGGCTTATCGTGAACATCTTATGGCGACTCCTGCGAGAGGATCCAAGTTATTGTACCTGAAAGGCTGTATTCAAGGCAGGATCATTTACTTCATGGTAGACCTAGGGGCGTCACATAACTACTTGTCAGAAAAACTGACATGGAAATTGGACATCCAATGTGAAGAAAATGTGACTCCTATTTGTGTGGAGACCGCGAAAGGTACAATGACCACTTGTAGATTGGCAACCAACTTACCAATCTCTCTGGGAGCCTGGAAGAATCGACTAACATTCACAATCTTGAAGATGGATGCCTTCGACGCTATTTTGGGATTAAGCTGGTTTAACAAACATGTGGTGGCCTTCTTGGCAAAAGGGGTTAACCTTGTGTTATTATATAATGGTAGGAGACCTTGTGTCATCAGAGCTGTGCCAGGGGACCAACTAGAAAAGAACGACACAAATGAACCTGAGCCAACCATTCCTCCCAATCTCATTCACCTATTTAACGAAGGACAGCCAACAATGACAGACCAGCTAACACGGGAACAAATGGAGCCAACATTGCCTATAGTCTCTACATCAAAGGTGAATTCAAGTGCCGATGCAGAGCTCAAGGAGCTTACCTTGTGAGACCAAATGAAAGCTCATTAACGAAGGACATCCAACAGTGACAAACCAGCTGACGCGAGGTCAAATGGAGCCAACATTGCCTGCAGTTTCTCCATCAAAGGTGAATCTAAGTGCCGATGCAGAGCTCAAGGAGCTCAACCTGGACGACCAAACGAAATATCTAGAGTCCTAGGGGACTCATCCAGATGTGCGATGAAAACGACATATCTGAGGCTGAAGGGAGCCGTAAGTACCTTTTTCTTTCATGTTAATAAAGTAAGCCGCATTTCTTATCGAGGAGTGAGCTTCAGTCTGATGTCTAAGTGCAGCAGCTTCACACAGGTTTTACGTAAGTGAACTAGATCCACACTTTTCCTGTGCTGGGTGTAAAACACAATATCATTACTCCGCTTTACAGTTGGTTTCCTTTGGCCGGTAAATCAAGCCCGTGCCCTTGTATATGTGACTAAAGTCTGGCCGGTGAATTAAGCCCGTGCCATGATTCTTAGGTTCTAGTTTGGCCCTGATGAGGACATCAGCTTTCTCAAACGAGGGGAGGATGTTGTAAAGTTGACTCGGGTGCACCCAGTGTGCCCGGCAGACAGAAACTTGGGCAGCTCAACCAGCGCCAGGAATCCAATCGCCAGGTCTCAGCTCCCTCTACCAGCACGAGCCAGGCACAATGCCCAGCACGTGTTGGTGGCCTCGAGACCGGTCAGTCTATGTATGAATGTAGCCTCTTCCAAATCTAATAAAGTTGATCCTTGGGGATGATCACCATTTTGGTTTCGCCTCCGGGACTGGTCCAAGTGGAAGGACCCTTACTACAACCTTTTTGCGTCGCTGGCGCCTAAGGGTCTCTGTCATCGACATGGGGCTTGCCGCTATGCCAATTGGTCAGTTTGGCGACCACTATGCCTTGGGTTTCATGTGTGGCTTGTCTTTGCCTTTGGTTACCTTTTGGGGACAGATTCTAAGTTGGCTTTTGGGTTGGTTGGGATTCCAGTTTTCTTAAGTCTGAATGGTTAAGCTTGTTACGTTCCTGAGTTGGCTTTTACGTAAGTGCATGATGGATGAATGCTAGACTTAAGCGCGTGTTGGAGAAACCGCTCAAGTCCCAGCGCCCTTTGAGACGCCGGCGCAACAAAAGGCCTAAAGTCCTTTTATTAACATTCTAATTAATCAAATAAATATGTGATCATTGGGTTGGACTTATACACGCAGGGTGCCAAATCCCTCTCGCTTATTAACTAGGCTTAGGGTTGCCTTGGGATCCGCAAACCCTCCAACAGTATCCCCCACCAAAACTGGTGGCGGTCCCACAACACCTGCAATATGCAGTTATTGGGAACTTTTAATGGCTTCGCGTCAAATCTTAATTAAATGATACTGCACCTTCTCCATAAAGTCGACATGCAGTATTGAAATCCAAATTATGCGGCAGGAAACAACGGTGGGCTCCGGCAATCCACTTGGAAGTTGTCCATGAGGTGAAGCAGGATTCCCAAGAGCCTCCCATCATAGCCACACGGAAATACAGTCGAGCAATCGGCAGCTGATCTTTGATTTGCTCTGAGGCCATCGGCTTATTTGGGTCGAATGCCAGGGTAGGAAGGCAATCGTCCCATTTGGTTGCCACTGACGCCAACAAAGTTAGATCTTTTGCAAACATTGTCGATTGTCGCATCGTTGGATGTGGAGAGTGGACATACTCTCTCTGATATGCTTGCAAGGCACGGCGGAAGTCCACTGAAATGTTCCAGCTGTAAGGTTGATGGATCATTGGCCAATTGGGCGTATGGATGGTGATTTTGTCCATAGTCAATCCCAAATCTTTCCATTTATGTCTTCGCGGCATTGGCACGTAATAAGGATCTACCCGCAATTGGCGAGGGCTGGCGACGTAACTCCTAATTGATTTTGAAGTTTTCTCAAAAATCGTGATTCTCCATGCCGGCTGCTCTGCCAGTGCAGGTATTTTGTCCAATTCTTTGTCGGTCTCGATCTCGGAGGTCTTAAATCTGAGAACCCATCCACCACACGAGGACTCATGTAGATGCTGCTTTAAAAAGGTCTGGATCTGGTCCTCGACGTTGATGGGCCTTCTGAATAAATGGCTTGTCCTTGATGAGGATGGACCCGCTTGTACGGCCGATATGGTTGGCGGTTGATCTGCTAGATCTGGAGCTCCCCCCTGGTCCATGCTCGAATCAACCCCTGTATCCATTTCTACAGCTTCTTGGCGTGAAGGGGAGAATTGTGGCATGACCGAAATGGGGATTTGTCCAACACTTGAGCGACGGGCTTTTTGTAGGCATTGATGGTCTCTTTTGCCTTTGCCAACTCGGTTGAAGCTGCTCCTTTGAACCTATCAAAGCGGCCTTGGAATCCCTGAAGGGCCACTTTGTATGTTTCCACTTTCTTGAACAAATATGCAATCTTCGTCGGTGTGACCGGATGATCGGGTATTTGCGTTTGCAGATAGGCATCACGCTCAAGGGTGGTCGCATCCAATTCACCTTGAAGCCGTGTGCGATCTTGTTCGGCCATCTGTAATTGCCCCTTCAACAGTTGCACCTATTGCTTTCTTGCACTACCTTATCTACCTGATCCTGTGCGGTTGTCAGGGCATTTTGCAGGGAGCTGATGTAGGTTTCCAAGCGATCAGCTTGTTGTTGGGCCAATTTTTTTTCGCTTTCAGCCTTTTCTTCATGTTGCTTGGCTATCTTCACCTCTCGATCCAGCTGGACAATTTTCTGGAGTGTTTTTGGATCCTAGATCAGAGATCTTCTGTTCAATTTTTTTCTTCTTATCTAGCATAGACTGGATCACTTGCCCAAGGCTTGAAACTAACCCTAGAGCATCACCAGAATCGACAGTCATGGAGGTGGCAGCAACAGGAGACCCTGATGGTACTGTCCTTGGTAGGCGTGGAATAGGTGCCAAGGTCTCTTCTTCTTCAAAAGTAT
The DNA here is from genome assembly GCA_029204225.1 of Diphasiastrum complanatum. Classification (NCBI taxonomy): domain Eukaryota; kingdom Viridiplantae; phylum Streptophyta; class Lycopodiopsida; order Lycopodiales; family Lycopodiaceae; genus Diphasiastrum; species Diphasiastrum complanatum. The sequence continues at coordinate 13,967,265 of CM055092.1, read as the reverse complement.
CCCCTTATTCAAACCCTTCAGGCACCGTGGCGTCGAACTGCTTTGGGGACTTACAGCTGTGTCGACTCGAAGTGTGGCTGGGCTACCCTGTGTGGGTGGTTGATGACTGGCATCTTCGACACCAACAGTAGATTCATGGATATGTCCGAATCCTCTTCTAGGGGATTGGAGTTCAAAGGGAACTGGGCTCGGGGGCATTTCAAAGATTTCAGTGGCCCCAAGGGGGTGGGAATCATCGAACATATCCATGAAGAACTGTGTGTTGGGTGAGGTTGCTTCGGTGTGCGGGGGTGAGGCGGCCTAGGCAACTGTGATGGGAATGGTAGTGTAGCGCAGGCATCCCAAAGGGAGCCGAGAACCACGACTTAGCTTCCCAGCCTTCAACTCTTGGGTCCTGGACCAAATGGTCCCGACAGCATACCGCTGGCGCCACGGACCGAATGGTCCCGACGGCATACCGCTGGCGTCCCGAGATACGACCCTCAGCTATGTGCCAAGTTAAAAATTTTGAAAGCGGCCTTATAACTGGCGCTTTTACCGAACAATGAAACCCAGAAGGTAATCAGAGTCAGTTTGAGGAAAATCCCACTTTATTGATAAATCTGAGAAGGTTACATTTCAAGTGTGTGACCGACCCTAGTCTCCGGGGCGCTAGCATGCCAAGGCGAGAGCCATGACAACATTCCAGCAAAGGAGGCTGAGACTTGGCTGGAGCTCGCCCTGAGTCGCAACCCGCACTCCCCTATAGTATTGGTGTGATTCGGCACCCCCCCTCATACCAAGCACTCTACCCAAGCTGGTAAAACACCTTTTTCTCTCTCTAGGAGTTTCTCTTTCTAGAAAGTCATTTTCTCTCTCTAGATTTTATTGATCCCCAGGCTTCCTTTAATCATGCCTAGATCGTGTGAGGTGATTGCACATCGATCTGAGCTCTCTGGACTTCGCTAGAACCGATCAAAGATTTTCAGCCATAGGAACTTGGCGCCGGCTAGATTCTGGTCACAGTGGCGCCGGGAGCGACGCCGGCGCCGTTGGCGCTAGGAGCGGCAGGGGCGCTGCTGGCTCCGAGGACATAGCTGGCGCCGATGGCGCCGAAAGTAAAGCTTGTAAAGGTAGCTTTACAACATCCACCCCACCTTTATAAAATCTGATGTCCTCATCAGATGTCAGATTAAAGTAAAGGTGTCTCCCAATTAAAATAACTATACATTTAAGCTACTTGGCACAGTACTCAATTTACTGGCCACTTTTTATTAACATTGAAGCTGGCACACCACAAGTCAGAGGCTCAGCTCTTTGTACTGAAGAATTACATAACTTGAAAATATATCTTTGTCTGGGAAAAGCATAGATTTGATATCGCTTTCGTAAAATCCGAGAACCTTATTAACTGGTGACAGAGGCCTTTCTTTGAAATGTTCGCCCCTGTCGCTTCTGACTTTCGACTTTGGAACTCCTTTGAGCTCCTGATTTGTCCTTGATGCACTTTGTGTTGAGATCCCTGAGCTCCAGATTTGTTCAGTTCCGCACAGGTATCAAGGCTCCCTGAGCCGAAGGATTTATCGTTTGATTGCCCACTTTGTGGTCCACTCCGTGCCTCAATGCTTCTGCACCTTGATTTCTTTCCTTGTCCAAGCCTGATCTTGATACTTTTCCATCTTGGCTCTTTAAGGTAGGCAAAGATTGAGTACTCCGCAATGCACCTCTCACTTAGCTTGAAGTAGCTCTCTAAATCAGCCCAAATGTAACCATTGACCTCGTGGAAAGCCAAAGGGTCGCACCAGTTTGATCCGCATCCGAACTATCTCTTCGCGTTTGTTTGAAGCACCATGTCCGTCGCGCAAAACTTGACTTTCACAATTCCATCACTGGTTAGTTGCCTCACAGTCAAAACAAGAAGTGTACATCGAGCTTGGCTTCAAGTAGCTCTCTTTGAATCAGAAACATGCACCCAGAGTTTGCACTAATCCGATCTCAACGCGAACTGTCCCTTAGCGTCCGTTCGAAATACCAAGTCTCTCATGCAAGACTCAACTTTCACAGTTCCTTCTTTGATCAGCTGCCTTACACGTAACACAAGCCAGCGTACTCATATGTTTCCTCATCATTGCTGGTCCAGAGAAAGCCTATAACAAACTTTCCTTTCCAAAACAAAAACTTGTCAACTTATTAGGTCCAAAGTTCGCCAGTCTCCTCGTGTGAGTATGGCTAGTACCTTGAATTTGCCCCCATTTTGATCAACTTTCATTTAAAATTTGCCCCAAGAGAGAGGTGTGTGTGATAGTTCCCCTCCACTTAATAAATCAGCTGATCGGACTTAGAGTAGAGTTCTTTGGATAAAAAGCCTTTCTAACACTTTGCTTTCTCGAGGCTTGTTGTTGAGCGGCAGCATAAATGACATACTGTTATGAAGATCCACCTTCGTGATCATTACCATAGTTCCATAGTTCCATTGCTCAGCACTTCCGTAAGGTTCTGGTTCCATCAAATTGGCTTTTTATGCAGGAATCTTGTCAAGATTCAACTCTATGAATAGGTCAAATTTTAACCATGTACTATTATAGCCACAACTTTTTTATAGGGATCACATGAACTCTACCAACCACCCACGGTGACCCTGGCTAGCAGTAGTACACCACGCACACACATGCCATTTGCCTTGTCTCAAAGATCCATATCTGCAACAATGTTGGTTCGACTAAGGACTGAGGAATCAAAGAGGTACAAAGTGAAGTATAGCTCCTAAGACCTGACCCGTGAAAGCTGCAGGTGGAATGCTTCAGTACAGGCGAGTGAGTAGGAGGATAGGAATAGTGTGGTGTCGTGTGGTCCAGCAGCTATCTGCAATATGGCAATTGCAATAATTTGCCAGTGAGAGAAAGAAGTATGGCGTTGTTGGGATTTGGCATGCAATTGCAGGGAGGGAGGCGCGAGGGCAACGTCAAGCTTGTGCAGCATTGTCACGGGTTCGACAAAGTTCGGCAACATTTTGGGTGAGTGTGATCATTTTTTTGGGGTGAGTGTGATATCATGCAGCAGGCCCTGGATCGGGCGTGCTGCTGATTCTTTGTCAAACGAGGGCGGGCCCCAGCGCCATTGAAAGGTATACTCTAATGTAAGCAACACCTGTTTTAGTATCCTTCTTAAAAACTATACAATCATGTGCCTGATGCCCGTTTCTACCTTGAAGCATGTCAGTCTTGACTCTTAACTGCCTGCAGGAAAATCTTGAGTTAAGAATGAGTCACGGCGGTGTGTATTCTTTCGACGTAATCGTTAAGACAAGACAACAATAACATGGAATAAGAGCTAGACTAGAGTATCAGTCTAATAAAAAGGCAAATATCAACACTTACGAAGCAAACGACATGGCATTTGTAATTTGATAAAATTATAGAGTGACTCACATTAAGTATTCGGAAAGTAACACAGTCCAGACTCCAAAGAACTCCGTGTCCGAAAACACAAACAAAACGTTACGATATTTTTTAAATGATAAATTCCATTATTATAGATCACTATGCGGTTGGATTGGTTTTGTGATGGGTAGATTCCGTCCAATCGTTTTGAAAGAAAGAAGTAATTTAAGCTAGTATTATGCAAAATTCCAAGTCAGGACTCAGAATCGAAGCTCTAAACTATTCTGAGTCCTGACTTAGTAGTGCCAAACTTTCACTTTGTAACACGGAATCATGAATTTGTTGGTGGGCCTGCTCTCTTCGTCTTCGCTCTATCATGGGAATTTGGAAGCTTTTCTGTCCCCTGATTATCAATGATGATGATGTTGCTACGACGGCACATCCATGAGCTTGGAATGAGAGCCTTCTGCTACAGTGCAGCTACATATCCATGAGTTGAAAATTGAAAGGTGGATAAAACTGCAGTCTGCAGCTGCCTTCAGGCCACATCAAGTTGAAAGCGATAGAATGAGTGTGTTTATACTATATAGCTAGTCTTAGGATGCTTACACTAACTTCATGGGGCCTGCAACAAAGTTCCCAAAGAATAATTTATAGTATAATCATTCCCTAGGAGATGATGTTACCAATGTCGTGTAAAAAAGCAAGTCATACTTGTAGTGTAAAGAGCAATGTCAATCCCTATTTCTAAGAATTCTCTTTAATTTGGATTTGGTTTGGGGTCCATACAAATCAAACTTGGACATCAAAAGCACCCAAAAAATCACATTTTTCGATGGAATATTTGTTAGTATAAGTACGATTCCTAAGTGATGGATCTAGTGATTCAAGATGGGACAAATGATTGTTGTAAATGCTAGTATAAGTATCATTCCTAAGTGAATCTTGGACTACATTTTCACAAACCTAATTGGTGGGTTTCTCAAAACTTGAATGGAGTCAATGATACATATCGGATGGATGTGCATATGAATATTTTAGATGTTGTGAATACAATGGATGTAAGGGTTGGGAAATTCATAAATTTTTTATTTGGGTATAGTATAGAAAGTAACTAACTATAATATGCATAATGTGACGTAAAAGGGCATTAGGGACCTTTAAGTAAAGATGTGCATTCAAATTTCTAGGAGGGATCTAATAATTTGTTACTTCTAAGGAGGTAAAAAAAATGAATCTAGAAATTTTACTTCTCGTGCATTTATATATATTGAAGGAGGGATCTAATGATTTGTCACTTCTCTCTCTCTCTCTCTCTCTCTCTCTCTCTCTCTCTCTCTCTCTCTCTCTCTCTCTCTCTCTCATGGCAAAAAACAAAGACATATTAAGGCTGGCATGTTTTAACTGTATTTCATAAGGAATAGTAAAGGGAGAAGCATATAATGACAAGGTTCATAAGAACACCAAAATTCCAAGGGGGAAGATCCTATAGAGTTGTAGAAGTTTGAACTTGCTTCAATCAAATTAAAACCTACATGGAATAGCCATTGAAATTCTTATGTATACTAGTCAACTCATATCACAACTATCTGGAGAAAAAATTCCTATATAAAAATATCACATGCCATCTTCTATAAAATAGATCATGAGCAAGGCACCTTAAAAAGATCTCACAAGAGTATACACCTATTTTATCATAGAAAAAGTTAACTTACTAGCTAACTATAGATTATAAACTATAAAAATTATTACAAAAAATAAAGATATATAAATGCATGAGAAGTGAAATCTCTAGATTAATTTTTTTAAGAGAGAGAGAGAGAGAGAGAGAGAGAGAGAGAGAGAGAGATGACAGTTGCTCACATGCTCCCAAAGAAACCACATCCTTAGTGCTCCAAAGTGTGTAGCGCTTCTAGAAATCCGGTTTGGCACCTAGAATTAGTCCTAACAGCAAGATGGAGGCCTATGCAGACTGATGATTGAGATTGAGCAAAGTTTTAGTGATTGAGATTGTTGGACCCTGTCTGTGTCCCCCCAATCGGTCGGATCTAGAGGGAAAAGAAGGTGTTTTGGATCTCCAACCGGGTGAGTATTGTGTATAGTAACGGGTTTCGATCCAATGGAGAGAGGGTTAAGCAAGGAAATGTGAATGGGGATCTAAGCTGTATATTAAAACATGTATTAGATATTTAAGATGACTGCAACCCTTTTCTTAGGACACTCAACACCTCCTTGAACTTACTTAGGATGGTTTCACAAGGAGTGAGGGGTAAGTGCAAAGGGCCCAAATACTTCATATTGATTGGTAAAAACCACTTCAATTGGCCTCCCCCTTCTTCACGAGTGAGATTTGCCTCTAAGTGGCATTGAAGAGTTTTAAGTTTTAGCTTGTGGTAAGTCAAGATACCAAGGGAATACCGCAACCATCTTGAGTTTCTAGAGGGCCTTTCTCTCCTCTTCATTAAAGAACAAATAAAAAATGCCTTATCTAACCTTATCTAATTTGAATTTAGGCATTAGATGCCCTTCCTTCCAAAAGAAAGGGGGTTTCACATGGAATGACCTGGCCTTTCAAAATTCTTAACTTTAGTGTGCATGGAACAATTTAGAATGGTCTAGGAAAAATCTTAATATGAAGTCAATAACTGGTAAATTTCTTTTAAAGTACAAAACAACAGAATCCTCCAAAAGAAAGTCGAAGGAGTATTGAAATCCAATTGGATCCACCAGAAATGGTTGAATGGATGTTCCATTATCTCCGGTGGCAGGTGCCGTCAGGAAATTTATGTAATACACGAATGAATAGATACGGGTAACGGCAGTTATCCAGTCCAAACTTCCCGGTTCATTGTCCACCTGGTCTACTCATTTCCACTGTTGCAGCGAACCATTGGATCCTGCCATAATTCTGAAGCAGTTTTACAAAGTTATTCCATCTATTATTGCATTCGGGTGTCTGTTTCATGTTGGGATATGTACTAACCCTTGGGTGATAGTGTTGAGTCCTGATTGAAAGTAACTTCTCATTTACCGCTTTGATTAGCCATCTTTAAATAGGGACATAAATATGTAGCTTCTCATTTGTCTATTAGTTATAGCCTTTTCTTTGAACCAAAAGTTCCAGCAAACTGTTAGTAAAATGATAGATTTCATCACACAATGGACTCGTGATCAAGAAAGTGTGCATAAAGCTATTTAGCTGGGCTTTTTTTTGAGAGCCCCACCATCTTTGTACCCTATGATAGTTTCACTGGGTTTTGAAAAGGTGTTTATAGAACTACTGGATCTACAATCTTGCAGTAATTAGGTTTAGATGCAAAGTGGGTTCTGAGTGCCTTAGACATGGCTCTCAATACATCTGTGATTGACCCAAGTTGGAAAATCTTTAGTTCAGTCAAAAGCATATGCATATCTACCACTCACTGTAGTATTTAGTAGTTACTCCTCCTGCAGACTATGGCTTGTTTCACGATCAACAACAAACAACAAAACTTCCTTTCACAGAAATATCCCATTGCAATTATAATTGATTGATGACAGATACGCCTCCAACAACAAAATGGCTAGTCAATGCCACCTGAAACAGCAACCCATGCCTAAATTATGTTTTAGCCACTAACCAGATTTTCAGCTTCTGGACACACCCGAAGTCAAGGTTTAAAGAAATCAAAACGTCTACCTAATTCTTCTAAAAGAAAAAAATTCTGACTTACAGAGAGTACGCAACAAAACACCAGCGTACAGAGTTCTGCTGCAAGCTAGCCTCATGAAAAACTCTCTTGCTAATCTTTCAAATAAAGCGCTTCTATGAAACGCCATCCACAAGAAAACCTAGCAGTCAATTTTTCCACTGCAAAGAGAAGGTATCTCATCCAAGAACTTTAATGGGATCTAAACGGCCACTGAAATAGCTCGAAGGAACATGGCTTAATGCTTGGCGCCCTTTCCATTCTTCAGCTGGCTTTAGAGCAATTGGCTTCTCAAAAGCTGCTGCTCCTACACACACCATATCCTTGTATTCCTCATCACCAAAATCTGGTAAGGCTCTTGATTTTTTGTCCCATGGATTCCATACACCTACAGCAACCATCAACAGGTAACCATGAGAGTATGTCTCACCAAGCACTGCAATTTGCAAAGCAAAATTTTAAATTCATGTTTTGAAAAGCCACAAGTAAAACAAAAAGTTTGTAGCCCCCCATATTAGCCTACTTATTAAGAGTGGCTTGTGTGTGGACTCCTGACATGCGCACTTAAATGACATCTAGAGTCTATAAGCACGCAGGAGATATCTAGGAGCTTGCTGATTCAAAAAATGGCTGGTCTAATGTGCATTACAATGGCAACCATCACTAAAAGTCACCTCTATTATCATTAAACCTCTCCACTAATTATTATCTTTACTCCTCAATTTTATGAAGGGGAACTGAAAAATTTTACTCCACCTAACACTGAATGTAAACATTTTGTCAATAAACCATGAATGTCAGTGGCATCCAGCAGCCTTTTCTTAATGAGCCTCTTAATACTAGGTCCATCAATCTGGCCACCAGCCACTAACCTCGTGTCTCACTGCTTTTAATGTCTAACTCATGATAAGATAACTTTTGTAAACAACAACCCATTAACTTGTCCAGCTTGATTAGCAAAGTGGCTTCTATTAAATATGAGGTGGGTGGTGGGTATGCAGATTCAGAGTAGTCAGTAAACACTAATCTCTACTTATTTTCAATCTACAATAGGTTTAATTTTGTGAAAGACCTTCATAAGCATTAACACTATTGTGTGATTCCCTTGATACACATTGCATGTGAGTCAATCTCTTGTGTTGTCACCCTCCCTCATTTGATATAATATTGAACCTCTCTAATGGTTAGTTTTTTCAACTCGTAAGGCCTAGCAAATATACATCAATAAGGAACTTTCATACCTATTTTTACTGATAGAGGAGAGCCCCTATCTATGAGTCAAGGCTAGGGACCATGTCACACATGACCTAATGTCGGATCATGCCAAAGAGGGATCCAATTGCCCAGAGCAGAAGGTATAATGTCCTCTAATAAGCTAGCCACTTGTGGCCTATGTACTCTGCATGAATGGCACATAAATGTTGGTGAGCAATTGGAAAGGATTCCCATATAACCCAAATGAGACACTTAAAAAGTATGCAACCAACCAGGACACGAAAGAGTATTGATTCTGACTACCTTCCTTTCCTTAAAATTATCAATATTCACAAATGTTTGAAATATATTGATGGCTCAAAGATTGTCCAAAGTAAGATGGCTAATTACTTGAAGTTGCTAGCTTGAAGAGTTAAACTGATAACTTTTTAGATCTTTAGTAAATGGTGCTGACAATATGTAACTCATGCATTACCTATTGGATGAATCCCATTGGCTCATATGTGATCCATAAAGTGTTCATTGCAATGCCTTATAGCACCAAAAATAATCACTTTCAAGGGAAAGACAGCTAATCAGCTACGTTATGGTACCACAATAAGGATGTGATTGCAAATACAAACCTGCATCAGGTAGCCCTTCTTTTCTCAGCACAAATGTCCTCTTCTTTTGATGGTCAATGATAGCAAGTTTAGTTGGTGTACTCAAGTAGAATCTATCAACCTGCACTAAACGGATACACCCTATCTTCAGAAAACACAAACTGTACATATCTCTACAAGTGTCAATTTGAAACAGCTCAATCTGGAAAAATAGTCGCTTGAGTGAATTTTCATAGAAAAAATATAAATCACCTCAGCATCGAAAGTTATGGCATCTCCCTGTTCTGTGAATCTTTCCTTTTGTTCAAGATTGTCCATGTAGTCAAGAGTCTCCAGCCCTTCTATCCGCACTTCACTGAAAACAGCATAATCCACAGTAAAGAACAAGTTTCAAACTTTCAGCTGCATGAACAGGACTCAGAAACAACATAAGTTGACCTTTCATCTGAAACTGTAAACCATGTCTTCCTTCCTGCTAATTTTTCTCCTTATCTGAAAACTTAACTGATCGAGAAGACGAATCAAAGATTTCATGGATTTGAAGAAGAAATGACATGAATCAATCTACGTATATGGCAGGTCTGATAGAGGAGCCACCTCCTACTCAGGAATAATCATGTGTGATTCTACCAGAAAACAATGACGTCTTCTGGAAAAAAACAAATTGTATGCATGCATTGTTAAACCTTCTGATCAAACCAACTACTCACTACGACTTTATTTTGATCATTAAAAGGCCTGCAGATGGCTTGAACGCATTCAAAGGTGCATCAATCCCTGTTACTGTCAATCCCTATGAATTTTTAAAGATCTGTTTCTGTTTTTTTCCAGCAATTCTGGGCAACTATGAATTATATAATAAGATCCATGACAGTGTGCAAGATATACTTACCTGGAGTCTGACACTGAAAAGTAAGTATGCAGTGCAATTGTAAAAGTCAAAGGCTTGGTATCTGTATTCCTAACGCGCACAGTTAAAGTAAGGTCCCCTCCACGTGCTAAAGCTACCCTCAGGCGGAGCTCAAAACTGCACCAAAAATTCATAGCACTAAGAATCCAGGAGCTAAGAGTGACCTCATTAGATACAAACCACATCTAACAGCCACAAGATCCAAATTTTTCAGTCCAACCATGTCAAGTGCAAAGCAGTGATGCAGATAGAGCAGCTTCCCAATGTAGTGCCAGTTTTCTTTCATTAGATAAGCATACTACTGTCTTGAATGGAGCAAAAGTAAAGGCTTAGCATTCAGACTGGCCTTGAAGCAATGTAAAAAACAACTTGAACATGCTTGTACCTCCGAGGCCAGATCTTCAAATCATCCTCATTTGATTTGTAAAGAAGATCAACTACTGCTTTGTTGTTGCTGCTGTTTATTGAGATAGGAGGAGGATCCAAATCAATGGACCAGATTCTATTCCTCACAAACCCATGCTGCTCCAGGGATCCAAAATTGCCAAACTGTAGCATCGCTCATATCACTAATATTACATTTCCATATTTTACATTCTAAGATTGATAAGTTTGGCATCATACTACATACCTGTGGAAAACAAATAGGTATTCCGCCCCTTAACGCCTTTGGAGGCTTGTATGTTTCCTGAGTGTATTTAAAACATTCAGCATTGACTTATCATGCCCAACAAATACATACCTTGTGCAGGAAATGCTTAAAATTCCAAATTGTACAATGAAATCGAAGAAACATAATTGCATTAATCAAAAGCAGAGTTTTAGTGCATTAACTACCATATTTTTAAGAAAATAAAATATTAAACAATCTTAGCCAGTTTTAGGCACGCAGAGTCTGTCCAGAGAACTAATCAGCTCTTAACAGTGTAAATTTACTTTTCATCTTTGAGCCTGTCTGTGCAGAAAGCAATATGCAAACATACTACTCAATAATACATGATATGAGCACGCAAACTTAAAGAGGTGTATCAGCAGATGACCTTGCTACTCATGAATAATAACTCCTCTTCTTGATCGTTCTTCCATGATGTCAATTGTCCTCCAAATAGGTGCACCTACAAGAAGATATTTTCTATGATGAATCTTACTTTAAATGCATTATAAAGGTTTTGGATTGAATCATATGTGCTATATGCCGCACAACATCATTTACCCATGAAGCTAAAGTTAGTAGTAGCTCACGCATTACCTTTGTCTGTACATTCAGCAGTCTGGAGCAAGTTTGTAGGCCAACAAGTAATGCACTAATACAATTGTAGACAAAAGAATTTAAAATGAGACATTTCCTTCTGGAAACAAAAAATAAAAAAGTAAATTCAACTTCCCAAACAATAAATAGAACATTCAATAAACACTGAAATTTTCTTCAACCTTTGCAGTCTACCCATAATCTCAGACCATCGACAAATATCTACTTTAAACAGGTAGATAAATGCTTGTTCATGAGCATCCCGAGATTGGTCAAGCTCACGGTTCTAAGAGGTTGAACTATGTTAGCACCTCAGAGATTGCTACAACATGATGTACCGTGAAAAATTTGCAACCCTTTACAAAGTTACAATACGGACTCTACAGTAGCAGGCACTGAAGTAGATAGTCACAATCTTAATCAAAAGAGACAAATGCAGTGGGCCAAGGATCAAAGCAAGCTAAATCGCTTGCAGGCCTAGTCTGCTGTGAAGATATTTAAGGAATACTGCACCTGCAGATTGGAACAGATGGAGATTAAGCAAAATCCTAAATTATGCAAGTTGAGGTCCCCAACTTTTGAATGTCCAAAATGTAATTTAAAAGCACATTCTTGTTATGGAAATCTAGCCCATACAATTCTGCTTTTACTTTCCAATGCTACCTTTACTTAGGAACCAATGCCACATTTACCAAATTTTTAAATCAGTGCTATTTTCATCTCACATGTTAGCAAAGGGACCTTCATTCATAGACTGGAGTGTGAGCACTACATTTCTCCCGTTCTTGGTTTCTAAATACTTGTACATTAGGGCACAAATTAATGATGGGCTTAGGTGCACATTCCAACATTTTGGTATCTTTGGATATTGAGGTAGCTTGAGCTCATCGTGGGAGCACTCATCACTATTGCTTGTAAGGCTTTAACCTCTGATTACATGTGATGTCAATGATCATGCTTCATGGAAGTTTGCTATTTGCGTGTCATTTATATTCATTTATGATTTATTTGAATTTAAAATCTATGGTTGCAATCGTACCTGGTATCAAAGAACTTTCATGTGAAGATCCGTAATCATATTTTTTGTGGAGAAAGTTGGCACCACATTTGGAGATTCTTATTTGTCTTGGAGAAAGTTGGCGCCTACTTTGGTTAGCACTACCTCTTTTGGATCCTGTTTCAGCTAGCACCCTATTTTGGAGGTAATATTTGACAGTTCTCTTCACTTTTTGCTGTATTTTTTGCTAAAATCTACTTTTTCTAGTATATGTTTGGTGGACAACAGCTATTTATAGTTGGTGCCCATATTGCAGGTGATTTCGGCATTCCTTTCTTCCTCTATTGCATGCTGACTTTTACAACAGTGATGGACAACATCTATTGGTAGTAGGCAACTACTTTGGAGATCATATTCAGGCCTATTGCATGATATATTGCTTGCTGATTTTTACAACCATTGTGGATGCATATATCTACCACTAGCAACAATTATGGAAGTAAATTTGACCACTTCTCTCTTCAATTTCCTTTGCTGATTTTTCTAGCATCTGTGAACAGGCTTTCTTGCTATCCAGCACCCCTTTTGGTGGTTTCATCAGCATTTGGATACACATTTGCTTGCTGATTCTTCATCCCTCATCTATCACATTTTTTGCCATCATTTTCAGCCTATTAGTGTAGTTCTCTGTACCTCAGATCTACTTGGGGTGACAACAAGAGTCCGCTCCTTCAATAGCATCTTATTACATACTTTCTTCAATAGTAGTGTTTGAAGCATTTGAGGTGGAGCTTTCTATCATGGATATGTTCAACAGAGGCAGCAATAGTAGCAACAGATGATGCTTCAGTAGCTTGCTCGTTTTTCTACACAGATTGTTCGTCCTGAGTTTATCTCTCAGGTGAAGTGGAACGATTCTCACTTGATACTCATATCCCAGGTGATACTAGTATGGCTTTTCCTGTGTATATTATACCTTCTTTTGGTGAAGAGCCATATTTTAGTCATGACAAGAATAAGTGCAACTTAAGAAACTCAGAAGCTATGCATACATGCTCTGCGCATAATAGAGCAATGAGTGTAGCACCAACAATCACAAAGTTTGTATCAACTTATGTAGATGGGTAGCCAAACCTACAATAGAAATTTATGAACATTATGTGCATCATTATGCTCAGGTTATCTTTGGATGGTTTGTATAGTTAGTAGCTAGAAAGTCATGAGCTCAACTTCCCATACAACTTATGAGCAACTATATTGTTGTAAAAGGCCAATCTCATATGCCTCTGCCAAAACCGTGGGAACCAATTAAGGAGTTGAATAAGCAAGTCGTTGTATGCGTGAGAGGCTCATGTCTGACAACTTGTAAATACACTGGGTATGCATGTGCCCCATCACAACGACTTCATGGCTCATCTGTAGTATCTAGAAATCATGAACTATGGAACCATCAAGAGAATGTGAATGCCATGTGTGCAGAATCTCTCTCTACTTCACCTGAAATATCATGTGGCCCATCTGAGTCTTGGATGGGCACCCTTGTTAATGCCTCATCTGGGAACCACTGCTGGAATCTCATTTGTGGACGACAAAGCCTCAATCGTGTATGCAAAAGTATCACCCTAAGACGTAAGGATCGCTGATAAGTCGTAGGAACACAAATATCCTACTTAAAAATGCTCCAATCTAAAAAGTGACACATCTCGCTTATGCACCAGAAAAGATTCTAGGCCGACCTAAGCCATAAATGCATAACCGGAAAAGACATGTGAAAACGAGGAAAACAAAAGAACGCAAAAAGTATTAGGCGTAAATGATGTTGAGCCGCATTAAAGATAGGATGCAAATCATACTTGCGCTGTAGATCCCGAAGGCTCTTTCAGAATAACTTTTTCCAAACCATGACTATCTCGTAGAATAATCTTATCGAAACCACTCCGCTCGTCTGTATCAACCATCCTCGAAATATCAGAAATATCAGTTGAGGCGTTGTCTTTACGCTTCTTTTAAATCTGCAGCCAAATCTTCGTGCATGAAAAATGAGTCATGATTCAGATTCTGCTGCGCTTCCGGTTCCCTAGCTTCGCTAAACCGGATTATAATTTTTTGAGGACGTGGATAGAGCGCTGCATATGTCATCATGCTCACACTGCTGCAAATCTGAGAATAGAAAAAAAATTCCAGCTCAAAACGTTTCCCATTCGTGCTGATGAGAGAGCAAAATGCTTCCAACTGAAACCATTAAGGTGCACCACCCTAAAGCGAAAACCACAGCAAAAAGTTCAGCAAATCGAGAAAACTAAGCCATTACTGCTGTCGTTCGAGAACTCGGAAAGCTGAGACAACTGCATGTCAACATATTGCTTACAATAAACTTGCCAAGTTCGAGTCGCTACTGTTCTGAACGAATGTAGACTTTCTTTCAAATATTGGCAAAAATCTGGAACTCAATTATCTAGACGCCATCCATTCTCCTGATGTAGCTGGAAAATAGAAACCTTTATTGGTCAGATTCAACGATTACTCCTAAATTGTGAATTGACATAGCATTTTGAGTTGGCTCGGCAATGTAATGTTCCTCATGAAGATCACTCAACCTAGTCAAAACTAAACATTCGAGGGGAAAAAAATAAAAAACCACAGCTGACTGCATCCTGATATGTCACAATAAGCAGCATCAAAGGTTAATAAGACGCTTACTGCTCAAGAGTAAGGATTACAACTCGATCCAAATCTCATGTGTAGTTTGTGATGGACGAAACCGATAGCGAGCAGACACCGGCTGTGTTTGACATAGTGACAACACACGTACTTGCTGGCTTAAATCATTTTCTTGTCAGAATAACGGAATTCCTTTTCATCCTCTGACATCTCAAAATTCTTCTTCAGTAACTCCATTCATCAGCAAATCCTTAGAAAGGAAGAAAAAATCTGCAATCCTTAGAAAGGAAGAAGAAATCTGAAATCCTTAGAAAGGAAGAAGAAATCTGAATAGGGAGTAGGAAGCCGATAAGGCACGGCCTCGTCTTGTCAGAAGATAGACGAGAAGACGAGATGGATCGCTGCGATATATTACCCGAATGCTCGTCAAGGAGATGAATGCAATTGCGCAGTGGGGGTGATGTAAAGACAAGAAAGACCAAAAGAAATGGGTGCCCCGTGCGTATTTGACCCTTTTCCGGCTTTACTGGGTCAGAGGGAGGGAGGGGGAACGGCCTTGAATTTCAACTAACGAGAAAGAGGCGTTTTCGAAGGAAATTGACGTAATAGGTACTCCTGGTTTGACGTAAGGGGAGTGGCATTTTTGTAGGGAGCTTCATGTGCAAGCATGCACATGCTTTAGAAGTAGTTGGTCTTTTCTTGGTGAGATTCAAGATTTTTGAGACGTAAACGTTCATTTTAATAATAGGATAGTAGAACATTGATTGTGCTAGTTTGAATCGCTAACACTATCCATTCTACATAAGAAACAGTTTAAAAGAGCAGAGCTCGAAACTTGAGGATGTCAACGACAAGACATGTACAATGCAAGAGCATTCAAACCTATGGCACAACATTACAACTTGCAGTATCACTCTCACCCAAGTCAACCGACTGACCTTAACATGTCAAACATTTTGTGCATGTTGCCTTTGGGTTGGACCTCGGCAATCAATATCACTGCTCGTTTTGAAAACACCTTTTAAAGTGATTAAGTTGTCTCTTTTACTGCGAATGTCTTAGAAGATATAAATAAAGTCCCCTCTTGTAAAGATGTGTTGATGAAAAAATCATAGGGGTAGGGCCCGTCTTGGGGTGGCCTATGACCCTTATGCACATATAGGAGAGGTGACCCTCTTCAGGATTCATTCTCTCTTCCAAATCACACACAAGGAGGGACGAGCACTATTGCATGCTAGGGTTATCTTGTCGTTTGTGCTAGCCAGACTTGGGCAGTTGTTACCCGAGGTCGAGACAATGTGTAGCACAGGCATCCCAAAGGGAGCCGGGAACCACGACTTAGCTTCCCAGCCTTCAACTCTTGCCATCCAAACCCACTTGACATACAAGAAGCCAACTCGCCAACAACGATCAGACTTAACCAACTTGAAGTTTCGAAAACCAACATTGAGATCCAACCTGGCGCCATGCCAGATCGGGGGTCCCGACGTGGGTGACTTCCCTCCAAGCAAGCCGCCCGACATACATCAAACTTAACCAACTCGAAGCTTCGTTACAAACGAGTAACATCCATTCCAAGCAAGCGGTTCGACTAACATCAGACTTAACCAACTGAAAGCTTCGTCACGAGCGCTGGAAGCCAACCTGGCGCCACGCCAGACTGGACAGCCATGAACAGGTAACATCCACCCAAGCAAGCCATCCAACTCAGCCGACAGGTTAGAGCGCGTTCCCAAAGAGCTTAACGCATTCACGTTCATGCAAGGCACACTCAGAACCACAAGCCGCGACAGATATGGAAACAACCAGTTCCTGGACCAAATGGTCCCGACAGCATACCGCTGGCGCCACGGACCGAATGATCCCGACGGCATACCGCTGGTGTTGTAAAGCTACCTTTACAAGCTTTACTTTCGGCGCCATTGGCGCCAGCTATGTGTGAAAATTGTCAACATTTCCTAGCTAGTTTGAGGCCTAAATTGGCTAAAATTATAAATAGTTTTGGTTCTGGAGTTTCACACGTGTGAACCAGGCCACAATGTTTTTATTTACTGTATTTTTTCAGTATGATGAAGTGTCAAACTTCATACCCTTCAAAATGAGACCATTTTGATGTATTTTGGTCATATAAGCCATTTTTAGCTATTTTTCCTATATAGGAAATATCTAGGGTCAAGTACCTTCTAGAGAGAGGAGAGAGAGTCATCTTCCTCATCCATAAATAGTAGGGAAGTCGTGGAGAACAGGTTGGAGAAACCTTTTGTATGCTTCATTGAGATCAATAGATCATTGTCATTGTTTCTTCCTCCATTGAGAGCATTGTTGTGTGTATTGTCTTCAAGCTATTGTGTATGATCTTAGGTGCTTTCCAAAAGTGGTAGGCTGATGTATTATGGACTGTATAATGCTATTTTGGGCCGCACTTGATGTTTATGGAAGTTTCCATTTGTGATAAATGCTTTTTGATCAAGTTCTTTGCATTCTAGGTAGCATAGAATGTGTTGCCAATTCCTAGCTTATGTAGTTTGGAGTGCAAGCATTCAAGCCAATGATCTTGGAGTTTAGATCCACTTAGGATCTGTATTTTTCACATGGTATCAGAGCTGGTTGGCTTCTATTTACAGTAAGTATTCCATTTTTGGTGATATTTGGATGTTTGATCAAGTTCTAGCATGATTTTGCATTGCTTTGTTGATCAAATCTTACTAACCTTTGTTTTGTGAGTTGAACTTGTGGATCAAAAGCATATTTCAGGTCTATTGAAGATCAGAGGCTGAAAAGAAACTATTTTGGATCAGATCATAACACCTAATCATTTGTGATTGTGAGGCTTGTGCATATTCAATACTAACAAATGTTCTTTTCAATCCTATTGTTGACAATCTCCATTCTTGGATGAACACTCTCCTTAAGTGGATGAAACTTCTCCTTAAGTGGATGACAAATGCTCTTTTGAGTGAGTTGTAATTCTCCTAAAGGCTGAGCAAAGCTCCCATTTGGATGAAAGATCCCCTTTTTTGGGTGAACATATTGTAAGCTCCATTGTGAAGAGCATATTGTAAAGATTGTCATCAATTTTGGCATAATTTTTGGTGTACTTTGTTGAGCATGTAAGTAACTCTCCTTATGTAATTTGATTGGAGCATTTGCTGGAAGGTGTTAACCATTATGCAAGTGTGTTTTCAGGTTCTTAACAGGTTGAGGAACATTCTCATGTGAAGTGATCTTAGATCTACATCTAAACACCAAGATTTGACAAGATAGTGAAGCTAGTCTTGTGATTCACTAAGTGTGCTCATTCATTCACCTCTAAATCTTGTATTTATCACTTGCTGGAGTTTATAAACTTTTAGAAGTGTGGTTTACATGTGGTTTTAAGGTTGAATCAATATCTTAGTGTGTTGATCATATGTTGATCAAGTTTGTTCATTACTAGGTAATCTTGGCATCCTAGTTTTGGGTATTTTCTAAGAATGCAAGTAACTCTTCACACCATAACTTGATTTGGTCACTTGCTGGAAAGTTTGAGAGCTTAATCAAGAGTGTGTTCAGGTTGGTTTGATTTTGTAATCCATTCTTAGTGTGTTGCATGTGTTTCAATCTTCCTTTCTATGCTTGGAAACCATCTAGGTTCAAGATAGAAGTGTTTTAGGGTCCTAAATCTTCATAGATCTCTTTATCTATCATTTGTTGAGAGAAAAGTGAGTGCTAAGTGCTTTAGGACAGAACCTAAAAGTTGAAGAAACATTAGAATCATGGCTTCCAATGGTGGGATCATGCTAGAGTCTAGTGAAAGGTTGAGTTCATCAAACTACTCTACTTGGAAAGTGAGGATGGAGTCCTTACTTGAGTTGAATGAACTCATGGACATAGTTGCAGAAATTGAAGAGAGACCTCTCACACTTCAAGAGCAACAAAGGTTTGATAAGAAGGCCAAAAGGGCTCTTCATATCATTAAAATGAATGTTACAAATGAACTTCTCAAGGAAGTTGGAAAGTGTCAAAGTGCAAGTGAGGCATGGAATGCCTTAAAGAAGCTCTTTGAATCAAAGTCCACATCTAGGGTATTGACCCTAAGGAGACAAATATTTTCTAGTAGGCAAATAGAGGGTGAAAGTGCTCATGCATTTATCTTGAGAGTTAAGTCCCTAAGTGATGATTTAGCATGCATTGATGAGAACATAAAAGATGGTGAAATAGTCCAAGTTATGTTGAATGGTTTGCTAAATGAACATGCTAACCTTGTGCAAAGTTTTGCCATTCAAAGAGTCTTGCCAAGTGTGGTTGACTTGCAAGAAATCTTATTGGCTGAAGAACATAGGTTGCAATCAAAGCTTGATGGTGCATCCTTGCAAGGTGGAGGTGAAGAGGCTTTCTTCACAAAAGGCAAATTCAAGGGCAAAGGTAAAGGCAAAGGGAAATGGTCCAAAGGTGGTAACTTTGATCATGATGATCACTCTTCCTCTTCCTCTTCTACTAAGAACAATAAGTCAAAGTTCAAGTGCTTTTATTGTGGGATAAAAGGTCATTTTGCAAATGAATGTTATAAGAAGAAAAGAGAGCAAGGAGAGAGGCAAGGAAATCTTACAATAGATGAGGAAGAACATAACACATGTGAATCACTTGTTATGACTTCAAGTTTGTTAGCCAACATAGATGATAATGATCCTTGGTGGATTGATAGTGGAGCCTCATCTCACATGACAAGACATAAGGAATACTTTACATCCTTATTGTCTTATGAGGGAGAAGGTAACATCATCTACACTGCAAATGATGGTCAATGTGACATCAAAGGCATAGGCACTATTCCTATTTCCCTTTCAACAAATAGGAAAGCAAATCTTGAAAATGTTTTGTACATTCCTTCAATCACTAAGAATTTGCTTAGTGTAAGTCAAATGATTGACAAAGGACTTGATGTGGAGTTCATTGGAGATGCATGTTTGATAAGTAAATGTGGATCCTTGATTGCTCAAGGTAGGAGGCATGGTAAACTTTTCAAGCTTGATGCATGTGTGATCTCTAATCATGAAGGATGTATGGCTAGGGAGCAATTGACAAACCAAGAAGTTTGGCACAAGAGGTTGGGCCATCCCAACTTCAAATCTTTGGAGGTAATGGCAAAGAAAGAGCTTGTTCTTGGTCTCCCTAAAAGTCTTGTTGCAAACAATAGTGTTTGTGAACATTGTGCCTTGTCCAAATCTCATAGACTTGCTTATTCTAGATCTACTTCTAGATCTAAAGAAGCTTTTCAACTTGTGCATTCTGATATTCATTCTTCTAGTACAACTAGCAATGGTGGGACAAAGATGTATGCAACTTTCATTGATGACTTTAGTAGGTATACTTGGATCTATCTTCTTAAAAGTAAGGATGAAGTGTTTGCTGCATTTGTCAAGTTCAAGAATGAAATGGAAAACCAATTCAATACAAAGATCAAATGCTTAAGATCTGATAATGGAGGGGAATACACCTCAAATAGGTTCAAAGACTTTTGTATAGCACATGGGATTAAGAGGGAGATGTCTAGTCCTAGGACTCCACAACAGAATGGAGTGGCCGAGAGGAAGAATAGAACCCTTTGTGAATGTGCCAAGGCAATGAGACTACATGCTAATCTTGCTAAGTCTTTTTGGGGGGAAGCTTTAGCATGTGCTAACTATCTATGTAATAGATGGACAAGTGCTTCCTTGGATGGTAAAACTCCTCATGAGGTTCTTTATGGTAGAAGGCCGAGTGTCAAGCATTGTAGGATCTTTGGATGTACATGTTTTGTCAATATCACACTTGATGATAGAACTAAAGAAGATCCTTCATCAAAGAAGGGTGTGTTTGTTGGCTATAGTGAAGTAAGCAAGGCTTACAAAGTGTACATTCCTTCTACAAAGAAAGTTGTCATAAGTAGGGATGTCATCTTTCATGAAGAGAATGTTTCCAATGTTGTTGATGTTGATGTTGATGTGCCTACTAATCATCATGATGTGCAAGATGTCTTGGATGAAGATGGAGATGCCACTCCAAAGCAAACTTCAAGGAAGACTCAAAGGCAAAGGGCTAAGCCATCAAGGCTAACCTATGATGAAAAAGGAAAGCAAGTGGTGGACAACTCTAACTTTGCTTTTCTTACCTCTTTTGATGAACCAACTTGTGTAGGTGAAGCAATTCAAAAGAAGGAATGGATCCAAGCCATGGATCATGAGCATCAAGCACTCATCAAAAGCAACACATGGAGGTTGGTAAAGCTTCCAAAGGACAAGTTGGCAATTGGTTGTAAGTGGATCTTCAAGATCAAGACAAATCAAGATGGATCAATCAACAAGTACAAGGCAAGGTTGGTGGCAAAGGGGTATGCTCAAGAATATGGTATTGACTATGATGAGACCTTTGCACCCGTGGCAAAGATGGTAACTATTCGAATCCTAATCTCTCTTGCAACTCTTTATGATTGGGATATGTGGCAAATGGATGTTACTAATGCCTTCTTGAATGGTGATCTTGAAGAAGATATTTACATGGAGCAACCCGAGGGCTATGTTTCACATGATGAGCCTAATCATGTGTGCTATCTCCAAAAGAGTTTGTATGGGCTAAAGCAAGCACCAAGGAGTTGGTATGCTAAGCTCAATTCCTTCTTACTTTCTCAAAACTTTGTTATGAGTGAGTATGATCATTCTCTCTACTTTAGATTGAATGAAAATGATATCACTTTACTTTTGATCTATGTTGATGACATTATCTTAAGTGGTGGTAACAATCTAGATATAGATGAAATCAAGATGGCACTCAAAAGAGAGTTTGAAATTCAAGATCTTGGTAAACTTCATTATATCTTAGGAATAGAGATTATTAGAACTTCTAAATCTACATTCATATGTCAAGAAAAGTATGTTAACTCTATTCTAAAAAGGTTTCATATGGAAGATTGTAAAGTTGTTTCTACTCCTATGGAATCAAATGTAAAGCTAACTACAAGAAGTAATGAAAGATCCTTCAAGGACATTACTCTCTATAGAAAGCTAATAGGATCTCTTATATGGTTAACCATCACAAGACCTGATCTAAGCTTTGTGGTTGGTAAACTAAGTCAATTTATGCAAGATCCTAGTGAGGCTCATTGGAAGCTAGGAAAGAGAGTACTTAGATACATCTCGGGATCTAGAGATTTTGGCATCTTGTATGGAGGTACTACACCTAACCTTTGTGGATTTTCAGATTCAGATTTTGCAGGTGATCAAATGGATAGGAAGTCAACAAGTGCCTTTGCAATCTATCTTGGAGATGGAGTGGTCTCATGGCTATCAAAGAAGCAACCAACTATCTCTCTATCTTCCACCGAAGCCGAGTACAAGGCATTAACAACATGCACCAAGGAGATTCTTTGGATCAAGAGGATGTTATTGGATCTTCACTTGCTGGAACCAGAGAAGACTCCAATCATACTTTGTGATAACCTTTCAGCCCAAAGCTTGGCAAGCAATCCTGTTTTTCATGCAAGGAGCAAGCACATTGAGATTGCTCACCATTTTGTGAGAGATCAAGTCATTGCCAAAGAGGTGGAGCTTCAACATGTCTCTTCAAAGGAGTGTGTGGCTGATATCTTTACCAAACCATTGGGAAAGGACCTATATTTAATGCATAGATCTAATCTTGGAATGTGCTCAAAGACTATGTTGAAACTAGCATCCAATGTTGAAGAGGGAGTGTGAAAATTGTCAACATTTCCTAGCTAGTTTGAGGCCTAAATTGGCTAAAATTGTAAATAGTTTTGGTTCTGGAGTTTCACACGTGTGAACCAGGCCACAATGTTTTTATTTACTGTATTTTTTCAGTATGATGAAGTGTCAAACTTCATACCCTTCAAAATGAGACCATTTTGATGTATTTTGGTCATATAAGCCATTTTTAGCTATTTTTCCTATATAGGAAATATCTAGGGTCAAGTACCTTCTAGAGAGAGGAGAGAGAGTCATCTTCTTCATCCATAAATAGTAGGGAAGTCGTGGAGAACAGGTTGGAGAAACCTTTTGTATGCTTCATTGAGATCAATAGATCATTGTCATTGTTTCTTCCTCCATTGAGAGCATTGTTGTGTGTATTGTCTTCAAGCTATTGTGTATGATCTTAGGTGCTTTCCAAAAGTGGTAGGCTGATGTATTATGGACTGTATAATGCTATTTTGGGCCGCACTTGATGTTTATGGAAGTTTCCATTTGTGATAAATGCTTTTTGATCAAGTTCTTTGCATTCTAGGTAGCATAGAATGTGTTGCCAATTCCTAGCTTATGTAGTTTGGAGTGCAAGCATTCAAGCCAATGATCTTGGAGTTTAGATCCACTTAGGATCTGTATTTTTCACACTATGTCCCCGGCGCCGGCGCCACTGTGACCAGAATCCAGCCGGCGCCAAGTTCCTATGGCTGAAAATCTTTGATCGGTTCTAGAGGAGTCCAGAGAGCTCAGATCGATGTGCAATTACCTCACACGATCTAGGCATGATTAAAGGAAGCTTGGGGATCAATAAAATCTAGAGAGAGAGAAATGACTTTCTAGGAAGAGAAAATCCTAGAGAGAGAAAAATGTGCTTTACCAGCTTGGGTACAGTGCTTGGTATGAGGGGGGGTGCCGAATCACACCAATACTATAGGGGAGTGCGGGTTGCGACTCAGGGCGAGCTCCAACCAAGTCTCAGCCTCCCTTGCTGGAATGTTGTCATGGCTCTCGCCTTGGCATGCTAGCGCCCCGGAGACTAGGGTCGGTCACACACTTGAAATGTAACCTTCTCAGAATTATCAATAAAGTGGGATTTTCCTCAAACTGACTCTGATTACCTTCAAGGTTTCAGTGTTCGGTAAAAGCGCCAGTTGTAAGGCCGCTTTCAAAATTTTTAACTTGGCACATAGCTGAGGGTCGTATCCCGGGACGCCAGCGATATGCCGTCGGGACCATTCGGTCCGTGGCGCCAGCGGTATGCTGTCGGGACCATTTGGTCCAGGAACTAGTTGTTTCCATATCTGTCACGGCTTGTGGTTCTGAGTGTGCCTTGCATGAACGTGAATGGGTTAAGCTCTTGGGGAACGGGCTCTAACCTGTCGGCTGAGTTGGATGGCTTGCTTGGGTGGATGTTACCTGTTTATGGCTGTCCAGTCTGGCGTGGCGCCAGGTTGGATTCCAGCACTCGTGACGAAGCTTTCAGTTGGTTAAGTCTAATGTAAGTCAGACCGCTTGCTTGGAATGGATGTTACTCGTTTGTAACGAAGCTTCGAGTTGGTTAAGTTTGATGTATGTCGGGCGGCTTGCTTGGAGGGAAGTCACCCACGTCGGGACCCCCGATCTGGCATGGCGCCAGGTTGGATCTCAATGTTGGTTTTCGGAACTTCAAGTTGGTTAAGTCTGATCGTTGTTGGCGAGTTGGCTGCTTGTATGTCAAATGGGTTTGGATGGCAAGGGTTGAAGGCTGGGAAGCTAAGTCGTGGTTCCCGGCTCCCTTTGGGATGCCTGCGCTACACCAGGCTTCCTTTAATCATGCCTAGATCGTGTGAGGTGATTGCACATCGATCTGAGCTCTCTGGACTTCGCTAGAACCGATCAAAGATTTTCAGCCATAGGAACTTGGCGCCGGCTGGATTCTGGTCACAGTGGCGCCGGGAGCGACGCCGGCGACGCCGGCGCCGTTGGCGCCGGTAGCAGCTGTTGTAAAGCTGACTTGGGTGCACCCAGCGTGCCCTGTAAGACTCAAAGGGGTGACACTCCCTAAGGTCCCAGAGCAAGTTAGAATGTCAAGGACTGAGCCTCCGACCTGTGGTGAGCCAGTCAAGTAGTCACAAAGTCATGAGCTAGCTCTGGAGCTCGAGTCATGGCCTAGTCAGGAAAGCAGGTTGATTCGGCCGCCGGGACGGCTCCCGGGACCCATGTCCGGGAGCCAGACTGATTCTGCCAGGCTTGCCAGGCTTAATCAGCAAAATAAAAACTAAGTCCTAAAAAGCGTGCTTTACCAGAAAGCACTATGTTTCAAACCAGAGGGGGTGCGCCGAATCACAGCAGAACTATAGGGGGAGTCCGGCAGACAGAAACTTGGGCAGCTCAACCAGCGCCAGGAATCCAGTCGCCAGGTCTCAGCTCCCTCTACCAGCACGAGCCAGGCACAATGCCCAACACGTGTTGGTGGCCCCGAGACCGGTCAGTCTATGTATGAATGTAACCTCTTCCAAATCTAATAAAGTTGATCCTTGGGGATGATTACCATTTCGGTTTCGCCTCCGGGACTGGTCCAAGTGGAAGGACCCTTACTACAACCTTTTTGCGTCGCTGGCGCCTAAGGGTCTCTGTCATCGACATGGGGCTTGCCGCTATGCCAATTGGTCAGTTTGGCGACCACTATGCCTTGGATTTCATGTGTGGCTTGTCTTTGCCTTTGGTTACCTTTTGGGGACGGATTCTGAGTTGGCTTTCGGGTTGGTTGGGATTCCAGTTTTCTTAAGTCTGAATGGTTAACCTTGTTACGTTTCTGAGTTGGCTTTTATGTAAGTGCATGATGGATGAATGTTAGACTTAAGCGCGTGTTGGGAAAACCGCTCAAGTCCCAGCGCCCTTTGAGGCGCCGGCGCAACATGTGGTATCAGAGCCGACTAGCCGGTCAGCTACGCAAGTCTCACAAGGATGGCCACGTTTTTGGGATTTGTCAAGACAACCGTTGCGCAAGGTGCTGCCCACAGTGTAAGCACGGGTGCGTCGACGGTTGGGGTGGTCGGCGGAACGGGGGACTTGATGAGTCAAAGTGCTGCCCTCGAGTTGTAAGCACGGTCAGTTCTCGCGGTTCGGGCCTGGCGCTGTTTGGACGTAGGACGGATGAGGCAAATTGCTGCCTAGGTAGGTGAAAGCACGGTCTGTACCTTGTGGGGTGCGGGGCGACATATTCGAACTGTACGGGTTAACCATTGATACAGAGATGTTGCTCGAATTCGGGTGTAAAGCACGGGTGGTTAGCTGCCGGTGCGGGATAGCTGCCGATCGTTTAGCTATAAGGGCTATCAACCAAAAAGTGGTGGGGCGTGACTGAGGCAATGTCCTGCTTAATGGTGAAAGCACGGATGGTTGGATGGATGTTTCCCCGTGGGCTAATTCTGTGATAGATTTGTGTGGGCGCGGCTAGGCAAAGGTCCTACGTCCGGTCTCAGGGGGGTTTGTGGCTTGAAGAAATGGGTGGCCCTTCTGAACCTACACCAAGAGATGAACCCTTGCCAGAGGCACAACAGGACCTCTTTGAAGTGAAGATGCGGCAATACTTATCAAGTGCAATGACGGCTATGCTTAGCGAGGTGAAGAAGGATAGAGAAACCGAAAGGAAAGAATGGCAAACATCCTTGCGAGCCATGAATCTTACTCAAATTAACCTTGCTAGAGAAATGAGAGACGGGCTAACACAGCTCGAAGCCAGGTTTGAAGAGTTGGAAGCAACTAGGGAGAATGCAGTGGCGCCTCCTCCACAGATACCAAGAGAACCACGAGTGCGAACCACGGAGGGCCCAAGAAAGACTGCCAAAGTGAAAGCACCACCTACTTTCAAAGGAGAGCGTGACATTCGAGTTGTGGAAGATTGGTTGTTTCACATGGACCATTACTTCCGTCTAATGAACACTCCTGAGGAAGAAAGAACTGACTTGGCATTAGCATATTTTGAGGGCTACACTACAAATTGGTACCGGATGGCAGGAATGCATTTTCAAACATGTGACGCATTCAAAGCCGCGTTACGAGAGGAGTTCATACCGAAGGATTCACACATGAGATTGAGGACAGAATTATCGGGGCTCAAACAGAAAGGGTCATTGCGAGAGTACCTCAATAGATTCAGACAGAGTGTATGGGTTATTAAAGATATGTCCGAGGCGGACAAAACTCATTACCTATTGTCTGGAATGCAATCCTGGACCCGACGTGCGATAGACAGCTACATGCCCCATGATTTCAATTCAACTATTCGAGCGGCTGAAATGGTTTGTGATTATGAGAGCACATTGGCACCAGCTGCTCCCACAACCTCAACAAGAGTATTTAGTGGATCCAGACCGAGTCCGAGCTTCTTTTCAAGGGGGGACTCAGCTCCAAATGGCAACCAAGCCTCGAGTAGCGTGAAGAAATTCCCAACAAAAACAGGGTTTGGCAACCAAGGCAACAATGGAGGGAACATGTTCCAGAGAAGAAACAATGTTGGACCTTCAGCTAGTCACAACAACAGCTCACCAACAGTGGGCAGTTCCATGCATTGCTTCAACTGTCATCAGCAAGGTCACTCTTGGAGATCATGCCCCAAACCATTGAATAAGCAAATCATGGCTGCCATTGAAGGATTTGATAGGATGGAGAGAGAGGCATTTGATCAAGAAGATGGTGAACAAGATGATGAAGAGGACCCAGGAACGGATTTGACGGAGTCTGACCTGAATGCCTTGCAACAGAGAGGGGCACTCGCGGCTTATCGTGAACATCTTATGGCGACTCCTGCGAGAGGATCCAAGTTATTGTACCTGAAAGGCTGTATTCAAGGCAGGATCATTTACTTCATGGTAGACCTGGGGGCGTCACATAACTACTTGTCAGAAAAACTGACAGGAGAATTGGACATCCAATGTGAAGAAAATGTGACTCCTATTTGTGTGGAGACCGCGAAAGGTACAATGACCACTTGTAGATTGGCAACCAACTTACCAATCTCTCTGGGAGCCTGGAAGAATCGACTAACGTTCACAATCTTGAAGATGGATGCCTTCGACGCTATTTTGGGATTAAGCTGGTTTAACGAACATGTGGTGGCCTTCTTGGCAAAAGGGGTTAACCTTGTGTTATTATATAATGGTACGAGACCTTGTGTCGTCAGAGTTGTGCCAGGGGACCAACTAGAAAAGAACGACACAAATGAACCTGAGCCAACCATTCCTCCCAATCTAATTCACCTATTTAACGAAGGACAACCAACAGTGACAGACCAGCTGACACGGGAACAAATGGAGCCAAAATTGCCTATAGTCTCTACATCAAAGGTGAATTCAAGTGCCGATGCAGAGCTCAAGGAGCTCACCTTGTGTGACCAAGCGAAAACTCACTTTTTTAATGAAAGACATCCAACAGTGACAAACCAGCTGACGCGAGGTCAAATGGAGCCAACATTGCCTGCAGTTTCTACGTCAAAGGTGAATCTAAGTGCCGATACAGAGCTCAAGGAGCTCAACCTGGACGACCAAACGAAATATCTAGAGTCCTAGGGGACTCATCCAGATGTGCGACGACAACGACATATCTGAGGCTTAAGGGAGCCGTGAGTACCTTTTTCTTTCATGTTAATAAAGTAAGCCGCATTTCTTATCGAGGAGTGAGCTTCAGTCTGATGTCTAAGTGCAGCAGCTTCACACAGGTTTTACGTAAGTGAACTAGATCCACACTTTTCCTGTGCTGGGTGTAAAACACAATATCATTACTCTGCTTTACAGTTGGTTTCCTTTGTCCGGTGAATCAAGCCCGTGCCCTTGTATATGTGAATAAAGTCTGGCCGGTGAATTAAGCCTGTGCCATGAGTCTTAGGTTCTAGTTTGGCCCTGATGAGGACATCAACTTTCTCAAACGAGGGGAGGATGTTGTAAAGCTGACTTGGGTGCACCCAGCGTGCCCTGTAAGACTCAAAGGGGTGACACTCCCTAAGGTCCCAGAGCAAGTTAGAATGTCAAGGACTGAGCCTCCGACCTGTGGTGAGCCAGTCAAGTAGTCACAAAGTCATGAGCTAGCTCTGGAGCTCGAGTCATGGCCTAGTCAGGAAAGCAGGTTGATTCGGCCGCCGGGACGGCTCCCGGGACCCATGTCCGGGAGCCAGACTGATTCTGCCAGGCTTTCCAGGCTTAATCAGCAAAATAAAAACTAAGTCCTAAAAAGCGTGCTTTACCAGAAAGCACTATGTTTCAAACGAGAGGGGGTGCGCCGAATCACAGCAGAACTATAGGGGGAGTCCGGCAGACAGAAACTTGGGCAGCTCAACCAGCCAGGAATCCAGTCGCCAGGTCTCAGCTCCCTCTACCAGCACGAGCCAGGCACAATGCCCAGCACGTGTTGGTGGCCCCGAGACCGGTCAGTCTATGTATGAATGTAACCTCTTCCAAATCTAATAAAGTTGATCCTTGGGGATGATTACCATTTCGGTTTCGCCTCCGGGACTGGTCCAAGTGGAAGGACCCTTACTACAACCTTTTTGCGTCGCTGGCGCCTAAGGGTCCCTGTCATCGACATGGGGCTTGCCGCTATGCCAATTGGTCAGTTTGGCGACCACTATGCCTTGGATTTCATGTGTGGCTTGTCTTTGCCTTTGGTTACCTTTTGGGGACGGATTCTGAGTTGGCTTTCGGGTTGGTTGGGATTCCAGTTTTCTTAAGTCTGAATGGTTAAGCTTGTTACGTTTCTGAGTTGGCTTTTATGTAAGTGCATGATGGATGAATGTTGGACTTAAGCGCGTGTTGGGGAAACCGCTCAAGTCCCAGCGCCCTTTGAGGCACCGGCGCAACAGCAGCAGGGGCGCTGCTGGCGCCAGGGACATAGCTGGCGCCGATGGCGCCGGAAGTAAAGCTTGTAAAGGTAGCTTTACAACATCCACCCCACCTTTATAAAATCTGATGTCCTCATCAGATGTCAGATTAAAGTAAAGGTGTCTCCCAATTAAAATAACTATACATTTAAGCTACTTGGCACAGTATTCAATTTACTGGCCACTTTTTATTAACATTGAAGCTGGCACACCACAAGTCGGAGGCTCAGCTCTTTGTACTGAAAAACCACATAACTTGAAAATATATCTTTGTCTGGGAAAAGCATAGATTTGATATCGCTTTCGTAAAACCCGAGAACCTTATTAACTGGTGACAGAGGCCTTTCTTTGAAATGTTCGCCCCTGTCGCTTCTGACTTTCGACTTTGGAACTCCTTTGAGCTCCTGATTTGTCCTTGATGCACTTTGTGTTGAGCTCCCTGAGCTCCAGATTTGTTCAGTTCCGCACAGGTATCAAGGCTCCCTGAGCCGAAGGATTTATCGTTTGATTGCCCACTTTATGGTCCACTCCGTGCCTTGTTGCTTCTGCACCTTCATTTCTCTCCTTGTCCAAGCCTGATTTTGATACTTTTCCATCTTGGCTCTTTAAGGTAGGCAAAGATTGAGTACTCCGCAATGCACCTCTCACTTAGCTTGAAGTAGCTCTTTGAATCAGCCCAAATGTAACCATTGACCTCGTGGCACAATTCCATCACTGGTTAGTTGCCTCACAGTCAAAACAAGAAGTGTACATCGAGCTTGGATTCAAGTAGCTCTCTTTGAATCAGAAACATTCACCCAGAGTTTGCACTAATCCGATCTCAACGCGAACTGTCCCTTAGCGTCTGTTCGAAATACCAAGTCTCTGACTCAACTTTCACAGTTCCTTCATTGATCAGTTGCCTTACACGTAACACAAGCCAACGTACTCATATGTTTCCTCATCATTGCTGGTCCAGAGAAAGCCTATAACAAACTTTTCTTTCCACAACAAAGACTTGTCAACTTATTAGGTCCAAAGTTCGCCAGTCTCCTCGTGTGAGTATGGCTAGGCACCTTGAATTTGCCCCCATTTTGATCAACTTTCATTCAAAATTTGCCCCAAGAGAGAGGTGTGTGTGATAGTTCCCCTCCACTTAATAAATCAGCTGATCGGACTTAGAGTAGAGTTCTTTGGACAAAAAGCCTTTCCAACACTTTGCTTCCCATCTGCTAGGATTATGGCTCGATCCAACTTGTTGCCAATCTCTGAAGAGGATCCTAGTCTTTTCCCCTTTGAGGAAAAACCCAACTGATACTGGATTTCACCCATGCTCAGTGAGTTTCAGTTCCGAAGGTGGCCGTCCCAAAATGAAGACCAACTGCTATAGAAGATCTCCCATGAAATTGCCCTTTCCAACTTTTGACTTCCTGTTTGCGTCTGGTGGGCGTTGTCGCAAATGAAACTAACCCAAGAAACAGGCTAGCCATCCATCCTTTGCAAACATTGAGTCATTTTGTTGTCGTTCACGTGCGAGTGCTTGAACTGCAAATCCGTCGCATAGATTCTGGATATCGCCCATGCTCAGTGAGTTTCAGTTCCGAAGGTGGCCGTCCCAAAATGAAGACCAACTGCTCCATAGAAGATCTCTCCTGAAATGGCCCTTTTCAACTTTTGACTTCCTGCTTGCGTCTGGTGGGCGTTGTCGCAAATGAAACTAACCCAAGAAACAAGCTAGCCATCCATCCTTTGCAAACATTGAGTCGTTTCGTTGTCGTTCACGTGTGAGTACTTGAACTTCAAATCCGCCCCACAGATTCTGTAGTCCTCTTTGTTTGATGGTATCAGCCTTCAAAAGAAAAGGTTCCTTCTCGAGCCATCAGCTCCTTGTATCACAAGCAATCATGCAAACCAGACAAAGCACGAGTACTAAGACTCACCACGAATACGTACAAGTAAGACACTCACGCAGGTTTACTAACAAGTAACAAAGATAAGGTCCCCCTTTGAGATGGTCCTGCCAACGGACCTTTGCCTGGCCGCGCCCATACAAATCGATCACGGAATCAGCCCACAAAGGACACCCCTCCAACTATCCGTGCTTTCACCATTAAGCAGCACATTGCCTCAGTCACGCCCCACCACTTTTTGGTCGATAGCCCTTATAGCTAAACGATCGGCAGCTATCCCGCACCGGCAGCTAACCACTCGTGCTTTACACCCGAATTCGAGCAGCATCTCTGTATCAATGGTTATCCCGTACAGTTCGAATATGTCGCCCCGCACCCCACAAGGTACAGACCGTGCTTTCACTCCCCTAGGCAGCACTTTGCCTCATCCGTCCTACGTGCAGACAACGCTAGGCCCGAACCGCGAGAACTGACCGTGCTTACACCTCAAGGGCAGCACCTTGACTCATCAAGTCCCCCGTTCTGCCCCCGACCGTGGACGCAGCCCGTGCTTACACTGTGGGCAGCACCTTGCACAAAAGTTGTCTTGATGAACCCCAAACCGTGGCCATTTCCGTGAGATCCGCATAGCTGACCGGCCAGTCGGCTCTGATACCACATGTAGCGCAGGCATCCCAAAGGGAGCCGGGAACCACGACTTAGCTTCCCAGCCTTCAACTCTTGCCATCCAAACCCACTTGACATACAAGCAGCCAACTCGCCAACAACGATCAGACTTAACCAACTTGAAGTTCCGAAAACCAACATTGAGATCCAACCTGGCGCCATGCCAAATCGGGGGTCCCGACGTGGGTGACTTCCCTCCAAGCAAGCCGCCCGACATACATCAAACTTAACCAACTCGAAGCTTCGTTACAAACGAGTAACATCCATTCCAAGCAAGCGGTCTGACTTACATCAGACTTAACCAACTGAAAGCTTCGTCACGAGCGCTGGAATCCAACCTGGCGCCACGCCAGACTGGACAGCCATAAACAGGTAACATCCACCCAAGCAAGCCATCCAACTCAGCCGACAGGTTAGAGCCCGTTCCCCAAGAGCTTAACCCATTCACGTTCATGCAAGGCACACTCAGAACCACAAGCCGCGACAGATATGGAAACAACCAGTTCCTGGACCAAATGGTCCCGACAGCATACCGCTGGCGCCACTGACCGAATGGTCCCGACGGCATACCGCTGGCGTCCCAGAGTTTCAATAAGGACTTTAAATTCTCTATGGATACGACCCTCAGCTATGTGCCAAGTTAAAAATTTTGAAAGCCGCCTTACAACTGGCGCTTTTACTGAACATTGAAACCTTGAAGGTAATCAGAGTCAGTTTGAGAAAAATCCCACTTTATTGATAAATCTGAGAAGGTTACATTTCAAGTGTGTGACCGACCCTAGTCTCCGGGGCGCTAGCATGCCAAGGCGAGAGCCATGACAACATTCCAGCAAGGGAGGCTGAGACTTGGTTGGAGCTCGCCCTGAGTCGCAACCCGCACTCCCCTATAGTATTGGTGTGATTCGGCACCCTCCCTCATACCAAGCACTGTACCCAAGCTGGTAAAGCACGTTTTTCTCTCTCTAGGATTTTCTCTTTCTAGAAAGTCATTTTCTCTCTCTAGATTTTATTGATCCCCAGGCTTCCTTTAATCATGCCTAGATCGTGTGAGGTGATTGCACATCGATCTGAGCTCTCTGGACTTCGCTAGAACCGATCAAAGATTTTCAGCCATAGGAACTTGGCGCCGGCTGGATTCTGGTCACAGTGGCGCCGGGAGCGGCGCCGGCGCCATTGGCGCCGGGAGCAGCAGGGGCGCTGCTGGCACCGGGGACATAGCTGGTGCCGATGGCGCCGGAAGTAAAGCTTGTAAAGGTAGCTTTACAACACAATGGTATGGGATGTCGCCATCATTGGAGGATGGTTATTGCTTGAACCTAAGTTGATGTCTCTAGGGTACGGAGGGTGAGTGAGCCCCATGGTGGCGTGGATCGTGAGCGTCCAGCTTCTTGTAATACCTAGACTTGGACGATAATGGAGATTATAATAGTTGGTAGTGATATTAAAATCTCCAATAATCTTTTTAGATTATTTTTTTTCAACTAAATTTTTGACACGTCATGATTACTTGTGCATTACAAGCATAAGAGCCTTAATGTTTAGGACTAGGAGTGCTTGATATGTGTCCCTTTAGGATAGTAGAACACTCCAAAAATGAATTAAGAAGGTTTTTCTTCTCCCAAGGTTAAGAAGTATGAGGGTTTTTTTTTTAACTAAATGTCAATTTCAAAACACTCTCAAAATGAATTAAGAATTGTTTTTCCTCTTAGAATGATGAAGTTTTTATGTTTGTCTTATTTTGGTTGTCCAGCTCTATGTCAATGTCAAAATTGGCACCTTGGCACCACACATAAAACATTATTCCAAGTAAGGTCGTACCTTTGCGTAATCTTGAGTATGTGGTTAATGTCTCAAAACATTTGCAACCTTGTATTTTGCAATATTCATGCATATAATACTAGGAGACCTCACTATTATATTGGATGAGTATTGTCCTCAAGTGTAGGGATGTGACAACCTTTCCAATTTTGTCTTTTTCTCAAATTGCGTATACCTTGACATGTGAACTCTTTATCCTTGCCCTACCTATCTGAATGGTTGACAAAAGTTTGTGAAGCAAGTGAAAGCTTGAGAACATGCCTTGTGGATGTCTTCATCAATTGCATGGCTTATATGTACACACGCATAAGTATATCATATCAACATGGACATTAGCATAAATAACATCCAAAAAGTTGAGAGGAAGTTCCAACAGTAGCAACATAGAGCATTCTTTGGAAAGGGGGCTTATTTTCAAATGAAGCAAGCTTGAAAAGTAGTCATCTTTCTTGCATGTTGTGTGCTTGTATGGAGCATATCAAAGCCCTTTTTCTCAATATGCAAATCTAGCAATAGAGAATGTCAATAGTTAGTGATCAAGGGCTCATTGTCATGGTATACCTATGATTTTGTGGCATGGTAAAGAAGTTCAAGAGGACCTACATTGAGCTACCATGGTCTTTAAGGGAGCTACTTGTTTCATGAAGCAAGTAGAAAAGCTAATATTCTTACTTGTGGTCATGTATGTGGAGGGCAGTGGGTCGTCTCAATTTAGCAACAAAGAATCAAAATTGGTAGTGGAGGCAAAAAAACAAATTTGACTTCTTATCTCAAGTTGTAATTTAACATAAGACTAGAATGATTGGATATTCTATGTGTGGTCTCTAACAATACTCCTTTAATGACATTTAGATCCATCTAGGGCAAGCTTTCAAAGATTACTAGTGCCTAGGATGTAGCACGTGAAGTAAATACATTTTCTTGTAGGGATTACTTCATGGCACAAAAGTCAGATGGTTGAAGGTTTTTATTTTGAACCATCATTTTGTAACTTGTGATTTTGGTGAGAAAACCTGAAGTGGTATTTGGCTATTCAGATATGATTGATTAATAGAGCTAGTTGTTTGCTACAAATATGTTGTGCTGTATGAGAAATCATATAAACTTAATGCATTGTTTAAGACATTTCCCAACATTGTTATTCCATCCTAACTATCTACCATGTTAAGGATAATATGCTCACTTACATCCATCCACAATAATAACCATGTAAGAAAAGGGGCATCCTTGTGGGAACTAAGAAGGGCATTTTTTTGGCTATAGTGAAGTTAGTAAAGCTTTCAAATTATACATTCCTTCAACTATGTTATTACTTAAGGTACAATGGATAGCAGAGAAGTGCATTTTAATCCTACTTTACTTATCTTATTTCATGTTTGAGCAACGTCATGTCAATGTGTGAATGATGGCCAAGTTTTGGTGAAAGTAGGTTTATTGTTTACATCATTTGGATCTCGAAGATAGACCAGTATTATTTGCTATTTCAAAGTAGGATTTTTACTTGCCCTACCTCTTTTATTGTGTTTTTTTGTAAAACAATTTACTTGTCGAGCAGATTAGACTCTAATATGAAAATGGTGAGTTAAAAGCCTTCTACTCTCACTATTTATGTCCGGCTCATTATTTATACTTGCCCTTCTCACTGTACCAGACAATTGCAAGGTTCGATATTTCAGCTTAGCTTGGCATCTACGGTTCAACCTTCTACTCCTAGCGGATCTAGATTCTTTCTCCGGAATCCTATTCGATGGGTGATTATGCACTTGCTCAGGTGTAACAAACACTGTTGTCCTCCTCCCTAACATCAACATTGGACATCGAATCATTTGTAACATGCGTAGAAGGTCTCTTCTGATATCAGAGTCATGGGACATCAAATGTGTATCCTCTTCCTAAACGGTAAATTGCAAAGCCCTGGCTCTGCGTTTTTCCATACACCTGCGACGAATCTTCCTCTTCCTCTCACTTCTGCATTCCACTTCAAGAGTCAAATATGAAAGATTACTATGAACATGTTTGAGTGTAACCAACTCCACACTCTCTGCTTCTACCTCTATCTCAGATGACCTATAAGATGGGATATTTTGCATACCATCACAAACTCTAAACTTGGTGGATAGACTCCTACAATCTGATGGCATTGCACTACTTCCAACAAACTCTACGTCAAGACGCTAAGGCGATGGTAGCATGACATGATGTAATGTCAATAGATGACGCACGCCTATAACCAAACCGGTTTTGCTACTCCCAATGTGCTCTACTGTACTACTTCTAAGTGACTGTACACTGGCATCTAAAGTGACTGTACACTAGCATCTAAAGTTAATCTACCATCGCCACATTTAGACACACCGGCTGTGCCTATACTAAGTACTGACAAAGCCCTATTCTTGGCTTGTCTCCTATAGAGCAATCTCCTCCTTCTGGCGGATCTGCTTTTATTTTATGGAGTTCTGTATGAAACATTGTTTTGTACAAACTCCGGAGTCACTACTTGTTGGTTGGGATTTTCAGACATGATATTCACAACCTTATATCATTTATCCTGCAAGTTAGACACGAATAGTTTAAACACAGATGAAATGATGCTGATTGACGATTGATATCTGATGATGCTGATTGATACCACGACGTTGCTGCCTATAGAAGATGGCTGGACTGGGATGATGCTGATTGACTGATTTCCGCTCAGGTAGTGTACGTCAGACTTCTGCTCAGTGAGCACCTGCATAGAGAGGGAGAGAGAGAGAGAGAGAGAGAGAGAGAGAGAGAGAGAGAGAGAGAGAGAGAGAGAGAGAGAGAGAGAGAGAGAGAGAGAGAGAGAGAGAGAGAGAGAGAGAGAGAGAGAGAGAGAGAGAGAGAGAGAGAGAGAGAGAGAGAGAGAGCACCATAACGAGAGTGAGCAAGAGAGAAAGAGAAAATAGAGTGAGTCGACGCATTAGCGAGGGAAATACACGTAGGGAGACAGAGGTCACTTGGCATGGATAGCGGCCAGACATGAAATAATGATTTTACCATTAGGATAGCAACCATTTAAGAGCCTCTGTAAGGATGGTCTTAACTCACCCTACTTTTCTAGGTGTGACATAGGCGAGTAGATTGTGTGTGAGGGTGCTGCTCCCCCACCCTACTTTTCTAGGCATGACATAGGGGAGTAGACTAGGTTACAACAACATGAATTCTAGTAAAATGTGCCCTTCGGATGCAACTCGTCGAATGCAATGTCGGATGCAACTCGTCGGATGTTGGATGCAACTCATTGGATGAACTCATCGGATGAAGGCTTGTTTTGGCCTAAAATGGCCTGAACTGCTCCTAATGCAGTCCTAATGGTTTTCCGTGTGTTTCTATAGGTTTTTGTTCACAAGATAGCAATGCTTTGTGGATAGAAACTTCATGTTTCTTCAGGCATCATAATTAGCATAGCTTTTTATTGAAAGGTTTTGAATCATTGTAAGTTTTGGGACTCAAGCATGTTATTGAAATTTTGGCATGTGTATGTATGAGATGTCATCCGCGTATGTGTGTGTGTGTGTGTGTGTGTGTGTGTGTGTGTGTGTGTGTTGTTTTCATGTTTGAGGAGAGAGAGAGTGTGTGTGATCAGCACTCCCAATTCTAGGAAGGTGTGTAGCCCTTGTTTTCTTCTGTTAAAGGCATGGTTCAAATGTTTCTTGTTGGAAATTCTAGAAGAAAAACCAAACGCCGCAAGGAAGGAGCATGTGGTGACATTATGGAATAGGATATAATCGTATGGTTCAGGAGTTTTGATTAGCATTCTATATTGTTCTCTCTCTCTCTCTCTCTCTCTCTCTCTCTCTCTCTCTCTCTCTCTCTCTCTCTCTCTCTCTCTCTCTCTCTCTCTCTCTCTCTCTCTCTCTCTCTCTCTCTCTCTCTCTCTCTGACTGAAAATAATCCATGATGAATGTAACAAAGGTTTGTTGGACTAAGGGGACGTCTTGGGATAGGAGAATCTTGATGGAAGACATATCAACAATGGTAAGGATTACGATGCAACTGTCCATCCATAAGACGACGATCTCTTGCTTAGTATAAAGGAGTAAGATCATTAGAGTATGTTGATGATAGGTGGTGGATGAGGGGGGCATGTATGATGGGGTGATGTTTCTCCTTCCACATGCTCAAGGGATTCAGAGGCAAATGGGGAGGAGAGAGTGGATTGATCCTAAGGTGGAGGCAGATGTACTGGTGATCTACTCAATGGATGTCTTGGATGTGGATCTAGGGTCGACGGGCTCAGTGGTTGTAGTAGACTCCAATACACTACACCGCAAGTGAATTGCAAACATGAGGCAGGTGGTTGGCTAGCGGAGGCGGGGGTGTCCAAAAGACGATATTTTCGGGCTACTGGAATTTAAAAAAGATAGGGGATGGGAGAAAGTTGGTAAAAAGAAAAAAGCTTGGAAAGAGGACGATAGAAAAATAGAAGACTTTAAAGAAATATTTAATTTTCTTTTTAGCCCAAGCATTAGCATGATTAGTACAAATCAATAAGTTATAGCATGTGGGAAACAATTAGCAGAGTGCTCAAGAGAAAGCATGAGTAAAATGGATGCAAAAGTAAGCAAAAATGTTTGAGCGCGAGTATAGAAGTGCGAATAAATTGGTGAGTATTTATTTCAGAAGAAATGGTGTCAAGAGGCTATGGAACTAAGAGTGAGTAAAACTAGAGCTTTGCGAGTAAATGGTGCAAAAAAAGATGATGGTGAGTAAAAGCGCTAGTAATGGTTGTGTGTTTAATCATGTATTTATAGAGTTAAAATTTTAACTCACCTACTATAATTTTTTAAAATTGATTTTATAATATGCCAAATGGATGGGTGCTACATGTGCGCACTATTTGTTTTTCGATTGAATACCATATTGGACGGTTGTTTTGATTAAAAACTCCCATTGTGCACTGAAAATGATAGTTTTTGCAAAAATCTAGTCTATCTTTGATTCCAGCTAAGAATTTTCTGGACAGAGTGAACCATGGGTACATCTTATTGGATTTTAGGCCCAATCCATTCAATAATGAGCATCCTGAAAGTTGTATATACATGTCAACACCTAATGTTGATCAGTGAAAAGCTGCAATGGACACAGAATTCGATTTTTTGATCGAGAATCAAACGTGGACTGTAACTGAGCTACCAAAGGATCGAAATCTGATTCCATGCAAGTGGATATTCAAAGCGAAGTATGATGTTGATGGAAGATTGAATCGATACAAGGCCTTCTGGTCACCAAAGGCTTCTCCCAGATTTCAGATCTAGATTATTCTGAGACCTTTAGCCCTGTTGTGAAACATGCTTCGATTCGATTACTACTCTCCTATGTAGTTGTAGTAGATCTCGAAGTCCACCAAATGGATGTCTAGACCACTTTCCTCAACGGGACCATAGAAGAGGAGATTTAATACGAAATGAAGGGTAAGGAGCACCTAGTGTGAAAAATCCACAAGGCCCTATATGGTCTGAAACAGTCACCACGAGCCTAGTTTCAGAAAATGGTTTTATTCCAAACTCGGCAGAATCGAATGTCTATTTCAAGTCTGTATCGAACTCCTTCATAATCATCACTCTTTTTGTAGATGATACGTTACTGTTTAGTAAAAATCTAAATTTAGTGAAGGATACAAAATGCATGCTAGCACATGAATACATGATGATTGATATGGGTCCAGCCCATTACTGTCTCAGAGAAATTAATTGGTCAATTAACCGGAGTTTATCCAGTGGCCATGAAAATCGAATGGTTCTTAAGGGGATTACCCAAAATAATAGATCGATATTACATACAAGGACCTACTGATAGTCTAGAGCATGTCATAGCTACTGTAGAGAATTATGAGACTTCTCGGATACCTAGAAGTCGAAGGTCAAAAAAGGAACTTCTTAAAAAGAAAAGACACATGTATTCCTCATATGACCAAGAATCAGACACTGAATCGAAAACTAGTTCAACATCAAGTTCCAGTTCAGATTCAGATAGCTCAAGTGAAGATGAATCTCCAAGGAAAACTTCAAAATGCCATAAAACACGTTCAAAAGATCGAAAAAGAATGGAAGATCCAAAAAAGATCAATCGGAAACAACAAAGCTTATGGAAGAATGAAGTATCGGAACTTGGAAAGAAATTTGATGATTTAAAAATTCACATTCTTCAATTGAAGAACAGGGGAAAATCTACTAACACAGTAGGAAAATCGAATGTATGGTGTACAAAGTGTAATAAGGAAGGTCACCATCATTCTGAATGCAGAGCTAAAATGCATGTTTCTTATGTTGAAGAAAGTGATGAGGAAGGGAATTCCGATAATGAAGTTGTGTATTTAATGGAAGTAGATCCTAGTGATAGTGCATATGAAGTACAAACTACCAATACAAAAACTAAAACTACGCCAGCCTCTACTTCACATAAATCTCTTGTAAGGAAGTTTATTCCAGTACAAAAATAAATACCCAATGAACAAAAGACTAGTGCTCAAAGAACAAAACATGTACTTACATGTTATAATTGTGGAACACCTGGATATTATTCTAATAAATGTCTTGAACCAAAGAAGCAAATTGGATATGTGCCCTTGTGCCCTTGGATATGTGCCCTTGTGCGAAAATTGCAGAGCTTAAGGACATGTAACTTCAGAACGTCCAAAACCACCAGTCAAAAAGCTGCTGGTAAAATATGTAAAACCTGAAGCCACTAAAGACGCTGAAGTTAAAAATGAAGTGGTATACCAGATCAAACTTTCTGAAGAAGAAACAAAGTGGCCGAGTGATATTGATTTTGAAGTATCGAAAGTATATTGAAGTATTTTGAAGTGAGCACTAGAAGCAAGACCAAACAGAAACGACAAAATCAAATTCGACCCATAACATAATCGCCAAAGAAAAAGAAAAAATCTCTAAAAACAAAGACAGATTTGAGAGAAAAAGTCAATAAATCTATTACACAAGAGGATATAAAAGACGATCTTGTTTACGATAGGAATGATAAAAAATATTGTGCTCCAGATATAGCACAAGAAGTAGAACAACTTCTCAGCAAGGAGGTAAATAAATCAAAGAAAAAGATTACCTTTGAGAAACCTTTAAATACTACAGTTCTTATAAGATCAAAGATTGATAAACCTTTGCTATCAAGAACAAGTTATGACATAATAGAAGACCCTGGTAATTTATGACCAAGCATAACTTTTAAACAACTTTTAGAAGACAATGTCTTCTATCAAAAATAGCTAAAAGAATTATGAGTGAGAAGACGGAGGAGGAAACCAGGACTACCTGTAGTAAACATTAATAAGGTGAAAATGGATGATTGAGGAGCTCCAAAGATCGAATTATAGATAAAAAGATGTATTATCTCTAATGTGCCAGTTGATTTAGGATCTTGAGTGAATATCATCACAGAAGATACTGCTCATGAGCTTGGACTGACTCACATTACACCTACTAATAAGTTCTTGAGGCTAGCCGACCAAACTAGGAGAAAGCGGCTAGTGGGACTACTCAACAATGTTGAAGTAAGAATTGAAGGGGAATAATTGTTTCTGCTAAATTTCGTGGTAATTAAACCGGTAGCAATTCCTACATATCCAATATTATTGGGTCGACCATGGCTATATAAAGCTGATGTGATTACTCTTTGAAAAAAAATGGGACTTCTGATTGTCTATAAAAGAAACTAATAAGCAAGTCCATATGAGTTGGTTAAAATGACAAATATAAAGGCAAAACTCAATCAGATTCCAGTTATACTTCGGGATCTAAATCCTCTTCTACCTCAAAATCTGAAATCGATACATCGAATTATATAGATATTTGATATCTGGAATGCTATGAATTAAAGGAAGAAGCAGAGCCAAGCAAGTCCCAAAACAGAGAAGTGCATGAGAAAAGTGAGATAAATCTTACTACGGGAATTATTGAC
Organism: Diphasiastrum complanatum; assembly: GCA_029204225.1. Classification (NCBI taxonomy): domain Eukaryota; kingdom Viridiplantae; phylum Streptophyta; class Lycopodiopsida; order Lycopodiales; family Lycopodiaceae; genus Diphasiastrum; species Diphasiastrum complanatum. The sequence goes on along the minus strand of CM055092.1, from coordinate 13,925,710 downwards.
ACTGATGAAATTTTAAGAATACCTCTTGAACAGGGAAAAAAATATATATTTTTGTACTCACTTATCAAGTTGATGGTAGTCTATATTACAAGTCACTAAAGAATTTATAGACATTTTTGCGTGGGACTTGAAGGATTTAAAAAGTATCCCTAGCAAATTTGGAGAGCACCGAATTGATTTAAAGACAGATGCTCTACTAATCCGACAAAGGTAGTACAGATTGAATCCTAAATATTCCTTGATGGTGAAAGAAGAACTAGATAAGTCTCTTGAAGCCGGGATAATTTATCCAGTTTTAAGTAGTGAATGAGTGTCGCCCATTGTGGTGGTTCCAAAGAAGAAAACTGGTAAAATCCGAATATGTCAGGACTTTAGAAAACTAAACGCAGCAACGAAAAAGGATTATCATCCTTTGCCCTTTACAGATACGATATTGGATAAAGTTGCTGGTTATGAAAGAATGTAGTTTTTTCAATGGTTTTTTTTGGTTACTATCAAGTTCAAATTAGACCAGAGGATCGAGATAAAACGACCTTTACAACAGACTGGGGTACCTCTGCATATAGCAGAATTTCATTCGGACTTTGCAATGCACCTGCCACATTTCAAAGTATAATGACAGTCATATTTCAAGACTTCTTGAGAAAATTTTTGGAAATATTTATAGATGATTTCTGTACTTTTAGTTCACATAAAGAACATTTGGAGAAGCTCCAACAGACGTTAAAAAGGTGTAGAGAAACATCTATATTATTACATCCCGAGAAAAGTTATTTTGGAATGACTAAATGTATTATTTTGGGACATCGAATTTCAGAGCGAGATATCAAAGTTGATCAGGATAAGGTCAAAGTTATTGATGCACTCTTACCTCCAACCAATCTAAGGGAGTTAAGAGGTTTTCTTGGCCATTTGGGTTATTATCGAAGATTCATACAAGATTATGTCATTCTGGTAGCTCCTTTGAACAAGTTATTAAAGAAAGATGTTATATATGAGTGGAGTGCAGATTGCCAGAAGTCTCTTGAAGAACTAAAAATTAAATTGAAGACTGCTCCAATTTTATGACCCCCTGATTGGACCAAGAAATTCCATGTTTATGTGGATACGTCTTCTTTTGCAATTGGAAGCATTCTGTCAGAAAATGGATGCAAAAAGAGATTATTCTATATACTATGCAGGCAAGCAATTGTCTGTATCTGAAAAGAATTTCTCTGCTACTGAGCGGGAGACTTTGGACATGATTCATTCAATAAAGAATTTCAACACTATTTATTGAGTTGTGCATTCACGTTTCATGTCAACCATTACGCTATAAAGTATCTGGTTAATAAACCAGACTTATCAGGTCCTATATCTGACAATCTACTTGATGAAGAATTGATGTTGTTAAATATCAAAAAATCAATATATGTCGATATTATTTAGTATTTACAAACAATGTTATATCCATAAGGAATGACTCGAGAGGAAAAGAATGTCTTTCAACATAAAATAGCACCATATGTTGGGAATGAAGCTCTGATATCGTTGATGATGCGAATCGAATTGAATGAAACGCGAATAAATTTGGATGGAGTTCGGATATGAATGCTGGTCACTGCCTGTTATATCATTCCTACAATCTTCCAAAATGTAGATAGACACTGCTGACCTATGTTTAAGTTAATTCAGCATTCAACAAGATTGAACCTATGTGCAGAATAGATAAACAAGCGAATGAGATACTTGAACAATAAGCAGACAATAATTCAATCGAGATTAGATAATTTAGAATGATATGTGCATAACAGCTACAACATCATCTATTGATCCTCTTGGTTTAAGCACTATGTGACAGACCCACACAACACATTGGTGTGAGAGAAGCGGTGTTCTCCCACGAATAGTGTCTCACTTACTAGCGGACTTCTTGGATCTCTGTGGATCCTGCTTACAATGTCTGGCGGACTTCTCTATTCTGTATCTAGATCTTCATTAGTGCATCTAGCAACTGCATATATTTAGAACAATATCTTGATTAGATAGATTAAACAATTTAAGACTAGTCACAGATTACAAGAGCGGCGGATTAGGCACGTCCTAACGCTCTTCTTCTGACGTCATCATATCATATCAAGAATTTGTACTTCATGGTACTTGTTTGATCTTCCTAGTCTTTTGGAATGTGGGGTGTAGAAAATATTCGACCTTCGAGTGTCTCGAATATTTTTTGTTTCGCGTCATTTGACCTTCTAATGAGCTCCTGTTGTTAGCAAACATTTCGTCTTCAAGGTATTCGACTTCGAGATATTCGTTAGGTTGCGAGTCGAGAGCTAGCATAATAGAAACACTGTTTCTTCAGCTCCCTCTCAAAGCATGGTAGCTTGATGACTCCAAGTCTGCTCCTCTGTTTCTCGAACAGACCTTTGTCTAAGGCCTTTGTGAAGATGTCAACAACCCTTCTTCGTACCAATGAAAGTAGTTTGCAGCTTCTTTTTTTCGATCAGATCCCTTATCAAGTGGTACTTGATTGCGATGTGTTTCGTCCTTGAGTGAAACACGAGATCCTTTGTCAGGTTCACCTAGTTCGTCAAGGAACTGTTTGAGCCAAGCGATTTCATTGACCATCTTTGCGGCTGCTACGTATTATGCTTCACAGGATGACTAAGCTACGATGGTCTATTTTTTGCTGACCCAGAGAATTGCTGCACCAGCTGCGATGGTACACCCTCCTGAGACACTTTTGTAGTCGTCCTTGAAAGATGCCCAGCTAGCATCACTGTAGGAAAGCATCTGGAACCCTGCATCATGAGAATAACACAATTTTTCAAAATCCTTCGTTAGTTGAAGGTACTGTAAGATTTGTTTCGCAATCTTCCAATGAGTCAAGCCTAGATTTGTACTGAATTGGCTCATTCTAAACACGGCATAAGCAATGTCAGGGTGTGTGTTATCTGCAAGATACATTAGTGATCCGATTAGCTTCCTGTATGGTATATGCTCCATCAATTCTCTTTCTTCTTCAATCTTCGAACAATCTTCATTCATTAGGATTGTTCCTGCAAGCATTGGAGTATTTGCTCCTTTGTGATTTATCATCCCGAAATCTTCTAGAATTTTTTGGGTATATCTGGACTGGTGGATGTACAACTTTCTTTTGTCATAGTCTCTGTCAATCTGTAAGCCAAAATAAGATCTGGCTTCTCCTAGGTCTATAATCTTGAAATGTTTCGAGATGTCGCACTTCACCAATATCAGGGTGTCGTCCACATATACAGCTACAATGATGATCTTCCCATCTATAATTCCTACATAACCATTGGAATCAGCTATTAGTGGCTTGAACCCTAAGGATTTCATGACATGATCTTTCTTCTTATACCATTTCGTGCTGATTGCTTCAGACCATAGATACTCTTGTGTATTCTACATGCATAAGTAGGAAGTGAGTTCAAAATGTAGTCTTTGTCTAGCTCACCATATAAGAACGCTGTCTTTTTGTCCACGATGTGAATCTTGAGATCATAAGTGGTTGCATATGTAAACAGTAGGCGTAGGGATGAATGTTTCACAATAGGAGAGAAGGTCTCAGCATAGTCGATACCATATTTCTAAAAAAAACCCTTCGCTACGAGTCTGGCTTTGTACTTTGAAACATTTCCATTCAGTCCATACTTCAGCTTGTATATCCACTTGCATTGTACAGTCTTTCGCTTATTTGATAATGGCTACAACGTCCATACCTCATTCTTCCTCATGGATTCCATCTCTTCATTCATGGCTTGGATCCATTTGTCCTTGTCTGGACATTCAATTGCTTCCTTGAATGTTTGCAGTTCTGTACTGAATCCACAAAACTCTCCAGATGTAGAAGCTGAGCTACCTTGCACAAATCTTGCTGGCGCTCTTCATTTTCTTGTTGATCTTCTAGAAGATCCTTCTGGGAACACAATGCTCTTGCCTTTATCTATTCTGCTAGGTCCGGAACCATTTCGGTTTACAGGTATTGTAGTAGTAGGCTAGCTTGCAAATCTTTCTTCATTTGATTCGTCGTTGCGACTCGAACATCTTTGTCTGAATGTTCGTGTTCTGCTTCCTCTGTTGCAGTTGGTAGATCATAGTATTGTCTTCCAATAACTTCATAACTGATAGGATCATTGTTGGCCATTGTTCTGGTCTCATTGAACTTGACATCTCTGACTGTCTTCACTGTGTTGGTCTTTGGTATATAGATTTTGTAGTATGACGAATGCTTGTCATATCCTACAAGATATCCTTGTTCTGCTTTCAGGAACATGTGCATATGCTGCACAACCAAAGATTCAAACATGAGTCAAATTGGATTTTCTACTCCACCCTAGTTCACATTGTGGTGTTGTATGAGGAACACCAGATTTTCCTGTCCTATTCTGAATGTAGGTAGCTGTAGCTAATGCTTCAGCCCACAACACTCTTGGAGCCTTCGAATAGGCCATCATGCACCTAGCGGCTTTCATGAGAGTCATGTTCTTTCTTTCTGCAACACCATTGTGCTGCGGTGTATAGGATGTTGTCCTTTTGTGGATGATTCCTCGATCATTGCAGAAATCAGTGAATCGATTTGAGATGTATTCTCCACCTCAATCTATTCTAATCTGATTCACCTTGTTTCTTGTGCATCTTTCTGCCCAGTTCACATATTCTATGAACTTGTCGAATGCGTCTGATTTATTGTGAATGAAGTAGACTCGGGCGAACTTACTATAATCATCAATAAAGGTGATATAATACTTTGACCCTCCTACCGAGATCACAATAAAAGGTCCACAGATGTCCGAACGTACTAGCTCCAGAATCTTTGTCATTTTGTAGGAGTCTTTGACAAAAGGAGTATGTGACATCTTACCTATTATACATGCATCACAAGTCATCAAACTGGTTGCATTCGAGATGCTCACTCATCCCTATGATAGCTCCATGATGGCTTGCTTGATACAATGCCATTGAGCTCGTATGGCATAGTCTCCTATGCCATAGAATATCTGATGAATCATCATGGGTTTGATGTACTTGATCTACAAGTAGGCGTACCTTCAAGTGATACAGGTTGCCTTTTCTTCTACCTTGTGTATTCAATGTACTGGTGCTTGCATCAATGACATTGCATGCTTCGTTTGAGAACGTCACACGCATCCCAACATCTACTATTCTTGTAACTGATAGCGATTCCTATTGCAGTGTAGGTACGAACAAAATGTCTTCGAGTTGTCTGTCTCTGCCGTTTGTGTTGAGCCATAGCGAACCAATACCATTCACTTGATGCTTTGATCTGTCTCCAAGAATAATAAATCTTGATGGATCTACACTCTGAAAGTCAAACATTATTCATATTGATGTAACGAAGTTGAGGTAGCTCTTGAATCAAGGATTACCTCTTGTGTGTCAGGTGTCGATACTGCACACATGTCTGCATAGATGTAGGTGGTCGAATTACTATGATTCGATCTTTCTTTGCCCATCTTCGAGCTTTCTGGCTCTTCAACATAGGACGAACTATTATTGTTCTCCTGTCTGCCTTGAGCTTGTTTGTTTCTTGGCATGATTAAAGGAAGTTCAGTAAACTCTAGAGAGAGAGAAAACGTGCTTTGACCAGCTTGGGTAGAGTACTTGACAGTCCATGGCTGCATGACCTTTCTTGTGACAACAGCTACACTCGAAATTCAGATTCAACCAACACGAATCGATTGTATGTCCTTCACATTTGCATCTCACGCATATCTTCTTGTCGCCATTCTACTGTTTCGGCCTTCCTTTGTTCTTCCATTTGCCTCTGTTGGCTCCCTCTACTTGCTGGTCTCAATCTTGCCTTCGGTCTGACTCCCTCTTAGGCTTGAACTGCTTCTTTGTCTTCTCCTTGTTGCTATAGAGAGCTTGGTCATAAGCATCCTTGTGATCAAGGTGTTCTCGAGCTTCGACTTCTTCTCGAATCTCGATCACTGCCTTTTCGAGTGTCATAGCTGGATCCTTTGCTCTTCTTGTCGCCATTCTACTGTTTCGGCCTTCCTTTGTTCTTCTATTTGCCTCTGTTGGTTCCCTCTACTTGTTGGTCTCGATCCTGCCTTCGTTCTGACTCCCTCTTAGGCTTGAACTGCTTCTTTGTCTTCTCCTTGTTGCTATAGAGAGCTTGGTCAGAAGCATCCTTGTGATCAAGGTGTTCTCGAGCTTCGACTTCTTCTCGAATCTCGATCACTGCCTTTTTGAGTGTCATAGCTGGATCCTTTGCTAGCAATATTCGGGTTTTCTGAAATGATCTTGGTAAAGCTCGTAGCAGATAGGTAAGCTGCTTCTCTACTGATACTGCATTCTCTGCTCCGACGTTGTGTAATGAAAGGAACAAAACTTTTATTTTTCTGATAAAGGAGGTGAGGTCTTTGCCATCCCATTGCAGGTTTGTCAGTTGATCTTCAAGAAGCATGATCTGACTGCGTGATTTTGTCTGAAATCTTGTGAGTATAGTATCCCACATCTCTCTTGAATTGGAGAGTGTAGCCAGGTCAAGTTTGAGACTATCTTCGATGGAAGATGACAACACGACTACTGCCTTGTCGTTCTTCTCTCTCCATTCACGTAGCTCCTTGCCTGTAGTTATAGGCATCTCTTCGGTGCCATCTACCCAAGGAAATAATCCTTTTCCCTTCAGTATAAGAGAGGTCTCCATGCTAGAAACTTAGACCCTGATGAGTCGAGGATTGTACAGATCTTTGATTGTATAATGCTTATTAAAGCCATTGCCTTAAACTGTGTTCTCACTTGTTACTGGTTCTTTGTCTTGAATGCTTTGTCTCTTGGATTTGATAGCTTTGTGGCTATGTTAGACTATAAAAAGTTTTGATTACCAACTCTGCTGCTCTGACAATCAAAGTTGTGGCTCCAATACCACTATTGGATATCAAGCTCTGATACCACTGTTGGAAATCAAGCTCTGATACCGCTGATGATGCGAATCGAACGAATGAAACACAAATAAATTCGGATGGAGTTCGGATATGATTGCTGGTCACTACCTGCTATATCATTCCTACAATCCTCTAGAATATAGACAGACACTGCTGACCTACGTTTAAGTTAATTCAGCATTCAACAAGATTGAACCTATGTGCGGAATAGATAAACAAGCGAATGAGATACACGAACAATAAGCAGACAATAATTCAATCAAGATCAGACAATTTAGAATGATATGTGCATAACAGCTACAACATCATCTATTGATCCTCTTGGTTTAAGCACTGTGTGATAGACCCACACGATGCATTGGGATGAGAGAAGCGGTGTTCTCCCACTAATAGTGTCTCGCTTACTAGCGGACTTCTTGGATCTCTGTGGATCCTGCTTACAATGTCTTGCTCACTGGCGGACATCTCTATTCTATAAATTATGTCTATCTGTATCTATATCTTCATTAGTGCATTTAGCAACTGCATATATTCAGACCAATATCTTGATTAGATAGATTAAACAATCTAAGACTAATCACATATTACAAGAGCGGTGGATTAGGCAGGTCCTAACGCTCTTCTACTGATGTCATCGTATCATATCAGGGATTTGTACTTCATGGTACTTGTTTGATTTTCCTGGTCCTTTGGAACGTGGGTTGTAAAAAATATTCGACCTTCGAGTGTCTCAAATTTTTTTGTTTCGCGTCATTCGACCTTCTGATGAGCTCATGTTATTCGCGAACATTTCGTCTTCGAGGTATTCGACTTCGAGATATTTGTTAGGTTGCGAGTCGAGAGCTAGCAGGGCTTTGGTAATAGAAACACTCTGTTTCTTCACCATATATGATTATATCAAGTGTACTTTATAAACTTGAAAATGATGATGAACTTCGAAGTGTTAGATTTCTTATGCTCAGCCTTAAACAAATCATTCAAATAATGAGCATCCTGAAAACCAAAGGCTGACTACATGTTTTCGGACCTTCACATTTTTTCCTTTTGAGATTTTTTATGCCTTAACCATTTTTTAGGCACCTTCGTCTTTTTTGCCTTTTTTGCACCTTCGCGAAAAAGACGACACAATGACAAGAATGCCTTAGAAACCATTTTAAGGCACCTTCGCCTTTTTCGTGCTTCACAAAAAATGCGACACAATGTCTTAGAAACCATTTTAAGGCACCTTCATCTTTTTCGCTACCTTCAGTTTAAAGGCACCTTCGGCTTTTTCGCCTTTTTCGCTGTCTTCCGTCTAAGGGCTCCTTAGAGATTTACATACCTTCAGTCTAAGGGCACCTTTGGGTTTTTCGTGTTTTTGCTACATTGGTAGACCGACGTCGCCAACTTATCATGAACCCTAAAACAACTAGACAAACAAATATCCCAAGGGCGGTTACCAACTTTGTACGTATACAAAACTGGAGTAAATGGCAGTTAAGGCTTGTAAGATATTTGTCTCTCGACACTTGTAAATATAGATACTAGCTGAATCAAGATATGTAAGTGCTAATCAAATTTTTTTTTCAGATCAGATTTATCTGCAGCTAGCATTATCACGCTCAGCAAGCTGAAGTTATTACTTCAAGCCAGTGTACTCACTGTTGATATTAATCAGAGTGCAATTTTTTGTCTCACTACTACGTTGTTCATTTGCACAATTTGTATGAATCACTTGTCTTGAATATTTCTACTGCTAACTGTTGCGTTTCCATTCCTACACGCCTACGCTCAAAGCCTCGAGCTTTCACTGCCAGTCATCCTCACGTTTTACAACATGGTATTTGAGCAAGCATTTTAGTAATCTACATTTCTACTGCGGATTATCAGTCTTGTTTCTATCAAGACATTTTTCTAGCAAATGCGTAGCCAACAGTATTTCGACAACCGTTGTTTCTACCAACGATCTCGTTCAACCAGAATGGATCCATCATCTAGTTCATCTCTCATTGACAAACTTGATGGAGATAACTACAATCTCTGGAAATTCAAGATGAAGGTTATACTTCTAGCCAAAGAACTATGGGACATCATTGATGGCATAGAGATCAAACCAGAAGTTGATGCAGCCAGCATCACCAAGTGGAGACTAAGAGATGGCAAAGCATTTGCCATGATCACCCTCAACATCAAGGATACTCAGATCAGCCACATACGTGCTGCTCAGACAGCTAAGGATACTACAGCTGCCTATTTGCAGAATCGATCCATCACCAAAGCCCTGAATGGCAAGACACCTTATGAGGTGTGGACATGATCGAAACCATCACTCAAAAATATTCGAGTGTTTGGATGCATTGGTTTCGCTCAGATCCCTGAAGATCTAAGAAGAAAGCTGGATGATAAGAGCAGAAAAATGATTTTCATCGGCTATTCCCCAGACCACAAGGCATACAAGCTCTACAATTTGGATACCAAGAAGACATTCACCAGTAGAGATGTCATTTTAGTGGAAGACCAGTTCATCAACCACAAAGGGAAAGCTGCTGATAAATCTGACCCAAGGATCGAGCAACCAAAAAAAGAGAAAAGAGCAATATGACACATGTCTAAAGAAGATTTCTCTTAAAGCTGTGACTTGGCATTATTATATGACAATAGACATTTGAAATTTTCAAGGAAATTACATACAAGATGGATGGGGCCATACAAAGTCATTGAAGTGTTTTGAAATAATTCGATCCAGTTGGCAGATCTTAAAGGAAATCTACTTGATACAAGAGTAAATGGCTCTCGCCCGGCTCCCTTTGGGATGCCTGCGCTACATATCGCCATAGCGCACTTGCGAGCAATCTTTTGATTTTCTCCTTCAAAGTGTTTTTCTTCGAATTCACAATAGGGCTACGAATTCTTCATCCTTTTCTTACAAGAAAATGGTGGCTAACTATGTGTGGAAAACTAGAGCGGAGATTCCATACACAGAATGGAAAATGGGTGCGGAGCTGTTCAAATTGACTGCTATTAAGTATAAAGACAACTCGTTGCTGCTAACTGATATCTGAAACAAAATGGCAAATGGAGCCCTAATCAGAGGGAGTGTATGCTACTTTTCAGTAAGTAACCATACTATTGAGGTTAGAAGAGATGAATACGTAGAATGTTTTGGATTGCCTACGCAGGGTTTGGTGAAGAATACAAAGAAGATAACGGACTCTACTCTTCTTGATGAATGGTTTGATTTGTCAGAAGGAGAAGACTCTATTTTCCAAGAAACGAAAGGCTACAAGGTTAGCTATTTGAATAATGTCGCATCCATAGGATTTGTAAGTGGATGTGTGACATGGAATGCTACTATTTTTACTTTGGATATTTGTTGCAATCCTATGATGAAAAACCGATGGATTTGGCCACAGTTTCTTATCAGATGTTCTTAAAAGCATTAAAGAAATCTTAGCACATCAGGCTGTGGGGAGCGCAACTTAGTCATTGGCTTCTCATCTGGAATTATTGAATGAAGGTGAGATTGGAATCATTACTAGAACAATTTGTCGAGGAGACAAGTGAAATCTGACAAGCTGCGAGGACAAGTAGAACCAGGTTAGATGAAAAACATAATTCTGATACCGACACGATGCAGATTGATGATTCGCAATCGTTTATGGATCATATGATGTAGGAACAACAAGGAATCGACGTGGTGTCGAGTGGAAAAACAACAAGAATCAACTGTCAAGTTATTCGCTAATGCTGCTAAGGTGCCGGACTGCTGCTATCAAAAACGAAGGACGACCAAATAGAAGATTTGAAAAAAAACTAACGAATTACAGTTGCAACTATTAATGCAGAAGGACTTGCAGCTGGTTCAACTACAATGGGATATTGAAGAGTTGTGCACAGATGTGGCAAATGAAAAGAATCAGATTCTAACAAAGCAGAGCGATAACTTTGCTATGAAGAATCGAAATCTGAAGTTGCAGAATGAGCTGGATGATGCCAAGATGAAACTAACGGTAGCTCAATCTTACCAGTCCGAGCGTCTACAATACAAGACAGAGTTACTGCAAACTCAGCTGGAGCAACAATAAAAGTTTTGGTAGATGCTCTTGACTATAAAAAAAAAATCCGTGATAGTCAATCGAGCCAAGTTTGAAAAATGTAGGGCCGATACTATTGAACTGATCAAGACAATGATGCTGAAACTTTTACAAGAAGGAAATGAAGCTCTTTCGGCTGTTATCTTCAAGGAAGCAGAAGAGGAAGATTCCTTGAGTTTGGACGAGGAACCTGAAACAAGTGGAAAAGGAAAGAGCCATCAGAAGGATGTTGTGGAGCGCATCAATCTTGTGGACCATCAGAGGATTCAAGATTTGGAAGAACAATTGAAACAGCTGATGGGAGCCAAGCCACTGATGAGAGATCAGGAAGTGTAGACGATGTCATTATTATCAGAATTTGATTCTGATAATGTTGACGATCATTTTATTGACCTTTCTGTCCATGAGAATGAGCATTCAAAAGCAGATGAAGCAACAACGTCCAAGGATAGGAAGAGGAAAAGAAAAGAAGTGAGGCCGAGAACTGAATCCAGTCAGGTACTCATGAATGAAATTTTACATCTCAAAAGAAAATTGTTTAGCTATATGTCCCAGTTTAGGAACATTGAGCAGTTATGGATGATTGACTATGCTTTTCTTCTTGGTTTAAAATGATACTATAATAAGCAATGGAATGATACATGGGAAATTGAAGAATTTATGTCTTTTTGGGCAACCCTAAATAACGAGGAAAAGGGATGCCTATCGTGGGCTATCCTACAAGGATTATTTGTAATCGAAAAACCAGGGTTGTCAGAAGTTTTAATAGGCAGCTCTTCATTGTATGCCATGGAATATTTGAGAATTAAAGAATCCACCTTCCTATCGGACTCAGATAATCGATTTAAAGAGCAACATTTTATTCGATTCACTTGAACACAGAATGAAAAGATAATTGATGTTCAAACTATTCTAAAGAAGCCTAGGATCGACAAGAAAATAGACTTCTATTATCTAGAACTATGGACACTATATACTAATAGGAAGATAAATATGCCAAAAATTTTAATGAGATGGCAGACTGCATAAGAGGAAAAACAATCTAGCTCATAGGCTATGGACAATATATAGAACAATTGATCTAGCAGGGTTCGTGGCCAGAACTTTGCTGAGCGTTTAATTAGTATATGCCAGACTGGATTATTTACCCATCACTAAGGAAATCACATCCCTGCACTTACCCAGAAAAAGAGGAGGCAGTCAATCTAAAGATTATATGGAAAATCTTCAACATGGAACTTTGTTCACTCATAAGTTGAAGATGTTAGGGCCTCGACAAGCAGGCATGTATGCAGAGTTAACTGTTGAAGATAGATGTGACAAAAGAGATTGGTGAATGTGAATTTCTTAACCGAGCCTGCAAGCACTGGAGAAATCCTACATACTCTGAGGGCAGTACCTAATAATGCTGGCTGGCCAAACCTATTCATTGGACTCGTCATCAGAGGGACCTGCTGAATCTGAGAGCGAGGACATGTGACGACTCGAATTAGTCACATAATGATTTGTTACTTTTTATTCTTGTACATACCTAGTTTTATGTATTTGATTTTCCTTAAGTTTTATAGAATTTTAGTCTTTAAAAGTTCTAAGTGTAAACTGGGTCGGATTTTTAGTAAGTATCGGATTTCGCTGGATCGGAAAAATATTAGACCCGATCTAGGGTTTGAAAATTATTCGAATCCGAGAATAGTAGTTATAGCAATTATAATAGTTAAACGGTTATGGACAGTCGCGAGACTATAAAGAGCCGTTGTATTTATGATTTTAATAAGAATAGTTTTGTTGAGCGGATACTTTGGTACCTATGTTTATGAGTATTGTGGATGTTTACTCTATAAATGATTGAATGTATGTGCTACTTACTATTTTTCCAGAGTCTACATGGTTTTGTAAGCTTTGTTCCCAACTAATGATGAATGTTTTATAAAGACAGATCGGTAGTACTTTGATAGTTCGAGTCCGAACCATGTTGAAGCATTCAGATAATTAAGTACCCTATAATCATTGTGAAATTTGACATATTGTGAGAGATCGAATGAGAGGGGATGTGTGATTCTTCGAGTCATTTGCAGGGTATGCTTAAATGTCGAGTCATGATTGCAGATTACATTATGAGAATTCTGTAAATTAGTCAGGTTGTCTGTGTAGTTGATAGATTAAGCACTCGATCCAACAGTGGTCATGCATAGTAAATGTATGGAGAGAGAAACAGTATCAAAATTCTATTAGAAAATAGTTAAATCATTATTTGAATATTGAAGGGCTGTACTGGATGCTGTGTTTAATATCATTTGATAACTAGTTATTTATCTTTTTCACATAATGGCAACTTTCACGACTATTATGTCTCCAATTCTCTCTATTTGGGGAGCGATATCTTAAATACTACATTAAAAATCTAATAATCTAATTCAGTGAGTTACGACACTTCTACCATGGCATGTGTGTTATAAGACCATGAGTAGAAGCTTTCCTTTGCTTAATACGTTCTAAACTTCTAAAACTAGAAAACTTAAGCTTAGAAATATAAGATTCCAAGTTTAACTTAACAAGAAGATACTGACTAGATGCCAAAATTTCGTTGAATTTGAATGTGAACACACATCACTTGTGAGTCGTGACGACCTCAATGTGAGACAACTTGGAAGTGACACTGGTTGTCTCCACTTTGCACTACTAATAATTCTCTTGATGTCTCTTGATAGGTGTCATGAGAATTTCTAGCACATCTTTCTTGTATCGTATTGCATCCACTTTTGATTTTTATTTTCTTTGTCACATATAAAAATACACTGTACACAATACACTGTACAGGTAGAGTAATAAGTGCGAGGGCATTGGCATCCTGCTTGTATAAGCCCAACCGAATGAGCACAACTAGCAGGTTACATTCCTAGGAATAAGCGACTAGGGCCTTAAAACTCTAAAATGACATTAGAGGCCCTAAGTCAAGTTGTTATTGGGCACTTAGTGGGTCCCGCCACTAAACCTACTGGTGGCCAGGCCTTACCAAGTGGGCCCCGCCACAATACACTGTACATGTAAAGTAATAAGTGCGAGGGCACTGGCTTCCTGCGTATATAAGCCCAATCCAATGAGCACACCTAGCAAGTTGTGATTCCTAGAAATAAGCGACTAGGGCCTTAAAACTCTAAAATGACATTAGAGGCCCTAAGTCAAGTTTCTAATAAAAGCTAAAAAAGCCTAAATTCCCCTTGTGCTTTCTTAGCACCATTAGATTTAGTTTGTGTTTATTTACAGGGCTTGGATTAGAATCCTTGCCATTGAAGTGTGGCCAATCAATGAAGGAGGCTCACCTTTCAAATCTATAAAAGAGAGCCATTTTCTTTTTATTGTATCTTCTATTCTCTTCTTAATAAAACTCTCTCTCTCTCTCTCTCTCTCTCTCTCTCTCTCTCTCTCTCTCTCTCTCTCTCTCTCTCTCTCTCTCTCTCTCTCTCTCTCTCTCTCTCTCTCTCTCTCTCTCTCTCTCTCTCTCTCTCTCTCTCTCTCATAAATGGTACTCAACGCTACTTTATTCTACTTGGAATCATAAGCTTGGCATCGTATATTTTCTGTCTACGGTTTTTTTTGGTGGGAAAAGTTTTAAACCCCACTTGCATTTATTACAACTTTGATGGTCCAGATCGACTATGCTTCATCCTACGGCTACTATTGAAAGTTGCGTCCACAAGGGATCTCACCTACAAAGTGTTTGAAATCGGAGCAATGTCAGATTTCTCGGTGCGTGCACAACGTCTACCAGTAAAGGTTCCGTAGGCGAACACAAAAATAATGCGCTTTGCGAAAGCGTTATCAGATCAAGAGCTAGAGCTTATTATCAACACAAAATAATCAGTCATATGAATATTTAGTCTACGCATAATTTATCTACATGGCATGAATCGATGAATCAGAACAAAATGATAATGCATTTGACCAAGTACTAGACGATTCAGATTGTTGGAATAGGAATTCTATGATCGCAGATAGTACAAATCTGAATGTAGATACAAGGTGCATTCTTCTTGAAACAATACTCTAGTATATCAAAGAGGAAGAACGAATTATTGCGCTCTTGATTTCATTATTGATTATCACTCTATCTTACACTCTTTATTCTAATCTACTGATCTTATCATTACAATGACAAATGTACATGAGAGCAGTCGGTGATGCATAATTAGTGGAGAGAAGAGTGGATATTAGGCATCATCGCCGCTTTGGGCTGTAACCGCCTTGCTCTGTTAGTGACCTCTAATTAAGGTTTTGTACTTTACAAAATGGGATTAAGGCACCATGTTGCTAAGTCAATTTAGTTGAGAAGTCGAAGACTTCGATGTCGAGCTGCTCTTGAGAAGATGTCCATGACTTCAATGTCAGAGACATCGGAGACTTCAATGTTGAAGACGTGGATGTCGAGCTTGCTCTTGAGAAGATGTCAATGACTTCGAAGTCGGAGACTTCGATGTCGATGACATGGATGTTAAGCTTTCTCTATTTTGAATAATGACCTTCGACGATCGTCGGGACACTTCGATGTTGGAAAAGTCGAAGAAAAATTGTCATCGACTTTCCTTGTATTTTTACAAGTTGTGCGACATTTCAAGGTATTTACATACAACAAATGAATGGACCTAGATTAGTGAAGAGACAAGGGATGGAGAGGATAGGAATCCAACACTCCCCCTTAATCTAGATCCTTGAATGCCTTGATTTTTAAATTCAAGATAGCACAAAAACTCTTGTGTGCTTCCTGACTTAACCCCTTTGTAAATATGTCAACTGCCATGTACTGGGTTCTGCAAAATTTCAGACTCACCTCCTTGTTGAGTACTCTGCTCCTGATATAGTGGTACTTAATCTCGATGTGCTTCCTCCCAGAATGAAATCTAGGATTGATTGATAATGCTATAGCACTCTAATTGTCGCACTAAATAATTGTTGGAGCAATTTATTTGAGACCAATATCGGACAATAGATTCCTCAACCAAATTGCCTCTTTGGTAGCTTGAGAGACTACAATGTACCATGATTCTATCAAAGACATTGCAGTGGAGGTCTGTTTTTGACTATTCCAAGATATCGGACCATTATTGAACATGAAGACTAATCCATATGTCGATCTTCTAGTGTCTTTATCACCTGCCCAATTCGCATCTGTATATCCATGAAGTTTATGGATATCGAATGGATCTTCATCTCCATAGCAGATACAAAGGTTGATGGTAGCTCGTACATATATGAGAACTCTTAGAAGAGCTTTCCAGTGGACCATACCAGGATTAGCCATATATTGGCTTAAAGAGTTGATGGCATATGCAAGATCAAGTCTAGTCGATATCACAACATACATTAGAGATCCGATAATTGATTGATATGGATACTCCTTCATTTCGACCTTCTCCTCATCAGTTTGAGGGCATGCTCTTTCGATAATTTTAAACCTGGGTCCATAGGATTACGCACAAGCTTGCAATTCATCACATTAAATTTTGATAATAAATTTTGGAAGTACCTCTACAGAGTGATATAGAAAAGCCTCCTGGTTCTATCTCTGTGGATTTGAATCTTGAGACAATAATGTGCCTCTCCCAGATCTGTCATCTCAAATTCTCAAGATAGCATCCTTTTAGTATCCTTTGTCAGGCTGATATTGTTGCCAAACAACAACGTATCATCCACGTAGAGTGTGATGATGACAAAGAATTGATTAACAACTTTGAAGTATACATTATAGTCTACAGAACTTGGTTAAAATCCATGATCTATCAAGAATGTGTTGATTCGATTACTAGAAGACAGTTTCAGACCATACAAAGCTTTATGGAGTTTGCATACCTGGTCTTCTTGACCATTGAGGATCCATCTGGTGTATCTCAAGATTGGTTGTAGCAACATATGATAGTAGTAGTCGGATGGAAGTGTGCTTGACCATTGGACTAAAAGTTTCGAAGTAGTTGATATTGGGAACTTGTAAAAATCCCATTGCCACGAGTCGAGCTTTCCTTTTGTTGATGCTGCCACCTACTTTATACTTGATCTTAAAGATTTACTTGCAATCGATAATCTTTCTGCCTATTGGCAGCTTGGTGATAGTCTAATGCCAAATCAATCCTTTATTATCATGTGCTGAATTGCTTAAAGCACGTACAGTTGTAGAATTGCAATGAGAAAGTCTATAAAGATAACCTTGCCTCTTTCCGAGTGCAAGGACCCTTTTACTTTTATCAAGAATTTAACAGTTTTCAATCGTCTATTAAACTAACCCGATACTTTAAATCGTACTCGTCTCCGGCTTACGATACTCTTGTATTGCATGGATTTGCACAAGGGTTATTATAATCTCTGATGGTAGAATGGCATGGATTTGCCCTAACATATTCATTGAGATTGTACAAGTCACAGATCTTCTTAGTCATTGTTCTATGGGGCAACTTAGTTAAATTTGTAATTTTCGCATACGCCCTTTCAAGTATTACGCTAGTAATTAAACTAGTATTTCATGAGCTTGACTATTCTTTGGAAAGCATGGATATGCTCAAAGGATTCGACAATATTACATGACTCTTTGATGGGTCCGTGGGTCAGCATGGCATGGATTTGCCCTAACATCGTTGTACGTGTGTCCTTTCTCAATCCATAATTTTTTTCGTAAAAGAAATTTGTACATATTTTAGCATGCGTCCTTTTTGATACAGTAATATGGCAACTTAGCATATCGCTAAGATCTATAAGTGAATGGGAACCTTGGACTATGTATCTTTCATTTTAACCATGTTGTTAAGTAGCAATGCTTATTTTGTACATGGATAACAACTGACATTCAACATTGACACTTGTCTTCCTCACATACTGACTCGCATGGTTTTGTGTTGTGGGATGCTGGCAGCAGGTACCAGCTGGCTGTCTTGAAATAAGTCTGCTTTATGGTGCTTTACCGTATTGTATTTACTTTTCAGTTATATTGTACCTTGTTGGTTTATGAATAAAGGTTTCAAAGGGTTTGGTCTTGCTTAAGCAAGAGGAACTACGTGAATGGTTTACTCTCTCTCTCTCTCTCTCTCTCTCTCTCTCTCTCTCTCTCTCTCTCTCTCTCTCTCTCTCTCTCTCTCTCTCTCTCTCTCTCTCTCTCTCTCTCTCTCTCTCTCTCTCTCTCTCTCTCTCTCTCTCTCTCTCTCTCTCTCTCTCTGTGCTATGCAAGTGAGGTTGCCGCTCCTAGAGACAAACCCCACAACACACAATAGTGGCGCCATTGCCGAGGAGCGCCACCCTCTCGTCTTGTCACATAACATTTCTCTCTTTCTTTCTCTCACACTCTTCTTCTCTCTCACCCTTTCTTTTCACCAAAAATCCAAATTTTGTCGCTTGTTAGTGTTAGTTGAGTGAGGGCTAGATCCAGTCTTTATCACAAAAACTGTTTTTCACAAATTGCCTCAATTTGACTAGAATGTCTTATTGTTATAGGTGGTTGACATTCTCAAAATTGGAGAGCTCCCAGCAGCTTCACAACTTGCATGCCTGAGTGCTTCCCACGTGTCTTCTCTTTTATCACTTGTATATGCCATTGACGGTTTCATCTTTGGTTTCTTGGTAGGTACTAACTTCTGGGAGGTCTGTATCCTCCATTTCGCTTATGGGTATTTCCACAGTTCTTCGTTCAATTGAAGTCCTAGTCTGAAGGAAGACCTTCGATCTGCAGGTTGCACAAACTTCAATTATCAGTCTCAAGGGGATGGACTCATCATCAAAAATTTGGTGGTAGAAACAGTTTTGGATGGACAGTTTGGTAACGGTAAGGAAACATGATGAAGGCTTGGTGGCAGGGTGAAGGAACTGATAATTCTACAGTTGTAGCCTTGGACCCTTGCAATACCGAGCTTCGACCACCACTCGCTGGGTGAGGAGCTCACTTTATTTTGCAGGTTCACGGTTGTCTTCATCTTTCTTTTTCTGCAGCTCTCTCTTTTGATCCGTTACTTTTGGATCTCTTTGGACTTCATAGGAGGAGATCCAACTATCATTGCTCTAGAGAGTCTCTTTTGATCAAGATCGATTTGACTCAATTGTTGCTTAAGTTTTGTCCTTTCCTCCTCAGCTTCTTTGCTAAATTTCTTATGTCTTCTAGCTGCTTCACCTGCTTCTTAGATATTCGTTTGGCTGATCAACCATTGTAGGCTATAGTTGGTCTTCGTAGGACATTTGCAATGATCTATCAGCTGCTTTGGTAAGACTATCAAAAAACTGGGGATTTCTCAGAAGAACAGTGAAATGATGATAAACAAACAGATGGAAGGTAGGGTGGAGGTGGTGACATCGGTAGATGGTGTGAACGATAGGCATGAGAATGGACGCAGAAGTATGGCAAGAGGTCGATTGAAGGAGACTGATTTTCCAATGCTTGTGGTTCCCTTTCTGAAGGATCTTCTTCGTAACTGGGGTACTTCTTCTGATTGAGTCTCTTTGAATTACCCATCTGCCTTCTTTAGCTTGTCTTTTTCATATTTGACTTGTGACCTTGGCTGTCAATCTTGCTGATTTTGTTGCTGGCAGCGTAACTGCTCCAGTGGATCCAAGAAGATTCACTCTCTCTCCCCCCCCCGCCCCCCCCCCCCCCCCTCCCAAAATCTATTGGTGGGGATGCTGTTGCTGGTAACTATTCATGCTCAAGATTGGATCGACGTGTGGAACACGTAGTTGAGACACGTTGAACATGCGACTGGAATAAAGATTGAACAAATTTTAACTAAATTTGTTTCGATCTTGTTGTAGTTAACTCAAATATTAATCAACTCTGACGTGATTTGTACTTCACAGATTTGGAATATGCTAAAAAAATTCGAAACTCTGTATAAGGTGATTTGAAGATTGATAGAGCAATGACAAGTTATTCTTGAGATACGCTACATTGTCTCCTATTCAATGGCTATCCTTGATGAACTAAAAACAAGTGTAGAAAAAGATATGCAATTAGAAGAAATTACCACATCAAAAAATGACAAAAAATAAACAAGGAAGATACCAATGTTACAGAGAGTGAAAGCCGTAGAACACTTGTCAAACAAAAGGTCATTCATCAACATGTATAATTCACTTGGACAATTTCATGTTTCTATTGATCTTTAAGAGTAATGAAAGAACTCTCATAAGCCCTTGTCAAAAACAAGGCAAGAATAGTGACACTGAATCTACCATCGTTGATAGTAGATGCTATAAAATATAGCTTGAGATGCAGTTATGGTTGAGGTACCATGTCCTGAGGACCTCTCGGAGCAAGAGATTCAGAACCGAATCTCTATTTGGATTTCCAATTCGTAGGTTTATTGTGTATTGGCACATTGGAAATCTTATCAGCATGTGGAGAGACAAATAGATTTGAGGTTGTAGAAGGGGAAAAAACTGTCAATTCTTTATGGAGGTTGCTCTTGGTTGGACATTGTAGCAGATGACAGAATATCGGTTTCGCTTTCCTCCTACAGGGACTCATGTAATATTAGTGTCTTTTTGCATTATGGAACTAGCGAATTGCGTGGTAATGTAGAAATTTGTAAGAAACTTCTCAAGTGAGCCGCAGGTTGAGTGGTTGGGTGCTATGGTGCTTGTGTTGTGTTGTCGTGAGGATCCTATTGGTATTCGTAAGTGACATGGCAGGCAGTTAGGACCTTACTTGGTTGTTTTGGGCAATCTTTGAAGCTGTGTTTTCTGACACAGTCGGGGCACTCAGCGTGGTACTTGGTTTTGACTAGACAATCAACCATGAAGTGGCCGGTTTCACCACAGATGAAACATCTGTTGTTCAATGGCCCTTGTATAACGGCATGGCCATCTTGTATGGCTAATGGTTCTGGACTTTCAGATGGTTGTTCAGAATAAGTCAAGGAATGTCCAGACTATGATGGTTGTTCTTCATATTGTTGGACTGTATGTGCATGGATAGGCTGATATGAAGGACAAGCATCAACAGGATGCATAGCTTGGCAGTGTGGGCACCATATTGGTTTTCGTCTATAAGGTACCTGTGCAGGGTTTAGCTAACCAGGCATACTGCTTTGGATAGACTTCAGGGTAGTTTGAAACTCATTGGTGAGTTTCTCCATCTGTAGTTGATGTTGCTTATTAAGCAACTCCAACTGGGATTTCCAAAGTTGATTTCAGGTGTCTTCGATCGGCTTCGACTCATGGACAGGAGCACGTGGTGCTCGCCTTTCCCTGGATTTGTCAACATCTAATCCTTCATCTTCTTCCTTGATGGCATCAAACATAGCTAATTTGAGGCTCATATATTCATCATTGGATGAGGCCTTTGCACCCATGGCAAAGACGGTAAGCATTCGAGTCATCATCTCACTTGCTACACTTTATGGATGGAATCTATGGCAAATGGATATTACAAATTCATTTCGGAATGGTGATCTTGAGGAGGAAGTGTATATGGAGCAACCCGAGAGCTACATTTCATCAACAAAGCCAAATCATGTGTGTCTACTACAAAAGAGTCTGTATGGCCTTAAGCATGCACCAAGGAGTTGGTATGATAAGCTTAACACTTTTTAACTCTCTCAAGGCTTTGTGGAGGAGGATATTAAGAGTGCTCTTAAGAAGGAGTTTGAGGTGCATGATTTTGGTAACTTGCATTACATTTTGGGAAACGAAGTCATTAGATGACCTTCATCATATTCATCTATTAGCTCCATCTTTACGTCCATCTTTTATTCTACTATTTTTATTCAACTATTTGTATCTCTCTCATTCATACTGATCCATCTTTTGTTGATTCTTTTCATTTTTTTTCAAAAAAAATAAAATAAAATAAACCAATAAAATCAAGTTGGGACACCATCATCATTGCACCTTCACTAGAGCAATCCGTAACCCAACTACCTTTGTAACATTACACTGTTGAGCCATGGAGACCATCCTTGCAAGATTGTATAAATTATAGAAGTTTTCTGTTGAGACAATCCAAGACTACACCCATCAGATCTACCACCTAGTGAAGGATTGTAATCCACCATTTCCCGAACAGATTATCATGGCAAAGTACCATGCTGGACTTTCTCAAAAGATCAGGTCTGGTATGGAAGACTAAGCATCCTATGTTTCATTTGTACATCTCTATAGGGATGATGCCAAGATAGAACTGTAGATCTTCCATGAGATGATGAATTTTCCCTATCACATTGCAGAATCATCAGATGGGGAATCAGAGGAACAAGAGTCATCCACGAGTGATGATCAAGCAAGAATGGAAACCCATGGAAGACAACGAAGTGGAGCAGAGGCAAGTGGATTAGGTGCAACAACTGACCAAGAGTCAAGTACTTCAAGTTCTGGCTATCAGCAAGCTTATGCTCATACAATCAAATTTCTTGAGAAGGACGAATGTAGATACTGCTTTGAAGATCATCCAAGTACAAGATGTCCAATCAAGAATCCACACTTCTTACAAAGACTAAATGTGCAGCAGAAGGTCCAAAGAAAAATCAAGCCGATAAGGAGCTCACCAAAGGGATACAAGGGTTCAAGCGTCCGAAGAAGAATCAAGCCGATAAGGAGCTCACCAAAGGGGTGGATGTCACATGGATCCATCTAAATCACAAATTTTTTCAACAACCAGTGGCAAGGTGGAAGTTTTGGTCATATCATCTTGCATGTCTCCGAACTCCAAAGAAGACCATAATAGCCTATCGATTTATTTTGTGGAAGGTCCTAAGGGGTATCTGTTACTAGTGTATGCCCATCAACTTAGAGAGGCGATGGTATACTATCCTCGGTAAGGTGTTATGGATGTGGAGGAAAACATCGTCGGGCTGAATGTCCACATTGAGGGGATCCATCAACATTCAAACCCTGGTGTGCAAAATGCGAAGTTAACCAATATGCACCAGTGTTGACCAATCCACCTTCAAACAGAATGCACTACAAACAAAAAATCCTAGTGGCACCAGGTTATGAAGTACCATCATATTAGTGGTTGTTGCCCTTCGATAGTCCTTCATTTTCGCAAATTTACATAATAAATGGTGATGATTTGCATGTAGATCGTAGATTGTCTCTCAATGGTGACCTTAGGCGTGATGTCTCTCCCTTTTGCAAAGCATGTTGATGGATTTGAATCCTTTTGCACACCATTTTAAGAATGTTGTTCAAATTGTGCGAGAGAATTACACAAAGGACATTCATCTTTGTATAGTGTCTAGGTGTTCACAAAATAGAATGAACAGACAATTCAAGCTCCGATGAGCAACGAGATTGCAGTATTGATGTCGTTAGTCATTCAAGATGGTACGGATTATCTAGCAACATTCATCGTATGATGCATTACATTTTGTCCTGCTTTTTTCTTATGGAACTGATGGATGGCATCACAGGATCCCACATGTGAAAGTGGGAGATGATGCACGTGATGATGTTGAGAATTTTCGTGTAGACAAACGTTACGATGATCTGGAAGAACGTTTAGAAGGTGGGCACAAAACTATCACCATTCAAGAGTTTTACTCTAAGAAGACAAATCTTTCAAAGCAAACAAAAGAAAGAAGAGAGTCCTAATACTTTTGTTTTGAAAGTGAAGGCTTTAAATGATGCGTTAGCTTGCATTGATGAGAGCATTAAGGAAGGAGAGAT
Organism: Diphasiastrum complanatum; assembly: GCA_029204225.1. NCBI lineage: Eukaryota > Viridiplantae > Streptophyta > Lycopodiopsida > Lycopodiales > Lycopodiaceae > Diphasiastrum > Diphasiastrum complanatum. The sequence goes on along the minus strand of CM055092.1, from coordinate 13,902,090 downwards.
TGTACAAGGTATTCTTAATGGTTTTTTGGATGCTCATGCTAACATTGTACAAAGTCTTACTATTCAGAACTTTGCCAAGTTTGATGGATCTTCAAGAGATCTTGATCAATGAGGAATATAGGCTTCAATCAACAGGTGGATCTACATCGACATCTCAAGACGAGGAGGCTATGTTCATCAAGGGTAAGTTCAAGGGCAAGTGGTCTAAAGGACAAGATCATGGTGAGTCTTCTTCTTTTGCTAAGAATAAAGATAGGTCAAAGTTGAAGTGCTTTTATTGTGGCATCAAAGGTCATTTTGCAAGTGATTGCTACAAAAAGAAGAGAGATCAAGGAGACAAGCAAGGTAATCTAACTCTTGATGAGGATGGTGTTGATGCTCAAAACACAAATGATGATGCTCTTGTGATGTCTTCATGTTTGAGTTCTATTGTTGGAGATATTGATCCATGGTGGATTGATAGTGGAGCAAGCTCACACATGACTTTTCACAAAGAGTATTTCACTTCTTTGTTGGCATATGGAGATGAAAAGAGGGTGATCTACACATGATGGTGAGTGTGCAATCAAAGGGATTGGCACAATTCCCATTTCTCTCTCTACAAATAGGAATGCTCCTTTGAAGGATGTTTTGTTCATTCCATCTATTACTAAGAACCTACTTAGTGTGAGTCAAATGCTAAGGCAATGGTCTTGAGGTTGAGTTTGATGGAGATGCTTGTATGATCAAAAGGAAGGATGTCTTGATTGCAAAAGGTAAAAGGCAAGGGAAGTTATTCAAACTAGATGCTTCTGTTATTGCTAACCAAGTTGGATGTGTGGAAAGTGAGCAAATACCTATTCAAGAGGTTTAGCATAACAAAATGGGGTCATTGGAGGTAATGGCTAGAAAGCAAGTTGTGATTGGTCTTCCAAGTTCCTTAACTAGCATCCATCATGTTTGTGAGTCTTGTGCTTTGTCAAAGTCACATAGACCACCTTACACTAGATCTACAAAGCCTTTTCAAGTTGTACATTCGGATATTCATGGAATTACTACAATTAGCAATAGTGGAGCTAAGATGTATGTAACTTTCATTGATGATTTTTGTATATTTTGTTGGATCTATCTACTAAAGAGCAAAGATGAAGTGTATGATGTCTTTGTGAAGTTCAAGAATGCAAAGGAGAACCAATTTTTCACAAGGATCAAGTGCTTGAGGAGTGAAAATGGTGGTGAGGATATCTCAACCAAGTTCAAGGCCTTTTGTGATGAGCATGGGATCAAAAGGGAGTACACAACTCCAAGGACACCACAACAAAATGGAGTGGCTGAGAGGAAGAATAAAACTGTGAAAGTTCCAAAGCCATGAGGTTAGGAGCTAATCTTCCAAAACCATTTTGGGATCAAGTTTTGTTGTGTGCTAACTTTCTATGCAATAGGTGGCCAAGTTCTATATTGGATGGAAGGACACCTTTTGAGTTGCTATTCAAGAGGAGGCCAAGTGTCAAGTTTTTTAGAACATTTGGATGCACTTGCTATTTCAATATAACTCTTGATGATAGGACAAAGGAGGATCCATCTTTAAGGAAAGGTATATTTGTTGGATATAGTGAGGTGAGTAAAGCCTACAAGGTTTACATTCCTACTACTAATAAGGTGATTATTGGTAGATATGTCATTTTTGATGAGGGAAACATTCCAAAAGTATCTTCAAGTAATGATGGTGTGGGTGGATCTAACAATCTTGATGTTGGTGTTATGGATCCTACTTTAGATGGTGATGATGAAGGAACTTCATCAAATCAAAAGCCAAGGAGAACATCAAGGGAAAGACAATTGCCTTCAAGGCTCACATATGATGAGAAAGGCAAGCAAGTGGTTGCTGGAACAAACATTGCTTTCCTAGCCTCTTTTGATGAACCTACATGCGTAGAGGAAGCAAGGAACAAAGAGGAGTGGATCCAAGCAATGGATCTTGAGTATCAAGCTCTTATGAAGAATGAAACATGGAGATTGGTGGAGTTACCTAAGGACAAGATAGCTATTGGATGCAAATGGATCTTCAAGATGAAGACTAACCAAGATGGATGTATCAATAAGCATTAGTCAAGTTTGTGGACAAGGGATATGCACAAGAACATGGTATGGACTATGATAAGACCTTTGCACCTGTGGCAAAGATGGTAAGCATTCGGGTCATCATCTCTCTTGATACTCTTAATGGATCTATGGAAATTGGACATTACAAATGAATTTTTGAATGGTGACCTTGAGGAGGAAGTGTACATGGAGCAACTCAAGAGCTACATTTCACCTACAAAGCCAAATCATGTGTGTCTTCTACAAAAGAATTTGTAAGGTCTTAAGCAAGCACCAAGAGTTGGTATGCCTAGCTTAATACTTTTTAACTCTCTCAAAGGTTTGTTATAAGTGAGTATGATCATTCACTTTAGTATAGGTTTGTTGGAAATGATGTTACCATCTTGCTAATCCATGTGGATGATATCATCTTAAGTGGTGGAAACAATCAAGATGTTGATGATATCAAGAGTGCTCTCAAGAACAAGGAGGAGTTTGAGGTGCATAATCTTGGTCATTTGCATCAGATTTTAGGAATATAAGTGATTATATCTTCTCAATCTGCTTTCATTTGTCAAGAGAAGTATGCTAATTCTATTTTAAAGAGATTTCATATGGTAGATGCAAAGTCTTGTGATACACCTATGGAGTCAAATGTAAAGCTATCTATAAGAGGTAATGAAAGATCCTTCAAGGACATTACTCTCTATAGAAAGCTAGTTCGTTCACTTATCTATCTAACCATCACAAGACCAGATCTAAGCTATTGTGTTGGTAGATTAAGCCAATTTGTGCAAGATCATAGAAGAGCATTGGAAGCTAGAAAAAAGAGTTTTGAGATACATCATGGGAACTCGAGATTTTGGCATATTGTATGAGGGATTATCACCTGACTCATTTGGATTTTCATATTTGGACTTCACTGGAGATCAGATGGATAGGAAATCCATAAGTTCACATTGTATTTTCATATTTGATGGAGCTATATCATGGATGTCGAAGAAACAAGCCACTACCTCATTGTCATCTAGTGAGGCCGAGTACAAAGCACTTACTCAGTGCACAAAAGAGATGGTATGGATCAAGAGGATGATCAAGGATCTTCACTTGCTGGATTTTTCAGAGAGCCCAATCATCTTTTGTGAAAACCTATCAGCCCAAAAGTTGGCAAGCAATCCTATATTTTATGCTAGGAGCAAGCATATTGAGGTGACATATCACTTTGTGAGGGAGCAAGTCATGGCAAAGGAGGTGGAGCTTCAACATGTTTCTTCAGGGGGATGTGTAGCTCATATCTTCACCAAATCATTGGAAAAATACTTTTTTATGAAGCATAGGAATTCACTTGGAGTATTCTCAAAGTCTATGCTAAAACTAGTTGATGAGGGAGTGTGAGAGATTTCAACTAGTTTAGTCAAATTTGGTCATATTTGTTTATTTGGCAATTGAGGCCAATTTTCATATTAGACTTAAAGATTTTCATTTCAAAGTTATTTTAGTTCAAATGTATTTGGGTTAGCACTTTTAGAAAGTGAGGGAAATAGTAGAAGGTCAACTTGTTAGTAAATCTACCTGAGTGTCTTGCTTGCATATATTCGTGGTGAGTCTTAGTACTCGTGCTTTGCCTGGTTTGCATGATTGCTTGTGATACAAGGAGTTGATTGCTCGAGAAAGAACCTTTCTTTTGAAGGTTGACACCATCAAACAAAGAGGACTACAGTATCTGTGGGGCGGATTCGCAGTTCAAGTACTCACACGTGAACGACAACGAAACGACTCGATGTTTGCAAAGGATGGATGGCTAGCCTATTTCTTGGGTTAGTTTCATTTGCGACAACGCCCACTAGACGCAAGCAGGAAGTCAAAAGTTGGAAAGGGCAATTTCAGGGGAGATCTTCTATGGAGCAGTTGGTCTTCATTTGGGACAGCCACCTTCGGAACTAAAACTCACTGAGCATGGGTGATATCCAATATCAGTTGGGTTTTTCCTCAAAGGAGAAAGACTAGGATCCTCTTCAGAGATTGGCAACAAGTTGGATCGAGCCATAATCCTAGCAGATGGGAAGCACAGTGTTGGAAAGGCTTTTTGTCTAAGAACTCTACTCTAAGTCCGATCAGCTACTTTTATAAGTGGAGGGGAACTATCACACACACCTCTCTCTTGGGGCAAATTTTGAATGAAAGTTGATCAAAATGGGGGCAAATACAAGGTGACCTAGCCATACTCACACGAGGAGACTGGTGAACTTTGGACCTAATAAGTTGACAAGTCTTTGTTGTGGAAAGGAAAGCTTGTTATAGGCTTTCTCTGGGCCAGCAATGATGAGGAGACGTAATGAGTACGCTGACTTGTGTTACGTGTAAAGCATCTGATCAATGAAGGAACTGTGAAAGTTGAGTCTTGCACGAGAGACTTGGTACTTCGAACGGACGCTAAGGGACAGTTCGTGTTGAGATCGGACTAGTGCAAACTCTGGGTGCATGTGTCTGATTCAAAGAGAGCTACTTGAAGCCAAGCTAGATGGACACTTCTTGTTTTGACTATGAGGCAACTGACCAGTGACAGAATTGTGAAAGTCAAGTTTTGCGTGACGGACATGGCGCTTCAAACGAACGCGAAGAGATAGTTCGTATGCGGATCAATAGTCCAGAGAGCTCAGATCGATGTGCAATCACCTCACATGATCTAGGCATGATTAAAGGAAGCCTGGGGATCAATAAATTCTAGAGAGAGAAAATGACTTTCTAGAGAGAGAAAATAACTTTCTAGAGAGTAAAAACTTGCTTTAAGAGCCTAGGTAGAGTACTTGGTATGAGGGGAGGTGGCGAAGCCCACCAATATTATAGGGGAGTGCGGGTTGCTACTCAGGGTGAGCTCCAACCAAGTCTCAGCCTCCCTTACTGGAATGTTGTCCTGGCACTCGTCTTGGCATGCCAGCGCCCCGGAAACTAGGGTCGTTCACACACTTGAAATATAACCTTCTCTGATTTATCAATAAAGTGGGATTTTTCTCAAACTGACTCTGATTACCTTCTGGGTTTCAAACTTTTTAATTTGGCACATAGCTGAGGGTCGTATCCCGGGACGCCAGCTGTTGTAAAGCTACCTTTACAAGCTTTACTTCTGGCGCCACTGGCGCCAGCATTGTCCTCGGCCCCAGCAGCGCCCCTGCTGCTCCCGGCGCCAGCGCCGCTCCCGGTGCCACTACGACCAGAATCCAGCCGGCGCCAAGTTCCTATGGCTGAAAATCTTTGATCGGTTCTAGCAAAGTCCAGAGAGCTCAGGTCGATGTGTAATCACCTCACACGATCTAGGCATGATTAAAGGAAACCTGGGGATCAATAAATTCTAGAGAGAGAAAACGACTTTCTAGAGAGAAAATCCTAGAGAGAGAAAATGTGCTTTACCAGCCTGGGTAGAGTACTTGGTATGAGGGGAGGTGGCGAATCCCACCAATACTATAGGGGAGTGCGGGTTGCGACTCAAGGCGAGCTCCAACCAAGTCTCAGCCTCCCTTGCTGGAATGTTGTCCTGACACTCGCCTTGGCATGCCAGCGCCCCGGAGACTAGGGTCGGTCACACACTTGAAATGTAACCTTCTCAGATTTATCAATAAAGTGGGATTTTTCTCAAACTGACTCTGATTACCTTCTGGATTTCAGTGTTCGGTAAAAGCGCCAGTTGTAAGGGTGCTTCAAACTTTTTGATTTGGCACATAGCTGAGGGTCGTATCCCAGGACGCCAGCGGTATAGTGTCGGGACCATTCGGTCCGTGGCACCAACGGTATGTTGTCGGAACCATTTGGTCCAAGAACTGGTTGTTTCCATATCTCTCGCGGCTTGTGGTTCTGAGTGTTCCTTGTATGAACGTGAATGGGTTAAGCTCTTGGGGAACGGGCTCTAACCTATCGGCTGAGTTGGATGGCTTGCTTGGGTGGAAGTTACCTGTTTATGGCTGTCCAGTCTGGCATGGCGCCAAGTTGGCTTCCAGCACTCATGACAAAGCTTTCAGTTGGTTAAGTCTGATGTAAGTCAGACCGCTTGCTTGGAATGGATGTTACTCGTTTGTAATGAAGCTTCGAATTGGTTAAGTTCGATGTATGTCGGACGGCTTACTTGGAGGGAAGTCACCCACATCGGGACCCCTGATCTGGCATGGCGCCAGGTTGGATCCCAATGTTGGTTTCTGAACTTCCAATTGGTTAACTCTGATCGTTGTTGGCGAGTTGGCTACTTGTATGTCAAGTGGGTTTGGACGGCAAGAGTTGAAGGCTGGGAAGCTAAGTCATGGTTCCCGGCTCCCTTTGGGATGCCTGCGCTACACCAGCGGTATGTCGTCGGGACCGTTCGGTCTGTGGCGCCAACGGTATGCTATCGGGACCATTTGATCCAAGAACTGGTTGTCTCCATATCTATTGCAGCTTGTGGTTCTGAGTGTTCCTTGCATGAACGTGAATGGGTTAAGCTCTTGGGGAACGGGCTCTAACCTGTCGGCTGAGTTGGATGGCTTGCTTGGGTGGAAGATACGTGTTTATGGCTATCCAGTCTGGCGTGGTGCCAGGTTGGCTTCTAGTGCTCATGACAAAGCTTTCAATTGGTTAAGTCTGATGTAAGTCAGACCGCTTGCTTGTAATGGATGTTACTCGTTTATAACGAAACTTCGATTTGGTTAAGTTTTGATGTATGTTGGGCGGCTTGCTTGGAGGAAAGTCACCCACATCGGGACCCCCGATCTGGCATGGCACCAGGTTGGATCTCAATGTTGGTTTCGGAACTTTAAGTTGGTTAAGTCTGATCGTTGTTGGCGAGTTGGTTGCTTGTATGTCAAGTGGGTTTGGATGGCAAGAGTTGAAGGTTGGGAAGCTAAGTCGTGGTTCCCGGCTCCCTTTGGGATGCCTGCGCTATAGAAGTCTGGACATATGATGAAATTTTGTCCAGAAAGGAAGAAAGGGTTTGCTCACATGATAGAAATCCCAGGAGGCAATGGTAAGACTTTGGAAATTAACCGGAGTGATTGTGAGTGTGAATGTTCTTTTAGTACTACTTCTTTCTTGCCTAATGAACTTTTCTGTTTAATTGGCACAGTTAAAGATCAAGAAGTGTGTATAACTCATAATTTTATTAATTCTTGTCTTGTGAAGAAACTCAGCTTGGAAACTGAAGCCAGCAATCATAGATATAAAGTTTATTTGGCTTCAGGAGCAGAGTTGGAGGCTTGGAACGTAAAAGTCCCGAAGCTCCCAGTTTTGGTGCAAGGACACACAGAATTAGTTAATTTTCATGTTTTAGACCTAGCTCGTACTGATTTAATTTTAGGTTATGAATGGTTATTCAGTATATCACCTTCTCTGTTAATTGATTTTGAGAAGCATGTTCTCACTTTCAAGTAGGGTGATAAGGTAGTTACATTATTTGGCAGTAATTTTGTACGTCCGTTAGATCAGATTTCTACAATTAATAAAATGAACACATTGGATTATTCTGAGTATGAAGTTTTTTCAATTTATGCTATTCCAGTTGTGGATGTTCTTGAAATAAATCTAAATGGTTGTGAATTCTCAGCAATTCTTAACTCAGTAAATTTAGATCATGAACAAGCAGTGAAAGAATAGATCATAAATGAATTTAGGGATGTTTTTTCATCTGAATTACCTCAGGGTTTACCACCGTCTAGGTCAGTAGACCACAGGATTGAGTAGATTCCAAGAAGTCAACCTGTCTCTAGACAACCATATAGGTTTTCTCAAAAAGAGGAGACAGAGATTTCAAATCAAATAGAAAACTATCTGAGGATGGGACATATACAACCTAGTAAATCACCATGGGGCGCTCATGTTCTTCATAAAGCGAAGAAAGATGGAGGTTTCCGGATGTGTGTGGATTACAAGGGCCTTAATAAAGTGACTATAAAGAATAAATATCCATTACCTAGGATGGATGACCTTGTAGATCGCTTGGGTGGAGCACGGTATTTCACCAAGATAGATCTCAGAACAGGGTACCATCAAATAAGAATTAAGCTAGAAGATGTCCAAAAGACAGGATTTTGTTCTAGATTTGGTCATTATAAATTTCTAGTGTTGCCATTTGGATTACGAATGCTCTAGCAACGTTCCAACAAATGATGAATGATTTATTTCGTCCATATTTGGGGAAGTTTGTGGTAGTATTCTTAGACGACATTCTCATTTACAGTAAATCCTTGGTGGAACATGTACAACACTTAAAAATCTTCTTGATGAAGCTCCTTCAGGAGTAACTCTACGCTAAAGAGTCCAAGTGTGAATTCTTTATGAAAGAGTTGCTTTATCTCGGTCATAAGATCACAGTAAATGGGATCAAGATTGACAAGGATAAAATCAAGATTGTGATTGAGTGGCCAATTTCGAAAACTGTGAGGCAGGTAAAGTCTTTTTTATGTTTTACACTTTTCTTTAAGAGATTTATTGAGAATTATGCTAAGTTAGCAGCACCGCTTAATAATCTGACAAAAAGAATTGTTAATAAAAAGAAAAGAGGAATCAACCTAGTCCACCTGTTGTTTGGAACGAGGAATTGAATCAGTGTTTTGAGAAACTTAAAACAATGATTGTTTCAGCTCCCGTGTTACAAATTGCAAATCTAGATTTACCTTACGTTGTGAGAACCGACGCAAGTGATGTTGCAGTTGGAGCAGTTCTATTACAAATGGATAGGCCACTAGCATTTGATAGCAAAAAATTCACTGATCCTCAGTTGCGTTATACTACGCAGGAAAGGGAATTGTTTGTTATAATCCATGCACTTAAAACCTGGAAACACTACTTGTATGGTAGTAAGTTTGTAGTGTATACGGATCACAGCCTCTTAAGTATTTCTGTAATCGACATGATCTTCGGGGGAGAAAAGCTCGATGGGCTGAATTGATGCAAGAATTCGATCATAAAATCCGTTACATAAGAGACAGCTCCAATCAAGTTGCAGATGCTCTTAGTCGGATCAGTGAACTGAACGAGTTGTCATTCACCCAGATTTCTATGAATCTATATCTTTTGTTGAGAGGAAAATATGAATCAGATTCCCATTTTGGTCACATTTGGAACATTGTTCAGACCGGAAGAAATGTGGACAGTGTTGAGTCAGAAACATAGGGGACTCAACTAACTAAGAAAGATAAGAAGATTGTGGAACAGTTCACCATTTGAGATGGATTACTATTTCAGAATGGAAAAGTTTGCATACATGGTGATGATGAGCTCAAATGGAAGATTTTGTTATTGTGTAATGTAGATCAACTTCTGTTTTCTATCTTTGTGGATTTGTATACCAGGGCAAAAATGCCCAAGTTGGTCATGTCGAATTCGGAAGATAGCATTGTCTTAGATTCTTTTATCAGATCGGTACTGTTGCTAAAAAGCAATGTATCATCCACATATAAAGTGATAATGATAAAAAATTGTTGCACTACTTTGAAGTAAATGTTTGAATCTGAAGATCTAGGTGTGTAGTCGTGATCAATAAGAAAAGTATTGATCCTTTAAAACCATGCTCGAATAGATTGCTTCAAGCTATAAAGTGCCTTATGGAGTTTGCACATATGATTGTGTTTACCCTCGATAAGATAACCATGGGTTGCACCATGTAAATGTCTTCTTTGATAACTCCATTGAGATATGTTGTCTGTACATCCATTTGATGTATTTCCAAATTTGTTGCAGCGGCAAATGATAGCAAAAGTTGAATAGAAGAATGCTTGACTACTGGACTGAAAGTTTCAGTGTAGTCGACGTTGTATAGCTGAGAAAATCCTCTGGCAACAAGTCGTGCCTTTCTTCTATTGATGCTTCCATCTACGTTACTTGACTTTGAAAATCCATTTGCAATCAACTACGTTTCTGCTAGCAGGGAATTCGACAATCGTCCATGTTTGATTCTTGATAAGAGATGAATACACTTTATCCCTAGCTTCTTTCCAAAGATCAAAATCAGACTGATTGAGTGCCTCTTTTACAGACGTCGGTGTCTGAACAAGGTAGGCTGCAGACTCGTCGATATAACAGTTGGGTGGTCTGCTGGTTCTTGAAGATCTTCTGGGTAATAAAGGAAGCTGATCATTTCTATCATACTGTAGTTGTTGAACTGCAACATCATCATCTTCTGACCCGCCGTAGAAGAGCTTGGACCTTCAATGGGAATAGTCACTTATGGAACTGGAAAGTTCAAAGCGTCAGGAGAATCTGAGAGGTCGGCTATGTGGGAACTGCCCTTTCCTTTGAGGTCTTGAAACTGATCTTCTATGAAGATGAAGCATCCCGGCTAGTGAATATCTTCGACTCGATGGGATCAAACAACTTGTAGGCTTGATTTGAAGTAGTGTAGTTGATGAAAACACATTTGATACTCTGGAAGTCTAGCTTCTTCCTGAGATCACAAGGTATCTACACAAAGGTAGTACATCCAAAAACTTGTAAGTTTGATAAAGAAGGTTTAGTACCTGTCCAAACTTTGAATTGTGTTTTGTTTGAGAGGCCTTTAGTAGGACATATGTTCTGAATATAGGTTGTTGTTGAAACAGCTTCAGCCCAGAAGGACTTCGGAAGTGTCGCATGTGATAACATGCACTTTGTCAATTCAACTAAGGTTCTGTTCTTTCTTTCAGCAAGACCATTTGACTGAGGTGAATAGGAGGTAATATATTGTTGCTCAATGTCGTTGTTGAGGCAGTACTCCTTGAATTCGTTGCAGATGTATTCTCCCCCATTATTGCTTGTTGATCAGGTTGCTTGGCTGCGTTCTTCGCTTGGAGAATTTGACAATCCTTGATCCCATGGTTATTGCGCTTGCAATACCTACAAAACATCTTCTTCAACTGTGGATTTGATGATTGTTCTTGACTTTGAGTTGGCTTCTGATTTGTTGTAGCCTTCTTGGAGCTTTTTTGCTTCTGTCGCTTAGAGCCTTTATTAACATATAGAGCATGAGAGGAGGAAGCAGACGATGTGTCTTGACTTCTTCTATTATCTTCTTGCAGCAACATAGTGATAACTCTAGTAAAAGTTAAGTCTGAGTGTGTCGATATGATCATTACCCAGTTCTCATATGTAGAGGGCAAGTTAAAAGCAATGTCATAATTGCCTCTTGATCATCCATGACTGATCCGAAAGCGGCCATATGTTGCAAGAGATTCTTAAATTGGTAGATGTGATTTTGAAGAGAATCACCAACAATCATCTTGAATGTGAAGAATTTCCTTCGTAGATGTAACTTGGTAGTTATGTTCCTCATGTCATATAGTGAGTTCAGGATGTCCCAAATGCCTTTTGACGTTTTAGCTTCAGCTATGTGTCCAATCTGCGTATCTAATATATTGAGGATAATAAGTGCGAAAGCTTTACCATCCTTCAATTTTCACTTTGAGTCGTCGTCTTCAGGTTTTACTTCTATACATGTAACAACGTCCCATAATTCGCTAGCGATTAACAAGGTCTTCATCTTAAATTTCCACATATGATAATTGGATCCATTTAGCTTGTCTGCGATGAGATCGGCTTTACTTTGGGAATCCATTTGGAACTTAGTCTGTCGATTGTATCAATGACGCTAAAATGTAGTAATCCCAACAATAAGAAACCAATTCTCTGATACTGAAAAGGTTGGAAAGAATTGAAGAGTTTGATATCAATTTGATATCGCAAAAGATATCAAGTATTAGAGCTTTCGCTCTGATATCATGAAGGAATCAGACAAAGAAGTAGTGAAATAGCTCTGATACCATGTCGGAAATAGATTAGATAATCGTAGCAAAAACTTCCTACTTCCAGTGCATGACTACGTCTATCAAAAATTGAACAAAGCCGTGGCGATGGGAATCACGTTGAATCTTTAGCAACTAACTTGAAATCGCTAGATAGTAAGTGATTACGTAGCCAAACATGAAATATTGAATTCTCAAACAATTTTATCAGTTGTAAAGGAAATAAAGAGATGCATGCATTCCGACATATACTAAATGCAATAAAAGATAGTATTGATTCAGAAAAATAAAATCAGATGCTAATGAGCACAAAACATTAGCGGATAGAAACTACGCACTCTAAGTTGTCTCTGAGTAACTGAGGATAAGTTTGATAATAAGCAGCTATGATGATAAGCAATACCGCAATAGCAACTCTGAAATATAACTCTAAAACTGAGCTAGAATGCTCAAGAGAGTTCAAGCTTAAAAGCTTGATAGAGAGCTAACTTGCAATACTTGTTGATATTAAACTGCTTACATTTTAACTGTATGAATATGATCAGCTATTTATACTAAGAAATTAGGTCGTCAATTGCGGTTGCCAGTTGGTTGGTATCGGTTTATCACTGCTGGCTGCCCTTCGTTAAAGAGGTGAATGAGATTGGGAGGGATGGTTGGCTCAGGTTCATTTGTGTCATTCTTTTCTAGTTGGTCCCCCGGCACAGCTCTGATGACACAAGGTCTCCCGCCATTATATAATAACACAAGGTTAACCCCTTTGCCAAGAAGGCCACCACGTGTTTGTTAAACCAGCTTAATCCCAAGATAGCATCGAAGGCATCCATCTTCAAGATTGTGAACGTTAGTCGATTCTTCCAGGTTCCCAGGGAGATTGGTAGGTTGGTTGCCAATCTACAAGTGGTCATTGTACCTTTCGCGGTCTCCACACAAATAGGAGTCACATTTTCTTCACATTGGATGTCCAATTCCCCTGCCAGTTTTTTTGAAAAGTAGTTATGTGACGCTCCTAGGTCTACCATGAAGTAAATGATCATGTCTTGAATACAGCCTTTCAGGTACAATAACTTTGATCCTTTTGCAGGAGTCCCCATGAGATGTTCACGATACGCCGCAAGTGACCCTATCTATTGTAAGGCATTTAGATCGGACTCTGTCAAATTCGTCTTTGGGTCTTCTTCGTCATCCTGTTCACCATCTTCTTGATCGAATGTCTCTCTCTCCATCCTATCAAATCCTTCAATGGCAGCCATAATTTGCTTGTTCAATGGTTTGAAGCATGACCTCCAAGAGTGACCTTGCTGATGATAGTTGAAGCAGCGCATGGAACTGCCCATTGTTGGTGAGCTGTTGTTGTGACAAGCTGAAGGTCCAGCATTGTTTCTTCTCTGGAACGTGTGGTTGCGCCTTTGGCATGGGTTCGTCTCTTGGTGTAGGTTCAGAAGGGCCACCCATCTCTTCTTGGAGAGGCACCACTATGGAGTGCATACGCTCTTTCTTTCTTGACTTGGACCTGGTGCCATGTCGATGCATGCGGGAACTGTATTCTCGAACATGCTCCTCTCCGTCCGTCAATGCTCGTAACTCATCAAGGTGGTCGTCCATTATAGTAAGAGGTGTACTTCCAACAAATTATCGCCTCTATCCTTTTTATTTTTGAAAACTCTCCCTTCTGTCGGCCGGGCCCCATAGCTCTCTTTTCTTCTTTATTAAATCAGCTTCAATGAAAATATCCCCTCCTCAAACTAGCATGCTCAGACCACCTGAGAGCCAAGTAGGAACCAGGTCAATTGTGTCCAAGCAAGCACACAACAAATGGAACATACCAACCAAAGCAAACACAGAGGATCCCTCTCAAGTCACAATCCCCCCCTGAGATCGGACGTAGGACCTTTGCCTAGCCGCGCCCACACAAATCTATCACAGAATTAGCCCACGGGAAAACATCCGTCCAACCATCCGTGCTTTCACCATTAAGCAGCACATTGTCTCAGTCACGCCCCACCACTTTTTGGCCGATAGCCCTTATAGCTAAACGATCGGCAGCTATCCCGCACCGACAGCTAACCACCTGTGCTTTACACCCGAATTCGAGCAACATCTCTGTATCAATGGTTGACCCGTACAGTTCGAATATGTCACCCCGCACCCACAAGGCACAGACCGTGCTTTCACCAACCTAATGGCAACACATTGCCTCATCTGTCCTACGTGCAGACGGTGCCAGGCCCGAACCGCGGGAACTGACCGTGCTTACACATCAAGGGCAGCACCTTGTCTCATCAAGTCCCCCGTTCTGCCGACCACCCCGACCGTGGATGCACCCGTGCTTACACTGTGGGCAGCACCTTGCACAACGGTTGTCCTGACAAATCCCAAGACGTGGCCATCCCTGTGAGACTTGCGTAGCTGACCGGCTAGTCGGCTCTGATACCACATGTTGTGCCTGGCGCCTCAAAGGGCGTTGGGACTTGAGCGGTTTCCCCAACACGCGTTTAAGTCTAACATTCATCCATCATGCACTTACGTAAAAGCCAACTCAGAAACGTAACAAGCTTAACCATTTAGACTTAAGAAAATTGGAATCCCAACCAACCCGAAAGCCAACTCAGAATCTGTCCCCAAAAGATAACCAAAGGCAAAGACAAGCCACACATGAAACCCAAGGCTTAATGGTCGCCAAACTGACCAATTGGCATAGAGGCAAGCCACACGTCGATGACGTGGACCCTTAGGCGCCGGCGACGCAAAAAGGTTGTAGTAAGGGTCCTTCCACTTGGACCAGTCCCGGAGGCGAAACTAAAATGGTAATCATCTCCAAGGATCAACTTTATTAAATCTGGAAGAGGTTACATTCATACATAGACTGACCGGTCTCGGGGCCACCAACACGTGCTGGACATTGTGCTTGGCTCATGCTGGTAGAGGGAGCTGAGACCTGGCGACTGGATTCCTAGCACTGGTTGAGCTGCCCAAGTTTCTGTCTGCCAGACTCCCCCTATAGTTCTATTGTGATTCGGTGCACCCCCTCTGTCCTGAAATATAGTGCTTTCTGGTAAAACACACTTTTTAGGACTTAGTTTTTATTTTGTTGATTAAGCCTGGCAAGCCTGGCAGAATCAGTCTGGCTCCTGGACATGGGTTTTGGGAGCCGTCCCGACGGCATAATCAACTTGCTTCCTGACTAGGCCATGACTCGAGCTCCAGAGCTAACTCATTACTTGTGACTACTTGACTGGCTCACCACAGTTCGGAGGCTCAGTCCTTGACGTTCTAACTTGCTCTGGGACCTTAGAGAGTGTCACCCCTTTAAGTCTTATAGGGCACGCTGGGTGCACCCGAGTCAACTTTACAACAGAGAGAACCACGAGCGCGAAACACAGAAGGCCCAAAGAAGTCTGCCAAAATAAAAGCACCACCTACTTTCAAAGGAGAGCGTGGCATTCGAATTGTGGAAGATTGATTGTTTCACATGGGCCATTACTTCCGTCTGATGAACATTCCTGAAGAAGAAAGATCGGACTTGGCATTAGCATATTTTGAGGGCTACACTACAAACTGGTACCGGATGGCAGAAATGCATTTCTAGACATGGGACGCGTTCAAAACCGCGTTACGAGAGGAGTTCATACCAAAGGATTCACACATGAGATTGAGGATAGAATTATCAGGGCTCAAGCAGAAAGGTTCATTGCGAGATTACCTCAATAAATTCAGATAGTGTATGGGTTATTGAAGATATGTCCGAGGCGGAAAAAACTCATTACCTCTTGTCTGGAATGTAGTCTTGGACCCGACGTGCAATAGACAGCTACATGCCCCATGATTTCAATTCAACTATTTGGGCCGCTGAAATGGTTTGTGATTATGTGAACACATTGGCACCATCTGCTCCCTCAACCTCAACAAGAGTATTTAGTGGATCCGGACCGAGTCCGAGCTTCTTTTCAAGGGGAGACTCAGCTTCAAATGGCAACCAAGACTCAAGTAGCGTGAACAGATTCCCAACAAAAACAGGGTTTGGCAACCAAGGCAACAATGGAGGGAACATGTTCCAGAGAAGAAACAATGTTGGACCTTCAGCTTGTCACAACAACAGCTCACCAACAGTGGGCAGTTCCATGCGCTACTTCAACTGCAAGGTCACTCTTGGAGGTCATGCCCCAAACCATTGAACAAGCAAATCATGGCTGCCATTGTAGGATTTGATAGGATGGTGAACATGATGACGAAGAAGACCCAGAAACGGATTTGATGGAGTCCGACCTGAATGCCTTACAATAGATAGGGGCACTTGCGGCGTATCGTGAACATCTCATGGCGACTCCTGCGAAAGGATCAAACTTATTGTACCTGAAAGGCTGTATTCAAGACAAGATCATTTACTTCATGGTAGACCTAGGAGCGTCACATAACTACTTGTCAGAAAAACTGGCAGGGGAATTGGACATCCAATGTGAAGATAATGTGACTCCTACTTATGTGGAGACCGCGAAAGGTACAAAGACCACTTGTAGATTGGCAACCAACTTACCAATCTCTCTGGGAACTGGAAGAATCGACTAACGTTCACAATCTTGAAGATGGATGCCTTCGATGCTATCTTTGAGATTAAGCTGGTTTAACGAACACGTGGTGGCCATCTTGGCAAAAGGGGTTAACCTTGTGTTATTATATAATGGCAGGAGACCTTGTGTCGTCAGAGCTGTGCCGGGGGACCAACTAGAAAAGAACGACACAAATGAACCTGAGCCAACCATCCCTCCCAATCTCATTCACCTCTTTAACGAAGGGCAGCCAGCAGTGACAAACCAGCTGACATGGGACCAAATGGAGCCAACATTGCATGTAGTTTCTACATCAAAGGTGAATCCAAGTGCCGATGCAGAGCTTAAGGAGCTCAACTTGTGTGACGAAGTGAAAGCTCACCTCTTTAACGAAGGACATCCAGCAGTGACAAACCAGCTGACGCGAGGTCAAATGGAGCCAACATTGCATGCATCTTCTACATCGGAGGTGAATCCAAGTGCCGATGCAGAGCTCAAGGAGCTCAACTTGTGTGACCAAGCGAAAGCTCACCTCTTTAACGAAGGACATCCAGTAGTGACAAACCAACTGACGCGAGGTCAAATGGAGCGAACATTGCCTGCAACTTCTACATCAGAGGTGAATCTAAGTGCCGATGCAGAGCTCAAGGAGTTCAACCTGGGCGATCAAACAAAAAATCTAGAGTCCTAAGGGACTCATCCAGACGTACGACAAAAACGACATATCTAAGGTTTAAGGGAGCCGTAAGTACCTTTTTCTTTCATGTTAATAAAGTAAGCTGCATTTCTCATCGAGGAGTGAGCTTCAGTCTAATGTCTAAGTGCAGCAGCTTTACACAGGTTTTACGTAAGTGAACTAGAACCACACTTTTCCTGTGCTGGGTGCAAACACAATGTTTTTGCTTCTATTTACAGTTGGTCTCCTTTGGATGGTGAATCAAGCCCGTGCCCTTGTATATGTGAATAACGTCTGGCCGGTGAATTAAGCCCGTGCCATGAGTCTTAGGTTCTAGTTTGGCCCTGATGAGGACATCAGCTTTCTCAAACGAGGGGAGGATGTTGTAAAGTTGACTCGGGTACCCAACGTGCCCTGTAAGACTTTAAGGGGTGACACTCTCTAAGGTCCCAGAGCAAGTTAGAACGTCAAGGACTGAGCCTCCGGCCTGTGGTGAGCCAGTCAAGTAGTCACAAGTAATGAGCTAGCTCTGGAGCTCGAGTCATGGCCTAGTCAGGATGCAAGTTGATTCTGCCGCTAAGACGGCTCCCGGGACCCATGTCCGGGAGCCAAACTGATTCTGCCAAGCTTGCTAGGCTTAATCAGCAAAATAAAAACTAAGTCCTAAAAAGCGTGCTTTACCAGAAAGCACTATATTTCAGGACAGAGGGGGTGCGTCGAATCACAGCAGAATTATAGGGGGAGTCCGGCAGACAGAAACTTGGGCAGCTCAACCAGCGCCAGGAATCTAGTTGCCAGGTCTCAGCTCCCTCTACTAGCACGAGTCAGGCACAATGCCCAGCACGTGTTGGTGGCCCCGAGACCGGTCATTCTATGTATGAATGTAACCCCTTCCAGATTTAATAAAGTTGATCCTTGGGGATGATTACCATTTCGGTTTTGCCTCCGGGACTGGTCCAAGTGGAAGGACCTTTACTACAACCTTTTTGCGTCGCCGGCGCCTAAGGGTCCACGTCACCGACGTGTGGCTTGCCGCTATGCCAATTGGTTAGTTTGGCGACCACTATGCCTTGGGTTTCATATGTGGCTTGTCTTTGCCTTTGGTTATCTTTTGGGGACGGATTCTGAGTTGGCTTTTGGGTTGGTTGGGATTCCAGTTTTCTTAAGTCTGAATGGTTAATCTTGTTACGTTTTTGAGTTGGCTTTTACGTAAGTGGATGATGGATGAATGTTAGACTTAAGCGCGTGTTGGGTAAACCGCTCAAGTCCCAGCGCCCTTTGAGGCATCGACGCAACAAGTTCTAGGTAACAAACTCTCAGTGTATGAAAGGCTTGCTGCTTCTCCAGAATTTGTACGGTTTTGTTCTTTGGAAACCAAGTAGTAATTCATAAAAACTTTGTGAAAATATTTTTGAGATCAATGGCTTACAAGTTACAATCATGTGCAATGACCCTGTCTACTGCCTTAGCAGTTGACAAAGATGGGTGGCTACAGTACAAGTGATTTTGGTCACATAGATGAAGACGAGAAAGTCTTTATCGTGGATCATTTGAAGGAACTTATCAAGTACGAGGCTTTCTAGATTAATTGACAGTTTAGTATTGCAAAAATTTCAGTGCTAGACATTTCCTTAACAAGAGATGTATACGATAATGGAGGTGCCACCAGCTGAACTAGAGGCACTTCTTGTTTCACATCCTTCGAATGCGGATAAAAAAATATCTCTTTCACTTCGTGATCATCATTAGAAAATTTGACTGGAAAAGTTTGTCTGCAGAAAGAACGATGAATCATGAAATTGCTGGTGAATTGCCAGTTGGATTTGTTGTAAGAACACAATGATCGGGCATATCTGATGAGGAAAGTAAAGATTTCATTGCAAGTCAGGTAAAGTGGTATCTGACAACACATCTTTTTGGACAGTCCTATTTTTCTAAAAAGAAAACGGGAACAGTGTCAAGCTCTCTTCTTAAGCTTTAACTCTCTTTTTGGACAGTTGCCATCTACGGATTATGAGCTTTATGGACATAATGTCCCTTGTGCTTCAAAGCCCACAGGGTTCACTGATATAATGCCCTTTATGTTCCAAATCTATTTAGTTTTGTGTACAATAAAAAGAAGGACAATTGTACCACATAATTTGCATTTGGGCTGATAGTGGACAACTACCACATTTTCATTGGCTCTGAACACAGACGTTCAGAGCCATAGTGTAACAAGCTGTCGATTGAAGGGCAGTTGAAGGGCCCAAATGGCAAATTATGCCTATTAGTAGGCGTGGGCAGGCCTGCTACCTGTAGCAGGCAGCCTTCAAAGCACCTCGCCGCAGGGTGACTCGGTGTGTGAAGGCCACCTGCTACACACGGTAGCGAGCTTGCTTGCACCCGCTACCGAGTCCATAATGCCTGCACAAATGAACTAGGTAGAGTTTTTACGTGAGCATGATACAGGAAAGATAAAATCATTGTTGGAAATGATGTGGAGTGCAAAATAAAATGCATTCTAATGCCTAGGCATTTTGTAGGACCTTGAATTTCTCAATTGATAGGGCTCTTTCCTGTTTACTTAGCTAGTATTGCATCAAAATTTTGACTAATAGTTGTATATATCTTGTCAAAAAGCTTCCAAATAGCATATGGGGTTTTCCTTGTCTATGGTAATGGAAGTAGCTCCTTCTTGAGTGGTAACATTATCTTGGGATTTTGGTTTGATTTTATCTGTTCTTTCTTTTTCATGAAAGAAAGTTACCAACAAACAATTTATGTTTAACATGTAACGATAGACTTGATTTTTCCAACTTCAGTTTAAAACCCATTGAATGTGCTTTGATTTGTTTATTAGGGACCGAGGATTCATTGAAACCTTTTGCGGCTTGTTCCCTTTGGGCACAATTAGCCCATCTACCATGTGGCAACAAGTGAAAACATTTAAGTAAGGTTTGTCAACATTCCAAGGTACAAGTCCTATTGGAGCATTCTGTTGGAGCACACCTACTGGAGCACAACATTGTAGTGTGGGTGGCCATAAAGTGGCTCTCCATTATAACAACTTTGTGCAAGTGGTAAGGCATCCCTGGGAAAAGGTGTCATCATGCATAGTCCTAACCTCATGTGAAGTTGAAGCTGTTTCCAATGTCCTTGACAAGAGTGGCTTTAGACTAGTTCTTCAACCAAACAACACAAGAATGAACAAATTGGGAAGTGGTAAAAGCAGCTTTGATCACCAGATTTAAGCCGTGGAACTTCCTCGAAGACCCATTTCTCTTGCTCAGCAAAATCAAGATGGAAAAAAGAGCAAGAGTCAGAGATTATATCAAAAAAAGACCTAAGATCTAAGTGTAATGTGGAGTTGACTCTTGATCATGCGGTCATCATGTGGTTCCTTGCAGGACTATCCAAAAGTATTTGACGCGAGCTTAAAAGATGAGAGCAGTATGTCTCATTGCATGAAGAAATGATAGACGCGATGAGGAAAGATGATGAAGGATCAGATGATGATTCCACACCGAGACCTACATCTGTTTATGCATCGACACCTTCGATTGCATCAACCTCAATTAGAGCCATATTAGCAACAATATTCTCGACGAGACGTCGTATGGTGTCTAATTTGTACCTAGAACCACACTTCAAATGAGTGTCCGGTACTAAAGCCAAATTTGAAGCTGATACATAGATATTGCCACTTATGCAATGCATCTTCATATGACATTGCTTATTTTGCCTCCACAATCCACGAATTATACAACAAGAGAGAGCTTAGTTCCAGACCTCTTATGCCTATCATCAAGGAGCACCTAATGCAACACCAAAGCTTGGACCAGCCTCTCATTAATAAAGAATGGCACTACTAGCACCACCAAGGCCGAATAATCCTCAACCAGCTCAGGTGAATCTCATGACAACAAAACCTAAACATTTTCCTAACATGAAATGCAACAATGACATGGATCTGAAAATTTTTTTGTCGATCCTGCCATTAATGAGTATTATGTCACATATACTGCACAACCACAACGCCAAGGGGACAGATCATACAGATGCTATGGATGCCAGAATGTCCAAACAAAGGAGTTTATATACCCTTTTGCCGTGAGTGTGGATATGGACACTGTTACAAGAACTGTCCATTGAGAGTTAGCACCAGTGCACCATTGAACTGAATTGTAGTTCAATGAGTAGGCACGAGTGTACCAACAAGCCTCCCTATCTCAATGTCTCATTGTTTGCTGCACAAAAGCACAAGGAGGTAGCTCCATTGTCACCACACTCTATATCATTGCCAATTGATCAACAACATCAAGAGGAGCAAAACTATCTTCTCCTAATGTGAAGGAAGAGCAAATCAATATCAGAAGATCATACATTGGATACAAGAAGAACAGGCCGAGGAACTTGCTAAAGCCACAAAACAACCGACAGCTTCTCAAGACACTTCATTAAGAGGGCATCAATAAGTGATGGCACGAAAGGTTCACCACACAGATCTGATGTGAACATGTGACTACACCATCGGGAAGGACCGTTTTGTATGGTTGAACCCGAAACTCCAAGGATGGAATTGCTGACAAACATTCTATCTAGTAGAATGAGCATCTCTATTGGAGAGTTTCTTTGACTTGCACCTCAAGAAAAGGGTGTCTTGTTAGATTGGCTGAACATTAAACCAAATACAACTTCGAGAGAACCATTATGATGTCATCAGAAGCATTGCAGAAACTATCACACACGAATCGAAATTCCATCATCTATGGTTTAGCACACTATACCTTTGGTCGAAGGAGCAACACCAAAGGTGAGCCGATATTACTACTACAACCCAAATTACACCGAGTTGATCAAGCAAGAGTTGCAGAAGTTGCTCGATGCTGATCTCATTTATGAAATCAAGCACACAGAATCAATGTCACCCATAATCATTGTTTCCAAGAAGAATGGCAAAATGCAAATCCGTGTCAATCTAAAGGCACTTTACGGGTAGGTCTCATTAACGAGCCTACCCATGGCAATGCAATTCGCAGCATTGTCTGTGACAACCTGTACAGTGCAATATGCATGGAATGCAAGTGAACCATTGAACATTCAATCATGGTTTGTCATCGATCACTCAAATCTCAATTGTGAACCCTAAACACTAAACATTGTACATGTACTACATACTACATACATGAATGATGATACTATAAGTGTTAAGTAGTGAGCACAATCCACATCAAAATCTTAAGTTCAAAGTTCAGACCCTTGAAAGTTAAGAGCCTATCAACCTAGCCGATAAACCTTCTGACTAGTTATACTACAATGTTAAATGGATTGATCCCCTCTACATGAGAATGGATTTATCCCTTCTACATGAGAAGGAATGCTGCTAGCACCTACTAACTTCGAACTCCTAACTAATTGCCAAATCTAACCACTAAGTACCCACACCCCTCTCACAATGCCCATTGTCAAGAATCAAGACTCAACCCTATCAATCAAGATCTACCATCTATGATCTCACATTTCACAATCAAGTCATCAATGTTAGATTCATTATAATCATGAAATGCACATTGCACAAAATATAAAACACAATCAACTAACCTAAACCCTCCTCCAATGAAATCATGGCACATTTTGTTAGTCCAATGCTATCTCCCACAATGCGCAATCACCAATGGCAAATGCACATGTTCTCTCTCTCTCTCTCTCTCTCTCTCTCTCTCTCTCTCTCTCTCTCTCTCTCTCTCTCTCTCTCTCTCTCTCTCTCTCTCTCTCTCTCTCTCTCTCTCTCTCTCTCTCTCTCTCTCTCTCTCTCTCTCTCTCTCTCTCTCTCTCTCCCCCGAATGAACTTGCCTTGAAATAAAATCCTTGTCAAAATCCGAACGGTAAGGACTCCAATAATTCAGTCTTAGACAACATGGATATGTGTAAGATTCGTAGTTTTTATGAAAGGATTAAAATGGCACGAATTTGCCCTAATACCTAGTAAATACATTGAAATTCTCTTACTAATACTTTATCATATCTTTCCAAAGTAGTGTCCTTATACCACAGTGATTATGTGATTGATATATAACAATCGTGGAAATACTTAACCCTACTCTAATAAGTGTTACTTTAGACTGTTGGTGAGATACAACTGGAAAGCATGGATATGTTCAGGAGTATGGATAGCAGTGCGCGATATACCTTGCATTGTATGGGTCACTTGGGTTAGCATAGCATGGATTTGCTTTAATACTAGCACATGTGTCCACACCAAGTCTTTTGGCTAAGCAAAACATAAACGGTTAAAACTTCTTCGTACTCTTTTATGACTAAAAACAAACTGATATGGACCAACTGCCCATAAATTGATCAGCATGGCATTCGCCCTGATACGGTAATATAACGGCTTGGCCTATCGCTAAAACATTGCTTCTTTGGAAAGATTGGACTATGATTCAAAATGCTAATTAAAGTGTAGTATAACTTCTTTTGGACATGAATAACAAATGACGATCAGCTATGACACCTATCTTCCTCACTAAACTGATTCCAGCGGTTTTGTTTTGTGGCATGGTGGCAAGTATCAGCTGGACATCTTGAAAGTGGTTATGCTTTATGGTGCTTTATAGTACTGTATTTTACATTTCAGCTATATTTTACCTTGTTGGATTATGAATAAAGGCTTTAAAAGGTTTCAATCTTGCTTTGTCAAAAGGAACTAAGTGTAGTCTTGTATCTCTCTCTCTCTCTCTCTCTCTCTCTCTCTCTCTCTCTCTCTCTCTCTCTCTCTCTCTCTCTCTCTCTCTCTCTCTCTCTCTCTCTCTCTCTCTCTCTCTCTCTCTCTCTCTCTCTCTCTCTCTCTCTCTCACATAAGTGTCTGATTCTTCCGTTCTGTTACACCATTGGACTGAGGTGAGTAGCTCGTTGTGTATTGTTGGTGTATTTCGTTTGCCTTGCAAAACTCCTTAAATTCGGTGGAGATAAATTCTCCTCCTCCGTCAGTGTGTAGAGAGCTTTGATTATCCTCTGGGTCTAATTTTCTGCAGATGCTTTGAACTGTTTGAAGAATTTAAATGCCTCGGATTTGTTTTTTAGAAAATTAGTGACAGTTCTTCGAGAAAAATCATCAATGAAAGTTAGAAAATAGAGGGCTCCCATGTCATAAAACGTGGGGATGACCGGCAGCGGAAGCTCGAGGCTTTGAGCAGAAACACAACAGTTAGCAGTAGAAATATTCAAATAGAATGATTCATACAAAATTGCGCAAATGAACAATATAGTAGTGAGACAAAAATTGCACTCTGATTAATATCAACAATGAGTACAATGGCTTGAAGTAATAACTTTAGCTTGTTGAGCGTGATAACGCTGGCTACAGAAAACTCTGATTGAAAAAGTACTTGATTAACACTTACATAGCTTAATTCAGCTAGTATATATACTTACAAGTGTCGGGAGACAAATATCTTATAAGCCTTAACTGCCATTTACTCCAGTTTTGTATATATACAAAAGTTGATAACCGCTCTTGGAATATTTGGTTGTCCAACTGTTTTTAGGGTTGATGATAAGTTGGCAACGTCGGTCTGCCAATGTAGCAGAAACCCGAAAAATCCGAAGGTGCCCTTAGTCTAAAGGTATATAGATCTTGAAGGTGCCCTTAGACTGAAGGTATGTAAATCCCAAAGGTGCCCTTAGACTAAAGGCAACGAAAAAGACAAAAAGACCGAAGGTGCCTTTAAAAATGGTTCCAAGGCATTCTGGCCACTTACTTGGCCATTGTATCGCATTTTTTGCAAAGGTGCGAAAAAGACGAAGGTGTCTTACAAAACGTTTAAGGCAAAAGAAATCTCAAAGAAAAAATGTGAAGATCCGAAAACATGTTGTCGGCCTTCGGTTTTCAAGATGCTCATTACTTGAACGATTTGTTTAAGGCTGAGCATAAGAAATCTAACACTCTCCCTTAATGTGGATCCTGAAAAACTTTGATTTTCAACTTTAACATATCGTTAAATTTGAGATGTTGCTCCTTTGATAGAGCCTTTGTGAAGTAATCTACTGCCATAAAGTCTGTTCTACAGAAAACCAATGCCATTATCTGTGAATCAAGGCATATAGATCTCTACTAATCCGATATCAGTCGATCCTTCTGCATTCCCATCATTTTCACAACATGGTATCAGAACTCATTTATGATAACCAGCCATTTTTCGACATGGTATCAGAGCGGGTGGTTCAGTAATCTACATTTCTATTGCGGGTTATCAGTCTTGTTTCTACCAAGACATCATTTCACCAAGTGCACAACCAGAAGTATTTCGATATTGGTGTTTCTACCAACGATCTTGCTCTCTATGCCAGAATGGATCCGTCTTCTAGTTCATCTTTGATTGACAAACTCGACGGAGAGAACTACCATCTCTGGACAAGATGAAGGTAGTATTACTAGCCAAAGAGCTGTGGGACATCGCTGATGGCACAGAAGTCAAACCAGAAGGTGATGCAACCACCATCACCAAATGGAAACAACGAGATGGCAAGGCATTTGCCTTGATCATGCTCAATATCAGAGATTCCTAAATCAGCCATGTTCGAGCTACTCAGACTGTTAATGATGCTTGGAACATCCTAGCAACTCTCTACGATATCAGAGATGTCACCTCAAAACTTCATCTCAAGAAGAAGTTCTTCACATTGATAATGCCTGATGTAGACAGTGTTTCAAGTCATCTCAACACTTTCAAAAATCTCATGGAGCAAATGATTGCAACCAACTCAGTCATTGAAAATTCCGATGCAGTGATGGCTCTATTATCGAGTCTGTCTGATGCCTATGAAACTTGGGTCATGGCTATTTCAACCCAGAAGCCCCTCTGTATCACTACCTATGACCAGAATCAATGATTCTGCTTATTGAAAGCAGATTTTTAGTCAGATTAGGAGCATGAAGAACATTGGACAACAACTTTACTTCACCTTTCTGAAATTCGACTCTGATTGTTCCTTCACCCTTGATGGAATGAGATGAGTTGTCTCCAAGTTGTACAGCTCGAGAATGGGTGAGTGGCTTGTAGTCTTGGAACTAGCCTTGATGGTGAGTCATATGTTGATCCCGAGTCCAGATACCTGGAATCGATATCCTACTATTCTCTAACCTTGGTCATGAAGGCTGCTTCATCTTCCTCTTGTTGCTGGATCGAGTGATTGGTTGATGCACCATTTGCTTGTTGTTGGAACTGCTTCTTCTTTTCATTGTTGTATTTTAAAGTTTTGCAGTTGATAAGATGGCCAGTCCTCTTACAATATTTTTAAAATAGTTTCTACATTGGCTGGAATGATGAAGAGTTTGATTCTGAATTCGATCCAAGCTACATGTTACTCTTTCTGTCAAGATAATCTGACTTTGCAGATCTCTTGGATCTGAACTTCTGATTTTCTTTGAATACAAAGCTTGAGGATCCGTGATCCTGATCCGGAGGAGGATGTATTTCTTCTGATCTCCTCTTGAAAAAGCATCGAAATTACTCTTGATAGTGTGAGAAGTAAGCATCATGCTGACACTTCCCTCTCAAGGACTCGAGTAACTCACTACGAATCAAACTAGAAAAATTCTAGCTTTCGGTAGGAGATGTGGCTACCTCTATAAACTTAGTCACTGCTATTCTACAAATAGTCAAGCTCTTCACACTTCTACTTCTGAATCTACTGATATGTTGTGGCATTTCAGATTAGGCCATTTAGATTTCAATAGTATTCAACAAATGTCAAATCAGAATTTAGTGCAAGATCTTCCTTCCATTAGCAAATCGAATTCTCATTGTGAAATCTGTATTATCAGCAAGCATGCTAGAAGTCCATTTATTGCCGATATAGCTCATACTTCTCGAGATTTGCTAAATCTTGTACATAGTGAAATTTGTGGCCCAATGTAGACTGCCTCCACAGGGGGATGTTAAATTTCTTATGCTCAGCCTTAAACAAATCGTTCAAGTAATGAGCATCCTGAAAACCGAAGGCCGACAACATGTTTTCGGACTTTCACATTTTTCCTTTGAGATTTCTTGTGCCTTAAACGTTTTTTAAGGCACCTTCGCCTTTTTCTCCTTTTTCGCCTTTTTCGCACCTTCACAAAAAATGCGACACAGTGGCCAAGTAAGTGGCCAGAATGCCTTGGAACCATTTTTAGGCACCTTCACCTTTTTTGCACCTTTGCGAAAAATGTCACACAGTGGCCAAGTGGCCAGAATGGCTTAGAAACCATTTTTAAGACACCTTCGTCTTTTTCACCATTCGCGAAAAATGCGATACAATGGCTAGAATGCCTTGAAAACCATTTTAAAGGCACCTTCGGCTTTTTCGCCTTTATCACTGCCTTCAGTCTAAGGGCACCTTCGGGATTTACATACCTTCAGTCTAAGGGCACCTTCAAGATCTACATACCTTCAGACTAAGGGCATCTTCGGGTTTTTTGGGTTTCTGCTACATTGGCAGACCGATGTCGCCAACTTATCATCAATCCTGAAAACAACTAGACAACCAAATATCCCAAGGGCGGTTACCAACTTTTGTACATATACAAAACTGGTAAGGCTTATAAGATATTTGTCTCTCGACACTTGTAAAAATATATACTAGTTGAATCAAACTATGTAAGTGTTAATCAAGTACTTTTTCAATCAGAGTTATCTGTAGCTAGCGTTATCACGCTCAACAAGCTGAAGTTATTACTTCAAGCCATTGTACTCATGAGCTATTGATATTAATCAGAGTGCAATTTTTGTCTCACTACTGTATTGTTCATTTGAGCAAATTTGTATGAATAATTCTACTTGAATATTTATGCTGCTAACTGTTGTGTTTCTGTTCCTACACGCCTACGCTCAAAGCCTCGAGCTTCCGCTGTCGGCCATCCCCACGTTTTACAACATGGTATCAGAGCGGGCATTTCAGTAATCTGCATTTCTACTGCGGATTATCAGTCTTGTTTCTATCAAGAAGTCTTTCTAGCAAACGCATAACCAACAATATTCCAACAATCATTGTTTTTACCAACGATCTCGTTCAACCAGAATGGATCCATCATCTAGTTCATCTCTCATTGACAAACTTAATGGAGATAACTACCATCGCTGGAAATTCAAGATGAAGGTTATAATTCTAGCCAAAGAACTGTGGGACATCGTTGATGGCACAGAGTTTGAACCAGAAGGTCCCACTACATTAACTATCCCTTTGCCTCCATTAATCACTTATGCATCATTAAATGGCTCATAGTAATGAAAAATTACTTGTTGAACATCATGTGCATGGTCATTATTGAATCTAAGTACCACAATGTGTTTGTTGGATAGAAAGCTCATTTCTTTTGTACTAAACACCCTTCACTATGGTCTTCTTCTACATTTGTAAGATGACAATGCCATCAAGATTCAAGCAAATGGTGATAAGGGCAATAGATGCCAAGAAGAGACTTAAGATATAGTGCTCTGAACTCCACAGATCATAAGTTATACCCTTTTACCATAGGAGGATGAATCATACAAGACAAACTTCACTAGCATGCATAGTTGATTTGTCCATGTACTCTTGATTTTTAAAGACAGTCTTTGACACCAACCACATTGCCAGGGATGTCAAAGGGTGTGAACAAAGTCAAAGACACATATGTATGTGAAGAATGGAAGAAAGCTTTTCAAGTAAATGAATTGAATATGCTAATAACCTTAAATCTTCCACATCTGGAAGCTAAGTTGCAAAGAAGAACTGCCAAGCATTACAAAGAGAATATGCCACATAGAACGAAGACTAAAAGAGGGAAGCTGAGTAAGGCACATCACCTTCCATACAAACAGACAAAAAAGGAAAAGGATGAGTACATACTCCCATGGCTAGTACTTCATCAATTGAATATACTCTCAAACCATAAATTGGGTCGAAATCTTTGGACTCAAATGATTTGAGTTAAATAGCTAGAAACTTTACAAGAACTAGGTGTAGCGCATGAATTTGTTCTTCAAATTCACATTGAAGATGTTAACAATGACTTTGATATGGACAAACTTGCATTAGAGCTTTGATCCTAGGATGCCTTTACAAACCAGCACCTCTCAGTGAACCACTCTCTCGACCATATACAATCAGAGCCAAAGATTATGCCGATTCCAATTGTCATAAGTCTAAGAGTATCAAAGAGGCTAGCCATGTAATGAGGCACATAGGTATAGAAGCCAAACTCCCAAAGTATATCGCAAGATCACAATTGGCTTTTTCACAGGTAATGGATTAAGTTTAAGAATTACTCTGCGTTCAACCATCGAGGCACCCAAAACTATTACAATCCACTCTATCAGCATGGGCCCCATCATGTTTACCCTGAAAATAATTGTTGGACCCAGCTAGGTTGATGCCCAAAAAAAATAGTTGGATGCCAAAGATCATTGAAATCTATGATAAAACTTTACAATGAATATATTTTAGGAGATCAAAACTAGTTTCAATCGATTGATAGTTTTAGGATTTTAGACTGCAACATTTATGAGTTAAAGGTTTTAAAAGGCATTATTGCAAAAGCCGATATCCATTGAAAGTTTCAATGTAAGATATTAGAGGGAAACTTTGAGGCTTATCACTAGAAAGTAGTCACTTTTTATTATGTGAATTTTGCCTTTCTAAAGTGCACGGTAAGCTTTCATAAATTAGCATAGGCTTCAAATGGCATCTTTTCTCTGCTCTTGAAAGCCAAGGCTAAAATTGTAACTTGCAAACTTCAAGCCAGTTAAGGAAAGCCGGCATAGTCCAAAAATGACACCGGCATCTTTTCTCAAAAATTGACATGGCAAAAATTGTACAAAAATTTTTTTGTCATAAAAATCGACAAAGAAAAGCTTGTCACTCATCAATAGAGGCCGAAGAACTTTTTGACATATGGGTTTTGGAAAAAAAAAACTAAAACAGTGCAAGTTCAAGCGTTTCAAGAGCATGGGCGTATAATTTGCTACGCTCAATATAATCGGACACGTACCTCGGTAACTAGCTTCTTCTTGGCACCATGACGGGTCACCAGCACCACTCACTCACTTTCTCCCTGACTCATGATCGTGGATGAGGTCCAACGTGTCACTTATTGACTCCCTCCACTGCCGACACCCAGCGTACTAAATAGAAAGCGCCATGTGAAGACATTCCCAAAAGCATCTGCTGCGGGGCCGCCAAGGGGGGGGCGACGGGGACAGTCCTTACTAATGAATTCCAAGCCTCTAACCGATCAGAAATGGGAGTTATGGGACTGTTCGATGTTGTATACACCGTACGAGGCGTGTGTATATGGCAGCGAGTCGCGACTATCATCTATGCCAGCGAGACGTTGGGACTCGGGAGTGGGACCTGGGGCTACTGCATCCCATGCGGTGGGAGGTCCAGTGTTGCACACGATGTCGGGGTTGAAAAGACAAAGCTAAGAACACAAATACACAGGCTGAGCCGCTGAGGGGAACATCACACAATCCCTGATCCCTATTCGAGGAGCTTATTCCTCTTCACCATTGACATGATACTGGTGGGCTTCAATGCATCCAAGGGTGAGGAGGCTTGGCACCGCCGGCAACAATTTGGTGCGCCCCAATTTTTGACAGGCACCAGGCTGCGGACACGCGTCAGCCATTGGGCCGCACTCGGGGGCCAAACCGCTATCACGTGCGGCCCTTGCGTATACCCCCCAACGCGGTGGGATGACATGCTCACCTTTTCACTCGTGGATTAGCTATTCACTGTGACTATAATGTCAGTCATGGTGCGGAATACGCTCCTACGACCCTATCACTAATCATAAAGTAGTTAATGGACGGTGTTGGAAACCTCTTTGGGGTTTTTGAGGTTTCTCTTCAATTTCCTATACTTTTTAGAAAAGGTTGGCTTTTTAAGATTTTTGCCTTCTAAATCTTGCATTTTTTAGAAATTGTTGGTTTTTAAAAACTCTTGCCTTCTAAATCCTACTCCCCAAATCCATTGTCAAATACCAAACATCTACATCAATACCCTACTTTACTTACAGCACAATTTTTTTGCATATGAAAATAACAAACAAAATATTTTTTGTAGTAAAAAAGTTGTCAATTTTTAAAAAGTCAACTTTTTGTAAGCTTTTCACAAAATCGATTTTCAGAGAAAGATGTTGATTCCATTCCTGTTGGCTTTCTTGAACATTGGAACTTATGGGTGTTTTTGCACTTGAGTGTCTCACAAACTACTCTTTGATTTAAAATAAAATTATTTCATTGGTTCATGGGAAAAATAAGGGACTCCCTCATGTTACACTTATCTAGGTTTTACACTCGGCAAATCTCTCCCACTCAACAAATTTTCAATCTGTCTGATGCTGCCTTGGCCTTTTTGATGCCTCCGGGATTGTGCTTTCATTCCCCACTGATGATTCTGAGCTCCAACCCTACAAAATACACCAAAGAAGAATTTCTTCCAGCCATTTTTGTCTCTCCAAGCTTTCACCTCCCGTGAAGGACTTTCTCACTTCGTTGTGGAGCCTGTGACAAGCTATATCCACTGATCAGGCACGCAGGACTATCGCTGCTCTGATACCATGTCAATAATTAGATATGCAACATCAAGCATTCACCATGAGCAATCACCACAAGAAGGCAGAAGAAGAACACACACTGTCACTCTATCACCCTACCTCATACAGAATGTGAAATGTACAAATAAACCCTGACTAGAGAGAGAAAACCTACGAGTAGACTAATAGACCTGCCTACGACTATTGACAGTTGGTCACAACTGTCAACATTAATGTGCATCGTAAACAGTAACAATGAAGTTTATCATTGATTTCTAACATAGATTCTGCCCATTTTTTGAGTAGCTTAAAAAGCATAACGTGTCATCTTTTTTTTGCAATTGCCTATGCAATGTGCAGGCTCACGTTCTCCTCTCTCGCGTCATGCCCGTTGTGCTCATTTATGCTCTGCGCAATGGTACGACTACTTCTAACTACCACGGATACCATGCGGCTTCTCGAGACTAGTCAGTCGAGGTTTCCGGTTTATGTATTTTGCTTCTTGGGTTTTGGTTGTCCGTCACATCCTCTCCGCCTTCCAGGTCTTATTTTCCTCCCTCTTCGTTGCTACCCGCTCCCTTCATGATTCCATTGCTAAAATCCTTCGCCATTTCCTTTGGGCCGAGACGGCCTCTCCTCCCATGGTCTGTTTGTTCCACCCCCATGGAAGATGGCGGACTTGGTATTCTTGATCCCTCCCTTAAAAATTGTTCCTTGGTGCGTCATCGCCCTTCTTCTCTCATTCTTCCTTCCCAGCACTGGCACACTTTTCTGCTCTTCTACACGACTTTTGCTGCAACTTTCTCTCCCCTTCTTCACCCCCTTCCTACTTTTACCAAACTCCTTCCTTTGGTTGCTCTTTCCATTTCAAAGGTCCCTTTGTTTTAAAGAACCTTGCTCAGATGTTCTTGGAATTTCGCTCCCTTTTGTCTTGGTCTGATGCCTCTACTCTCCCGGCTAATGAACCCATCTTGACCTCTTCCGCCTTTCCTTGTCGTTGGCATCTAAAGGCCTTACTTCCCTCGGCCAGTTGGTTCATGTCCCTCTTTGCTAGATTTTAGACTCCTCCGTCCTCTCCTTGGTGAACATGGCCTTCTCTTCCTTGCCTCTTCCTCTGCTATTTCTCTCATGTTTCTTCCTCCTTCCCCTTTGATCTTCTTGGTTGGGACTCCCCTTTGGCCGATCGATCCTTATAATGCTCTACATCGTCGACAGTTTCCATATCTTTTTCCAGATTATCTAGGCTCCTTTTGGTCAGTCTCACATCCTTCGTCTACTTGGTGCATTCGCCTTCGAACCGTTGCCTCCTTGTTGTGAAGCTTAGATACCTTGATTACCGCATTCTGACTGAATCCCTTCCTTTGCGTTCTAAATGGCCAACCCGAATGACTGTCTGTGTCCGCTTTGCCAATTGGCTGAAGAAACGGTTGAGCACTTGTTCTTTTACTGTCGACGGGATCTATCATTTGGAGCTGGCTCATCTCCTTTCTCACTGGGGTTTCACCTTTTCTTTGGGAATTCACACCATCCTGCTCGACGACTCGCACCTGATAGATTCTTCTGCTCTTACTCTTTGGCATGTGTGCAGGCTAGCAATTTTGTGGAAATCTGGACGACGAGAAATCAACAAGTGTTTGAGGGTGCCTCTTCTCTCCCTTCTCGACTGCGACTTGTATTCGGTTGGCTGTTAGTTTTGGACTGCTGCCTTGCGTGGTGTGCTATGGTCCTTGCCTTTTGGCTATATAGGCTGTACTCTTGGACTTTGAATGAGTGACCTTGGGTTGGTGTCTTTTTGTACTTGTATATTTGTGAATATATAATATTATATTTAAGCTTTCAAAAAAATAAAAAGGTTAGGAGTTGGGGAGGGCCATCACCTACTCTATATATTCCCAAAAATAAGCCACAAAGGTGGACCATACATTGCAGTCTAATAACGTTAAGGTTGGAAAATTTCAGAGAGAGAGAGAAGTTCAGAAAACAGAGAACCGAGCAGAAGGCAGAGTTGGCTACGCCAACGGCTGAGGAGAAGGATCGCGAATTTGATGCGCGAGGTAACTTAATTTAGTGGGCGATGGCGTGGATTTGTTGACGCGTTCCTATCGTTTTGCAATGAAGCAAGCGCGTCCAGCTTTGACAGACGATAGATCATGACGGAACTACGATGTCAGTTGTGCTCATAGATCGAGAAACGCGAATATATCGTGCTCAACGACAGAGCTCATTAGTAACGCGGAAGAAAACTTTGTTCAACGCTCTTGAAGAGCCTTTCAGCTTGGTATAGAGCATACACTTTTATTGCGGATATAGAAGTTTGGAAGCTGGAAGGAGTGGAAGCTGTTGCGTTTTGCTAGGTTTAGTAGCGATAGTAGCTGTAGCACCTTCTAATGCAAGCTTGACATGAGGAAGGTAGATCCGTTCTGGGTAATATGGAAAGGCGCTATCTTTTTGTTTACCCTGAGTGTCGTTATCTCGGCGACACCTGTGGATGCTAATGGCTCAGAAGATAACCGTCTGTCTAGCAGTATTCCGTTTCATGGGAAGGATGTGCCCAAAGTGCATATCCAGAATTTGGGTCGTTTAGAAATCAAATGTGCTCCTGAAACACACGGGTGTGAGGTGAACTTTACCATTGTAGATCCAAGTAACACAAATCTCAATCATGAAGGCGTGCAAGGATCAGATCAAGTGTTGCAGTTTAAGAAAGATCTTGGCCTGGACAATAGAATCTCAGAAGGAAGTGTACAGAGACGTTTCTGGACAAGAGGAAAGCAAGCTGATTGCGAGGAGAGTTATGGGTTCTTGCCTTGCTCGACCAATATCGGAGGAAATTTGTTTCTTCTTGTTGTATACGGATTTATGCTACTCAAAGCAGCTCAGCTCTTGTCAAATGGTAGCGAACTGCTGCTCACTGTACTGAATCCTGGCCTCATTGGAGGCCTTCTACTTCCCGTTCTCGGTTCATTACCCGATGCACTTCTTATACTTGGTAAGAATCACAGTAGATGCAATTGCTCAACAGCTCTTTCTCTAATCACTGCGCGAATATAAAGGTTGCGCTTGTGCATATGCATCAACTTTAACAATTTCTCTTGTTTTTAGAGCTCCTAATCTCAAGTTTGAGACATGCAGGATTTCTGAAGCGAGTACTGTGTCATCAATGTGAAATCTTTACCCGACTATTGTCGTTGAAGGGTTTATGCCAATATGTATAATTTAAAGCCTTGTTAACCCAAAAGTCTCTCTTTACAAATTCGAACTTGATGCCAACACTTTTTCCCTTGGACGACAACACAACCTTATAGGCAATGCCATCTAAGAGCTTTCAGATCATGCCTCATTTCGCCAGATTGGCCTCGTTTTGCATGTTGTGGAAGATGAGCACCTGGATCATCATCAGCAGATCGGGTCACTAGTATTAACAATAAATTACCGTCAACGATGAGTAAGATTTACTCATTCGACAGAAAACTACTATCAACTGAACGATTTCTGAAGATGTAACCCGTAGAAAATGCCATTTGTTTATTTTCTTCGTCTCTATGTAATTTCATTCGTTTTCCTTCAAAGGACGGCAACTCTTCAATTAAACCTAATGTAACATTTCACATTATATTATTGGCATGATAATGACCTCCCAGATTTTATAATACTTTCGGGTTATGAGTCAGTAAGAGCATCCCACTTATGAAAACTATGATAAATTTTTCAAAGCAGACTATTCATCTGCTGATATATTTCGACTGGCTCTGAGCTGTTGAAGCATTGTACTTATTTCTGTTTTTGCTTTCGCATTGAAATTTTTGCCATGTATTTACAATTTATGGCTCTATAATCTAGTGGAGTGCATAACACTTTTTTCTTCTAAGCTTTCAAGCAAAAATCGCTATTGTTTTCCAATTTGGCGCTCATGAAATGATTGGCACTGCTATTTTTGCAATCGATCAGTTTCAGGGCTGGCTGCTAGCCAAGATCAAGCTCAAGCACAAGTCCTAGTAGGCATGGGGTTACTTGCTGGCTCAACTGTGATGCTGCTGACACTCTTGTGGGGAAGTTCTCTTATTGTTGGACGTTGTGATCTTTATGAGAGGAATGGCCAGTATGTTGCTAAGGAGCGCACACTCACCAAACCATTTAGTTTGTCAGGTTAGTGGTTGTAACGCTCTTACTTTACTTGAGCCAATCAACTCAGGCCGTTTAGGCTGTCGCGTGACTACAGTTTATTTTATTCATATTTAATTCAAGTATGGAAAGACGGGATCATACAAGACTCAAGTTGAATGTTTTATGTATAAGGTACTGGTGCTACAACTGACTCTCAAACAAAGGTAGCTGCATGGATCATGATAATGACAGTGATACCTTACTTACTAGCTCAGCTTCCTCGAGCACTGAACATACCATCATTGGGGCCTATTTTTGTGATAATAAGTTGTGTGCTGTCCTTTTTGGCACTAATAAGTTATTGCATTTACCAGGTACGTTTTGCAAAAGCCATTCTCTCTCTTTGCATTTCAGGAACATTCACTCTCAAAGTGTATATTTTCACAGTTGCATTTAAATTTCCCGATCATCAATATTTTAAAATTTGATGAAATGGTGTCTCAGGTAAGGTCCCAAAGTTTTCACAACCATGTTTGCTACAGCCTTCCGCCTTTTGATGGAAGAGCAGAACATTTTTGCAGATGAGTACAGATTTTTGAAGTATGTTTTAAAATTCTGAGCTGCAAAATCAGCTTGAGATGTGAGAAGGTATAATGTTCAAGTATCTTCCAGTTATATTCACATAATTGTTCATCCCATATATATACATAAGCGTTCCGCCCGGAGGGGGAAGGGGTCAGCCTTAAGGAATGCTCGGAACGCAGTTCCGGAACACATGTGAAATATATATATTTTTGTATAAGGACCAACTTAGTAAGCCAAATGCCCTACAGATCCTTGCAATGGTAACTTGTTGGCTTGTGTTATGACATGTTTCACTAACACAAATTCACTAGATCAATGAGCTGATAGAACATTGAAGATGTTGCATTCATTTTTCCCAAGATATTGTAATTAACCCGGCTGTCCAACAGGTCTTATGCTGAAATAAGGATAAAACAGTCATTCTTTGGTTTCAACCAATTTGAATTATATTCTATATATGATATTGAAACAAATCCAGGATGTTGTAAACTTGTAGGCCTTGAATTTCTATGGATGAACACTATAAACAGTCACATCTAAATTGTTGTTCAAATCTCAATATATCAGAGAATCGGGTTTAAAAAAAGTAGAAATATGCTAGTTTAAGGTTTTAGGGCTTAAGGTGCAAATGACAGTTGCCTAGGTCCCTGACCACCGAGTGACTACAAAATCTTGAAGCAAAATCAAGTCCGAGCATATGCATAGCAATGTGTGCATGTATGGTTCAGTCACATTACTTGACTGATGCTCCTGATATCTGATCTACATATGCTATTCTCAAAACCAAGCTGAGGGCTCTCTCTCTCTCTCTCGCGCAGAATGCTCCTGATATCTGGTCTACATATCCTATTCTCAAAACCAAGCTGAGGGCTCTCTCTCTCTCTCTCTCTCTCTCTCGCGCGCGCGCCCCCCCCCGGCGCGCAAACACCATCGGCGGGCCTAGTTTGCTGTCTCCCTATCTATATCTGTGTGTCTCTCTCTCTCTCTCTCTCTCTCTCCCAAGGAGGGCACACGGGGAGGCCTCCCCGGAAGTGCGTACCAAGGGCCTACTCCCTCCTATCTCACACTTCTCTCTCTCTCTCTCTCTCTCTCTCTCTCTCTCCCCCAAGGAGGGCACACGGGGAGGCCTCCCCGAAAGTGCGTACCAAGGGCGCAGGGAGGGCTAAAGGAGGGCGTGTCAAGAGGGTGTAGGGAGGGCATGGGGAGGGGGCGCAATGAGGGTGGGCAGGAAAGACGCAAGGGCGGGCGCATGGGGAGGGCGCATGTAGGCGTGCAAGGGAGGGGGCGTGGGAGGGCTCTCTCTCTCTCTTCTTTGCGGCACGCCCGTGCCCCCCCCCCACACACACACACCATCGGCCGCCCACCATCGACAAGCACACTCCAATTGGTAGGGCCCTCCAAAACTTGAAAGTTGCTATTATTCCATCCCACTCACTGTTTCCTGATCAGCAGCTATCCTGCACCGGTAGCTAACCACCCGTGCTTTACACCCGAATTCGAATAACATCTTTGTATCAATGGTTAACCCGTATAGTTCGAATATGTCACCCCGCACCCCACAAGGCACAGACCGTGCTTTCACCTACCTAGGCAGCACTTTACCTCATCTGTCCTACGTGCAGACGGTGCAGATGGTGCTAGGCCCGAATCGCGGGAACTGACCGTGCTTACACCTCAAGGGCAACACCTTGACTCATCAAGTCCCTCGTTCTGTCGACCACCCCGACCATGGATGCACCCATGCTTACACTGTGGGCGGCACCTTGCACAACATTTGTCCTGATGAACCCCAAACAATGGCCATTTCAATGGAAGCCAACCTGGCGCCACAATAGACTGGACACCCATAAAGAGGTAACTTCCACCCAAGCAAGTGTTCTAAAGCTACCTTTACAAGTTTTATTTTCGGCGCCAGCTATGTTGTTGCGCCGGCGCCTCAAAGGGCGCTGGGACTTGAGCGGTTTCCCCAACACGCGCTTAAGTCTAACATTCATCCATCATGCACTTACGTAAAAGCCAACTCAGAATCGTAACAAGCTTAACCATTCAGACTTAAGAAAACTGGAATCCCAACCAACCCGAAAGCCAACTCAGAATCCGTCCCCAAAAGGTAACCAAAGGCAAAGACAAGCCACACATGAAACCCAAGGCATAGTGGTCGCCAAACTGACCAATTGGCATAGCGGCAAGCCCCATGTCGATGACAGGGACCCTTAGGCACCAGCGACGCAAAAAGGTTGTAGTAAGGGTCCTTCCACTTGGACCAGTCCCGGAGGCGAAACCGAAATGGTAATCATCCCCAAGGATCAACTTTATTAGATTTGGAAGAGGTTACATTCATACATAGACTGACCGGTTTCGGGGCCACCAACACGTGTTGGGCATTGTGCCTGGCTCGTGCTGGTAGAGGGAGCTGAGACCTGGCGACTGGATTCCTGGCGCTGGTTGAGCTGCCCAAGTTTCTGTCTGCCGGACTCCCCCTATAGTTCTGCTGTGATTCGGCGCACCCCCTCTGTTCTGAAACATAGTGCTTTCTGGTAAAGCACGCTTTTTGGGACTTAGTTTTTATTTTGCTGATTAAGCCTGGCAAGCCTGGCAGAATCAGTCTGGCTCCCGGGACCCATGTCCGGGAGCCGTTCCGGTGGCAGAATCAACTTGCTTCCTGACTAGGCCATGACTCGAGCTCCAGAGCTAGCTCATGACTTGTGACTACTTGACTGGCTCACCACAGGTCGGAGGCTCAGTCCTTGACGTTCTAACTTGCTCTGGGACTTTAGGGAGTGTCACCCCTTAGAGTCTTACAGGGCACGTTGGGTGCACCTGAGTCAGCTTTACAACATATGTCCCCGGCACCAGCAGCACCCCTACTGCTCCCGGCGCCAACGGCGCCGGCGCCACTGTGACCAGAATCCAGCCGGCGCCAAGTTCCTATGGCTGGAAATCTTTGATCGGTTCTAGCGGAGTCCAGAGAGCTCAGATCGATGTGCAATCACCTCACACGATCTAGGCATGGTTAAAGGAAGCCTGGGGATCAATAAAATCTAGAGAGAGAAAATGACTTTCTAAAAAGAGAAAATCCTAGAGAGAGAAAAACGTGCTTTACCAGCTTGGGTAGAGTGCTTGGTATGAGGGGGGGGGTGCCGAATCACACCAATACTATAGGGGAGTGCGGGTTGCGACTCAGGGTGAGCTCCAACCAAGTCTCAGCCTCCCTTGCTGGAATGTTGTCATGGCTCTCGCCTTGGCATGCTAGCGCCCCGGAGACTAGGGTCGGTCACACACTGAAATGTAACCTTCTCAGATTTATCAATAAAGTGGGATTTTCCTCAAACTGACTCTGATTACCTTCTGGGTTTCAGTGTTCGATAAAAGCGCCAGTTGTAAGGCCGCTTTCAAAATTTTTAACGGTATGCCGTCGGGACCATTCGGTCGGTGGCGCGAGCGGTATGCTGTCGGGACCATTTGGTCCAGGAACTGGTTGTTTCCATATCTGTCGCGGCTTGTGGTTCTGAGTGTTCCTTGCATGAACGTGAATGGGTTAAGCTCTTGGGGAACGGGCTCTAGCCTGTCGGCTGAGTTGGATGGCTTGCTTGGGTGGATGTTACCTGTTTATGGCTGTCAAGTGTGGCGTGACGCCAGGTTGGCTTCCTGCGGTCGTGACGAAGCTTTCAGTTGGTTAAGTCTGATGTAAGTCAGACCGCTTGCTTGGAATGGATGTTACTCGTTTGTAACGAAGCTTCGAGTTGGTTAAGTTTGATGTATGTCGGGCGGCTTGCTTGGAGGGAAGTCACCCACATCGGGACCCCCGATCTGGCATGGCGCCAGGTTGGATCTCAATGTTGGTTTTCGGAACTTCAAGTTGGTTAAGTCTGATCGTTGTTGGCGAGTTGGATGCTTGTATGTCAAGTGGGTTTGGATGGCAAGAGTTGAAAGCTGGGAAGCTAAGTCGTGGTTCCCGGCTCCCTTTGGAATGCCTGCGCTACATGTGGTATCAGGGCCGACTGGCCGGTCAGCTATGCGGATCTCACGGACATGGCCACGGTTTGGGGTTCATCAAGACAACTGTTGTGCAAGGTGCTGCCCACAGTGTAAGCACGGGTGCGTCCACGGTCGGGGTGGTTGGCAGGACGGGGGCTTGATGAGTCAAAGTGCTGCCCTTGAGGTGTAAGCACGGTTTGTTTCCGCGGTTCGGGCCTGGCGCCGTCTGCACGTAGGACAGATGAGACAATGTGCTGCCATTAGGATGATGTAAGCACGGTCTGTGCCTTGTGGGGTGCGGGGTGACATATTCGCGATGGCCACCGTTCGTTTAGCTATAAGGGCTATCGACCAAATTTGGTGGGGGCGTTACTGAGGCGATGTGCTGCCTAACGGTGAAAGCACGGGTGCGTCCACGATTTGGGTGGTATGCTGCCGATCGTTTAGCTATAAGGGCTATCGACTAAATTTGGTGGGGGCGTTTACTGAGGCAATGTGCTGCCTAACGGTGAAAGCACGGGTGCGTCCACGGGGGTGGTATATTCAAGGATAGCTGCCATTCGTTTAGCTATAAGGGCTATTGACCAAATTTGGTGGGGGCGTTACTGAGGCAATGTGCTGCCTAACGGTGAAAGCACGGGTGCGTCCACGATTGGGAGGTGCGCTGCCGATCGTTTAGCTATAAGGACTATCGACTAGATTTGGTGGGGGCGTTACTGAGGCAATGTGCTGCCTGACGGTGAAAGCACGGGTGCGTCCACGGGGGTGGTATATTCAAGGATAGCTGCCGATCGTTTAGCTATAAGGGCTATCGACCAAAAACTGGTGGGGCGTGACTGAGGCAATGTGCTGCTTAATGGTGAAAGCACAGATGGTTGGAGGGGTGTCCTATGTGGGCTGATTCTGTGATCGATTTGTATGGGCG
Organism: Diphasiastrum complanatum; assembly: GCA_029204225.1. NCBI lineage: Eukaryota > Viridiplantae > Streptophyta > Lycopodiopsida > Lycopodiales > Lycopodiaceae > Diphasiastrum > Diphasiastrum complanatum. The sequence goes on along the minus strand of CM055092.1, from coordinate 13,860,941 downwards.
CGGCCAAGCAAAGGTCCGTTGGCAGGACCATCTCAAAGGGGGACCTTGTCTTTGTTACTTGTTAGTAAACCTGCCTGAATGTCTTACTTGTATGTATTCGTGGTGAGTCTTAGTACTCGTGCTTTGCCTGGTTTGCATGATTGCTTGTGATACAAGGAGCTGATGGCTCGAGAAGGAACCTTTTCTTTTGAAGGCTGATACCATCAAACAAAGAGGACTACAGAATCTGTGGGGCGGATTTGCAGTTCAAGTACTCACACGTGAACGACAACGAAACGACTCAATGTTTGCAAAGGATGGATGGCTAGCCTGTTTCTTGGGTTAGTTTCATTTGCGACAACGCCCACCAGACGCAAGCAGGAAGTCAAAAGTTGGAAAGGGCAATTTCAGGGGAGATCCTCTATGGAGCAGTTGGTCTTCATTTTGGGACGGCCACCTTCGGAACTGAAACTCACTGAGCATGGGTGATATCCAGTATCAGTTGGGTTTTTCCTCAAAGGGGAAGAGACTAGGATCCTCTTCAGAGATTGGCAACAAGTTGGATCGAGCCATAATCCTAGCAGATGGGAAGCAAACTGTTGGAAAGGCTTTTTGTCCGAAGAACTCTACTCTAAGTCCGATCAGCTGATTTTATAAGTGGAGGGGAACTATTACACACACCTCTCTCTTGGGGCAAATTTTGAATGAAAGTTGATCAAAATGGGGGCAAATTCAAGGTGACCTAGCCATACTCACACGAGGAGACTGGCGAACTTTGGACATAATAAGTTGACAAGTTTTTGTTGTGGAAAGGAAAGTTTGTTATAGGCTTTCTCTGAACCAGCAATGATGAGGAAACATATGAGTACGCTGGCTTGTGTTACGTGTAAGGCAACTGATCAATGAAGGAACTGTGAAAGTTGAGTCTTGCATGAGAGACTTGGTATTTCGAACGGACGCTAAGGGACAGTTCGCGTTGAGATCGGACTAGTGCAAACTTTGGGTGCATGTGTCTGATTCAAAGAGAGCTACTTGAAGCCAAGCTCGATGTACACTTCTTCTTTTGACTGTGAGGCAACTGACCAGTGATGGAATTGTGAAAGTCAAGTTTTGCGCGACGGACATGGTGCTTCAAACAAACGCGAAGAGATAGTTCGGATGCGGATCAAACTGGTGCGACCCTTTGGCTTTCCAGGAGGTCAATGGTTACATTTGGGCTGATTCAAAGAGCTACTTCAAGCTAAGTGAGAGGTGCATTGCGGAGTACTCAATCTTTGCCTACCTTAAATAGCCAAGATGGAAAAGTATCAAGATCAGGCTGGGACAAGGAGAGAAATCAAGGTGCAGAAGCAACAAGGCACGGAGTGGACCATAAAGTGGGCAATCAAACGATAAATCCTTCGGCTCAGGGAGCCTTGATACCTGTGCGGAACTGAACAAATTCGGAGCTCAGGGAGCTCAACACAAAGTGCATCAAGGACAAATCAGGAGCTCAAAGGAGTTCCAAAGTCGAAAGTCAGAAGCGACAGGGGCGTACATTTCAAAGAAAGGCCTCTGTCACCAGTTAATAAGGTTCTCGGGTTTTACGAAAGCGATATCAAATCTACGCTTTTCCCAGACAAAGATATTTTTTTCAAGTTATGTAATTTTTCAGTACAAAGAGCTGAGCCTCCGACTTGTGGTGTGCCAGCTTCAATGTTAATAAAAAGTGGCTAGTAAATTGAGTACTGTGCCAAGTAGCTTAAATGTATAGTCATTTTAATTGGGAGACACCTTTACTTTAATCTGACATCTGATGAGGACATCAGATTTTATAAAGGTGGGGTGGATGTTGTAAAGCTACCTTTACAAGCTTTACTTCCGGCGCCATCGGCGCCAGCTATGTCCCCGGCGCCAGCAGCACCCCTACTGCTCCCGGCGCCAACGGCGCCAGTGCCGCTCCCGGCGCCACTGTGACCAGAATCCAGCCGGCGCCAAGTTCCTATGGCTGAAAATCTTTAATCGGTTCTAGCGGAGTCCAGATGTAGCGCAGGCATCCCAAAGGGAGCCGGGAACCACGACTTAGCTTCTCAGCCTTCAACTCTTGCCATCCGAACCCACTTGACATACAAGCAGCCAACTCGCCAACAACGATCAGACTTAACCAACTTGAAGTTCCGAGGACCAACATTGAGATCCAACCTGGCGCCATGCCAGATCGGGGGTCCCGACGTGGGTGACTTCCCTCCAAGCAAGCCGCCCGACATACATCAAACTTAACCAACTCGAAGCTTCGTTACAAACGAGTAACATCCATTCCAAGCAAGCGGTCTGACTTACATCAGACTTAACCAACTGAAAGCTTTGTTACAAACGAGTAACATCCATTCCAAGCAAGCGGTCTGACTTACATCAGACTTAACCAACTGAAAGCTTCGTCACGAGCGCTGGAAGCCAACCTGGCGCCACGCCAGACTGGACAGCCATAAACAGGTAACATCCACCCAAGCAAGCCATCCAACTCAGCCGACAGGTTAGAGCCCGTTCCCCAAGAGCTTAACCCATTCACGTTCATGCAAGGAACATTCAGAACCACAAGCCGCGACAGATATGGAAACAACCAGTTCTTGGACCAAATGGTCCCGACAGCATACCGCTGGCGCCACGGACCGAATGGTCCCGACGGCATACCGCTGGCGTCCCGGGATACGACCCTCAGCTATGTGCCAAGTTAAAAATTTTGAAAGCGGCCTTACAACTGGCGCTTTTACCGAACACTGAAACCCAGAAGGTAATCAGAGTCAGTTTGAGGAAAATCCCACTTTATTGATAAATCTGAGAAGGTTACATTTCAAGTGTGTGACCGACCCTAGTCTCCGGGGCGCTAGCATGCCAAGGCGAGAGCCATGACAACATTCCAGCAAGGGAGGCTGAGACTTGGTTGGAGCTCGCCCTGAGTCGCAACCCGCACTCCCCTATAGTATTGGTGTGATTCGGCACCCCCCCTCATACCAAGCACTCTACCCAAGCTGGTAAAGCACGTTTTTCTCTCTCTAGGATTTTCTCTTTCTAGAAAGTCATTTTCTCTCTCTAGATTTTATTGATCCCCAGGCTTCCTTTAATCATGCCTAGATCGTGTGAGGTGATTGCACATCGATCTGAGCTCTCTGGACTTCGCTAGAACCGATCAAAGATTTTCAGCCATAGGAACTTGGCGCCGGCTGGATTCTGGTCACAGTGGCGCCGGGAGCGGCGCCGGTGCCGTTGGCGCCGGGAGCAGCAGGGGCGCTGCTGGCGCCGGGGACATAGCTGGCGCCGATGGCGCCGGAAGTAAAGCTTGTAAAGGTAGCTTTACAACATCCACCCCACCTTTATAAAATCTGATGTCCTCATCAGATGTCAGATTAAAGTAAAGGTGTCTCCCAATTAAAATTACTATACATTTAAGCTACTTGGCACAGTACTCAATTTACTGGCCACTTTTTATTAACATTGAAGCTGGCACACCACAAGTCGGAGGCTCAGCTCTTTGTACTGAAAAATTACATAACTTGAAAATATATCTTTGTCTGGGAAAAGCGTAGATTTGATATCGCTTTCGTAAAACCCGAGAACCTTATTAACTGGTGACAGAGGCCTTTCTTTGAAATGTTCGCCCCTGTCGCTTCTGACTTTCGACTTTGGAACTCCTTTGAGCTCCTGATTTGTCCTTGATGCACTTTGTGTTGAGCTCCCTGAGCTCCAGATTTGTTCAGTTCCGCACAAGTATCAAGGCTCCCTGAGCCGAAGGATTTATCGTTTGATTGCACACTTTATGGTCCACTTCGTGCCTTGTTGCTTCTGCACCTTGATTTCTCTCCTTGTCCCAGCCTGATCTTGATACTTTTCCATCTTGGCTCTTTAAGGTAGGCAAAGATTGAGTACTCCGCAATGCACCTCTCACTTAGCTTGAAGTAGCTCTTTGAATCAGCCCAAATGTAACCATTGACCTCGTGGAAAGCCAAAGGTCGCACCAATTTGATCCGCATCCGAACTATCTCTTCGCGTTTGTTTGAAGCACCATGTCCGTCGCGCAAAACTTGACTTTCACAATTCCATCACTGGTCAGTTGCCTCACAGTCAAAACAAGAAGTGTACATCGAGCTTGGCTTCAAGTAGCTCTCTTTGAATCAGACACATGCACCCAGAGTTTGCACTAGTCCGATCTCAACGCGAACTGTCCCTTAGCGTTCGTTCGAAATACCAAGTCTCTCATGCAAGACTCAACTTTCTCAGTTCCTTCATTGATCAGCTGCCTTACACGTAACACAAGCCAGCGTACTCATATGTTTCCTCATCATTGTTGGTCCAGAGAAAGCCTATAACAAACTTTCCTTTCCACAACAAAAACTTGTCAACTTATTAGGTCCAAAGTTCGCCAGTCTCCTCGTGTGAGTATGGCTAGGTCACCTTGAATTTGCCCCCATTTTGATCAACTTTAATTCAAAATTTGCCCCAAGAGAGAGGTGTGTGTGATAGTTCCCCTCCACTTAATAAATCAGCTGATCGGACTTTAGAGTAGAGTTCTTCGGACAAAAAGCCTTTCCAACACTTTGCTTCCCATCTGCTAGGATTATGGCTCGATCCAACTTGTTGCCAATCTCTGAAGAGGATCCTAGTCTTTTCCCCTTTGAGGAAAAACCCAACTGATACTGGATATCACCCATGCTCAGTGAGTTTCAGTTCCGAAGGTGGCCGTCCCAAAATGAAGACCAACTGCTCCATAGAAGATCTCCCCTGAAATTGCCCTTTCCAACTTTTGACTTCCTGCTTGCGTCTGGTGGGCGTTGTCGCAAATGAAACTAACCCAAGAAATAGGCTAGCCATCCATCCTTTGCAAACATCGAGTCGTTTCGTTGTCGTTCACGTGTGAGTACTTGAACTGCAAATCCGCCCCACAGATTCTGTAGTCCTCTTTGTTTGATGGTATCAGCCTTCAAAAGAAAAGGTTCATTCTCGAGCTATCAGCTCCTTGTATCACAAGCAATCATGCAAACCAGGCAAAGCACGAGTACTAAGACTCACCACGAATACATACAAGTAAGACACTCAGGCAGGTTTACTAACAAGTAACAAAGACAAGGTCCCCCTTTGAGATGGTCCTGCCAACGGACCTTTGCCTGGCCGCGCCCATACAAATCGATCACAGAATCAGCCCACATAGGACACCCCTCCAACCATCCGTGCTTTCACCATTAAGCAGCACATTGCCTCAGTCACGCCCCACCACTTTTTGGTCGATAGCCCTTATAGCTAAACGATCGGCAGCTATCCTTGAATATACCACCCCCGTGGACGCACCCGTGCTTTCACCGTCAGGCAGCACATTGCCTCAGTAACGCCCCCACCAAATCTAGTCGATAGCCCTTATAGCTAAACGATCGGCAGCGTACCCCCCAATCGTGGACGCACCCGTGCTTTCACCGTTAGGCAGCACATTGCCTCAGTAACGCCCCCACAAAATTTGGTCGATAGCCCTTATAGCTAAACGAATGGCAGCTATCCTTGAATATACCACCCCCGTGGACGCACCCGTGCTTTCACCGTTAGGCAGCACATTGCCTCAGTAACGCCCCCACCAAATTTGGTCGATAGCCCTTATAGCTAAACGATCGGCAGCATACCACCCAAATCGTGGACGCACCCGTGCTTTCACCGTTAGGCAGCACATTGCCTCAGTAACGCCCCCACCAAATTTGGTCGATAGCCCTTATAGCTAAACGAACGGTGGTCATCGTGAATATGTCACCCCGCACCCCACAAGGCACAGACCGTGCTTACACCATCCTAATGGCAGCACATTGCCTCATCTGTCCTACGTGCAGACGGCGCCAGGCCCGAACTGCGGAAACTGACCGTGCTTACACCTCAAGGGCAGCACTTTGACTCATCAAGCCCCAGTCCTGCCAACCACCCCGACAGTGGACGCACCCGTGCTTACACTGTGGGCAGCACCTTGCACAACAGTTGTCTTGATGAACCCCGAACCGTGGCCATTTCCGTGAGATTCGCATAGCTGACCGGCCAGTCGGCTCTGATACCACATGTAGCGCAGGCATCCCAAAGGGAGCCGGGAACCACGACTTAGCTTCCCAGCCTTCAACTCTTGCCATCCGAACCCACTTGACATACAAGCAGCCAACTCGCCAACAACGATCAGACTTAACCAACTTGAAGTTCCGAGGACCAACATTGAGATCCAACCTGGCGCCATGCCAAATCGGGGGTCCCGACGTGGGTGACTTCCCTCCAAGCAAGCCGCCCGACATACATCAAACTTAACCAACTCGAAGCTTCGTTACAAACGAGTAACATCCATTCCAAGCAAGCGGTCTGACTTACATCAGACTTAACCAACTGAAAGCTTCGTCACGAGCGCTGGAAGCCAACCTGGCGCCACGCCAGACTGGACAGCCATAAACAGGTAACATCCACCCAAGCAAGCCATCCAACTCAGCCGACAGGTTAGAGCCCGTTCCCCAAGAGCTTAACCCATTCACGTTCATGCAAGGAACACTCAGAACCACAAGCCGCGACAGATATGGAAACAACCAGTTCTTGGACCAAATGGTCCCGACAGCATACCGCTGGCGCCACGGACCGAATGGTCCCGACGGCATACCGCTGGTGTTGTAAAGCTACCTTTACAAGCTTTACTTGCGGCGCCATCGGCGCCAGCTATGTCCCCGGCGCCAGCAGCGCCCCTGCTGCTCCCGGCGCCACCGGCGCCGGCGCCGCTCCCGGCGCCACTGTGACCAGAATCCAGCCGGCGCCAAGTTCCTATGGCTGAAAATCTTTGATCGGTTCTAGCGAAGTCCAGAGAGCTCAGATCGATGTGCAATCACCTCACACGATCTAGGCATGATTAAAGGAAGCCTGGGGATCAATAAAATCTAGAGAGAGAAAATGACTTTCTAGAAAGAGAAAATCCTAGAGAGAGAAAAACGTGCTTTACCAGCTTGGGTAGAGTGCTTGGTATGAGGGGGGGTGCCGAATCACACCAATACTATAGGGGAGTGCGGGTTGCGACTCAGGGCGAGCTCCAACCAAGTCTCAGCCTCCCTTGCTGGAATGTTGTCATGGCTCTCGCCTTGGCATGCTAGCGCCCCGGAGACTAGGGTCGGTCACACACTTGAAATGTAACCTTCTCAGATTTATCAATAAAGTGGGATTTTCCTCAAACTGACTCTGATTACCTTCTGGGTTTCAGTGTTCGGTAAAAGCGCCAGTTGTAAGGCCGCTTTCCAAATTTTTAATTTGGCACATAGCTGAGGGTCGTATCCCGGGACGCCAGCGGTATGCCGTCGGGACCATTCGGTCCGTGGCGCCAGCGGTATGCTGTCGGGACCATTTGGTCCAGGAACTGGTTGTTGCCATATCTGTCGCGGCTTGTGGTTCTGAGTGTTCCTTGCATGAACGTGAATGGGTTAAGCTCTTGGGGAACGGGCTCTAACCTGTCGGCTGAGTTGGATGGCTTGCTTGGGTGGATGTTACCTGTTTATGGCTGTCCAGTCTGGCGTGGCGCCAGGTTGGCTTCCAGCGCTCGTGACGAAGCTTTCAGTTGGTTAAGTCTGATGTAAGTCAGACCGCTTGCTTGGAATGGATGTTACTCGTTTGTAACGAAGCTTCGAGTTGGTTAAGTTTGATGTATGTCGGGCGGCTTGCTTGGAGGGAAGTCACCCACATCGGGACCCCCGATCTGGCATGGCGCCAGGTTGGATCTCAATGTTGGTTTTCGGAACTTCATGTTGGTTAAGTCTGATCGTTGTTGGCGAGTTGGCTGCTTGTATGTCAAGTGGGTTTGGATGGCAAGAGTTGAAGGCTGGGAAGCTAAGTCGTGGTTCCCGGCTCCCTTTGGGATGCCTGCGCTACATGTGGTATCAGAGCCGACTGGCCGGTCAGCTATGCGGATCTCACGGAAATGGCCACGGTTTGGGGTTCATCAAGACAACTGTTGTGCAAGGTGCTGCCCACAGTGTAAGCACGGGTGCGTCCACGGTCGGGGTGGTCGGCAGAACGGGGAACTTGATGAGTCAAAGTGCTGCCCTTGAGGTGTAAGCACGGTCAGTTCTCGCGGTTCGGGCCTGGCGCTGTCTGCACGTAGGACGGATGAGGCAAAGTGCTGCCTAGGGAGGTGAAAGCACGGTCTGTACCTTGTGGGGTGCGGGGCGACATATTCGAACTGTACGGGTTAACCATTGATACAGAGATGCTGCTCGAATTCGGGTGTAAAGCACGGGTGGTTAGCTGCCGGTGCGGGATAGCTGCCGATCGTTTAGCTATAAGGGCTATCGACCAAAAAGTGGTGGGGCGTGACTGAGGCAATGTGCTGCTTAATGGTGAAAGCACGGATGGTTGGAGGGGTGTCCTATGTGGGCTGATTCTGTGATCGATTTGTATGGGCGCGGCCAGGCAAAGGTCCGTTGGCAGGACCATCTCAAAGGGGGACCTTGTCTTTGTTACTTGTTAGTAAACCTGCCTGAGTGTCTTACTTGTATGTATTCGTGGTGAGTCTTAGTACTCGTGCTTTTCCTGGTTTGCATGATTGCTTGTGATACAAGGAGCTGATGGCTCGAGAAGGAACCTTTTCTTTTGAAGGCTGATACCATCAAACAAAGAGGACTACAGAATCTGTGGGGCGGATTTGCAGTTCAAGTACTCACACGTGAACGACAACGAAACGACTCAATGTTTGCAAAGGATGGATGGCTAGCCTATCTCTTGGGTTAGTTTCATTTGCGACAACGCCCACCAGACGCAAGCAGGAAGTCAAAAGTTGGAAAGGGCAATTTCAGGGGAGATCTTCTATGGAGCAGTTGGTCTTCATTTTGGGACGGCCACCTTCGGAACTGAAACTCACTGAGTATGGGTGATATCCAGTATCGGTTGGGTTTTTCCTCAAAGGGGAAAAGACTAGGATCCTCTTCAGAGATTGGCAACAAGTTGGATCGAGCCATAATCCTAGCAGATGGGAAGCAAAGTGTTGGAAAGGCTTTTTGTCCGAAGAACTCTACTCTAAAGTCCGATCAGCTGATTTATTAAGTGGAGGGGAACTATCACACACACCTCTCTCTTGGGGCAAATTTTGAATTAAAGTTGATCAAAATGGGGGCAAATTCAAGGTGACCTAGCCATACTCACACGAGGAGACTGGCGAACTTTGGACCTAATAAGTTGACAAGTTTTTGTTGTGGAAAGGAAAGTTTGTTATAGGCTTTCTCTGGACCAACAATGATGAGGAAACATATGAGTACGCTGGCTTGTGTTACGTGTAAGGCAGCTGATCAATGAAGGAACTGAGAAAGTTGAGTCTTGCATGAGAGACTTGGTATTTCGAACGAACGCTAAGGGACAGTTCGCGTTGAGATCGGACTAGTGCAAACTCTGGGTGCATGTGTCTGATTCAAAGAGAGCTACTTGAAGCCAAGCTCGATGTACACTTCTTGTTTTGACTGTGAGGCAACTGACCAGTGATGGAATTGTGAAAGTCAAGTTTTGCGCGACGGACATGGTGCTTCAAACAAACGCGAAGAGATAGTTCGGATGCGGATCAAACTGGTGCGACACTTTGGCTTTCCACGAGGTCAATGGTTACATTTGGGCTGATTCAAAGAGCTACTTCAAGCTAAGTGAGAGGTGCATTGCGGAGTACTCAATCTTTGCCTACCTTAAAGAGCCAAGATGGAAAAGTATCAAGATCAGGCTTGGACAAGGAGAGAAATCAAGGTGCAGAAGCAACAAGGCACGGAGTGGACCATAAAGTGGGCAATCAAACGATAAATCCTTCGGCTCAGGGAGCCTTGATACCTGTGCGGAACTGAACAAACCTGGAGCTCAGGGAGCTCAACACAAAGTGCATCAAGGACAAATCAGGAGCTCAAAGGAGTTCCAAAGTCGAAAGTCAGAAGCGACAGGGGCGAACATTTCAAAGAAAGGCCTCTGTCACCAATTAATAAGGTTCTCGGGTTTTACGAAAGCGATATCAAATCTACGCTTTTCCCAGACAAAGATATATTTTCAAGTTATGTAATTTTTCAGTACAAAGAGCTGAGCCTCCGACTTGTGGTGTGCCAGCTTCAATGTTAATAAAAAGTGGCCAGTAAATTGAGTACTGTGCCTAGTAGCTTAAATGTATAGTCATTTTAATTGGGAGACACCTTTACTTTAATCTGACATCTGATGAGGACATCAGATTTTATAAAGGTGGGGTGGATGTTGTAAAGCTACCTTTACAAGCTTTACTTGCGGCGCCATCGGCGCCAGCTATGTCCCCGGCGCCAGCAGCGCCCCTGCTGCTCCCGGCGCCAACGGCGCCGGCGCCGCTCCCGGCGCCACTGTGACCAGAATCCAGCCGGCGCCAAGTTCCTATGGCTGAAAATCTTTGATCGGTTCTAGCGAAGTCCAGAGAGCTCAGATCGATGTGCAATCACCTCACACGATCTAGGCATGATTAAAGGAAGCCTGGGGATCAATAAAATCTAGAGAGAGAAAATGACTTTCTAGAAAGAGAAAATCCTAGAGAGAGAAAAACGTGCTTTACCAGCTTGGGTAGAGTGCTTGGTATGAGGGGGGGTGCCGAATCACACCAATACTATAGGGGAGTGCGGGTTGCGACTCAGGGCGAGCTCCAACCAAGTCTCAGCCTCCCTTGCTGGAATGTTGTCATGGCTCTCGCCTTGGCATGCTAGCGCCCCGGAGACTAGGGTCGGTCACACACTTGAAATGTAACCTTCTCAGATTTATCAATAAAGTGGGATTTTCCTCAAACTGACTCTGATTACCTTCTGGGTTTCAGTGTTCGGTAAAAGCGCCAGTTGTAAGGCCGCTTTCAAAATTTTAACTTGGCACATAGCTGAGGGTCGTATCCCGGGACGCCAGCGGTATGCCGTCGGGACCATTCGGTCCGTGGCGCCAGCGGTATGCTGTCGGGACCATTTGGTCCAAGAACTGGTTGTTTCCATATCTGTCGCGGCTTGTGGTTCTGAGTGTTCCTTGCATGAACGTGAATGGGTTAAGCTCTTGGGGAACGGGCTCTAACCTGTCGGCTGAGTTGGATGGCTTGCTTGGGTGGATGTTACCTGTTTATGGCTGTCCAGTCTGGCGTGGCGCCAGGTTGGCTTCCAGCGCTCGTGACGAAGCTTTCAGTTGGTTAAGTCTGATGTAAGTCAGACCGCTTGCTTGGAATGGATGTTACTCGTTTGTAACGAAGCTTCGAGTTGGTTAAGTTTGATGTATGTCGGGCGGCTTGCTTGGAGGGAAGTCACCCACGTCGGGACCCCCGATCTGGCATGGCGCCAGGTTGGATCTCAATGTTGGTTTTCGAAACTTCAAGTTGGTTAAGTCTGATCGTTGTTGGCGAGTTGGCTGCTTGTATGTCAAGTGGGTTTGGATGGCAAGAGTTGAAGGCTGGGAAGCTAAGTCGTGGTTCCCGGCTCCCTTTGGGATGCCTGCGCTACATGTGGTATCAGAGCCGACTGGCCGGTCAGCTATGCGGATCTCACGGAAATGGCCACGGTTTGGGGTTCATCAAGACAACTGTTGTGCAAGGTGCTGCCCACAGTGTAAGCACGGGTGCGTCCACGGTCGGGGTGGTCGGCAGAACGGGGGACTTGATGAGTCAAAGTGCTGCCCTTGAGGTGTAAGCACGGTCAGTTCTCGCGGTTCGGGCCTGGCGCTGTCTGCACGTAGGGCGGATGAGGCAAAGTGCTGCCTAGGGAGGTGAAAGCACGGTCTGTACCTTGTGGGGTGCGGGGCGACATATTCGAACTGTACGGGTTAACCATTGATACAGAGATGCTGCTCGAATTCGGGTGTAAAGCACGGGTGGTTAGCTGCCGGTGCGGGATAGCTGCCGATCGTTTAGCTATAAGGGCTATCGACCAAAAGGTGGTGGGGCGTGACTGAGGCAATGTGCTGCTTAATGGTGAAAGCACGGATAGTTGGAGGGGTGTCCTATGTGGGCTGATTCTGTGATCGATTTGTATGGGCGCGGCCAGGCAAAGGTCCGTTGGCAGGACCATCTCAAAGGGGGACCTTGTCTTTGTTACTTGTTAGTAAACCTGCCTGAGTGTCTTACTTGTATGTATTCGTGGTGAGTCTTAGTACTCGTGCTTTTCCTGGTTTGCATGATTGCTTGTGATACAAGGAGCTGATGGCTCGAGAAGGAACCTTTTCTTTTGAAAGCTGATACCATCAAACAAAGAGGACTACAGAATCTGTGGGGCGGATTTGCAGTTCAAGTACTCACACGTGAACGACAACGAAACGACTCAATGTTTGCAAAGGATGGATGGCTAGCCTATTTCTTGGGTTAGTTTCATTTGCGACAACGCCCACCAGACGCAAGCAGGAAGTCAAAAGTTGGAAAGGGCAATTTCAGGGGAGATCTTCTATGGAGCAGTTGGTCTTCATTTTGGGACGGCCACCTTCGGAACTGAAACTCACTGAGCATGGGTGATATCCAGTATCAGTTGGGTTTTTCCTCAAAGGGGAAAAGACTAGGATCCTCTTCAGAGATTGGCAACAAGTTGGATCGAGCCATAATCCTAGCAGATGGGAAGCAAAGTGTTGGAAAGGCTTTTTGTCCGAAGAACTCTACTCTAAAGTCCGATCAGCTGATTTATTAAGTGGAGGGGAACTATCACACACACCTCTCTCTTGGGGCAAATTTTGAATTAAAGTTGATCAAAATGGGGGCAAATTCAAGGTGACCTAGCCATACTCACACGAGGAGACTGGCGAACTTTGGACCTAATAAGTTGACAAGTTTTTGTTGTGGAAAGGAAAGTTTGTTATAGGCTTTCTCTGGACCAGCAATGATGAGGAAACATATGAGTACGCTGGCTTGTGTTACGTGTAAGGCAGCTGATCAATGAAGGAACTGAGAAAGTTGAGTCTTGCATGAGAGACTTGGTATTTCGAACGAACGCTAAGGGACAGTTCGCGTTGAGATCGGACTAGTGCAAACTCTGGGTGCATGTGTCTGATTCAAAGAGAGCTACTTGAAGCCAAGCTCGATGTACACTTCTTGTTTTGACTGTGAGGCAACTGACCAGTGATGGAATTGTGAAAGTCAAGTTTTGCGCGACGGACATGGTGCTTCAAACAAACGCGAAGAGATAGTTCGGATGCGGATCAAACTGGTGCGACCCTTTGGCTTTCCACGAGGTCAATGGTTACATTTGGGCTGATTCAAAGAGCTACTTCAAGCTAAGTGAGAGGTGCATTGCGGAGTACTCAATCTTTGCCTACCTTAAAGAGCCAAGATGGAAAAGTATCAAGATCAGGCTGGGACAAAGAGAGAAATCAAGGTGCAGAAGCAACAAGGCACGAAGTGGACCATAAAGTGTGCAATCAAACGATAAATCCTTCGGCTCAGGGAGCCTTGATACTTGTGCGGAACTGAACAAATCTGGAGCTCAGGGAGCTCAACACAAAGTGCATCAAGGACAAATCAGGAGCTCAAAGGAGTTCCAAAGTCGAAAGTCAGAAGCGACAGGGGCGAACATTTCAAAGAAAGGCCTCTGTCACCAGTTAATAAGGTTCTCGGGTTTTACGAAAGCGATATCAAATCTACGCTTTTCCCAGACAAAGATATATTTTCAAGTTATGTAATTTTTCAGTACAAAGAGCTGAGCCCTCCGACTTGTGGTGTGCCAGCTTCAATGTTAATAAAAAGTGGCCAGTAAATTGAGTACTGTGCCAAGTAGCTTAAATGTATAGTTATTTTAATTGGGAGACACCTTTACTTTAATCTGACATCTGATGAGGACATCAGATTTTATAAAGGTGGGGAGGATGTTGTAAAGCTACCTTTACAAGCTTTACTTCCGGCGCCATCGGCGCCAGCTATGTCCCCGGCGCCAGCAGCGCCCCTGCTGCTCCCGGCGCCAACGGCGCCGGCGCCGCTCCCGGCGCCACTGTGACCAGAATCCAGCCGGCGCCAAGTTCCTATGGCTGAAAATCTTTGATCGGTTCTAGCGAAGTCCAGAGAGCTCAGATCGATGTGCAATCACCTCACACGATCTAGGCATGATTAAAGGAAGCCTGGGGATCAATAAAATCTAGAGAGAGAAAATGACTTTCTAGAAAGAGAAAATCCTAGAGAGAGAAAAACGTGCTTTACCAGCTTGGGTAGAGTGCTTGGTATGAGGGGGGGTGCCGAATCACACCAATACTATAGGGGAGTGCGGGTTGCGACTCAAGGCGAGCTCCAACCAAGTCTCAGCCTCCCTTGCTGGAATGTTGTCATGGCTCTCGCCTTGGCATGCTAGCGCCCCGGAGACTAGGGTCGGTCACACACTTGAAATGTAACCTTCTCAGATTTATCAATAAAGTGGGATTTTCCTCAAACTGACTCTGATTACCTTCTGGGTTTCAGTGTTCGGTAAAAGCGCCAGTTGTAAGGCCGCTTTCAAAATTTTAACTTGGCACATAGCTGAGGGTCGTATCCCGGGACGCCAGCGGTATGCCGTCGGGACCATTCGGTCCGTGGCGCCAGCGGTATGCTGTCGGGACCATTTGGTCCAAGAACTGGTTGTTTCCATATCTGTCGCGGCTTGTGGTTCTGAGTGTTCCTTGCATGAACGTGAATGGGTTAAGCTCTTGGGGAACGGGCTCTAACCTGTCGGCTGAGTTGGATGGCTTGCTTGGGTGGATGTTACCTGTTTATGGCTGTCCAGTCTGGCGTGGCGCCAGGTTGGCTTCCAGCGCTCGTGACGAAGCTTTCAGTTGGTTAAGTCTGATGTAAGTCAGACCGCTTGCTTGGAATGGATGTTACTCGTTTGTAACGAAGCTTCGAGTTGGTTAAGTTTGATGTATGTCGGGCGGCTTGCTTGGAGGGAAGTCACCCACGTCGGGACCCCCGATCTGGCATGGCGCCAGGTTGGATCTCAATGTTGGTTTTCGAAACTTCAAGTTGGTTAAGTCTGATCGTTGTTGGCGAGTTGGCTGCTTGTATGTCAAGTGGGTTTGGATGGCAAGAGTTGAAGGCTGGGAAGCTAAGTCGTGGTTCCCGGCTCCCTTTGGGATGCCTGCGCTACAGGAAGTCACCCACATCGGGACCCCCGATCTGGCATGGCGCCAGGTTGGATCTCAATGTTGGTTTTCGGAATTTCAAGTTGGTTAAGTCTGATCGTTGTTGGCGAGTTGGCTGCTTGTATGTCAAGTGGGTTTGGATGGCAAGAGTTGAAGGCTGGGAAGCTAAGTCATGGTTCCCGGCTCCCTTTGGAATGCCTGCACTACAGCAAGCCATCCAACTCAGCCGACAGGTTAGAGCCCGTTCTCCAAGAGCTTAACCCATTCACTTTCATGCAAGGAACACTCAGAACCACAAGCCGCGACAGATATGAAGACAACTAGTACTTGGACCAAATGGTCTCGACAGCATATGGTTGGCGTCCCGGACCGAATGGTCCCGATGGCATACCGCCGGCGTCCCGGGATACGACCCTCAACTATGTGCCATATCAAAAAGTTTGAAGCGGCCTTACAATTGGCACTTTTACCGAACATTGAAACTTAGAAGGTAATCAGAGTCAGTTTGAGAAAAATCCCACTTTATCAATAAATCTGAGAAGGTTACATTTCAAGTGTGTGACCGACCCTAGTCTCAGGGACGCTGGCTGCCAAGGCGGGCGCCAGGACAACATTCCAGCAAGGGGAGCTGAGACTTGGTTGGAGCTCGGCCTGAGTCGCAACCTGCATCCCCCTATAGTTCTGGTGGGATTCGCCACCTCCCCTCATACCAAGTGCTCTCTGCCCAAGCCGGTAAAGCACATATTCCCTCTCTAGTATTTTCTCTCTCTAGAAAGTTATTTTCTCTCTCTAGAATTTATTGATCCCCAAACTTCCTTTAATCATGCCTATATCGTGTGAGGTGATTGCACATCGATTTGAGCTCTTTGGACTTTGCTAGAATTGATCAAAGTTTTTCAGCCATAGGAACTTGGCGCCAACTGGATTCTTGTCACAGTGGTGCCGGGAGCAGCCTAGATCGTGTGAGGTGATTGCACATCGATTTGAGCTCTCTGGACTTTGCTAGAACCGATCAAAGTTTTTCAGCCATAGGAACTTGGCGCCAGTTGGATTCTTGTCACAGTGGCATCAGGGACAATGCTGGTGCCAGTGGCGCTGGAAGTAAAGCTTGTAAAGGTAGCTTTACAACAAGCACACAGGGAGAGCGTATGGAGGGGGCGCAAGGAGGGCGCGTGTGAGTGGGCACAGAGAGGGCGCGCACAAAAAAGGGGCCCGGGTGCAAGGGCGGGGCGCAAGGGAGGAGGGCATGAGGAGGGCACAAGGGAAAGGAGGGTGCGCCGGGAGGAGAGGGTCTCTCTCTCTCTCTCTCTCTATGTATCATGTGCACACACCATGCGCGCGCGTGCACACACACACACACACACACACACACACATCCCCCATTGGCCACCAGCCACCGGCGGGCACACTTCGGCCACGTACACACACACACGTACATCGGCCACTCGTCAACGACCATCGACTTTCCTTCTAAACCATCGGCCGCCATCCAAATCATCGACCGTCACCCAGATCGCCGCCCGATCGTCAACGGCGGGCATACCCACCAGTATATAAAGATATGTGTGTGTGTGCGTGTGTTTCAATGCCTCAATTTACTAGCTACGATTTATTTAGATGTAGATGAATTATAATGAATTTAGTTGCTCTATAGCCCATTGGGTCCCGGGTATCTCATACTTTATATTCCATGTCACACATATATTTCAATGATTCCTTTGAGCAGATGAATACGATGAATAATGCAAGTTGCATTGAAGTTTGAATTGTCATTGCTAGCATGTTTGTGTCTTGAGAATCCCAAGTCTGGGCTAACATTTGCCTGAGTCCCACCTCAGTGTGATTCACCTGTGCACAAGCAGCACCATCCCTCAATGGTCTTTTGCCATCCAAGATGACTTTGGAAAGCCACCTGTTGCGTCGGCGCCTCAAAGGGCGCTGGGACTTGAGCGGTTTCCCCAACACGCGCTTAAGTCTAACATTCATCTATCATGCACTTACGTAAAAGCCAACTCAGAAACGTAACAAGCTTAACCATTCAGACTTAAGAAAACTGGAATCCCAACCAACCCGAAAGCCAACTCAGAATCCGTCCCCAAAAGGTAACCAATGGCAAAGACAAGCCACACATGAAACCCAAGGCATAGTGGTCGCCAAACTGACCAATTGGCATAGCGGCAAGCCCCATGTCGATGACAGGGACCCTTAGGCGCCAGCGACGCAAAAAGGTTGTAGTAAGGGTCCTTCCAATTGGACCAGTCCCGGAGGCGAAACCGAAATGGTAATCATCCCCAAGGATCAACTTTATTAGATTTGGAAGAGGTTACATTCATACATCCCGTAGCCACTTCACTAGATATTCACGTTGCATGCCAGTTCGCTTTCTATGTGTCAATATTTGTTCTGGTACAAGCTGCCTCTTTGTATCATCAAGTGTCGTTGGTGGGTGACGAAGTTCGTGTTGCCGATCAAATCGCTCATCTGGTTTGTACAGTTTGAGTAATGAGATATGAAACACATTGTGTATATCCAAGCTGGATGGCAGCGCCAATCGGTAAGCCACTGGATTGATCTTCTTGGTGACATGATATGGTCCCGCATAAGGTCGAACGAACTTATGAGAGAAACCTTTTGGTAACGCAATGTTCTTTGTGTACAGCCATACTTGATCACCTTCCTCAAATTCCAGTTCTCGTCGATGTGGGTTCACGTCAGCTGCCATACTTTTTTGGGATGCTCTAAAAATGACTTCACCTCTTTCAGCTTTGTGTGCCACTCATTGATGAATTCCTCCACAGTGGGTACTGGGGTTTCTTGCACACTTGTAAGAAAAGAGCTTGGAACAATCGATAGCTGACCATTGCTTATCTCGAAGGGTGCCTGTCCAGTAGATCTGTTCACTTGGTTGTTATGTGCAAACTCGAGAATATCCAAGTAGTTGACCCAATCGGATTGGTCCCAAGCAACATAATTTCGTAAATATTGTTCAATCTGTCGATTGACTGGTTCCGTTTGCCCATCTGTTTGAGGGTGATATGCAGTGCTGAAATTCAGTCCAGTTCCCACGAGGTGAAATAAGCAAGTCCAAAACTTTCCGACGAACTTGGTGTCTCGGTCAGAAATAATCGTTCTAGGTAGGCCATGGTATTTGAAGACACATTTGAAAAATAACCTCGCCACTTCTTCAGCTGTCACTGAACTTTTAGTTGGTACAAGGTGAGCTTGTTTTGAAAAACGGTCAACCACCACATAAATTGAGTCGAAACCCTGGCAACGTGGTAGTTGAACAATAAAATCCATGCTCACTGAGTCCCAAGGGTATGCTGGCACTGGTAATGGCTGGAGTAGCCCTGCTGGGGCTAGCGGTTCCACCTTCACTTGTTGACATGTAGGACATGTTTGCATATAGGATTCAACGTCTACCCACATATCTGGCCAATAGAAGCCTCTCTTGAGGAGTTCATACATGCGATTCACCCCTGGATGTCCAGCGGCTAGTACGTCATGATGCTCCCTCAAGATTTTCTTCTTCAAGTTGATGTTGTCTGGAACATATACTCTGCGTTGTTTATAAACAACCATTTGGTCTTTCCAAATGAAATGTTTACAAGGCTTTCCCAGCTGGAATTCGATCATTAGTTTCTTAGCCAACGCATCTACACCATAGTTCTCTTTGATTTCTTGGAGTAGACTGGTCGCCTGGGTTGAAACCGTCGCCATCAAGTGCTCCTGTCTACTGAGTGCACCACATTATTCTTTCCCGCCATATGTAGAATGTCTATATTGAATTTCGAGAGAAAGTTTTGCCATCGCATCTGCTTTGGCGTGAGCATACCTTGGGATGAGAAGTACTTAAGTGATACGTTGTCAGTGAACGCCTTAAAGGGCTTTCCTGCCACATAATGTATTCAATGCTCCACTGCTTGTACGACTGCAACCATTTCTTTCTCGTGAGTTGGCCAACATTGTTCTACATCACTTTATTCTTTGAAAAATATGCAACTGGTTTTCCCTCTTGCATCAACACGGCCCCAATAGCAAAGTTTGACGCATATGTATGTATTTCGAATGATTTGCTAAAGTTCGGTAGGGCAAAAATGGGTTCTTGAGTGATCCGTCGCTTTAGTTCTTGGAATGCTGCTTCACATTCCGGTGTCCATGTCATTTTGAGATGAGTCTTTGTCTGCTCCAACAACGGTGATCTCTCCAGCAGGCATGGTGTGAGACGGTATAGGAAATAGGAAGTACGGAAGTGAAGTACAGAAGAAGTCCAAGAAAAAACAATGAGTTACCGTTCAGTCAGAGGAAACCGGTCCTGGATAAGTGGATATGCCCTCCCACCTGTTTTTTTGCTCCGAATATTAACCTAGACCCTAAACCCTAACATTATCTCTCTAGATAGGCTGGTAAAGTCTCTCTCTAGACTGTCCCAATCTCTCTCTATGATCCAAAATGCCTAGTCCCTAAAAATAGACCTATTTGCATGAGGGAATGTCAAAAAACCTGATTTTTGACCAAAAAAAGCACACCTACAACTAAACCCTAATTTTATCTCTCTACAGAGGCCACTACAAATCTCTCTACCCTGCCCTCTTCTCTCTCATCAATCTGAGCAGACCTCTCTCTCAAACCAAAGCGCCCTCTCTCTCAATTTCTACCAAAACAAATGTGAAATGAGGGACAAAACGAGCATTGAGGGTTTTTGGGGGGGAATAAATAAATAAATAAATAAATTAATTATCACGGTTCAAGGAACCGTGGAACCGTGGGTTCTATGTCTCTAAGGAAAGCAAAACTATTTTTAGCCTGATAGATAGATTTTGTCTCAGCCCTCATCTTATCATATTATCTGTCGATTTCTAATGTCATTGTGGCATGCGACAAAGCTGATCAACAATATGATATCATCCTCATGGGTGAGACCACTTAGAGCTTATGGATGGATGGTCAGTTTGCTAGCAATTTTTTCTGTTGCTTTTGAAGATACAATTGGACCTAGAAGGTTGGATTGTCCATACAATGCACAACCTCGAAGAAATTCGCAGTAAGGTAAGCTTGGTCAAATATCCAAGGCTCCGAAGCATACAGTTTAAATGACCACTGATGAGAAGTGTGGAGCCATGGTCCACGTAGATGTCTTTTTCCATGATATGTTGCACATACAACCTAGTTTCAAGCATAGTTGCCTTTTCTAGAACGGGACCCATTTCGTTTCGGAACAAGGCCAACAAAAACAGTTTTATTATATACAATAAAATTTTAGATTTTTAAATTTACTTTGGGGATTTAGGGCTTTTGTAGGATACCTCTAAGGGCCTTCAGGGATGCATAAAAAAGCACAAAATTTCAATAATGAGCCATTGGTCTATGAGGAGCGTAGATAAACTGGAAACTAGATGGGATCTTCAAGCAGTTCATAGTGGAAAAATCTAGCAAGCAATCTGCAGCAGATTTTTAAGTTATGAAATATTTATTGGTTTTCTTTGTGCTACCTTGCCCAGGCCATGATACCCTAAGGAGGCAAGGCTTTTCAGATAAGAAAACTGGATGACTTTCTCAAAGCAGAAAGTTCAAAACATGAAATATACCTATTAGGCTATTTATGTAGCAGGGCCATTTGGTTGCAAGATATGTGGATTTTTTTATCAGTGTTTTCAAATGTGCTGGGATCTCTTGCAACTCACCTAGTAAGCTTCACTTGGTCTTTTACGAAGCTAAAATTCTGTGTGCCTACTAAGATCTTACTTCCTCTATCCTTGAGGGTTTGATCTTGATATCTTTGATCTTTTGATGCTGTGTATTACTTTGCTTTTGTCAATTTGGTTGTATTTCTAGCTCAATCAGAAGAGTCTGCGAGAATTATCTAGTGCTTCTAGATACTATGGTGGAAGTGGCCCATTTGTCTCCTTAGGTTCATTGAATATCTTGATTTCCAGTCAGTGCAGCGGAGGTTTTGAGTCATACTATTTTGACAGCTCTGAGTACAATCGTGCAGGTGATTTCACCATGGATTCAGCAGCGAAGAACATTTCTAGCAAGGCATCGATTTCGAAGGTCGCATGCAGTGCACAGAGCAGCTCAATTTGGAGGGGAAGGATATGGAAGTCTTTTTCTGGAAAATGGCCTTCCCAATGAAGAATTTCTTGTAAAGTAAGGAAATGTTCAGCTGGCTTTAGAGTGTAAATATATAGATAGATAGATATATATATATATATATCAGACATGCGCGTACGGGCCGGACGCAGGCAATCCACGTCCGGCATCCGGACCCGGACGCGTTCTTAATTTTTCTTTTTTTAAAAATTTTTTTTTACTCTAAAAACATCAAAAAAATAAAAAAAAAACCTGACGCGTTTGGGGACGCGGACGCACCCTGGCGCGTCCGGACGCGAACGCGAACGCGTGTCCGGACGCGCGTTCGCGTCCGCCATCCGATTCCTTGAATATATATATATAGATGTGTGTGTGTGTGTGTGTGTATTTTCCATGAGCATATAATGGATTTATGCTTTTGCGTCTGTGTGCAATTCGGAGTGTCAGTGCCATTTATTACAGAAATCTTTCATCTGAGTCTGGTAGCCAATGTCTCTATGTGAGAAAACTTTGGCCGGTGAATTCAGTAAGGGAGAATATTTTTGTGAATTACTAAAGTCTGGGAGATGCTATGTAGATTTAACTTTTGCATTAATGAAACTTGTGGGGACCTGAACCATTGTAACAATATGAGGGCCTTTTCTGAGAGATGTGCTTCTTGCATATTTTCATGTCTACTAAGAATCACGCCTTCAAATCATATTGTGTCAGCCAATTCCTTTCTTAGCATATATATTGAATTTGTATTTAATACTTTTTAATATAATATGTAACATGAATAGGATGCTGCCAGCGATACTGGTCTGTTCACTTACCTAGAAGTGAATACAAGGGGTAAGTTATTCAGCATTATATGTTTGGTCAGTGAAACTTTAGCATCCCACTTCTACTTTGCGTTTAGACTATCTCCCTTTTATGCTATACAAGCATTTTTTATGATCAACGATAACAGTGTGTATGTACTTCAGCACTTTCTTTGTTCTTTGTTTTTCATTTTCCTTTATTTCACTCATCGTATTGAGTGTAGACGTTTAGATTGCAAGTGGTTTTTTAATGTACAGTTCACGACCCACGTTAGCTTTTGGTCTGACCTTAGCTTTAATGCTTTTTAATCAGGTTTAATTTTTTCAATGTTTTTTTATACGTAAAGCTTCTTAGAGGGTTTCATAGCTACAACCAAGTACACATTAACCTGGAAGATCGAAACAAAATGATTCTCAAGCCTTTTTAAGAACTTTGGCATTGCAGCTGGAATTGGGACACTAATTTTGTGTTTGGCAGGTTATTTGGCTTCTTTGACCTAGATAATGACAATCAGTTGTGTGAGAAAGAGCTGAAAGGACTCATAGTGGGTCTTGGCATCAACTATGATGGGTATTTACCTGAACATGATGAAGTACAAAACTGGATGAACGAGTTTGATCTCTCTCAAGATGGGCAGATTTCCCAAAAAGAGTTTGTTCAAGGCTTCATCAAATGGATTAAAGGGTTTAAACTTCATGCCCGCACGTTTAATGGTCACTACAAACACTCTAAACCAGAATACTGGGATGCAGAAGCACAGGTTGGCCCCGTCTTTCTCCACAACATTTTACGGAGACTTTTTTGATTTGCTGTTCCTAAATGATACGATTCAATCAGTTCCAGTCCTTTGTTGTTTTTGAAAATTCATGAATTATTGTATATTTACTGTCACATTGAACGTCTTTTTGAACTGAATTAAGTTTTAAATCTGCTCTAGAATGCTCGAACTTCGTTGAGTGCCTTATTGGAGGATCAGGCAGAGGACAACGACGACGAGGAAGAGGCTAACCAACCTACCAAAGGACAGATCATTACCCAAGCCGTATTTCTAATTCTAGGTGGCGCAGTATTAGCTGGTATCTTTGCAGACCCTCTAGTAGAAGCTATCAGCAATTTTTCTCAGGCATCAGGAATCCCTTCGTTCTTTATATCCTTCGTGGCAACACCATTGGCTACCAACTCCAGTGAAGCCATATCATCTTTAATGTTTGCCTCTCGAAAGAGGAAGCGAAATATATCAATGACCTACTCCCAGGTGGGTTCTTCAACCTTGACATCTCCAAGTATAATTTGTCTTTCTTCTTGCAGCATAGTACAAAGCCACAAGTATGCCAGTTTTAATTGACAATTTTGTCTGACAAGCAACCTGGGATTCCTTTTTCCAGATTTATGGAGCTGTTACTCTGAACAATACATTGTGCCTGGGAATATTTTTGGCAATTGTTGCTGCTCGCGGTTTAGTGTGGGATTTTTCCTCTGAAGTAACAGTGATTTCTGTTGTCATCATTGTTATGGGGCTGCTAGCTGGTGCTCGAACTACATTCCGTCTTTGGCTTGCTGCTGTAGCTTTGGCTTTGTATCCAATATCCATTGCCATAGTTGCTATCCTTGATTATGGTTATGGATGGCACTGAAAGTTTGATGCAGAGTTTGAAAGTCAGCTGAGACTAGCCTGGAGGTTGTCAGCATTTACATCCAAAGAATGGGGTGATATAAGATGCTTTTTGAAAACTATCATCCATTGCAGCTGATGCTACAAGAAGCAGGCACAATTGGACAATATGTCTGCTACCAAGGGAACACAGACGGTCAGAATCTTTCACTTTCGTTCATAAAAGTAGCAATGGGCTGAGTCAGTAGCATTATAATGACAACAAGACAAATGGGCATCTTGAGAATCTGGCCTTGGTATTTTGAAAGTAGAAGGATTTGTTATGAGAAAGTAAAAGCATTTGCCAATTATTACATAATCTCCTGTGATTCTTGAGAGGTTGGTTGATGAGTTAAAGTACTAAGATGTGGTGATCTGCAAAGAATGACTACTTTGGAGTCGTGATAGTTTCTTTCTAGTTTAATTCACTTCAAAACTATGCTTCTTACATATGTTAGCTGTTTTTTGTAGCTATTTGACTTTTAACATAGGGAGCTCTAGGGGGTAGTAGGGCAAGATAGCACAGTGCCATATAGTCAAGGTGTGAAATCCACGATTAACATATTCAAGTATAGGCTCTAGACTATGTAAAATATGTTACCGATTGCTAGGCTTCAATAATTATGACTTGTTAGGCTTCAATAGTTGATTGGCCATAATATACAGGCTTTTAAGGCAATTTCAATACTTACAAAACTGCTTATAAGGATTGCCTTACTTTGCCAAGGCATCCATAATCTGCTATAATTGAAATGTGATTGAATAATGCACACCCAAAAATAATGACCATCACTTCCTTCAACACATGTAACACACGCGAGAAGTTCATAGAAAACAATGGTAGAGACAACCACAAAATGCTATTTTAAAATTGTCACATTATGAATAACATTGCAAGACATATGACTATACTCGACAATAAAATTGATCATATCCATACTCTTAAATCTCCTTTTCACTGAACAAGAAAAAGTCATTTCTGACATTTGATGTTTCACTTAGGAACACCGAATTTTTATCATGCACATTAATGTATTGGTAACATTGTTGGTGTGGAAATGACATGAAACAACTCTTGGCAAGTTAATACCGGTTGGAGAATGAACATGTGTTTACCTGTGTCCAAGCCTTTTAGCTTCAGAAAAGAGATAGTACAAGTGCTTGCAAGGAATGTATTTGCGATCTTGAACAGTTCTTTGAAAATCCATGCAAGTGCAACGTCAATTGTCACTTGGTATTGTCATCCTTTTGAAAGTAGAGTGTAGGATTGAAGGAATAGGTAGCATTCCATTGCATGCATCATCATCAAAATCTTTTTGCTTTTATGATGTACTATATGTACCTAGATTGACTAAAAATCTCATTAGTGTAGGACAGTTGTTTGATAGTGGATTGAATGTCAAGTTTCAAGTTGACAAGTGTATAATCTCAAGAGAAAATGAAGTTATTGCTAGAGGATCTAGAATTGGTAAGTTGTACAAACTAGATTCTAGGGAGAGTGCTAACATTTTAGATATCGCTTATGAGACCAAGGTTCTTCAGGAGGATCTGTGGCATAAGAGATTGGGACATCCCAATTTCAAAGCCATGCAATCTATGGTCAAGGAAGGAAAAGTTGTTGGACTACCAAAGACACTGTCAAAGGAGCTTCAACCTTGTGAAGCTTGTGTTTTGGCAAAATCACACAGGTCTTTTCCTAGATCAAGTATCAAGACAAAGCAACCATTTGAACTTGTGCACTCTGATGTTCATTTCTCATCAACTAAGAGCAAAGGAAGAGCCAACTGCTTTGTCTCTTTTGTAGATGATTATACAAGATATTTTTGGATCTATATGTTGTCTTCAAAAGCCATGGTCTATGATGTTTTTTTTACTTTCAAAGCTTATGTAGAAAAGCAGTTTCCTTTCAAGTTGAAAGCTTTGAGAAGTGATAGTGGAGGAGAATACACTTCCAATAAGTTTAAAGACTTTTGTGAGAGAGAGGGTATTCAAAGAGAGTTTTCTTGTTCATATACTCCTCAGCAAAATGGAGTTGCTGAGAGAAAGAATAGAACTTTGTGTGAATGTGCAAAAGCATTAGGCTAGAAGCTTCTCTGTCTAAAGAATTTTGGGGAGAGGCAGTTGCATGTGCATGCTTCCAAATCTTGCAATAGGAGGAAAGACACCATTTGAGATGTTGTATAAGAAAAAGCCTAAGGTAGATCATCTTAGGATTTTTGGCTGTGTATGCTTTGTGCATGTGCCTCTAGAAACTAGGAAGAAGGAAGATCTTAGTGCAGTAAAAGAAATTTTTGTAGGATATGCATCCACTAAAAAAACATACAAGATTTATTTGTCCTTTACTGACAAAAGTGTTGTTAGTAGAGATGTGATCTTCCATGAAGATCAGAAATTTAACTTGGATGATGCACAGATCAAAGAGACTCATGCAAGATCAATCATCAATCTTGATGTTCTTCAAGAAGAGGTGAGCCCGAGGCTTGAGGAGGAGCAAATTCAAACTACCACACCAAGAAGATCTACACGAGCAAGATCTGAGCCAAGGAGGCTCACATATGATGAAGAAGGAAGGCAATTGGAAGGTGAAACTTCCTATCACACACTTTTTATATCAGATGAAGAGCCTAAGGATGTCCAAGAAGCTTTTCAATCCAAGGAGTGGGTTGAACCAATGACCCAAGAATTTGAAGCCTTGATGTCAAATAACACATGGGAGCTTGTGGAGCCGCCAAGCAATATGTATGTGATTGGATGTAAGTGGCTATTCAGAATCAAGTATAATCATGATGGATCTATCAATAAGTATAAAACAAGACTTTGTGCCAAAGGCTACTCACAGATTAAAGGTCTTGACTATGAAGATACCTTTGCACCAGCTGCAAAGATGGTAACAATTCGAATACTCATCTCTCTTGCATGTTTTCACAAATGGAGTATGTTCCAGCTTGATGTTTCTAATGCATTTCTCAATGGTTACCTTGAGGAGGAGATTTATATGGAGCAGCCTCCAGGTTTTGTGAAGGAAGGTGATGAATCAAAAGTTTGTCTTTTGTTCAAAAGTCTGTATGGACTGAAATAGGCACCAAGGTCTTGGTATGCAAGGCTCAATTCCTATCTCATATCACTCGGATTTTGTCTAAGTGAATATGACCCTTCTCTGTATTATAAGTTTGTAGATAACTTTGTAATTATTCTTATCATCTATGTAGATGATATCATTCTTTCTGGAAACAATGAGAAGTTAGTTGAAGAAACTAAGCATGCACTTGGTACTGAGTTTAAAATGCAGGACTTAGGAGTTCTTCACTATATTCTAGGCCTTGAAATAGATTTTTGGAAAGGTCGTGCATTTATAAGCCAAAAAGGATATGCACTTTCCATGCTCAGGAAATTCCATATGGAGAACTGTAAAGGCATAAATACACTTGTGGAGCACACTGTAAAAGTTCCTATTAAAGATGATGAAAAATCCTTTGAGGACATCACTCTTTATAGGAGTCTTATTGGCTCACTTATTTGGTTAACAATGACTAGGCCTGATCTAAGCTTTTGTGTTCATAAGCTAAGTCAACACATACAGGATCCAAAGTTATATCATTGGAAGTTGGCTAAAAGAGGCTTGAGGTATATATCTTCTACCTTGGATTATGGACTATTCCATGAAGGAGAAGATCTGACTTTGATTGCTTTTTCAGATTCAAATTTTGCAGGAGACAGGTTGGATAGGAAATCCACAAGTGCTTACACTATATTTCTTGAAGGAAATTTGATTTCTTGGCTATCAAAAGGCAACTATTTCCTTATCATCTTTTGAAGCTGAATACAAATCTCTTACAACGACAACAAAGGAGGTTTTATGGATCAAAAGGCTACTTTTGGAGCTAAAGTGTTATGCAGATGAAAATTTACCAATTATCAAGAATGATAACATTTCTACTCAGGCTCTTGCAAATAATCTAGTCTTTCATGCAAGGAGCAAGCATATTGAAGTGGCTCATCATTTTGTAAGAGAAAAAGTCATTGGGAGAGAGATCTCATTGGAGCATGTTTCATCTTCAGATTGTGTTGCAGATCTTCTCACCAAGCCGCTACTCAAGAATGTATTTATGAAGATGAGGTCTAACCTTGGCCTAATTTTGAAGTCTATGTTGATAGGAACATAGTTTTTAAGGAGGATTGTGAAGATTATTAAAATATTATCTTCCTATCTCGAGTTTGGGGTCATGTCCATGGCGATTTCCACTAAAATTCATGTTGTACATAAAAGGAGTGTGAATTGAGCACATATCCTTCTAGTGTAGCTCGGATTTGAGTTAGATAGGTTCAATTATGATGACATGCAAATGTTTAGATAGCATGCAAAGTTTTACTGTATGCATGCAAGCCACATGCAATCAGTGCATGCAACATGCAAAGTAGTTTCTGTGATCTACACATGTCTAGGCAATTTTATAGGTTGACATGCAGTACATGCAACATCCATGCATGCAGTTACACATGTGGATCTCTGGTAGGTGAATTAGTTCAGTTAAGTGGACTTTCCATGCAACTCCACTGTAGGAATTCGAGTCTCTCTCATGTAGGGAAAGCTAGGCATGTTTTGTCACATTGTGAATATTGAGATTTTGGTGTTTTGGACTCATTCTCTCTCTCTCTCTCTCTACCTGAGTTTTTTATGTCTGATTTTCTCTCTCTACTTGAGAGCAGCCTTTTAGCCCATATTGAACACTTAGAATTATTTCTGACATTCATTTCTCATAGTGAAGAGTTAGATTTGATCATCAGATGTATGCCATTGTGCTCTTGCCTTAGATTTTTCAAGCATATTGTTCTTTGGTCAATCTTGTCCAATCACAACACCTCAGTAAGATCCTGTAGGGTGTGTGGTGAAGTTCACATGTGCTAAAAATTTCACAAGGTGGATGCAATGTGTTCTAGCATCCAATCTTACCAA
The DNA here is from genome assembly GCA_029204225.1 of Diphasiastrum complanatum. Taxonomy (NCBI): domain Eukaryota; kingdom Viridiplantae; phylum Streptophyta; class Lycopodiopsida; order Lycopodiales; family Lycopodiaceae; genus Diphasiastrum; species Diphasiastrum complanatum. The sequence continues at coordinate 13,832,406 of CM055092.1, read as the reverse complement.
CAGATGGCCTCAACATTGCAACAGGCACAGAAACACCATGACGCCCAACTCCAGGCAGAAAAGCAGCAGACTGCATGCCAAATCAATATAAAACTTGTAAAGATCATTGGCAAAATTTGTTTTTTGGCCAATTCTAGTGAGGGCGAGTTCATCTAGAGTGATAGCTCGTATTCATTTGGATCAAACCGACTTGTAGGCTGTGTATGTACTTTTTACATGTGTGAAACCGTACAACAACTTTCATTTCAAGTTACTTTGTGTTTGTTGGTCCCAAAATCACAAGTCTAGTTCATTTTTTGTGCTTTTTGAAGCATAGTATTGATCTAGATTCAATCTAGCTACTGCTTAGGCATAGGAGCTCTTTGGTTGTTGAAGTCAATGCCTTGTACTCGGCTTCACAAGAAGATAGTGAGATAGTATCTTGCTTTTTGGAAAGCCAAGATATTACTCCTCCACAAAGAAATGTTGCAAATGTACTATTGGACTTCCTATCCATTTTGTTAAATAGATTAGAGAGCCTATAAGCTTCTAAAGAGGGTGATGTCCTCAAAGGATGCTTCATCACCTTCATTAGTTGCTTTCACAATATGCTCCATAGGGGTGTCAATCCCCTTACAATCTTTCATACCAAATCTTTCAAGAATGGAAGTAGCATACTTAGATTGACTTATGAAAGTACAATTGCTACTTCTAGACAATTCTATCCAAAGTATAAACTTTAGGAAGCCTAGATCTACCATCTTGAACTCACTAGATAAATCAACTTTCACTTTGCTTATGCCTTCATCATCATTTCCTATCATAATGATGTCATCAACATAAAGCACCAAAATGATGATCTTTCCTTCATTACATTTGAAATATAAAGAAGGTTCATAAGCATTGAGTACAAAGCCAAGGGAATAGAGAAAATCATGCAACCTAGACTATCAAGCTCTAGGTTCTTGCTTCAAGCCATATATGCTCTTCCTTAAGTAGCACACTTTTTGCTCCTCACCAACCTTGATGAAGCCCTCGGGTTGCATCATGTAGATTTCCTCTTCTAAGAAGCCATTCAAGAAGGCATTTGTCACATCCATTTGGTAGAGATCCCACTTGAACAAAGTAGCAATGCAAATGATTAATCTAATAGTTACAAGCTTAGCTACAAGTGCAAATGTTTCTTCATAATCTAGTCCTTTTATTTGAAGAAATCCCTTAGAAACAAGCCTAGCTTTGTACTTACTAATAGATCCATCTTGATTGTACTTTATATTATAAATCCACTTACATGCAAGTGGTTTCTTCCCTCTTGGAAGATTTACAAGATTCCAAGTATGATTTTCTTCTAATGCATCATACTCTACTTGCATTGCATCTCTCCAAACATTAGACCTATATGCTTCTTCAAAAGATGATGGTTCTTCAAGCAATGTAGCTAAGAAAGTGTAAGAGGTAGAAGATGTAGAGTCTTCCTTTTGCTTTCCCTTGTCCACATAGGTGAGCCTTGAGGGCTCGTCCTTGCTTCTTGATGACCTTCTCAGCCCCCTTTGACTCGGATCCTTGTCTCCATCCTCGGGTTTGTCAAGATCCTCCCTGCATTTGTCAAAATCTTCAATGCATAATGGGTTAGATCCATTAGACAAGCTCTTAGCAAATTGTGACTCATCAAAAAGTACATCCTTGCTTACCTTTACTTTCTTGGATATAGGGTCATATATCCTATAGCCCTTGCTATTTTCTCCATAGCCAACAAAAATCCCTTTGGAGGAGGTAGCATCTTCCTTCCTTTTTGTCTCCAAAGGGATGTGGACATAACAAATACATCCAAAGATCTTAAAATCTTTTACATTGGGTTTCTTACCAAACAAAGCTTGATAAGGTGAGATCCCATCTATAGTACTACTAGGAAGTCTATTACACAAGTAATTAGCACATGTTATAGCTTCTCCCCAAAATGAGATGGGAAGTGATGCATCAAGTCTTAAAGACTTTGCACACTCACATAGACTCCTATTTTTCCTCTCGGCCACCCCATTTTGTTGGGGGGTGTAGGACCAAGTGTATTGCAATTTAATGCCATTGATCTCACAAAAGTATTTCAGTTTATTGGAGGTGTACTCTCCTCCATTATCACATCTTAGTGCTTTGATGGAAGTACTAAGTTGCTTCTCTACTAGAGACTTGAACTTAATGAAAGTTTCATAAACAAGACTTTTCTTTGATAGTAACTCAATCCATGTGAATCTAGTACAATCATCTATAAAAGTTACATACATCAAGGCACCTCCATTACTTGCATGTGAAAAACTATGTACATCAGAATGTACGAGATCCAAGGGAGAGGTAGATCTTGATGAAGATCTCTTGTAAGAAGATTTGTGTGACTTTGCAAGGCCACATGCCTCACACATCTTTCCACACTTCTTGAAAGCTCTTGGTAGGCCGAGAGCTAGTTCCTTGCTTGCCATTAACTCCATAGATTGAAGATTAGGATGGCCTAATCTCTTATGCCAAAGCTCCACTTGAGATAGCTCCTCCCTAGCCAAGTTTACACTTTCATTTGCAACATTAGCATCCAACTTGAAAATGTTGGATTTATTCCATCTACTCACCTTAAATCCCATTTTAATCTGCCTCCATTCATGCTGCATATTTACTAACGTTGTCGCGCAGTCCGCATATTTACACGCAAATTTGCACAGATGAAGAAAAGGCGAAAGAATCGCGACACTGTGTTTTTACACACGTTATGGTGACAGGCGAAAAGGGGACACTATCTTACAGAATGCCAAAGGTGCCCTAAAAGCAAAGGCACCCTGTAAATCTAATCCTAAGGCTACTCGTAAGAGTGATGCACTTTTTGCATTGTCATCACCAACGATCACTTCAGCACTGACTGACGTCGCACCTTTTTCACGCTCACCCCATGCAGCTGCACTAATAGATTGGACAACGACTGTAGCCACCCACGATCTCTTATAGACAGCACATCCACTCTGTACTTTCCACATCTGCACACTTGTAATATAATGTATATATATACTGGATGCCATTTGAGTATTCAGGTTAATGAGTGAATGAGTTGATGAGTTGATGAATTGACGAAGTAGATGCCTTGCGCATTGATTCTTGATTGTCAACAATAAGGTTTTATTCCCTTACAGATTGTATAAGCTTCGTAGGACACGCAGTTTTGTCCGCTTTTGTCTTGTGCTCTATCGCATTATTGACATGTATACATGATATACTTAATCTGATACAGTTCTTTGTTCTGCGTTCAAATCTATGTTAATATTGCTATGCTTATCATTCATGCTATCTGATCTTTATAGTTGTTCTTTCTAGTAATAGATGACTAACATTCAGTCTTGTCTTTCACGAATCATTCGCGACTAATTATCAGTCGAGTACCGTCTAGCTCTTTGCGAATCATTCGCGACGTATAGTTTGTCTTACTATTCGCGACAAACCATTCTTCTGGAGCTTCATTCATTTATTAAAGTTTGGCTTTGTAATCAAGAACGACTATGATTTTCATCACTACCATTTTGTTTGTTCTGATAGGCGTAGTCATGCTTATGGAGAGAGTCGTATAGCTCATTCCGCTGCGCACGAACATTTTCTGTTCGAGTTCATTTCTCGTTCGTGTTCGTCTTATCTCTTTGAGCTTATTTTTCGTTTCTAACATACGACACATTTTCTCAACTCGTTTATCTCCCTCTCTCCAACATCGTATCAGAGCAGATTTTCATAACTTGTTAAGCTTCCACAGTACAAGACTCTACTAGAGTAATTGTTTTCTTGTTCTGTATTTTTCAATATCAGTTTTTCATACTTAAGTCACTGATAGTTTCTCCTATCACTCAGACTAACTCTTCCAAATGGATTCCCAAGGTAAAGCCACTCCTATCATGGACAAGCTTGATGGAGCCAATTACCATCTATGAAAATTTAAGATGAAAATTGTACTAATGGCAAAAGAATTGTACGACGTTGTTACAAGTGTTGAAGGGAAACCCGAAGCGAACGACATGACAATTGCCAGATGGAAGCTGAAGGATGGAAAAGCTTTCGCGCTGAGCATCCTCAACATCACGAATACCCAGATCGGCCATGTATCCGAGGCTCAGACATCGAAAGAAGTCTGAGACATCTTGAGCACACTACACCGTGAGATATAGCTTCCAAGCTACATCTCCGGAAGAAATTCTACTCCCTCAAGATGACGAATGCTGATTCTCTGCACAATCACATTAATCAGTTCAAGAACCTGCTAAGACAAATGGCTGCTGTCGGATCTATCATAGATGATCAAGACGCAATGATGCAACTGCTTACAAGCTTGCCAAGTTCTTACGTCAGTTGGGTGATGATCATCACGACTCATCCAGAATTGACTCTTTCGAGAGTCATTACTATTTTGTTGCAAGAAGACACGCGAAGGAGCGAAGCCTCGAGTTCCTCAGCTGATTCTCATGCCTTGTACACCAACAAGAGCACAACAAAGCAGAAGAAGAAGAAAAACCCAAAGCAATCAAAGCCAGACTAGAAACCAGCTCAGCACAAGGAACAGTCGAATCTGTAGACAAAGAAGAAGCTGTTCTACAGATACTGCAAACGAAACAACCACGAAATACAAGACTGCCAAATACTTCAAGTGAAGAACAACAACAAAGGGCAGTCGAATCAAGTGACAAATGCAGCTGCAGAAGCTCCACAACCTATTCAAGAAACAGATCATGATGCCTTCATGACCAATCATCAAGGAGCATCTGGCGACAGTTCTTGATTCCTAGATTCCGGAGCCACTCAGCACATGACTAGCCTCATTGGCTGTTTCGAGTCCTATACACTTTACAGTACTCAAAAATTCATTCACCTTGGCGACAATAGCACACAAGCTATTAAAGGTGAAGGCATTGTAAGATTATGCTTTGCAAATGATCAGTCTAAGCTACTCTCTAAAGTCTTGTATGTACCAAAGTTATCCACGAATCTGCTCTCTATAAGCAGAATCACAGATCTAGAACATAGAGTAGAGTTTGAATGTGATCAGTGTAAAGAAGTTGATAGGACAGACAAGATCCTAGCACTCGAAAAGAGACATGGATACTTGTATAAGTTGAGTCATTGCTTTTCTGCCTCTAGTCAAGCTCTCAGTACTTCAATTCATTCAAATAAAGGTTTACTTTGGCATTATAGTCTTGGTCATTTAAATCATGTTGTTGTACAATGAATGTCTAGACAATCTATTGTTCTTGATCTCGACTATCCTCGCAAAAAGGTCGAGTTACCTGTCTGTCAAGACTGTCTAGTTGGTAAACAGACTAGGAAACCATTTAAGTCAAGCCATCAACATGTTGCTAGAGGATTGCTAGATGTTGTACATTCAGATATTTGTGGCCCGATGAAAAATCCTTCGCTGAAGGACGCCAAGTATTTTATAACCTTTATTGACAAATTTTCCATAAGGACTATGGTGTACTTCATAAAGAAGAAATTAGAAGCCTTCAACTGCTTCAGAATCTTCAAGGAGTGTGCAGAAAAGGAGACTGGAAGGACGATCAAAGCCCTAAGGTCAGACAACGATGGAGAATATATTTCTGTCGAATTTAAGGAATACTGCCAAAGCCAAGGCATTGAGCAGCAATTCATCACTCATTACAGTCCTCAATCTAATGGCTTGGCTGATAAATGTATGCTATCGCATGCATCATTGCCCAAGAGATTCTGGGTTGAAGCTATCTCCACTGCAGCTTACGTCCAGAACAGATGTTCGACCAAGGCCCTCTTAGACAAGACACCCCACGAGGTGTGGGTAGGCTCTAAGCATTCTTTGAAGAACCTAAGAGTGTTTGGGTGCATTGTCTATGCGCAGATCCCAAAGGACACAAGGAAGAAATTGGACTTCCAAGGTCTCAAGACCATCCTGATCGGATATACTTTGTTTGATAACACTTACAAGCTGTACGTTCTTAAAAGTATCCTCTTAGATTTAGTAAGAGCAAGACTGAGCTTGTTGCTCAAAATTTGAAAAATCATGTTTTTACATGTTTTATCAAGGATCAGTTCGTCGACCTCAAAGGCAAGGATATTGCTCAGGAAGAACCTTCATCACCTGCCGTTGACACGACAGTCCGAGCGTCTGGCTTAGATGTATGTATTGTCGACCCACTTCGAGACAGCAAATCAGACGAAGATGTTGCTGCTACCCAGCAACAAGTCCCAGGAGCGGTTCATCGATCGAATTCTCCCAGAAGATCAAGCCGAGTGCGCACACAGCCCACAAGGTATACTCCTGAGTCTGCCTATCTCTTAATGCTGGAACTGACAATAGTCGAAGAGGCACTTAGCCAACCAGACTCTGATCTCTAGAGAGAAGCCATGGACCGAGAGTATTCCTCTTTGATCAAGAATCAGACATGGTCATTAGTCGAAGCTCCTATTGGCTGCAATATCATTGATTGCAAACGACTATAGTGAGACTTTTAGTCCAATCGTCAAACATTCGTCGATCCGAATGCTCTTGTCTTATGCTGCAGCTGCCGACCTCGAAGTACATCAACTTGATGTACAAACAGCCTATCTGAATGGAGTTATACAAGAAGATATCTACATGATCCAGCCCGAAGGATATGTTTTGAAAGACATGAATAATCATGTCTGTAAACTCCACAAAGCACTGTACGGCTTGAAACAGTCTGCTGGGGCTAGGTTTCAGAGGATCAACACATTCCTCATTGAACAAGGATTCAAACCAAGCACTATTGATTGCAACATTTATTCGAAGTTAGTGCAACAATCCTTCATTATCATCACCTTGTATGTGGATGATACGTTGCTCTTCAGCAATGATACCAATATGGTTAAGGATTTGAAATAGATGCTGTTCTCAGAATTCGACATGACTGATTTGGACGAAGCTCACTTCTGTTTGGGAATTGAAATCCACAGAGACAGAGCAAATCGACTGATTTACATCACTCAACAAAGGTATCTTCATAATGTTATTAACAGATACAATTTGATGAATTGTACATTAGCTCACTTACCAATGGATCCAGGCCTGCATTTGTCAAAGGACCAATGTCCCCAGACCAAGCAAGAAGAGGAGCAAATGAGAGAGTATCCGTATCGATCGATACTAGGACCTCTCATGTACACAATGGTCTGTAAAAGACCAGATATCTCTTTTGTTGTTAGCTCACTCAGCCAATACATGGCTAATCTTGGCATTACCTATTGGAAGGCTCTTGTTCGAGTCATGATGTATATTCGAGCTACCATGGACCCATTAGAGAAACTTAGAGCCCGACGAGGGCCTTTGAAAAAGATGTTTTTTTTTATTTTTTTTCTTATTTTCGTTGCCATGTGGACCAATTGAAACCTTAGCTTCGGAGTTCTACGTAACATAGAATTTTCCAAATATAAATAAAATAAAAACTTTTAAAATATATTGCTGTTTCGTCGGGCAACATGTGAAAATGCTATTGGTTGATGAGGCCTGCCCTTCCAACTCATTACTGTCCGAAGAGAGCACCCAAAAATATTGAAAATGAATATGACAGATGGTTGAAATGAGAAAATCGATGTACCATTAATGTATATGCATTGTCAAACCATGGTTAACCCAGAGCTAATTTGTGGCGCCAAATAGATCAGTGTTTCAAATTTTTGCCAACACTTTTTCTCAGATTCATGGCTTTTTGTCTACGCAAATTTTCAGATTCATAGTTCATTGTTTCAGATTTTTGCATGCAAATTACGAATGGCGCCATCAAGGAAGCCGTGCTCCTCAATCGACTCTGTGCTTTTATTCAACGAGACAGATGATAATGGATTATGGGTGCGAAGAAAATTTTCAAAAAACTCTTGGGTTTTGATGCATCCATCATCAAGAGGAGCATTTCAAAAAAGAAAAAGGTCAAAACTATCATTTCGATCTTATTGGAAGGCCAGAATTTTGGATTTCAGAACATTATCAGGAGGAAAATCTATTTTTGAAATTCTAGTCCAACATGTATATATGCATTCAGAGATAAATGTGCAAGGATTCAACCGTCAAGATCACAAAAAAAGCAACTGTGAGTATTGATATTCTTGATACTTTGATTTTTGTCATTCATAAATATCTAATAGTAAACTTGCCAATCTGATCATTTTTCTCTTGCAGATTTATATCCATCCAACATAAATGAATGGGAGCCGAGTGGATCTAGCAGGTGTGTTAGATGTTATTCACACTGATATTGGACAGCTGCAATATCGAGGTAGAACTGCAAAAGATCTAGCTGATAGTGGAATCTTTTTTTATGAATCAATGTACATTCGTGATACAAAAGGAAATTTTGGACAAATAGTACCAATTCCATTACTTAGCTTTGAAAGTGATGAATGGATTGCACTAGATGCTATAGTTTCAAAATCATTTTGTTGCAAGATATATAATGATATAAAAAATTCATTAAAAATGAGCACGAGATCAAAAACATTCAGATTGAGTTGGTTTATTTCCTTGAATATATTTGTGGATTTTTTTTCAAGTGTCAATGTACACAAAACCCCAACGATGTTTGTATGCAAAAATTTATTAGATAGTTTATTATCTGAACTTATGGATGAAGATTGGGACAAAAGATCAGATGGAGAAATAGAATGCAGAATTAAAATGTCTTCCATGTGCTTCCGTTATCAAATTGAAAAACAAATGTTGAGCTTATGTTTCCATTATTAAAGATGGAAAAAAATAATAATGGTAAATGGGTGCCACTCGATCAAGACTTGGAAGCCAGTGGACATTCAAAACGAAAAAATATTGAAATTATATACAATGATGTCGTTTTGACATGTGTTGAGGTGGAAGAAGATTGGAGTCTAAACTACATCCGACGGGAACTGTTGATCCTATAAGATGATGTACTTTCAGACTTCAGATTCATTTTCAATGGTAAACTCGTAAGTAACTGTAAACACTCGATCTTTTATGAATAGTTTCAATCAAACTTTCTAATACAAACTCTGTACTAATTCTAACTAACTTTGTAGCAGTTTTATGTAGGTACGTAAAAGACATGAGCTCGAGATCAAATGCAGAGATATTGGCGAAACAATCCAACTTATGGAAGAACATTGAGTTTCACTATCAACAAATACATGCCAATGTCTATTTATCATTATAAAAAAATTGCATTCCATTATTAGACTATGGACACAAGCTGATTGTAAGAATTTATTGTGATATCAATAAAAAAAACCCATAAACGAGTTGTTTACAAGTAAAATGATTGTATCTTTTTTCTTTTGTGTCTCTCTATTTACAAATAGATCTCTATTCAATCAATTTTTTTATATTTTCTATATCAGTATTAGGAACTGATAAAGCAACAACTCCTTATATAATCTAGCCCTCCTCTGTTTTGGGAAGGGCCTCAATGCCTTTTAAGACAAGAGGAATGTCTGCTACAAAATTGCCTTCCTCTGTATTAGGAAGGACTTTTATTCCTTTTTGATCATATAAAATAAGATATGTCTTGAACAACCTGAAAGTCTGTCAAGGCAGGAGCAGCTTCCTTTTGAGGGCCCTCGATTGCAGGTGCAATGCTTACACCTTACTAGGCAAAGGTTCTGATCAACTCTTGCTGAAATCTATATACATTATCAGGAGTATACGTCTCAAGAGTGAACTGTCATCACAACACACGAGAATCAGCAAATTACAAACAATGATAGTAATAAAATATGAATAAGAAAGAAATGAACTACAAATGAATAGAATATTACCTTTTCAATATCTACATCCGTTTGTAAATTATACCATTCAAAAAATAGCTTCGTATTGTACAGGACGAACCATGCACAACTAAAAGCGTCATTTTGCTGTACACACTGCATATATAGAACAAAAATTAGTAATATTATGATAGAAATTTTATTTATGCTATGACGATACATTTGAATTAAAAAAGGAATACATGCATATCAGAGATAAGTTGAATATACCTTGAGAGATTTAATGGTTATATCTCCAATTGAAGTTGCCGTTGTCGGTATTTCCCGAACGACATCATGAAGTAGAGAATCAAATTCTCTATGTGTATTTGCAGCTGAGTCTAATTTTACACATAGAAAATTTGATACTCCCTCCTTATTTATCTTTACAAAAAGAATGTTTAGGCTCCAATGCCGACTGCAACAACCAAGATACAAATATCGTTAAATTCATATTTATGAAAAAATTACGTTCTTATTAAAGCAATGAGACATGCAACAATCCAGATTAAAGCAACAAAAACAAAAGAGCAATTCTTACCTATTTTCATATGGAATCAAATAAAATTTCGCCATAGGACTGCACTCGATAAAATAGGCAACCTTCTCAAAATTGGCTTTTTTCGCCTTTACTGCTCCCATGAAAAATGGACTAACTACAAAAACTGTACCATGGGAATCGAAACTAATACTATTCTACAAAAAAACTCCGGCCTCTACTATTGCATCTAAAATTTTTGAGGTCTTATCTTTTAGCTCGACACAAAATTTGGGACTTAATCTAAAGCTTCTACGTGTATCTGGAAGAAAAAAATCAAAAAAGTTGTTGAGAAGATCAATTTTGTTAGCATTATGTACAGGAGTAGAAACAGAAGTGGAAAGAATATTCACAGATTTTTTTGTTATTCTGTCTAGCTCCTCTTGGGTAATCAACACTTTTGGTGATGAACCTGCTAAGGAGCTGGACGAATAACATGAGGAGGACTGGGTGAAGATTCTCGATCTGAGTCAGATTCTCCAGCATCGGATTCAGAGCTCAGGAAGACACGGGGTCTCTTGGTCGTGATACATCTAGGAGGAAGGGAAGCAGCTGGCCTTCGAGATCCAACCTTCTTGGGGATAGCCTGCTTTCTCTTCCTCCTAAAGGTAGTAGGCACGTTGGTTCTATTCAGAGGCAGGTCTCTGGAGGTGCTGGCATTATCAACATGTAGACCAGAATATCTGTCCCGAAGCCTTTTGAGAATGATGAAATCCTTTGGCATGATGGTGACACGCTTACCATGCACTGCCAAAAGACAAGTATCCTCAAAAAATTGGCACAAAAAATCTTCTGCAACACCCTGCATGGCTGTCACGGCAAAACGAACATCCAGTCCAAGTGATAGAGTGACATTCCGTATAGATCGGCCGAAAGGAAATCAACAATTTAGTTGATCTCTGGAGTTTTTTGATCTCCCTCAGCCAGACCTGCTTCCTGCCACGCCTACGGCCAGTACCAGGGGGAACACGAGAATGGGATGGTTGTACAGTGGTGATGGCACGGGCGGTGGATTTGGTCCTGGCCATCATTCTCGGAAGAAGAAAACTAACAAAAGAAAGTTTGAACAAAACAAAAGTGGATCAAAACAAAAAAAATCGCAATGAAAGGGCGCTTGAGATCGATATCAGCACTGAATATCGGTTTCGAACGCAAGATCTACAGAGATTATTTGCAGAAAAGAGATGCGCGCTCGAAAGTGATATTGCACAGCAGGCGGTATCGGACTTGAGCACACTGTGAGAGGGTGGAAGCTTGAAAGATGAAAGAGCGCGCTTGAGAGCGATATCGGGAGCTAAAAGCGAAAATTTTGCGAAAAAAAATGAAAATTCCGAGGACTTATATATACGAAATTTTCGCATGTGTGAAAAGACGGTCGAGACACGTGTCGTCAGATGATTAGACCACATGGAATGTCCGTACTGACAATGATGAGACAATTATGAGGCCACGTGGGCTGAGACACGTGTGCGAATCCCTAATCGACGCGTGTCATTCTTGCACGTGACCAATGTCAGATCAATCATACTAGGTACAACGCATTTAATTTGGCTAATCACAAGTCGCCACTCCTCCACACATGCAATTTTTTTTTTTATAAATATGTCTTTTTGGGCTCGGATTTTCACGCAAATTCATGATTGCTTTGCCTAAAATCGATTTCAAGTGCGCCGCTTGCTCTCATTACATCTCGTTGGCTATTATGTGCCTGGATCCGATACTGCATCGTCTGGTTATCGCATTCGAGCGCGTCTCGCAACCCTTTTCTTTTCTGCTCGTTGTTCTTGCACTCGGGAGAGCGATAATTAGAACTTCAGTTCTGTTATTTTTGTTTAAAATGTCTAATTTTGAATCTAGTTTGCTTTCTTTTTTAATGAATTTTTGCAAATTTTTGCACGTGTGAAAAGGCGGCCAAGACATGTGTTGTCAAATGGCTAGACCACGTGGAATGTTCGTACTGATAATGATGACCCAATTATGGGGACACGTGGGCTAAGACACCGTGCGCAAATCCCTTATTGATGCATGTCATTCTCGCATGTGACAAATGTCAGATCAATTCTTAAGGTACGACACATTTATTTTGGCCAATCACATGTCGACATGTGTTCTTTCGCCACTCCTCCAACGTGCAAAAGTTTTTACATAAATAGGTATTTTTCGACTCAATTTTTCACGCAAATTTACGATTGCTTTGTCAGATATCGATTTCAAGCGCGTCGCTTGCTCTCATTACGTCTCGTTGACTATTATGCACCTGCATCCGATACTGCATTCTCTGGTATTGCATTCAAGCTCGTTTCGTATCCCTTTTCTTTTCTGCTCGTTGTTCTTGCACACGGATCCGATACCTCCAACTTCCAATATATTCCAAGGACTAGTCAGAGGCAGTGCCAAGGCACCTATTTGGTAGCAGGAGCATGTTGTCCGATTCTGAAAATGACATGGAATATTTTAAAATATGGCAAGAGGCTATTGCAAAAATTCCAAACACTACATAACTAAAGTAGAGAGTCGAAAGTATTAGAAATAGGCAACATCCTACATGTGTGAGTCCAACATTGGGCCTTACGCTAATAAGTGCCCTGGAGTACAATTATTAAATAAAGTATTTTAAACTTAGCTTTTCTAAAGTTCCTAAGTTGGGAAACACAACTTGTCCTCAAGAAACACAAAGTGATCTTGATGATCAAGATAGTGATCCTGATGGAACTTCAGTAGCCAATCATAGTGAACCTATAAGAGGGAGCCATTTCCTTTGTACCACATCATCTTCGAATCTCTCTCTCTCTCTCTCTCTCTCTCTCTCTCTCTCTCTCTCTCTCTCTCTCTCTCTCTCTCTCTCTCTCTCTCTCTCTCTCTCTCTCTCTCTCTCTCTCTCTCTCTCTCTCTCTCTCTCCTTTCATTAAGAAAATCATGGAGCGATCACTAAGATCCATTAGGTAGGCTTTCTTTCATTGTTCACCTGCCTTGAGAAGATCAACCTCTTGAGGAGAAGATCTAGAACCAAGGATGCCTAGATAAGCACAAATACACCAAACCAAGATTGCCACAAATAGTAATTTTTTAAATTAAGTATTCATGCTACTATGATGAGTGTCATGAATTTAGAAAATCTAAACAATTGTCTTGTAACAAAGACCGTCTTTGCCGACCTTCTCTCCAAAACCAAATTTTGATTATCTATATGTAATCTCTTTCAATTTTTTCTCTCGAACTGCCATAAGTTATAGCTAGGGCTTCAAGCATGAGAGAGAGAGAGAGAGAGAGAGAGAGAGAGAGAGAGAGAGAGAGAGAGAGAGAGAGAGAGAGAGAGAGAGAGAGAGAGAGAGAGAGAGAGAGAGAGAGAGAGAGAGAGAGAGAGAGAGAGAGAGAGAGAGAGAGAGAGAGAGAGAGAGAGAGAGAGAGAGAGAGAGATGAGAGAGAGAGAGAGGTCTCACTCACCTAATAGGGATCTTTAAATTTAAGAATGAAAAATGATTGTACCCTACAAGCACAACTACTCTCGAAGAGAGAGTGTTGTATCATGGGAAGAAAGTGTATTGGAGGTGTTGATCTAGTTTAGTTGATCTATTTTAGTAATTTTGAGGCCAACATGAAATTTTAGGGATAGATTTATATATGTAAATAAAGGCCTAAAAAATGTTTGTACTATTTTTGAGAGTAGATAAATGGATGAGGTCGGATTTGGACCCATTCTAATTGGCTAGATTTCATACATTGCATCTAGACTAGAATTTCCAGGTTTTTTTATGAAGTACCAAGAAGATACCATTTAGAAAAAGTTTAGGACAATTGGCCAAATGACATTTAGCACCTATAAATATCAGGTACCAGTGTGGAGAAAGTACTTTCGTATTCTCATTTTATGTGGAGAATTCATCTCTTTTGATTCTATGTCCATCTCATGTGTATTTCTCAAGATATCTTGATTTCTAGTGTGTAGAATGTCATTTTTATTGTTGATCTTGCATCCACAAGTGTGAAGGATAGTAGGCTTATTGTTGTTGTATGGATAGGGGACAGTACCTTACTATATTAAGTGCTTATGATTAGATCTTAGTGATTTATGCAATTCTAGCATGTGTAAAATGATGATTGGAGAGGAGGAAGCTATGTTCTTAAAAGGCAAGTTTAAGGGCAAAGGCAAAAGCAAATGGTCAAAAGGGAAAGATCAAGTTGAGTCTTTCTACTTTTATTGGCAAGAAGAAAGATATATCCAAGCTAAAATGTTTCTATTGTGGAGTCAAGTACTCACCTATTACTTGCCGATTCAAAGTTTCTACCATTTTTCAGTTTCTTGTCTTTTTCTATACTCACGAACTGAATTTTCTTTTTTTCTGTTCATTATTATAACTCGCCATCACAATAGAGGCATCCACACATCCTGATCTATTCCTATACCATAACGGTGAGTTGTCAGATTAGTTTCAATTTCAGATGTTTTCCTGATGAGACAATTCAACAATACACCAGACGATTGTGCAAATCTGGTGAAAGATAAATGATCTATTGAGCCCAGAGACTATAATGAAAAACTACTTTATTGGACTACTTGACAAGATCAAGTCTGGTATGAAGAAGTTCGCATCCTACACTTCACTACCACAGATCCTTCAAGATGCCGGTCATTATGGAGAATCTTATCTTGAAGAAAAAAGTAGATCGTTCTCATTCAAACGCAGAAATATCGGATGAGAAATCAAAAAAATATGAAGGTCCGCTAGTCAAGAAGACAAGGGAGGAATTTTATGAATCATTCGGGAGTGCAACAAAGTCAAGAAGATCAGGGGCAATAAGTGACCATGAACCTAGTGCTTCAAATTCCAATTGTCATTCCACTCAGACTCGCAGGGCAAAGTTTCTTGAGAAGGATGAATGCACTTACTGCTTTGAGGATCATCCAAGTACAAGATGTCCAATCAAGAATCCACGCTTCGTATAAAGAAAAAAATGCAGAGCAACGAGTTCGACTATCAAAGGTCAAAAAACAGAATCAAGCCAACACAGAGCTCACCAAGTGGATGAATTTCAAAGCGATCCATCTAAATCACAAGTTTCTCCAACAAAAAGTGGCCAAGTAGAAGTCTTGATCATGTCATGTTGTATGTCACCGAACTCACAAGAAGACCACAATTGCCTACCGATTTACTTCGTGAAAGATCCTAATGGACGTCCATTATTTGTATAATCTTATCAACTCCGAGGAGATGGTATACTGCACATGGTACGATGCTTTGGATGCGGAGGAAGACATCACTGAGCCGAATGTCCACATCGAGCTGATCCATCAACATTCGACCCTATGTGTGGACAATGTAGAGTTAATCATCCATGCTTGGATTGTCCACTGTAGAACTCACAAATATCCAGGAGGCATTTGGCATATGTAATCGACATGCACATGTGTTGTCCAGTCCACACATAGACTTAATGTGCTGTAAGCGAAAAATCTTAGTGCCACATGGGTATTGAACACCTGGGTATGAAACAAGTGAGGAAGAAGTCAATTTGACAAAAGTTCCAAAAGTACGCAGATGCACCCATGGGCAAACTGACAAGAACATCGTAGAAGGTGGAGCTGATAGAATCTATCAAGCCAATGGTAGCTGAGGAAGTCAAGAAATTGGCAATCGACGAAGTCTTGAGGCTTTTACCAAGTCTCTTGGGACAATCATTGCAAAGATTTCTTGTCGATGAATTACAAAGGGAGCCTATGTCAATAGAGCAACTGGAAGGCAACTCAGCACAAACTTCGAGGAAAAGTGCATCCATGCTGCCTTCATTGGGAAGTGCAATACCAAGGGGGAGACTAAAGTTGATGATTGCCCTTCAATGAGCAAGATTCAACCAAAGTCTGATTGTTCCACAATGCAAAAGACCACCAACACAGTGCCAAATCTGGGTATATCCATCTTAAAAGGCCAAATCCAGGGAATTCAGGCCCAAAAAGACCAATTGTACAACAAGAATCAACACCTACAATGTCTATGCCTTGTCCTCAATTGGTAAGATTGACTGACGAAGAAAGTCTTCAGGTTAAAGCATACCAAGAATATCTAGATAGACTAAGCAGTCAATGCGAACGTCCTATCCACATTACGAATGAGAGAGACCACGACAATACCATTGAGAGATGTAGCACCATTCTATCAGGATCAATAACAACCCCAGCCTTATCGTGGCATGCTCTGAGGGATGGTGTCGACTACCCATTTGTCAATGAACAAGGTTATCAGGAATGGCCACCAGACTCATATGGTTATTATTGAAAATCTAGCAAGTCCATGTTCTTGCTAATCATTATCAAATAAAGCCACAGGTTTTACCGTAAGCGAACTCATACCCACTCTTGTCCTAGAGCACAAAAAAAAATCTATTTATATGCTTTCTATAGACTTTGATAATGTGACTCGTCATCATCCCAGGACCAGTCAGAGGTAGAGTGCCATGGGATTGGCACTCGTTTGGCAGCAGGAGCATGTTGTCTGATTATGGGAATGACAGTAAAATATTCTAGAATACAGCAAGAGGCTTCTGTAATAAGCCTCAAACAAATACATAAATGAAGTAGAGAGTCGGAAGTAATTAGAACAGATGACCAGTTGGCTTCGCGGCGTGTGTGAGCCCTACATTGGGCCTAAGCGAACAAATGGAATACATGTACAGTGGACCAACTAGGCAATAGGGCTGCTCATCAAGTTTTCTAAGGACCAAAGCTTTAAGTCATTTTTATCAAACATAAATTGGTGTTTGCTCTAATGTCACTTTTACTTTTAGGTGGAGATATATTAATATTAAGACAACTCATAAAAGGAACACCAATGATTTCTTTTTTTTAGGCTAATAATTGAGGAGGAAAAAACTACACATTATAGCCAAAGGTATGGTGCTTCTATGCTAATTCTGTCATCCTAAAATGTTTCTTTCAACGGTAGGGCATGCGTCGTATTTGAAATGTTTAATCATTGTTGGCACCCAAGAAGCTTGACTATGAGCTTTCATCTCTGTTCATATCAAAAAATTAGATCAAAGGTGTCCCTACAAACTCTCTTGCAAGGTGTGGTGCCTAACCGCCCATTCATAAAAATGTCTCAACAAAAAAATGGTAGATAGAGATACACATGGGCATGCATGTTGATGTCATAGAATATGTGGTCAAAGTAGAATATAATTAACGAGTCTCAGTGAAAAAGACGGAATCACAAGGGAAGGATTTCAATTTATAATTGGACAAGAACTCTCATATGGATTATGACACGTGTACCTAGAATTGTAACTCCAAAGTCTAACGCTCACATGCAAAAAATTAGAGAAAGTATTCTATCTGGTTCTCAACCTTTATTCATATTAGTCAGAAAAACTAGTTTCTTAGATACAAGCTCATGAAGAATCAATCTACAGTGTGATCCGAAATCAAAGCTAAATTATATTAAGACCTAATATATCAATGGTGAGTGTCAAAGAGGTTTGTGTCATAAACACTATATTAGTACTTTATAGTATGAGTATAGTATTCAAGTGTGGGGCTTTTGAGATTTTAACACATGCCACAAAGTTCAAATAACGAAATTCATGAAAGGGTGAACGTTTCTAATAGTGCTAGTACAAGTACACAATTTAATTATTGTCACTCCAGACTTGAGCTAGTCAAAAAATGTATGTTTGAATGATAGATCTTGATTTTATGTTTGGCTGTCAGGTGGTTGTTGGGTCCAACTATATAGACGAAGCCTTGTCTAGGTAGATTTGAGATGCTACGTAAGTTCATAATGGTAGATGGTGTGGTAATTTCCCTCCTCTCTTACTACAGACATCTTCTTATTTAACATCTATGTGATAGTATAAGCTCATATCCATTACTAATTAGGTTGTAGATTCATTCAAGGGTGATCTTTATCATGTGTATCTTTCATTCTTGAGTGAACGTTCCTTAGTACATGCAACTTTAAATTAATAGGTGTAGTGCCAGACTTTTCTCTAAATGTTCTAAGTAATCATCTAGGTAATTGAATAAAAAGCCCAAAATCATCACAATCTTAAGTAACATTGTTCTTATT